>CM035234.1:11272712-11944796 GCA_020226215.1 Sindora glabra
TTTTTGTTGGTTGCTAACGTACAGCTTGCAGTATCAAGTTTGTTACTATGGAAGGAATTTCAGAAGCCACCCTTGCCAAGGATGACTACCGAGGGGAGATCTGTGACTTCGTACCCCATTCCCTCAATCATATATATAATTCACGACAATGTTCAGTTTGCTACCCTCACATATGTGGACACATCAACATACCAAGTAATGGGCAATCTGAAAATTGTTACAACTGGAATACCATTCAGGTGCCTTTTTATTATTTGGAGCTTGGATTGCTGTGGAGGCTGTGATGTAAGTGCATCTTATTGTATATATTGCTTCTCGAATAAAGCTGATATCACAAGATTATTTCTATGATCTTCCTTCAGAGGAAGCTTTCTGATCTGCAGTGGGTGGCAATTGCGTTGTTGGCTGTTGGGACAACCACAAGCCAGGTGCCAATACAGAATCACAATTGATCCAATTGGTGTGAGTATAGGGTCTTCAAGAAAATATTCTGGATCTATTACACAATTGGTGCACTTACTCAGGATTCAATAAATGTTGGACACATGTCTCGATAGTTACATTAAGATGAAAAGTACGGTTATGTACAAACAAGTTATATCCATACAACCAAAAATATGTGTGTGCAGTTAAGAATACTTTGTTCTTGCGAAGGGAGTGAGAGACGTCTATGTAACATAGCGGATCATTTGTTTGATTGGATGTGTAGCATTCAAGCCAAATGTTTATGTTTGAAGGCATTATTACATTATGAGCTCCACCTTCTTCTGTTGATTTAGGTTAGGGGCTGTAGAGAGGCCTCATGTAAAGTGCCTGTTCTCAGCACCAATTCAGGGATATATGTTTGGAGCGTCATCTGTTTGTCTCTCAGCTTTTGCTGGTATTTATACTGACTGAGTTCTTGATGAGGAAAAACAATGACAGCCTGTACTGACAGAATGTGCAGCTGTAGGCTATGTATTCTTCATTGTAATTGTCATGTTAAATGTATACGCACACATATGCAACCCATTTTTATGCTGCCAATATTTTTATAATTTGTTATTTTTTTTATTGAGATTTAAATTTAGGGTCTGTTTCATTAGGGACAAATGAATTTTGAGAATTCATTTTTCATCTTTACCCTATTTGGATATTAAAAAATTTTAGTTAATAAAAAAATAAAATTTGATCAACCAGAAAGTTATATTATTTTTTAGGAAAACAACTTCTTATTGTGAAAAACGGAATTCATTTTTCTTGTTACTTAGTACATTTATATCCGAACCCAAGTTTTCTACTTTTTCACCTTATTATGCAATCATGATCAAGAGTATAATTTATTTTTATTTATTAAATATTTTCATGATAGATACTCTATTTTTATTTTTATAAAATTTATTTTTATTTATTAAAGTTTAAGTGCACATTTTCATGCAATATTCACTAAAATATTCTCCCCTTCTTTCTCATGATTGATGCTCTATTATATAATATTTCGTAACAATTAATTAAACTAATCATGTGAATTTATGTATAAGATTTTATAATATTTTTAATATATATTTTATTATTGGAGACTAATTATAATTAAAATACTGGGCACCAAGAATAATAAAAATTTTATAAATTTTTTTTAAAAGTACGTAAAATTATAATAATTTTAAAGTAAACAATTTTGATTTACTTTAAATGAAATTAATTTTTTATGTACTAAACACTAAAAAATATTTTTTCTTTGTAAACCAAATAACAAAAAATTAATTTATTTTTCAGAAATATATTTTCTTAGAAAAATATTTTCTAAAAATCTCATTTTTCCTTAAACCAAACAGACCATTAACCTATCATTAATATGAATAAAAAAAAGATATGTTATTAAAAATTAATAATAATTAAAAAAATTTAATTTTAACTTAAAAGATATGAGTGAGAAATTAATTTATACTAATAATATATTAAATTTAAATTATTCTTCATGATATGAAAAAAGGTAACACAGGAAAAAGATCCCGAATTTCATCCTTTATGATTTTGTAGAAACCAAAACTATGTGATTGTGGTGGTTGGTTAGGTAATTTCTCTGTCAACTATGCTTATTTGTCTGATGCCATGGATTATGCTTATATTAATTCCTAGAGGCTAGAAGAATTCTATATTACGCTATATTTGGAAATGCAGATAGGATCAATGCTGCAGGATGTAATATTAATTCAGATTATTGAAAACTGGGTAATGTTAGGACTGATTCATTTCTGTTTTTACTTTTATGGCACTTAAATAAATGAGTAACTATTACCACCAAATTTGTACTCGTTTGATTAATTTAATTTATTTATTATTAATAAAATTTTCAAAAATACTATTTAATCCCCTACGCAAAGTCTAACACAATTGGAAATGAAAAGAAAATTATGATAAAATAAACATGTTAAAATATTTAAATAAAAATAATAAAATATTTATTAATAAAAAATAAAATTAAAAAATACTTAATATTTTATTAAAATTTAAAAAAAATAAAAAAAAATAAAAAAATTATTCAAAATGCAACAGTTGACAAAATCCTTATTACAACTTTAGGGGAGTATGCTACTTTAGGTTTGGTGGCAAAACTTCTTCCAGATAATTTCGGGCGTGGATTTGGTAATTGCCCGCTGGAAACGTATTTTCAACGGGTACACTACCCTACGGCCAGCGTATCAAATCTGGGATCTACAAATAAAATAGTCCATGACTAGCTAATCGTTATTAAATATCTAACAGGGTCTAGCTCTTTTTTTAATATCAAGTTGACTTGCTTGGATCTATAAGTAGCTAATTATTATCAACAAGTGAAAAATAATTTTTTTTTGTTCAATTAAAAAAACCTTCACCATTATATTTTTTTTATTTAATACAGATTAGGTCTAAATATTTGGGCCAGATTTTAGCAACTCCTCAACTAGCCTAGGTCTCTAATGGGTTTGGATTGACAAACCCACGGGCCGAGGCTGGGTAAAGTTTACCCAAACCCACTCTATCGAGATCACTACTCCAAAATCTGGAATGAAAAAATGAGAGAATTTCCGATAAAAACATGTGAAAATTAGATTTTTTTTTTGCTACTTATAACCAAACATCTATATGTCATCCTTCTTTTCGTTTGTTTTGCACAGCTGTTGCTTTTCTGTTCCTGTTGGTCCTAATTTATGCAAACTTTGATACATCTTGTTTTCAATATTTCCCATTGGCCTTGCAGGGATTTTCAAACAGTTTGTTCCTTCTGGCAACCCCTTTTTAAGGTCAATCGTTTGTTGTATAGCAGAATATTCCCAAAACCTGCAATCTTTGAGTGACTTCCAAGAACAAGCACATCTGCCAAGGAATGTGTCGAACTCTCCACAGAGCTAATTTGTACATCCAAATACCAGAGAATTGAATTCTAAGGCTCAAAGAATTTTAAAATTTAAAATGATATAATAATTTTAAAAATTATTTCGTGATTCTAAGTTTTAAAAATCATGGGAATAATATGGCAAACACCAACTAACAAAATTCAAGAAAGATCACATAATGTGATATGGATGAAAACAGAATCTTTCTATTGACAAATGTTGCCGAAAAAGTTGCCACCCTCTGACATGAACTTAAGGTGACCTTTTGTGGTTCATATTTCTCTTCTCTGGGGTGGTTGTAAACGATTCATCAATTTCATAACCAATTCTTGCAAGTTGTTTCCAGTGGGATGATAATGGTACTGTTACAGTGTCATGCATACAGAGAATTCTTGCTTGGACCAAAGGAGAGAAATGGACACATCAATAAATGTGGGCCCATCGTGTGTGAGGATCAACAAATATTACATCCACTTCGAATTACATCTTATATGAAAAATTCTTTTGTGTATATTGCTGGTTTCCTTTATACTTCTATCAAGCGGAAGAAGTCGTTCGTGATTTTCAAAATCATAAGAAGGAATGTGGGATTTTCAATATTTATAGTTTCTTTCCACGAAATTGATGATAATTTTATTTTCTGTTGGATGGATGTAAAGATTAGTCATAATTGAAGGTTTTATTTGATAATTAATTAATTATATTAACAATTATTTAATTTAATTAGTTATGAATTGATAGTTCATGATAATTGATCGTATTAAATATTTGAATAAAAATATTTGATAAAATTAATTTATTTAACTCATTAATTGCATTAATTATTTCAATATGAATGTTTAGTAAAATTAAATAATTATAATTAATTATTTAAATATAAAATAATATATAAAAATATGAGTATATTTTATCAATTATATGAATATTTTTTATTTTTAATATTTTAAATTATATATATTAGTTAGTATATAATTTTTTTATAAATAATATATTATAATTTATTATATATTAAATATTTCTTTAAAATTAAATTAATATAATCTTTATAGTTAATAAAAAAATGAAAAACCCAAAATACCCTTCCTTTAAGCTCGCCATGATTTCCGAATCGAGAAACAACAACTAAAGCAAACTAGAAAACACGAAACAGCTGAAGGACAAATCAGGAAATTTAAAATTTTATCGAGGGTAATTCAACCATTTTATAAATTCATCAGTTAACTGCTGAAGGAAAACACTGCAAGTTTCAGGTTTTAAAAAATCGCTGATTTAAAACAATCAACTATTTGAAAAACTTGTTACCAAATACTAAAGTGGCTGAGCCCACGAATAAAAAAAAAAAAGTCCACCAACTAAAAGTTATTTAAATAACTATCCACCAATCAAGTCCAAAAACTTCTTGTCTACTTTTGCCTTTGGTTAGTTGGATAGAAAGAAGGAAAAAAATTGAAAAGAAAAAAAACAGAAGAGAAAAAGTAACTTTTTTATTTGGATATAGAAAAAAAATGGAAATTTAAAATGGGGTAGAGTTTGATAAGAGGCCACAAGAATTTTGTTCTCCGTGCAGAGAAATTAGGAGAGAAAAAGGAGAATATATATAATTAAATTCCCTTTTTCTATTTTTTTATCCTTTTTAACTTTACCTTACTCTATACTGCAATATGGGCATTATTGTTATTTTAATTTGATAATTTTTTTCTCTTCACTTTTTTTTACTCATCCAAATAAAGAAAAATAATTTTCCTTCTATTTTCATTTTTCCTCAATTTTCTTCTCAGTCAAACACAATAAAGTATTTTTTTCTTTTATTTTTTCTTCCTTATTTCTTTTTACTTATTTTCTTTCTTCTTCTATTTTTTTAACCTTTTCTGCATTCAAAAATGTCTCACGGACGTAATCAGTGGCCCCTGCCAGAGCTCTGTATGGCCTGCCATGTCTCACTCTCTGGGCTGACTGTGGGCCAGAAACAAAATTGTGTGGCCATGCATTTGGTTGCATTAAATAGACAGAACTTAGTGGATGGCCATCTAATTTTTTATTTGTTCCAATCAGTGGAGGAAATGTCAGGATTTTTCAACCCAATTTAATGATCTGAATTATTTTGTCTTTTGGTTGCTTGAAACCAAAGGTTCGGGTTCAAGTCTACAGACCAATGAAAGAGGCTTCATTATTTTGTTTATTTTTTTTAAAGTCAGGCAGATAGATAAATGATCCTGAGATATTAATTGGAGTCAATAATTGCTGGAAATTTTTGGTTTAAGAAGTGGCAACCAGAATCCAACGTTTGCCCCTACTTTTTTTTTTTTTTTTAATAATGGCAATAGCATACTTAATGCTCACATGCATTAAAGGCTAAAGTTTGAATCTCAATCATATTAACAAACAAAACCCTTAATATAATATTATATCGAATATCATTGTATCATGAAGGTGTACAAAATCTTTTAATTTTATAGTAATATACAATTATAATTTATTATTAAAGAGATTTCGATACATTAATATAATTAATGTTTCGTTAAATCTGGCTATTAAATATCATTCATTTTACACACAACCAATGAAATTTAATAATAAAGACAAGGGGTGCACTGTAGCCACTCCTTTGTTGCTTGCCCTTTCGGTGCTAAGGCCTTGGCTACAATGGCAATTGAAGCATTGCATATCAAACATTGCAGATTTGTGGATTCCTTTTAAATCTATACAATCCTTGTCACATTGGATTTGACTTCATAGCAATGGTTAGTCCACGCAAGCGTAGATTGGACTGCACCATCCAATGCAGGAGGTTCAAACTAGGAAAAAATGCTAAATGCACAATGGTATACTTTACACAGCTTTTACACAATAAAAATGATGAATTTTACGGATATATTAAATTTTATTGTGGAAAAGGATGGATTTATAGCATTCTTTTTCTTTCGGAATAATATTATTTTTATTTCTCTACACTTACTCTTTCTCTCACAAGCCGTAAAATTTATAATTCATCATTTACTATAACATAATTTATTAAGTATTTTTTCTCCTATCCCCTCTCCTTAAGTGATGGATGTGTGGGAAACCTTTTACACTTGGCCTCCCTCTGGTATTAAATTAAATGTGTTGCAATTTATATAATTATACATATAAATATTATGGGTAAGGTTTACTTTCCTTTTACTTGTGAGTTAGCGTGAATCAATTTAGGGCTCATTGTTAAATGTGAAATTGGTTGTATAGAGGTGAGGCATTGGCTATATAACCAACAAAGCTAATACAGCAGCCACAAATGCTGGACATTATACACTAGGGGCAAGCATTTGCCACTCAAATTTGTGCTGAGAAAACGGTTCCTGGGTGCCTGTGTTGGGGTAATATTTCAACTGCTTTAATATTGTTGCAAAATTCTATCATAGTCATAGTCTAGACTACATATATTAAATGGCTTTAGTCAAAATAAAATATTTGTGTGAGTTATAATATATTAAAATATAATCCTTTGGTTGATAAAATTTATTGCCTTTAACTACTTATATTTTGGATTCAATTTTTGCTAGTAATGATTTCAAGATATTATACATTCTATAAATATTATAAATTCTTAAAATTTTCAATGGCATGTTTTATTTTTAGAGTGAAACAACTTATTCTACTTTAAAATTAGTTAGCTTCAATCATCTATATTTTAGATTAGATTTCTATGATAATAATTTAACTTTAATCACTTATATTTTGATTTAGAGTTGAACAACTTATTCTACTTTAAAATTTGTTAGTTTCAATCATTTATATTCTGACTTAAAGTGAAACAACCTATTTTATTTTAAGATTTACTATCTTTAATCACCTATATTTTAGATTTAATTTTCACAAATAATAATTTTAAAAAATTAGATAATATATTAATATAAAATTCTTAAAATAACCGGTGACATATCCTGACTTGAGAATAGAGCAACCTATTCTATTTTCAAATTTTTTACTAAAAATAATAAGTAAAACTTCTAATAATGTACAAATTTTATTTTTATTGTGTAATTATACTTAAAGTATGCAAGAACGTAATCGGCACTGAATATTTGGTTGAAAAACAATTGAGCGATCAGTTGAAAAGTTAGTGAGCTCCAGACCATATAAAATGTCGGTGTTAGGAGCCGGCTGAGTATACAACTGACCAGTGAGTGGATTTTTACCCAACTTCACTTGTCTCCTCCTTTTTAACCCCCCCCCCCCTCCCTTTTTTTCTTAAGATAATATTCTGGATATTGCTTGCTTGCTTGAATGGAAAATCAAACCAACAAAAACTTATAATTTCATAAATAAATATAAAAAAATCATAAATTATTAGATAGTGAATTAATGATAAGGACCTTCAATGATATGCTAATGCTATAAATTTTAAGTTATGGCCTTCTCGACGTCAACCTAAAAAATAAATAAATAATCATATAAATCAACCCAAAGGCTTCAAAGTTATTAGGTAAATGTTAAAGAACGATAGACATTTATCACAAAACATCAATAGCCGTTTTGGTTGCGACCCATTCTATTTTATTAGGTGAGAGAAAGTTAGTTGCACTTTCAATGGTTTGCCACTCGTTTTATAATTAACAGAAATTAAATTAAATCATTTTCTCCCATTTCTTTTAATATCTTCCACATCTTAATTCGATTTCGGTGTAAATTTATTGATTTAATTACTCATATCTTTATAGGAAAAAAATAAAAAGATGTATTTTAATAATTGACTTGACTTATGATGATATTTGATATTATTTTAAAAATTTTATTTCTCCATCATATATAAAACTTAAATTTAATTATTTATTTACGTATGTTTTATAAATTATCACTCCAACCACTACTGAAAAAATGGAGTATAATCAACATGTAATTAAAGTGTTAAATGACCTACTCCCGTATAACTCTTGTATAAATTAGTAGCCCTTGTGCCAAATCAAATCAAGCATAGAGAGAGAGAGAGAAACTAAGATTGTGAGACAAGAAAATCCATCTAGGCATAGATAACTAGGAAGTCACTGAATTCAGAAAAGATCAGTGAATCAAAGGCAGAAGATATGGAGTCAGTGGCAACAAGCCCTTCAACCATGGTAGCAGCAGGAGGTGCAAATTCACACCATGGATATGGAATAGAGCAATGCGGGCACTTTCAGATGCCACTGCACTATCCGAGGTACACTCAATCTGACTATGAGACAATGCCAGAATGGAGGCTTGATTGCTTGCTCAAAGAGTATGGCCTTCCCATCACTGGGGATCTTCAACACAAGCGAAACTTTGCTATGGGTGCCTTCTTATGGAATCGTTAAGTAAAGCAGCCACCATTTGCACAAATCGTTCTCTCACAATCATTTTACATTTTTACACACGCAGTACTGCCTGTTTAAACCATGCTATGTGTATTTCAGATTAATAGAATCAGTTTTAGATAAATTATGCTGTGCGTGTAAGGTATATAAGAGTTGTGAGGAATTGGGTTTTCTTCTGATCAGCTTATGTGCCTTTATTGAGTTTGTGGGTATATTTCTGGCTGCAAGCTTTCAATGAAGGGGTTGTTGCTTACAAGTCCGATACGGGTGCTCTCTCTCTTTTTTTTTTCTCTCTAAGAAATAAAGACATAATTCTTATTTTGAGATTCATTAATCATTTTATTAAAATCTATAATTTTAAAAAAATAAATTTTATATATATCTCTCTCCTATATTCATCCGATCTTTTTATCAGAAAAAGGAAAGGCTATCCTTTCTTTAGCATTTGCTCTGCCTGTGCTTTGCCTGAAAGATACTATTATGGTGGCCAATCTTATCTTACGTTTTATAAATATGTTTGATGTAAGTTCTTTATGACGCCGTGGAGCTAGTAACTTGAGTTATGGAATTTTTTAACTAAGAAAAGGTCTCATATTTAAATTTCTTCACCCTAGGATTGCAAGTCGCAACATCCTTGGATTTATTAAGTGAAATCTCCTTTAATTTGATGATGGTGCTTTTTTTTTTTTTTGTGGGCATAAGATAAGATGCAAAGACTAAGAAATATGAATTATTGAAAGATGCAATGACAACATGCTTGTTAGTGGCTTCCTTCGGACTCCACATGCTGTGCGTTCCTGCTGATTTCGGTAACTGATATTCAAATGCAAGTACCAAATGTCATTAACGAGTTTGGTTGGTATAAGAAATAACTTCATGTAAGAAATTAAATTTTTAAGAAAATAATTTTTTATATAAATTTTTTAAAAAGTATTCAAAATTATTTAATTAACACATAAGAAATAATATTTTTTTAAAAATAATTTTATATATTTTATTTGATTCAACTTTAAATATTTTAAAAATATTAATAAAAATAATTATTATATTTTTATATTATTATAATATAAATTAATAAATTTTAATTATTATTAATTAAATTTATTAAAAATAATTTTATTATTATATTTATAAATAATTATTGAAACGAATCAAATCATCTTTGGTATGTAAGGTATCTGCAAATATTTCTTAAATTAAGTAATTATTCATTTATAATATGAAAATATTTAATTTATTAATTGAGAGTACTGAACTCAACTAAAATATTTTTAAAAAAAATTATATATATATATATATATATCTAATAATTTAACTAATTTTATGATTATTAAAAAAATTTAATTTATTAAAATATAAAAAAAAAGTAGTAACGAAATATACTGAAAGTATTTTATCATAAAAGGTTGTTTCTGTTAACTATAAGCTGAATGGGGGCCCAAATTTTTGGGCCATAACACTTGCAGCTCAAATTATGGGATATGCCAAAAATGAGAAGGACTTCATGGCCACATATTGTAAACGGGAGCTGTTGTCGTACTAAACATTGGACCTTGTTAATTCGGTGTGGGAGGTTGATTCAACAAAATTGGCGAGTTGCCATTAAACATATTTATCACGACGGGAATTTCTGTGTAGATTGAATGACATCTTTTAATATGGAACATAATCTTAATTATATATCCTTAACCATTCTGCACCTGTTTTAAGTAATTTACTTTTTACTGATGTTATTCAAGTTATTACCCCTCGTCTAGTTAGCTTATAATTTTCACTTTTTGCACTTTAGTCCTATTTATTTACCAAAAAATTATCAAAAAAGTAAAATGAGATCAATTGCTCTGCATTTACTTTTTGAATTTTAGTTAAATCTCGCTTTGTGAATGATTCTCTGCGATGGCAAAGTGAGATCTGAATTTTTATATAATATTTTTTTATTCTCCTGAATGGAGTTTATCACTTTCTTCTTTCATAGAGATATTTTGTGTCTCATCCTTTGAAATTCATTTTAACTTGTTTTACAGAAATTCTTCTGGTATAGATCTCTTCTAATCTGATCATCTGAGCTTCAATTATAAGATTTTAAATTGAGCAAAGTGATGAAGATTGCATGTACTCAATTGATGAAATATTCTCTTCTTGATTTAATGGATTTGTTTTAAATTTTTAATTTATATATGATATGAGTCTATGTTAGATGAAACCAACCCTTATTTTATATTGTATATTCTAATAAGCTGCCTTGTATTCCTCTCGTCTGGGCATTTTGCCATTGTTATTGAATGAATGAAAATGTTTTTATGACCAAAGAGAGAGAGAGAGATATCAAAATAGTTTGTGGACATTTAAACTCATATTAAAAAAATTTTGTTCATATATAATTATGCAATTCTTTCATAGTATTTTTTTATTTTATAAAAAAATTAATTTTAATGTAAAAGGTTAAAATTTAAAAATCTCAAGTTATTGTATTTTTAATAATTAAATTTAAAATTTAAAAATTTTTGACTATTTAATCTACTCAAAACTTTTTAAAAGAAATTAATAACAAATTTTATAAAAGAGTCATAAAGAATTTTACAAATTTTATGAGATAAATTATGTCAATTTTTGTCACAATTTATAGGGTAAGAATCCCAAAAAAAAAAAAAGGAAAAGAGGAGCTAACCCTGCCTTGCCCAAGAAAGCCAGGGACTGGGACAACTATCTTTTCTATGGAAATATCTCTAATCCCATTGTAGTATTCAAAATTCCAATACTATTTTCATATATATTTTGATAAGAAGTATAATTACTTCATAACTTTTAGTAGTCAATCAAATATGATATTAAAATATTTTATTTATCAAAGAATAAGTAAAGATAGTACTAAAATTTTAATATTATGATAAAATTAAAAATAATTTTCTTTTCTACCATCAAACAAATAATATAAGAGGTGTTAAGAAAGTGTAGTTATAGTGAAAAGTATATTGATATGAAATGAATTTTATCTAATAATTGATAGCGATTTACGATGTCAAAACTAATGTTTTAAAATTTGATTTGACAAAATAATTGAGTCAAGATTGAGCTGATTAACATACAAACATATTATCTATATATGAATCATATATTATATGTATTAGAATAAAAAATAAATTAACTTAATTAATACAAGTTTATTTTTAAAACACAACAAATGATACAACAAGATTTTAGTTAAAATAAAATGTTAATAACAAAAAGTGTCTCTAATTTCAATTACAATCATATAAGTCTTGTTCTTTTTTTTAATGCTTAGATATTTTTTATTTATTTTGTAATTTAGACTTTGGATTAAACTTTAAATTTAGGATTTAGAATTTAAATTTTATAATTTAAGTCAAGTTCAAATCCAAAAGCAAAAGCTTTAAAAAAATACAAAATAGGTTAATAGATTAAATGAAATATTGGTTTTATTAATTTTTTTTATTAGATTTGGCCAAGCCAATCAAAATCTTATCTAATCCAAAGAGATGGATATGTTGGGTTTATTTTCGCACTCGGATGTCAAAACAGTTGAACTAGTTAGGTTGATTTAAATTTCAAGATATTGATCAAAATATTTTATTTATAAAAAAAAAAAACAAGTAAAGATAGTATTGAAATTTTAATGTTAAAATAGGGTTAAAAATATTTCCTTTTCCTACCATCAAACAAATAATATAAGAGGTGTCAAGAAAGAAAGTATTTTAATTTGAAAGGAATTTTATCTATTAATAGATAAAAAATTAATTTTTATTAAAAGGAGAAAAATTCATACATACTCCAATCTTTTAAGTAATTATCCCACTTGGCAGTTCAATTGAAAGACTGTCTTTGCACCCAATAAAGTGATTAATTCTACTGTCAAAAGAAATTTAAAGGCCTATCAACATTATTTTCCTATTATAATTGATCAATTTTTAAAAGATAAATATTTAGTTTAAAGTGTTAATCAGTTGTCTCGTATAATAATTAGGTAAATTATTTTTGTTAAATTAAATGAAAAAAAAAAGTAACTCAAGAAGTTATGAATGGATGATTTGCAAAATTAAGATACATGATCTGCATATATTGGAGCTGTTTGGTAAATAGCTTTTAGCTGGTTTGACTGGGAAAAGCTTGTTGACTTAGCTTTTTCCTTGAAAAGTTATTTAGTTAATAGCTGATTGCATTAGCTTTTTACAATCAAAAAGCTGTTTTTTCAAACGCTGAACTGAGAAGCGTTTTCATGTTGCTGGGAGTGTGTTTATTTTTTAATGCTTAAATTGCCCCTAAATATTTTTCATATTTCCCATTTTGCTTTTAGTAAAAATCACTTTCAGCTGTTGTCTACTCCTCTTCGTCTTTGCATTTCCTTCGATTCTAAGGCTCAGAATATTGTTCTTCAACTGCTACCTGCTACCGAACTCGAACCGAGAGAGAAGCCGCGAACTCAACCTGAAGCAGCTGCCAGACTCGTGCTACTAGACTTGATTCAAAAGAGAAACTGTTGGACTAGAGGAAAAAAAAGCTGCTAGACTGAAAAAAAAATCGCATAATTTGCAAGATTTTCTTCCTATTGAGCTTGGTTCTTACTTGCTGGAATTCAAAGAATGCTTTAAACCAAGCTATTGAACTCAATTTGTGACTTGATTGCTGTAATTAGATAGAGAACAGTTTTCTGGTTTATGGCTTGGTTTGGGAACTCAAAGGATTTAAACAGAGATGGATTATTTTCTGCTTGAAATTGATTGTGTTAGGAGTTGATATTAATCAATGTCTTTCAACTGGTCTCTAATTTTTTGCTTGAGATCAATTATTTCTATCATTTCAACTTCTTCTATTTTCCCCTGTTTTGCTGAGATGCTAATGAATTCAACATTATGTAGGATGTGACATCCCAGAGATATGAATTTGGTCTTCACAAAGGTAGTAACATAAGTGTTGTAAAAAACAAAAACAGAGGCAATAAAATAAAAACCTTCAGTTCTTCTGTAAGACGCCACAAGCCAAAGATATGAATTTGATGTTTGTACAAATTTTGTATTCTAATTTTTATATTTTTTCGGAAGAAAAAAGGATGCATAAGCTAATGAAAATGCTACTCTGTTTATCTATCTATTCGGACATGGATCAAATGTCTATGAGAAATGCCATTTATATAGAAGATAGTATGAGAAATGCCATTTATAATTTGAGCCAGCCAACGTTGATGAAATTTTTTAAATTGATTTGATTTACCTAAAGCAATACTTCAATAAATTATTAAAAGAAAAACCTCTTCTATTAAAATGCCTAGTCCTGGTATGAACTAGATCAAAATTTATGACAAATAGAGTCTTGGATGGTCTCATGTTAGTTGAAGATCTTCTAGAATCACCTGGCCTTTTACTATCATAATCTTGCTGCAAATCATAACATAGAAGACAGTATGCCAATAAGCAACTTAAGAAATAATATCTCTAAGATTACACTTGCCATAGATGCTTAAAAACCATAAAATACCTTACTTTGGGTTATTTAGAACTTATATAAATATAATATCTTGTGTTGAACTCACATGAGATAAATATATGTGGATGATTTGCTACTTCTACAGTGCATATGTGTGGATTATTTGGTACTCCAATCTGAGATAAATATGTGGATTATTTGTCCAGTCAAGTTGAAAATTACTTTTTTACAATTCTTCACATAATAGCTATTTCATAGTACTTGGATGGCTTCTACCCAACAAGAAAGTGGAGGAGAAAGTCAAGGAGGGAGAGAAATAGGAAGATTTACTTAGTCAAAAGAAGTACTTTATATTTTCATTGACATATGTAATCAATTAATAGAAAGAAGCAAAGGAAAAAGTGGTGCAACAATCTCTCAAAGGTTACCATGGAAGAAGATAGAGACGGAGTTTCAGAAAAGAACTAAATTATCATGGGAGAAAGATAAACTTAAAAATAAGTATGATTGGATGAGATCTAAATAAAGTCTTTGGAAATAATTGAAATGGAGAGAGACTGAATTACGATGGGACCATGATAAAGGAACAATCATTGCTAGTGATGAGTAGTGGGATTTAAGAATTAAGGTTAGTTATTTTTTTTCTGAATTTCCTTACTTTGATGCTTGAAAAATTAGATAAATAAGCTAATCTTAATTACTTATGCCTTATTTTATAGGAAAATAGCAAGTTTGAAATAATCTTAATTACTTATGCCTTGCTAGTGATGAAGGTATTGATCTTGAACTTGAGTACAAAATGGATTAACTTTTTAGGTATTCATCAGCTGGATAAGGGTTTAAGTTTACTCCTATTGGTGATCGTCCACAAGGGTAAGAAATAAATAATGCTTATGTTCCTTCTCCATCTCATGAAGATAATGCTCATGATATACCTTTGGGTTATGAAGATAACATGGATGAGATAAGTGATCTCAATAATTGCTATATGGAAGGTGCATGAGAAGATATATGGGGAGATTCTACCCTTATACCAGAAGCTACACAAAATGAAGGGGATGAGAGAAGAAAAAACAAAAGGGTCTTGGAGAGTGATGGTTCAGAAAGTAACAAAAGTGCAAAGACCACTTCTACTTCTACTAGAAGAGGAGGAGCCACTGCAGTAATGTGTGAAAAATTTGATGCTTTGTTTGAAACCATCAAGGAAAGAAACACTACTGTGATGAATTTTTTGAATGTCATGGATACCTCTAAGCATAATGTAGAAGATGCTTCAAAGCATAGTCCTACTGATGCTTTGGCAAAGATTTGTGCTTTACTTGGACTAGAGCTTGGAAAACCTGAATTTAGCTTTGCTTGCACAATGATTGAAAATCCATAAAAAAGGATAATTCTGTTTGGTTTGCCAAGTGACATAGCGGTAGTTGAATGGATAAAGTTTATGTATAAGGAGCGGAAGGAGCATTAGGACCTTATCCTAGGCATTTATATGTTTAGTTATTATTGTAAGATATTTATGACTATGTACACCTAAATTATTTAAGTTGTTGTCCTTAATATTTATGGATATTCAAAATTTCTACTTATGGATACTCAAATTTTCTCGATATTTTAGTCATGGTATTTTAACAATTTATAGTCTCCTACCTATTTAATAATGTAACTTCCCTAAACAAAAACTTGTTGATGTTTCTCAACCCCATGCAAAAATACAAGTATCAAGAGACATTAACATAAGAATCATGAACCATCATTGTTTATTATTATCAATTCTGGCTAACTTTGCATTAAGGGTATGACTAATTTTGCATCAAATGTTTTATTTTCTATTTCATATTAATTGTCATGTGGTTTATGTTCCTATGTACCGGATAATTTGATTAGGTGGAAGCTCTATTAAAACTTATTGATTTGTGTTTACTTATATATATGTTAAACATTTTAGGTGAGCTCTATTGTTGGATTCTTATTTGTTGGATATTTTAGACATTGTGAGAAGGTATAATACTTACTATTAATACCAATTACATGGTAGTGACTTTATTGTCTTTATCTTTTATATCTCACAGTTTGCACCTTATAAGTTATAAAGTTTTCATGATAAGAGTAAACTTGTGTATCTATTTCTTATATTTTACTAGTTAATTTGCAAGAATGGATAATCATGATATGCAAATCATGCAAATTCTACAAAATAGAGAACTTCTTTATCAAATTCTTGAAAATGACAATGAGTTTTGGGATTTAGTAGTGTGTGCAGCAGGTTATCTATGTATGCATTACTTAAATCATATTCATAAAGAGCCATGCTACACTTCTTATTTAACAAGAGAAATGTGGGTCAATGAGTTATTAACTAGCCATGAAAAATGATGCTTTAATACATTTAGAATGAATCAAGATACATTTCGCCAATTATGCATGGACTTGGAAAATAACTATGGTTTAAGATCTTCAAATAGGATATCAATTTTGTAGAAAGTAGGATTGTTTGTATATATCCTCAGTAAGGGAACCTCAAACCGAGATGTACAAAAACGATTTCAACACTCTGGTGAAACTGTGAGTAGAGTTTTTAAAGAAGTTTTGGATGCTATGGATGGCCTTTCTAGAGATATAATCAAGCCAAAAGATCCTGAATTCAAGGAAATTCCATCACAAATTGTTAATGATGTTAGATACATGCCACACTTCAAGGTAACCAAATATGCATCTATCTCTTTTAATTTTTTCATAAAAATAAATGTTTATCATTTCATGAATATAATTTTATATCAGGATTGCATTGGAACTATTGATGTTATTGATGAAACACACATAACAGTGATTGTTCTTGAAGAGGATCAACTACGATATAGAGGAAGAAAAGGAATAACGACCATAAATGTATTGGTAGTATGTGATTTTGATTTGTTATTTACCTATGTCTTGGTTGAATGGAAAGGATCAGCACATGATGCACGTATTTTCCTTAATACAATTAGTAATCCAAGTTTAGATTTTCCAAAACCGCCATCAGGTAAATTTTTAAGTTCTTAATAATTTAATTATTGTCTAACTTACAAAATTATGAAGCATTTCTTTCTAATTATATAACCTTTATATATGCTTAGGAAAATATTACTTGGCGGATAAAGGCTACCCAGATAGAAAGAGATATTTGGCTCCATACCCAAGGACACAGTATCATTAATCAGAATTTCGTGGTGCAACTCCAATAGGATTTCGAGAAGTTTTCAATCGAGCTCATTCATCTTTGAGAAGTTGTATTGAAAGGGCTTTTGGTGTTCTTAAGGTTCGATGGAGGATATTACAAAAAATGTCCAAATATTCAATAATGAATCAAAATAGAATTATTTATGCAGTTTTTGCATTGCATAATTATATTAGAAGAAACAAGCTTGGTGGCCCAGCTTTCACAATCATAGATTGAGATCCTGATTTTATACCTCCTGCGATATTTCCAGATGTTATGGATAGTTCTTCACACGATGTTGCTGGAGAAATGAGAAGTGGAGAGATGACAACTATTCGAGACACAATTACTTCTAGTTTGATGACAGATAGACTAACTAGACGATCATCTTAAGATATTATGAGCATTTGCATTAAATGGTGTTAAGTACTTTTAATCTAAAATGAATTTATTGTTAAAATTTTATTTTAATTGATACTTTCCAATTTTGTAATATATTTTATGATTAATAATTTACTGTACAATTGACTCCTATCCATGAAGAATATTAATTTATTAATTTTTCATTTCTTCTACTATTAACATATAAAATTATAATATTTATTTTCTCATAAAAATTGGACAATTATAATTACTAATTTTTATTAGTAAATTTATTTAATATAAAAATTATATTAATTTAATTTTGAAGGAATATTTAATATATTATAATTCATGATACTGTATTCTTTATAAAAAAATTTAACCTATTAAATAACATATATATGATCTAAAATATTAAAATAAAAAAATATTTAAATAATTTATAAAATATATTAATACGCTTTTATATCATTTTACAACAAACAACTAATTATAAATAGTTGATTTTACCAAACATTCTGAATCAACCAGTTAATACAATCAATTGGTTAAATCAGCTAATACAATCAGCTAACAGTTAATTGAATCAGCTATCAGCTGCAACTATCAACTAATTGCCAAATAAGGCAATCATATGCGCCTATACAATTTATTGGAATGGATTTGGCATAATTTTTACCCAATAAATTATACGTTGAGAAAAAAGGAAAAAGAAAAAGAAAAACAGCTTCGCGCTGGACTGACTGACACTGACAATGAATATGGCGGGAGGCTAGTGTCACACCCGACTCAACAAGCATTCGTTTTGCATTCACTTGTGCGTTTTTTTCCCTCTTCTGCATCTTCTGCTTTTCAAAACGGATCTCCCCGCCACCAATTCAGTCTCAGATAATTCTCTTTTGATCCCAAACCCTAGTTTTCCCGGGGAAACAAACGCAAAATGCCCAGAGAGATCATCACTCTGCAGGTTGGACAATGTGGCAACCAGATCGGCATGGAGTTCTGGAAGCAGCTCTGTCTCGAGCACGGCATCAGTAAAGATGGCATCCTTGAAGACTTCGCCACTCAGGTCCCCCATTCCCACTCACACTCACTCATTTCTGCATTTTATATAATTACATGGATATTGCTTGTCCCTAGAGAAAAGAGAATGGAATTCGACTTTTCTGTTATGTAGTCATATATTTTTCTTTTGTTCTATAATCAATTGTCGCAATTGAGTACGGGTGCTGTTGGTTTCTTAGTTTATTTTAGTCTGATTAAGTCGTTTTTTTTTTCTTTTTTTTCTTTTTAACGATTAGTTTGCTTAATAAGTAAACCTGTCTAAACAAGAGAAAGTGTGTCTTAGAATGAACTAAATAAAGATGCATTAACATTCTTTCTGCTCATTGAAGATTGATGTTGGTATTATATCGGTTGCAATTTTTCTGATGCCATGTTTAGGTGAAGTGAAATAAGATGAGAGTGTATGAATAAAAGAAACACTTATGTGTCACTGTCATTGTCCTGATTGCGAAGTTTAACTCTGTATTAACCTAGTTTCGTGGAAATGCTGAAGGGAGGTGATCGGAAAGATGTGTTTTTCTATCAAGCCGATGATCAACATTATATACCACGAGCTTTATTGATTGACTTGGAGCCAAGAGTAATTAATGGCATTCAAAATAGTGATTATCGAAATCTCTACAATCACGAGAATATCTTTGTCTCAGATCATGGAGGGGGTGCAGGAAACAATTGGGCTAGTGGGTATCATCAGGTTTGTTACCGGATCATCCTGTAACTATGATGTTTATCATTCTTCATTTAAATTCTTTTGCTTCCAAAAATTTCTACTTTCATCTTGGTGTTTACCAGTAACTAATTGGGAACTCGTCACATAATCATCTTATGCCATGGCTCCATTTTTTTTTAGTACATTTCTGCATTAAGGCTCCATTTTGTTTGATAATCCTCGTGTCAAGTTTTCTTTTTTTTTTTTTATTTTTTTGGTGCAAAACTTTAGTTGTAACATGCAAGGATTACTGTGGTGACTGGTGAGTGTTGCAGTAATCAGTGGCTGGAAACTAACAGTCTAATTTTTATGTGTTTTTGATGACTCGCATTGGTTGATCTGGGGGCTGGGTGACGGGCAGTGCTAATGGATATCAGTCAATGGCGTCTCGTATTTATTGGAGGATTAAGTGGTATTTCATAGTTGTCAGAACATGACAATGGTTGGTTGAAGATTAAAATTGTCATGGAAAATGACTTCTATGTTTCGAACTGGGAAAAATTCCTGTTATAGTGTTTGGACCTTGTAAAATTTATCTCAAAGTATCAAAATATTGTATAATGCATTTTATTTACCAAATATATCTTCACAAGTAATACAATTTTGTGTTGAAAATGCTTCTGAAAATAATTTCCCCAGACAAAGATTGTTTGCTTTGCAGATGAAAAGTTCATCTTGAAATATGCACTTGCATGATTAGCTGAACTTTTTCATGAGAGATCACAATATCATGGTAGAGTTACAAGAAAAATTTGTGTTGCATGTTGCGTCTTGTTATTTTGGGGGACGGAGGTGCCTTAAACAGGATAATAACAATTCAGCATTTTTACATCTTGGAGAGAATATTCTCATGTGATGCCATTGGTGTTGATTATATTTTAGGGAATGTAAAAGAATGTCTCTAACTTATATGTTTTTCTGCAATTCTGCTCAGGGAAAGAATGTTGAAGAAGATATAATGGACATGATTGACAGAGAAGCAGATGGCAGTGACAGTCTTGAGGGTTTTGTTCTTTGTCATTCAATTGCAGGGGGAACAGGCTCTGGTTTATATTGCTTCTCTCATGTCTTTGAGTTTTCCGATCAATTTTCTTCATTTTCTTTTCCTCCATTTTATTGAGGGTTTGGGCATAGGCTATGTTTGAAGAATCACAAGATTGCTCAAAAGATTGATTTATTTGGCACCTAGTACATTGTATTGTTTCAACCAAAGATTATATTATTTCAATTCTTAATAGAGGATAGTGTTCTTCACTTGCACCTTTTAGCCTCTAACTTTGTATGTTAAGGATGAAAATTATGGGATTCTTTTACGTATTTATTCTTAGTATAATCTTTGTTTTGACACAAAATAATTGCTTGTTTATTAACTAAATAAGTGCCTTTTCCAATTCTATTTCTAATACAGGCATGGGCTCATATTTTCTGGAGGCTTTAAATGATCGGTACAGCAAAAAACTGGTTCAGACATATAGTGTGTTCCCTAACCAAATGGAGACAAGTGATGTGGTGGTACAACCATACAATTCAATTTTGACACTCAAACGACTAACACTCAATGCTGATTGTGTTGTTGTTCTTGATAATACTGCACTTAATAGAATTGCTGTGGAGCGCCTTCATTTATCAAATCCTACTTTTGCTCAAACAAATTCTTTGGTTTCTACTGTGATGTCTGCCAGCACAACCACTCTCCGATATCCAGGATACATGAATAATGACTTGGTTGGTCTTCTTGCTTCTTTAATTCCAACACCAAGATGCCATTTTCTAATGACAGGTTATACACCTTTGACGGTGGAACGGCAGGTGAGATCAATGTTTTTTTATAGTTCCTAAAATCTTTCTTGGTTATAAGATATATGGGGCAAAAACAGTTTGATCAAAGTGGTCATACTTTAACTGTTGAATTGGAAAAAATCTAGAGGAAATAATTATACACCGCCCATAAGGCTTATCCATTAATAATTCTGGGATATGCATATGATGTTGCAAGTGATTTTTTATTTTTCTTCTTGGGACTGTGATAAGTTTGATGATATCTTCTGGCAGGCTAATGTAATTCGCAAGACCACAGTACTTGATGTTATGAGAAGGCTTCTACAGGTATTATGGTTTCTTAAACAGTTTGACTTCAAATAAAATGGTTTTTCACTCTGCTGACATTAACATTGGTATACCTGGCAGGCAAAAAATATTATGGTCTCTTCGTATGCTCGAACAAAAGAGGCTAGTCAAGCAAAATACATATCCATTCTGAATATCATTCAAGGGGAGGTTGATCCAACCCAGGTAGTGATAATAATCATGTAATATTGATGGCATTTCTTATTTTTTATTTGCATTTAAATTTTGAGGCTTATGTCCTGTGAGTTACAAATTGTGTTAACTACATTATAATTGTGAAATAAGTTGGTTGTTTCTAAACAATTGTGAAACGAGCTTCTCATCTCTAAACAATTTATGCTTCTGACATCATGAAACCGATCAATTTACTTTATGTTGGCTTGAGAAGAGTGATTGTTCGTGTTTCCACGGATTCACCATTGGGTAACTGATACTAAACAATGTTGACATGTAGATGCAGTTCCAATCCTTTTTTGCATTTGCATTAAGTTTATTTGAGTTTAGTGTTTCTGATAAAGTCAAAGCCCTGCATTCCCTTTCTGATGAATTCACTTCAGAAATCATCTTCCTGTTTCTAACAAGTGAGGATTTTAACATTGTTACATTGTGACATGTTCATTTGGATTCAGGTTCATGAAAGTTTGCAGAGGATACGAGAAAGAAAGCTTGTTAACTTTATTGAGTGGGGTCCTGCGAGTATTCAGGTTTCTTCTGTGGCAAAGCAGCTGAAATATGTTTCATCTGCATTTTTGTCTTCCTTGTCTGGGTTATATGGCATGACCTTAATTTCTTCTTTTCCTACTGATGTTAGGTTGCTCTGTCTAGAAAATCACCATATGTTCAAACTGCACATAGGGTAAAGCTCTATTATCCTTCTTTGTATTTTCAGCCTTATTATATTTTTCTGAGTCCTAAGTTCATGTGATGATTGTATTGGATATATCTTAGTACTTTCTGTAAAATAATTACTATTCATAGGTTGAAGTGTCTATAGTCTGAGTAAGTGATAACCTTTCCGTGCTGCATTTGGTAGGTCAGTGGTCTTATGCTAGCAAGCCATACTAGCATTCGGCATCTATTTAGTAAGTGTTTGAGCCAGTATGAGAAACTGAGAAAGAAGCAAGCCTTTCTTGACAATTACCGGAAGTTCCCTATGTTTGCTGTAAGTGTGCCAACTTCATGATTAGAATTTGATGCTATTTGATGTATTTTGATGCTGCCTTTCTATTGCTTTTTGCATTGCTCCAGTTGCACTCCCTTGTTGCCACTTAAAATGAAATTCATCTAAAAATGTCACAGATTACACTTAATGAGGATGGGTGGGGATTATTTTTTGGCAAACACTTTGAGTTCGTAAGATGACATTACATATAGCAAACAATTTTATTTTTGGGGTTAGACTGTCTCCATGGAATGCTTTGATTCTTGGTCATGTCATCTGATATTGTCATGAAAAATGGACAGGATAATGACCTTTCTGAATTTGATGAATCAAGAGACATAATTGAAAGTTTAGTTGATGAATATAAGGCCTGTGAATCCCCTGATTATATCAAATGGGGACTTGAGGTACCTGCCCCACTTACATCACTTGCCGTTTTAAGTTCATCTCACATCCTTCTGAACTCTATTTTAATCTTTTAATAGGATCCAAACAGTACTCTAACAGGAGAAGGCAATACTACTGGATCACTGGATCCAAAATTGGTGGTATGAAGAAACCAAGTAAGTTATGATAAGGTTATTGTTCAGTTTTGCTTGATATTTTTACTAATGATCATTTTACCTTATTTTACTGGCAAAATTATCTGATATTAAAAGAAAAGGCTAAAAAGTAGTTGCATGTTCATCCTTCTGCTCTCAATTACTTGCTAATTTATGCTTTGATTTCCTAAGGAGGTGTCAATTCTAAGCCAGACAGTGTCAGCCTAATGCCATTTTATATGGCTTTGTGCTTGATGTCTGAGTATGCAAGCATGCTGTCTTTGCCTTTCTCAATTTGCATGTGAAAGCAACTTTGGACCACCTAGTTAGGGTCAGCTACATCCTTTTTTCTGTTTATCACTTCCTCCCTTAGCCTAGGAGACCGAAAATTTCAAATTAATTTGACTGGAATGTTCCCTCCTGTCTTTTGTTACCATCATTTTGAAATATGGACACACACACACAAAAAAAAAAGAAAAAAAGAAAAAGGAAAGACACTGCTCGGAGCAAATATCTGTTATTTGTCTTATTTCTGCCCTAATCTCCATCAAAATGAAGCCATAACATCAAAAATTATTCTGGATTACTCGTTAAATAAAGTGATTTTCTTAGTTAATTTGCAGGCACTCTAAGGAACCTAGACAAGGATTTTATTCAACATTTCGTAGGTTCGTTATGGTGCGTTTTATATTCTGGGGCATCAGATGGTTTGCTGTATGATAATTTATGCCTAGTATTGTTTGATAACAATTTTGGAAAAGGAATGGAAGGGTGGATACAGAATCTCACTGTATGAATCTTTTTTTAAGAAATGTACATGGCTGTTTGGTCGCTGGAATGTAGAAAAGTGTGAAATTCAGCTTTATTATCTGGACTCTGTTTATGCAAGAAATTTAGAATTCTTAAATTTGAGAAAGGAATGCGGTATTCTCAAGTGGCATGTGTTGTGCTTAGCTTTACATTTTATTATATGGTCTACAAAAAATGCTACAAGTATCAAAAATGAAATTTAAAATTGAATTTTGAATTTTTTATATCCATTGGATTAAACCTTACAAATTTGTGTCACCACCTGTAGTTTAATGGCAATCCTTGATTTGTACTTGAAATTCAATTTCGAATTTCAATTTCGAATTTCAATTTTGGTATTACTGTATGGTCCACCACGGTAGACCATTGATTCCTTAATTGCATACTGCTTTAACGTGATTGGTGGTGTAAATTAGATAATATACGTATATAGTTTTGAGTGGCATGAACGTAAACAGGAACAAAATACCTGTGATTATATATATGGTAAGAAAAACATTATACTGATAATTTATTGCATGATTATTTTAAAATAGCCATTTAGTGTTCCATTTTTAAAATTAAAAATATATAAACTCTTGGTTCCATTGTAGTCTGTAGACATGTAAGATGAAAGTCTTGCCAGAAAAATTAAAATTTGAAATTATGGCCATTGAGGCACTTGCGAAACTGAAATGGAGGCAATGCGTGAACTGTGATGTGTCTCCAGTTGAACTGGAGTGATCAAATTGTGGGTTTGTCAGAGCTCAGGTTTTAGGAAGAATTTGCCAATGAAACTAACTTGCGAAAGTCTCACTATAGTCCTAGATGCTCTTATAGGCTTTGTCTTTCGTTGTTGCATCTCAAAACCAATTTGCACACTCTTGCAAGGGTAATTTCACAACAAATTTAAAAGCGACAGAGGATAAGCATTTTTTCATATTTGAACTGCCATTTTTTAAATCTTAAAAAATAAATTGAAAACAAATTTTAATACAGAATATATATTATGATAATTACTCCTCCCATTCCTTATTATTTGTTACATTTGGAAGAAGTTTTTATTCATTTTTATCTATCATTTTAGAAATATAATGAATCATTAAATATTATTTTTTTCAATTCTACCTTTCTTTCCAATAATAAATGCTTTGTTGTTTTACACATTCATCTTAGATTGTTTTAATAAATTTATTTCATTATATGTTTTTCTATATTTTCAAGCTCTTGTACTTAGTGCAAAAAATAAAGGATGGAGTAAATTTTAACTTTGAACTAAATGATAATTTTGAAAATTTTAGTAAAAATAAATAAATTAAATCATTTTATTAATATTTTAAAAAACGGCTAAATATGACAAATAATAAGAAATGGAAAGGGAGTAAAACACTCAACGGAGAAATTCTCAAAGGGCTGAATTTTCCATTCTTAAATGAAAGGTTTGGTGGTTCATTTCATGTCTGGTCTCATTACATTTAGTATCCCTCATTTTCTTGAACTATACATTGGAACTTCTTTTACAATTATGAAATATAATAATATTATTTTTTTAACAATTTCTTTTCTAATGTCATTTTTCATGAGGAGAGGGATTATTTTTCAATATTTTTATATATAAATATTATAACATAATTATACATTAAAAAAGTATTTTTATTTTTTCAAAAAAATAGCACTTTTTAATATAAAAATTGTTGCGAAATGGTCTTCCAATTACGAGAACAACATTAAAGAAACAATTACAATTTAAATATTTAACGCCATTATAATTTATAATAGTGAAAATATTTTAGGAATTAATGTATATATTTTTTAAAAATAAGAGATGTTAAATATAATTAAATCAAACCTTAAGTTATCCAAACCTAATTTGCACTTATTTTATTGGTATGAACCAAGAAGTGATGTCATGGAACGCACATGGGATGTTCTGTCTTCCATGCTGGTCGTTGCAACAAGTGAATGGGATTGATTCCGTGAATCAAGATAATTGAATTCCGATTCTATGTTTCTGAATGACATTCAGCCAAAAGAGGATTTGTGGATGACATGGATAAGAACAAGCATTCTATTCACTGGTGGTCCCCTCCTAAGATAAAACCGAACCATCTGTTTGTTTGAATTCTCATGATATACAATCAATGATAAGACAAATAAAAACTAAGAATTGGCAGAGTCAAAACTAAAATGGAGTCATTTTAACCAAAATAAGCAAATAAAATAAACATTGCAATATGGTTTTTATCCAACGATTCACATGACAGGTAACTACAAAATAGTCCTATTTTTTAAGTCAGAACTGAGATTTCGTTTATTTTATTAAAAAATATTTTTTATAAGAAAATATCATTTACATATATTTTTTAATGAGGTGGTAACATATTATTTATATTTTTTATAAAACAATATATTTAGAATTATTATAATTGAAAAAAAAATTAAAAAAAAAGATTCTACTTTTTTTAAACTCTTCTTATTTAATATAAAATAATAAAATAATTTTACTTATTTTAATATTTTATAATTACATTTTGTAAAAAAAAAAAAATTGTTGAAATAAGCGCATCCTAAATTGTTTCTATTTTCAAGCTAGACTCCAAGAACACTTCTTTTTCAGATGAAGTTTGAGAATGGAAATCAACAAAACAATATAAGCAATGACTTTGTATGCTTGATTCTTCCATAAACTTGGGCAAATTATAGAGTCCTCTCTTTCTTCCACTTCGAGCAAAACTACCTTCAATTGTGAAAAATACGATCATTCGCAGCTAATATATTAAAAAATAGGGACCAAAAAATGAAAAATTTAAGGGAGAGAAAAAGGAAGAAACAACTACCACATGGCCAAGCAAGCTCACAATTCATGTCACGCAATAAAAGATGCCTAAACTAACAGTGGTCCCACCCATTACAACGAAAAAGAAAGGATAGACGGAGTGATGATTCTGACTGCTCACACCCCGCTGGGACTCTTGTTCCCCCAATCTCGCTGGAGAAATTTTATGTTTCAATTATGTTAAATAGTTTTATTTATGATTAATAAATAAAATATATTTGTTAATTTTTATTTGGCCAATCTCGAGATAAAATTTTATTATTGTTGTTATAACTTTTCTTATTTTTAATATCTTAAAAATTGAAAAAAAAAATCATATTCTTTATATGCATAAATTCACAAATTTAAGAAATGTACTTTATTTATTAATTATGAATAAAGTAGAAGCATACAAGAAATTTTCATCTCTACTCTCTTTATAGATGGCATTAAGATTTTCTCATTTTCCTCCTGTCATTTTTTTATTATTTTCAGAAAAATAAAGATATTTTTAATTTCAAGCCCCACTATTTTTTTTTTTTTACTAAAATTCACAATTAAAAAAAATTATATCTACCTCTATTCAAAATTCATGCGGTGGATCCATTTCTTTATAAAAGGGGCTGCATTTGAGTGGAATCCCATCTTTCAAAATCAAAATATCTCTGCAGATCACAAAAAATTAGCTCTCTTTGGAGATATCCTCAGCAGAAAAATGACTTCTTTCGGAGCTTGTGCTGGAGTTTTACTTCTAATGTTTGCCATGTTTTCACCTGCAATTATTGTTCACGGCCAATCTCTTTCTGCTGCCCCAGCTCCTGGCCCTTCTAGTGATGGTAACTTGCTTTCCTTTGAAGCTCTAAAGTTTTTGAAGATTCAAGCTTTGTGCATTTTTCTCCATTATTTTATGCAAAGAGAGAATGTAAAATTGCAATACTGCATACAATTTTGAAAACTTAAACCTTTCTAGATAGTAGATTATTACTCTTTATCTTAATATCATTTTTCACATTTTGATCTTGAGAATTGGGCAATGTTGGGCATCGATTCAGTTGAGAAGGAGATTTTGGATCTGCAGAGTCTAAAAAATACGTCCTTTTCTTTTCCACATCAAATGCCAGAACAAAAGGGTTGCATAAAGTACCGAAATTTGTTTTCCTTGCGATTCAATTCAGAGCAACCCACTGTTCTTGTCTACTTGTCTACTTCACATAATTTTTACATCAAATTCATCTTACCCGCTACTATTTTTTCCATTTTTCTTTATCACAATTATGATTATATGGAGAGTTCTGGCTTTTAGGAGAATGAATGTTTAGTGTTATTATCTTTAAATTATTTATTTATTTTAGAAAAAGTTACACTTGACTATGATTTTGCTCTTTTTCATTTAATCTATCTATAATTTTGTGTTACAATTTATTCACATATATTTTTAATCATTAATACTTGATTCACCTAAACTATTTTTAGTCCAAAATATAAAAAATCCAAGTGTATTACATATAATTTTTACTTCTTTAAATTTTGATTTAATTTCACGCTTACTTAGAACTAATTTATCCCCTCCCCCAAAAATAAATCCTATTCGACACTCTCTATTTAGGAACAATGGACTAAATTATGAAACACAAAACTCCAATACAATTAGAATTTTTTGAGAGGGTAATTTGATTATGAATAAGTGTAAAATTGAGTTAAATTTTAGGGAAGTAAGATCACATCTAGTTCTTTCTTATATTTTGGATGAAAAATGATATAAATAAGTAAAATATTAATGATTAAAGCACAAATAAATAAATTGTAACATTTAAAATCACAAGTAAATTAAATAAAAAAAGGTAAAACTACATGTAAATAAAGTATAATTTTGTTTATTCAGATAAAAAAAAAACATTGAATTTTTCAAACGATAAAGCTCTCCAAATAATTGCTCTTTCTTTTCTATTGGATGAAGGTGTAGTAACTATTAAATGTTTCCATTTGTTTGCCATTCAGGTACTACCATTGATCAAGGAATTGCATATACGTTGATGCTTGTGGCGCTTGTGCTCACATATCTCATCCACCCTCTTCATGCCTCTTCCTACCCCTTTTAAATCTGTGCAGCAGACTTCTTTATTGTAGATCGTGATAAATCAGTATAGAAAAGAATGTACGGTTGTTTAATTATCTTTTCATCTTTCTATCCCCCCTCTGCTTAGCCTTTAGATATGATTATTTGGTGGTGGACCTGATGGTGGTTGTGTTGTTTGATTACTACTACCTAATTTAATAGTAATTTATTGTTATTTTTAGTGATTTATAATCAGTCACTGCTAATCATTTATTCTAATCACCTGTGAAGTTACACAATGTCAACCCTCCCCCCCCCCAAAAAAAAAAAACAAATATAATGCATGAACATCTTGGCATGTAAAAATCTACCTGCTTTCTTTGCCATGAAAACTGAATCTTTAAATTTATTTATTTTTTAGAAGATAATTTTTCTAAAAAAATCACATATCCTTATATATAAATAAAAAAATACCATGAATTTCTATACCTCATAATCTTGTGATTCAAAAAAAATAATAATCCTAAACTATAGTGGTGAAGAAAAATAACTCTTTCAAAACAAGAAAGTTATCTTACACTAAATTTATTATATTTAATATTGAACATATAAATAATTTTTCATCATTTTAATATCTTATAATTATATTCTTATAGAAAATATTTTCTTAAAAAAACAATCAGAGCCTTCATTTAGCAAATTCCATCATCTATCACATCTGAACCCTGTTTTCACCACTCCCAAGCTTTTCACCGACACCACCGGCTAGACAAAAATGATTATCTAAAGTATAGCAGTCACGACATTTTGTTAAAACCATAGGTTTTCATCAGTTGAATTTCTTAATTCATTTAAAACCAGTCGTAACTGCACCTAACTAAACCTGACCACACAGAACATTTCATTAGAAAATCTTGAATCTTAGACTATAAACTTATTGTCTATTTAGTATTTACAATTAAATTTTCTTCACTAAAATGGCATTTGCAACAACTTCTTGCAAGACAATTGTTATAATTATAGTAATAAAAATGAATGACATGATGAAATGTACATATCCCGTGTAAACTGGCGAAGTCCAGGCATGAAAAGAGGTATTATTATCAGTTAGTTAGTCCCTGACTTCCTGCTATGTCAGAAACAATTGTCGGTTTCTGGTACTTTGATTGGCTCTCAGTAAGCCATTTGTTGTCAAACTGTTGAATGGAGCAAGGACCCCCAAATAAAGGACTGTTCTCGATTATCTGTGCAGTGAATTTGTACCTCTTATGTTGAAGAATTGTGAAGTCTGTGATGTAAAGCATACTTGACTACTTCATAAAATGAGACTACTATCCCCACTGAAGGGCCAGCACGACCTACACGCGGACCGATGCCTGTATATAACCCTCTTATTCCTCTATCCCTGTTGCAAGCAAAGGACATAGCCCTTAGGTCAGACAAAAACATATTACAGTGACAGCAGATGACAAACCAATTAACACGCACGAAACATCCCAAGTTTGAATTCAAGGAAATAACCCCAACAACAATATCTAGAGTCATTGCACCACTAAGAATGTCAGCAGACCAAAACATATTTCATACAAAATTACTCTTAATTCACTTAAGATATAGCATAATCTATGGGGTGAGATCCTTGTACAGATAGACTAAGTTTATACAAATTGTAAGCTAAGCTAAATTGACACTTATTTTTTATTTAAAAAAACAAAAATGTTCTACTTGTCAGTTTTCCCTTGCCTACAATATAATGAAGGTTTGCCAACTTGTTATGGGCTTATTAGTCTATAGAACTCGTGTAAACTTAGTTCATACAAGAATTTCTCAGTTATGAAAATGAAATCAAGTCAAACCAACAACAAAGCTAGAGAGATGTGCACACCTCCAAATTTCTAGCAGCGTTTTTCCTGTTGTCATGCTCATTGCCCTTTCAGGATCCTTCTGTAATTTGCAAAAAAGACCATAAATGAGATAACATATCATATTCAATCAAACTAATCAAATTCTGCAGTAATCTAGTTCAAACATGTAATTGTTCAACAGAAATTTTGATTAGAGAAACCATTGGTTTTTATAACAACCTCTATTTGCCGTCGAGTTTTTGCTACATCTAGTGGACATGTTGCAGCAGCTGCCAGAGTTCCTGCAACAAAGCCAGCAGAGAAATTTGCCCCAAGAACTGTTGTTGCTTTTGCCTCATCACCTACCAGGCCAAGAACTCTTCTTCTCATCTGTTTTAGATTATTGAGAAGAAACTCAATATATGCAACAAGCCATACCAAAATGAGGAATTGACAATCTAAATTACTTAATAAAATAACATCTTACTGGCTCCAGAGTTGACCAGCAAATTGCAGAGAATGGAACATCCCGAGAAAGCTGTGCTCCAAGGCCAGTCCACCATAAACGGTAGCTATGTACTGTTATAAAGAGTGAGTCGTCAGGGAAAATGTTGAGGCAATGTCACAAAAATCTGAACTTCACATTTACAATAGAAATTGTATTATCAGCCGTTCATAATAAAGGGCAATTACAAAAATCTTAACTGAACCATGTGTCATCTCAAAACTCAAGAAGGATAAGAAATAGAGAGGTGTATCAAAAATGAAGCCAGTAGTACTCTTACTATTTTGAAGGAGGTTTGTGCTCTTGATGGGCCTGATAACTTCATGCAATGTCTTCCACACCCCAGGAGGTTTGCCACCATGGGCTTCTTTAAATGCCTAAAATGGGGAAAAGAAGGTGTGAGACGATCAGTAGGTTTAACCAAAAATAATTTTAGCAAAAGATTGCACTTATTGAGAGTAATCATAACAAGTTAGGAAAGACTTCCCTAACAAATGCAACCAACTCCTAAGGCAATGCATCAAAAATTTGAAATCACAAATGAAACAAAAACCACTGGTAAAAATTATCAGACAAGCCATTCTAAAATTCAGAAACTTCTAAATATAATTTGTTACTTGAAAGAAATAGTTAGCACATTAGGCCCCAAGACAGTCCATCCAAATCCAATTAAATGACAGCACAACTAAGGGTTTGCTAGGCCGATACTCCTCCTTCTTCCCTTTCATAAACTCCATAAATTCATCAAGAATCAACTTTTCAGCTTTTCCTTACCAATGAATCCTATATCTAATGGCTACAAAGCCCCAAAAAACAAGTTATCAACAGTTCCTACTGCACCCTCGTTTTGTTAATTTCAACCATTCACTACCAGTAATATTCTGTCAGCCTCCTCAACCTTACTTATCATAAATAACATGCCAAGGAAAAAAGTAAAAGACCCTTCAAATTGACTACCATGTTTTTAAGCTTTACTTCATTCATATCAGGAAATTATTGGGTAGAAAGAAATAGAATGATTAGCACATGAAAGTCTTAATAGTTCGTGCCATGTCCACATCTTCTTCCACATCTTACAATTACCCTAACCTACATATTATCAAACATAGAATTTCGCCAGACCTTTGTTAGACTACTTGTAATTACCTGCATACGTGTCCTAGCCAGTTCAACAGGGTAACAAGAAACACAAGCTAATGCACGTGCAACTGATCCTGCTACTAGTGGAACATAGGGTGTTAAGCTTGGAGCTTTTTGAGTTGTGAACTCCTCCATCATGTTGCGGAAAATGTCATAGCAAGGCATGTAGATTCCAACCTATTTGGCAACAAAGAACACGGACATATATGTAATACATTAAAAAAAGGTAGACAAGTAGATAATATGTTGGTAAACAATAAGCATTTTATTGACCCCCCCCCCAAAAAAAAGCAAACCACAAAGTACATAATAGAAAATTCCAGACATGAAGAGAACTTACAGTTGGCATAGCCAATGCTAAACTTGCGTTTGTGCCTCTCCACAATCTTGTAAATCCTTCCTGCACAAATTCACACCTGTGAACCCTCTTGTAGTAAGCTTTGCATCCAGAGAGAAAAGAAAATGACTAAGTGCAGAAATAAAACCTAGAAGATGAATGCCTAAGTTACCACTCCATCGCATGTTAGTCATTATGGTCCTAAGAAGCACAGATAGAGGACACAGGACATGACACACCATGGACAAAGCGACACTGGAAAATCTAAAAATATAAAGACACGACATGACTTAGATATATGTATTAAAACCCTATAACTATGTACTTCTTGGCACATCTATGCATTTAAGAGCATTAAGAAGCAAAAGTGAATACACCTAAATATTCCTATTATGTGTTAGATCATGCTCAAAATGCATGAAAAAGGTGTCAAGTATTGAATTACAATACTTTTAGTTCCTAGACAGGCTTCACATATTTGTTGGATTATCTGACAGTGTCCAAGAGTGGGACTATTTAACCATTGAATTGTCCATGCTTCACAGTTATTTAGAAACTCAAGGCAACTATTTGACCATTGAATCCTATTCAGGAATCTCTCCTAGAACAAAAACTGCAGTCTTAAAAGTTTAAAAGGTATTATCATTCATGCATGTGCAAAGCCATATCCTGTCTATCATGATCAGGAGATTCAGATTCACTAACATGTATTATACATGTATATGTTACTGCTCACACTACTGTAAAAAATGTAGAATATTAAATTTTTTTATTTTATTTTTTTGTATACTTTATTTGATTGACAACTTTTAATTATGCAGTAGAGAAAACTGAAGTCAACTTATTAGGAGAGACCAAGATGTAAGACTTGGTACTACAAATTATAACACACCTCAAATTTTCAGTTTGACTTATAAACTAATTTTACGATTCTCTACAAGTTATAATTGCTGAGAATCACTTCTACAACAATGGGTAGCAAGTCAAGCAGACTGAATTTCATCACAAGTTCCGTCTAAATATATGGGTAAATACACAGAAACAGAAGAAGAAAAAGAAATATGCCTCAACAATACGGCACAACTATTTTATATATTAGCAGCTTTTTACATTTCTTTGTTACTTTACGATCAATTCACTTCCAAAATTGAGTGTAAAGATGAAAATTATACATAGCCTTAATCATAGATTTAATAATTCCAACAAAACAATTTCTCATAGTTGTTTTTCTATTTCAAGTGAAAATTTGAAACAACTCTAGAATGCCATGTACTAACCTGACGGATAACTTTGTAAAAGACATCTAGCGTTCCTTTATATTGGTTACATCCTGAAGGGCAAGCCATGTCAGATCTAGAAACTGCTTGCATACCTGGACATTTAATGTCTGGTAGCATCTGTAAATAAATAAAATAGAACAGTTAGAAACCAAACTGTTAATGTTCCCAGCAAAAGCCAAATCAGAAAAGAAATTGTTATTATATATATATATATATATATATATATATATTAAGTACTATGAAGTGCATATTAAATTTAATGAAAGAAAATTCCTGAGGCAAAAAAAGAGTATTAAAGTTACAATTTCTGGATCATCAGAGACAAGACTTGTATTAATATACTTGTTAATGCAACTGTACTCGTAGCAAAATTATATATATATATCTCCTGATATGATATCTTGTTGAGAAGCATAAGCAAGTAGGAATACTACCGTGTTTGATTCAACACCTGCCATCCGGCAAATGCCCTGGTAAGGAACCCCGGCAGCCTGTGCTTGCAACCTTGTCTGAAAATGTCATCATAAAAGATCACAATACTCAATATATTTAAGCATTAAAAATCAGAAGCTGTATAGAAACAGTGATAAAAAGAGAAGATAAATTACAAATAAAATGAACAAATGTCTAATATGGTAATATTTCACTATTGCAGGCAATGCTATTAGTGTGAAACAGTATCAGGAAGAGAACACTATGAACACGGTTTATGCAATCCATTCTCTAAATTGGAGGATTTTAGAGGATTCCAAGTAACGCATAAAGTTCTCCCAAGTAAAAGAATTTTCTTTTCTCAAAATACAAAGATGCTTATTGCATAAGGCTGGAGAGGGCTGTGATAATATCTTCCTTCCCTCCTTCCAATTGGTATACACAGAAATGCAATACAAAAACATATAGAATCACCCAAGCGCTAATGAAGTAAAAATGAGACAATAACCTCTGCCAACAGAAACTAGAAAGTAAGAACCACTAATGATAAAAATTAAATTACAACAAAAACCAATAAGTAGGTAGGGATGGAAATGGAAGAGGAATGAAGCAAAATTAAGATCCTTTAAACAAAGACAAAAGGTATTATCAATTGCATATAATTGACAACAACTGAAATATTAATAAAGAAAACGGTGTCACAAAAAATATACTCAGAGGTATATCAAAGTTCAAACAAGTGTTAAAAAAGAAGAAGAAGAAGAAGAAGAAACAATTTTTATGTAAGTGAATACCTTGGCGACATCAAGGGGGTTGACGATGATAGCTGAAATGAGAGCAGCACCAGCTGCGGACAAAGCCCTCTGTCCAAAACTCAATTGGGCATCAGAAGGAGAGTTTGGGGACTTGAAAGAGCCTTGATCATCGCTTCTGAAAGCGCTCTGTGACATTGACGAGGAAGCGTTTCCTTCAAAATCAACTCTTGTAGCAGCTAACCCAATCCATGAAGGTAAGCCCTGCTTGGGATTCACCATTTATGAGTGAATCTTTCTCAAAAACCACCCTTTTTCCTCTAATTTGGGATTAGGAATTGAAAATTGATCTTGTTTTGGCGGTTTGGTTTTTCATTTATGCATGGAGAAGAATGGGGAGGAGAAAGAGATTCGTGGCGTGAAATTAAGGGCGCCAAACAAACGGGAACGCAATTAGTCTGCGGTATACAGCTGGAGAGAGAGAGACTGAGGCTTAAAGAGAATATGCTAGAAAAATTTACATTTTTAAATTGAAAATTATATAAAATACTCCATTTAATTTAAAGGTAATTAGATTTTATTCCTTTTTACATAAAAAATCTGAAAGTTATACTCTTAAACTATATAAAACTTGAATATAACTCCTATTAAATTATATAATTTTTTAATAATATTTTTAAATAAGAATCATAATATTATAACATTTTAATTTATTTTATTATTTCTTAAAATAATTTTAATGTTATATAATTAATAATAATTAAATTAGATATATAGAGTTTTAATTAAATAATAAAAAATGAGTTATAAAATTATATATGAAAAAATGATGAAATAATTTAATATCTTATAATATTATAATTATTATTAAAAAGTTCATAAAAAATATATAATCTAATATAAATTTAAGTTTATTATAGTTTAAGAGGATGTTTTCTAAGTTTTAAGGTTTAGGAGTATTTTATATTTTTCCCTTTTAAGTTTTACTGGATGACCTCCTCTGTGAGGAGTGGAATTTTTTTAAGTCAAAATTAATATATTATATTGATATATTTCATGTTTTATTAATAAATATTATTAAAAATTATTATAAAATTAATACAATTTTTACGGTTAAAAAATTATAATGGAAAATATAAAGATATAAATATATTTAAATACGCACATTACTTTTTTTAATTTTCTATAAAAATACTTTATTTTATAAAAAATTTAATATTAGATATAGAAATCAGTAATAAAATAAAAAATTAAAATCTAAAATATCAAATGCTCAATCTCATCAAACTTATATATTTTAAAATTACTTTACAAGTTTAATAGTTACTCTTTTTTACCAATAAATATATTATGATTTATTATGCATGAGTAATATAATGGTTTATAATATAGATATATATAAATAATTTATTGAGAATATAAAATATATTTGAATAAAAATAAATAATTATAAAACTTTGTAAGATAAATATTAAATATAATTTATTATTCAATTGTGAAATTCTTTTCACTTATTTAAAAGAGAATAAAAATTAAATAATCATAATATATTAAATTTATAAAAAATAAATAAATGTAATAAAATATGAAAGTAACATATAATTGCTCTTTGACATAATTTTTTTGTTGTTTTCGAAGGGGATTGTTTTGTTTTAAAAGGAAAATTTGTAATTCAAAAAGTCTATTTTTTCTTCGAAAGCTCTTCAAAAAAAAATCTATATTTGTCTATCAATATTTAATAAATATTATAATTATTTAATTTAATAAATCATATTTGCAAGTGAAAATTTTTTATAGATCTTTCTTTAAGATAAATATTGAAATTAATTTCAAAATTATTGTGACATTTTTAAGTTAAATATTAAATACAATTTATTAGTAGAATACAAAAAAAAATATTTGTTAAAACATAATAAAAAATAAAAAAATTATAATATCTTAAATTTAGGAAGAATGTAAATTTCATAAAATATGAAAATGACAAATAATCCATTAAATAATATTCAACATCAATTTTTTATGTTGTTTTAGGAAGAATATTTATAGGTGGAAAAGTTTTGAAAGAAGATATAAATATAAATTTTTATCCATATCTTGTTTTAAAAAATTTTATAATAAATATTAAAATTAATTATAAAATTATTATAAAATTTTTAATATAAATATTAAGTAAGGTTCATCATAAGAATGCAAAAAAAATTTCATTTTTTAAAAGAAAGTAAAATATTAAATAATTACAATATATTAAATTTAGAAAGAAAGTAAATTAGTCTAATTAAATATGAAAATAGTAGATAATACATTAAATACTCTTTGACATTAATTTTTCTAGAGGCTATTCTAAGAGGAAAATTTTTTTTATTTTGGAAGAGAAATTGGTGGTTTAAAGAATTTTAGAGAAAAATATATAGATAGATAGATTAACTACTCTTTAATATGAATTTTTTTAAAAAAATAGAAAGATATATAGATAGATAGATAGATTAAATACTCTTTAATATGATTTTTTTTTTATTTTGAGAGGAAAATTTGCAATCCAAAAAATATGTATCTATCTATTTATATTTTCTCTTAAAACTCATCAAAAAAATCTATATCCATTCTCCCATATTTAATAAATCTTATAATTATTTATTATAGTTTTATAGTTATTTAATAAACCATATTTACATGTGGAAGAGTTTTAAAAGAAGGTATAAATAGATAGATTTTTTTAAAGTTGTTTTAGAAAAGGAAATTTGTAGGTAAACAAGTTTTAGAAAAAGATAATGATATAAATTTTCCATCCATATCTTTTTTTTAGTTTTTAAGATGAATGTTAAAATTATTTTATAAATAATTATAACATTTTTAAGATAAATATTAAATATGATTTATTAGTCAAATGTAAATTTTTTTATTTATTTAAAAGATAATAAAAAATTAAATTATTGTAATATTTTGAACTTAGAGAGAAAGTAAATTAGTCTAATAAAGTATGAGTATAGCAAACAATCCATTAAATATTCTTTGACACTAATATTTTTTGGAGTTAAGAGAAAAATTTTACTTTAGGAAGGAAATTTGTAAGTGAAAGAATTTAAAGAATATATATATAAATAGATATAAATATAAATTAGACTTTTTTTACTCAAAAATGATTTGATCAATATATTAACTTTGTTTTGGGATTCAAATTTGAATAACACAATATTAGAATTTCTAACTCTATTGCATGCAAGTAGCTAATAAATTAATTAATTGTATAAGAAGTGTTACATAAAATTAGTTGTTAAATTAGTTAAAATTATAAAATAACATAAGAAGACATATTAATAAGAATATATATAAATTAAAACAGTTCATATTTATCTAAAAATTTAATTATATTAACATAATTAAGATCTTTAAAATAAAAATATAATATTTATTATTTAATTAATTATATTTTATAAACTTACATATTTATTTACTTATATAATTTTATTTTATTATTATTTATAATAAAATTATAATTACTTAAAATATAATTAATTATATTTTATGATATGTACATTTATTTACTTGTTTATTTTTATCTATCAAGGGTTTAGTATAAAAATATAATTAAATAAAATTTAATTAAATACAATTTATGATACCATATATAATATTTATTTACTTACTTATTTTTTATTTAATAATTTATACAAAATTTGTGAGGATAAGCTTGAAATGAAATAATATATAAGTGCATTTTTTATATTAATGTTATGAAAGATATAGGTTATAAATTAATTAAAAAAATGATAGATTTGGAACAAATTTGACAAAGTAGTAGCTTATAAATTATAGGTTCTACTTGACAATTAGTTAATTACATTTGTGGTTAGTTAATTAAATTAACTATTAACTGATAATTGATTAACTTTATTTAGTAATTAGTTTATTATATTAACAGTTAGTTAATTTAATTAATTAATAATTAATAATTAATTTTATTATTTAATTTAATCAATTAATTATATTAGTTATTTAAATAATAATATTTAATAAAGTCAACTGTTTATAATTAATTATTCATATATAAAATGACAAATAAGGACATAAGTATATTTTATGAGTTATTTAAGTATTTTTTATTTTAATAATATTTTAATATTTTAAAGTATATATTATTTAATAGAATAATTTTTTATAAATAATATATTATTATAATTTATCACATATTAAATATTTCTTTAAAATTAAATTAATATAATTTTTATAGTTATTAAATTTCCTTTTGAAAAATTAATATGAGTGTTCTAGTTTTTTTTATTTATTTAAGAAGGACAAAGTTAAAAATACTAAAATTAATTAGAAATAATTTAATTTTTTTACACATAACTTATAAAATAACTAATTAAAAACACTGGTATTACTTATGTTTTTAAAAAGACTATCAATTACTTAAATCAACTTATTGTCAAATATCAAAATTGGCTTATTAATAAATTAATCAATTAATTTTGACCAAATCTATCAAAGGTCATTCCAAAAACTATTTGTCAAATAAGTCTATTGTATTAGTTAATTTGATTAGCTAATAGCATAAATTATTTATATAAATATATTTAATAAAATTATTTATTTATTATTAATTATTTGTATATAAAATGACATATAAAGATATAAGTATATTTTATAATTTATTTGAACTTTTTATTTTAATATCATTTTATATTATAATATATTATTTATTATATTAATTTTTTAAGGAAAAATTGTATCACAATAATTTAATATACTTTTTTATTTTTTATTTAAAAAATAATTATAATACTTTGGTAGATATAGTAACTATTAAAGTTTATTTTGTAACTATTTTTAATACTAAATTTTAAATACATATGTTTTCATTAAAAATATTAATGAATTATACATTTTAAATATAAAAATATATCTTTCACGAACAATATCATCCTAATGTTTCCTTTTCTTCCTAAATATGTATTTTTTAATTCAAAAATATTATCTAATAAAAGATTAATAATATTTAATACATTTTGTATTATTCTCTATGAAATACAACATATATTCTCTTTTTTTATACAATTTAATAGAAAAATATAATTATTTATTTAATTTTTTCTTATTATGTAAATATTTTAATATAATTTATTATACTTATTTAGTTTTTATTAAAAATAAATAATTAAAATTTATTGTATGCATTAAATTTTTTAATAAATATATTTTTATATGCTAAATTAAAATCAATTATTTCAAAAAGTCACTATTTTTAACTTTTTTAAAATAATTTTTTGAGGATTAGTAAATTAATCAAAATAATTATTTGTCAAACACTCAAATCAACTAATTAACTTACTTAAAAGCACTTAAATTAACTAAAAGTTGATTAAAAATTTATTTACTAAATACCCTTAAAAGTTACTCAAGGTAATTTATTAAATTAAAACTTTTTTTAATAAGTTAACGTACAAAATATTTTTAGAAGTTAATTTATAACTTATTGACTAAATAAATAAATTATAGGTTGATTCATTTATTACATGAAATTGAGCCTTATCATTTATTTTGCATTGAAACTTAAGCTTGATTTGTTTTGTTTGAAAATATTTTTCATGAAATATAATTATAAAAAATAAAGATGAGAAAAACTATTTTATTTATTTAATATTAAATATGAATAATTTGAAAAAAAAAATTTCTTTTTTCAAAAAAGAATTTACTTTCATTCATCATTATGACTTTAGATATTATTTTTAACCACAAATGCAGGTGGTATGTTACTCCTTCATCAATATATATAAATAATAATTTTTACAAAAAATGCCCTCCAACTAAGCCTTAAAATTTACTTTCATTCATCACTAAGCCTTAAAATTTTTATTTATATCATTTTTTCTTAAATTTAATAAACTAATAATTCGTTTAAAACGCCCAACTTCCTAAAAATTTGAATTTATTTAATATATTGATCAGATAATTGAATTAAGACCAGGGTTTTCATCAGCATCTTATTAGTTAATTTAATTGCAACTTTTTCTCTTGCCAAAAAGGCCTTCGGCGTTAACTTTTTGTAATAAAAAAAAATCAAATAGTCTTTCTAGATATGTTAAACAAGTCCTTTAAACTTTCCATAGAATTATTTTTCAAATTTTATAATTTTTATTTTCTCAATTTGGACTTAATTATTGAATATTACCATAAAGAAATCATTCGCCTTTTTTTTCTTTTTCCTTGAATTGAAGCAAAATGCAAAGCTTCAAAATTAATTGTATTATCATCAATCTTGGTGAAATGGGATTGTATTCTGAAAGAGAATAAAAATTGAGTGATATTTATGCAAGGCGATGAAATATTCAGAAACATGGAATTTGTACCCATAAAACGTTAGATTAGTATCTTTGAAGCTTCTTCATAAAACAGAGAAAAAAATTTATATTATACTATTAATATAATAATTTATTGATATACGATTAAATATGATTTTAATATATTATTAAATGATATATTAAAAAATTATTAATTTAATTTACATTATATTTTAATAATTTATCAATTCACCCCCATATTATTGGTACATTCTCCCTAAAACATCACATCATCGTCAAATTCCAGAGTCACCGTTCCACGCAAAGAGGACAGCCGAAAGTGAAAGGATGGAACTCGAAACTATTCAAGTACAAGAAAAAGGCCATCGAGATGTACTGATTTTCTCAGCTTTGCTTAACTGGCGGCCTCAGAAGTCAAAAGAGATTTTGAATTATATAACACCCGGTGGAGTTTTGTTTTTATTTTCTTTGAATTATGCAACGTTAGGTGGAATAATAAATTATTGCAGTTTAAATATAATATTTATATTGATGTAACGAAATTGAATTTAGGATTTAAATTTGATTTGTTGTATAAATTAATTTTATATTATCATTTACTATTATTAATAAAATTTTAATTATTATTATTTTTTTAATGACGTGTCATTATTATGTATGTTAATAATATAAAATATTTTACACCAATAATACATTAAACTTAAGCTCTTAAAATTTTTATGATAAAAAAATGCATGATTAGAGTTATAATTCTCAATTCTTTTAGTAATTTTTGTCAATAATGATTTTTTAAAGAAAATTTAGATTAAATTTTATATGTATTTATGGTGAAATTTTCAATCATAAATTTACATGTGTAGTCAATTCCTAACTATATAAATAACTAATTAATAATTATATTTCTTAAGTTATAATTATCAATTCTAAGTTACAAAAATAATATATATGTAAAATTATGATAAAAAATTTCATAATAAATACATATGAAATTTCACTTAAATTTTCTCTCTTTTTTTTCTTCTTTTTATCTTGCTATGACCGTACAAATCAACAAAAGTTTATTACACTGGACAATTACATAGAAAGAAATCTCTAAATTAATTGTGATTGGAAATTAATCACAAATGAAAATAAATTTTAAAGATTTAATTACAATGAGAAATGTATAAGGATAAAGTTATAAATAGGAGCAGATTATAGGGACTCAAAATTTTTTAAATTAAAAATTTTGATTTAGTTTTTAGCCAAAATATGTTTATATAATATGCATTTGACCTCTTGCAAAAAATAGTTATTTATTTTAGTTGTTGAAACTCACATTTGAACTCCCTTAGAATTTTGATATTGACTTTGTTTCTGACGTCACTGAATACGGCATATTTCTTTACGTTGCGTCACTTCTTGCGACATGAGGGCAGAGTCCAAATAAAAAAGCCTTCCTTCGATTTAAAACAAGTGAGAGCCTTTTTTTTTTAACTATCCAATATTTAGCAAATTTTATCATGATAGTTATTCTTAAATTAAAAGTCTAGGTATTAATATCCTTATTAATAAATTAATTAATAAATGATACTTATTTATGTATGAAAGAAATTTCTAGGTAATTTATCTATTTATAAACCTTACAATTTAATGTTTAAATTTATTCTAATTTTATTTATGCCTCAAATTTTTTTATGAACTTATGGGTTTATAAAAATAAGTTAAGCTCAAATATCTTTTCCTATATAGATTTAAAGATTTATACTTTATTATATATATATATATATATGAAAATTTTCAAAATAAAAATTAAATTTTCAAAATAAATTTAAAAAGGAAAATAAAAACTAAAAGGTTTCATTGTGATTTCAAATTCCTTCAACGATGAATAAACTTGAAAAATCAAATACATTAAGATCAATACTACTATTTTTTTAATACTATATACCTTCGTATATAAAATTAAAAATTGCATATTTTTCATCAAAATAAAAAAAATTCATACATTTACTTTAATTATTTTATATTTTCATTTTTATTGAGAATAGAAAATTTACAAAAAAAAATTAACATTTAAAATTAAAAATACATTCATAGATAAAAAAATTTATTATAATTTTTTTAATATATTATATACATGATCTTTCATTTATAATTTTAGCTCAATATAAATAATTTATATGTAAATCACATGTATTAATTATTGAATATATTTTATGGCTCAAAAAGGTAAAGGAAAATACATAACTTAAGTTTTATTTTAAATTTATTATTTATTTCTCTTAATAAAATGTTGACTTAATCAACTTTAAAATTTTTTTGTATATAAATCCAAAATTTAAAAATATTTAAAGTATTTCAATTTAAATTTAAGAATTATACATTGAAAGTTAGGATTTGTATAATATATGTGTTATATTTAATTTTTGAAACAATATTTTTAGAATTGGTGCTTATATATATATATATATATATATATATATATATATATATATATATATATATATATATATATATATATATATATATAATCTAATTTTATATGTTAGATTTTAAAAATAGTATGCAAGATTATGATTTTAATTTTTTTAAGAATAAATTTTAAAAAATGGATAAATAATTTTTGGTATTTTATTGCTTAAAAAATATTTTTTATTTATATATATGAATAAAAATGTATTATACATTCATGGATAAATAATTTATATATAAATACTTAGTTATAAACATTCATGGGTAAAAATGTATTGGTTATATACTATACTGATAAATAGTTTATGCACGGATACTCAAAATGATATAATAAAAATTTAAATTATGAAATTAAAATTATTTAATTATAAATATTTATATATTAACATATATGATTAAATTATTTTAATTTAATAATTTTTAAAATTATTAAATTATCTAAAATTTTAAAATTTCAAAAATATCATAAATTCATAATATAAAAATTTTAAATTTAATTTTGAATTTCAATTTTAACATCTTACATGCTTTCGCAAGAAATAATAATATTATTAATAGCATTGTATTTAAATCATTAATTTTGAAACTCTTTATTATTACCTATATATTGAAAACTTGAAAAATTAAATACATCGAGATCAATAATACTATTTTTTTAATATTATACGTCAATGTATATAAAATTTAGAAGTGCATATTTTTCATCAAAATAAAAAAATTTTGTATTTGCTTTAATTATTTTTCATTTTCATTTTCATTGAGAATAAAAAATTTATAAAAAAAACTTTAACATTTAAAATTAAAAATACATTCATAAGTAAAAAATTTTATTATAATTTTTTTAATATATTATATACATGATCTATCATTTATAATTTTATCTCAATATAAATAATTTATATGCAAATCACATATATTAGTTATTTAATATATTTTATAACCCAATAAATTATTATACAAATCACTATCAATCCAATAATATTGGCCTAATATTAATAATCCATTATAAAAGTCATTTTAAATCATTACTAGATATATAAATTTTAACATTGAAAAAATTTATAAAAACTCAAAAAATTATTTCACAAATTGCAATAAAATAACAAATTCATATTTAATGTAAAAAATATCTAAATAAATTGAGTATTAAATTTAAAAATGATAGTATTGCTATAATAAAAATCAATTGATAATCATACTATTTTATTTAAAAGTATGATAATATAAAAAAATATTATTTCAATATTCTTTTTTAAAATGTAAACCATTTACATGCTTTCTATTATGTTAAATGAGAAATTACGTATTTGCTCTTTATTAAAAATTTAATTAATACATTTTTATTTGCATGTTCAATAAAAAAATTTGAAAAATCATAAAAAATATAAAATTAGGCCTATCCATTACGTTAGTGTATATATGGTCATTTTTGTAAAAAGTATAAAGTATGAGAGTGAAAAAATTAATATCACATAAGTAATATTTATTTTTTAAGTTAGTAGCCTATAAACTCATATCAACTGTCCATTTTTTTATCTTTTAAATTTGATGTTCAATAAAAAAAATTTGAAAAATTATAAAAAAATATAAAATTAGACATATCCATTATGTTGGTATATATATGATCATTTTTATAAAAGGTATAAAGTATAAGAGTGAAAAAATTAATATCAGATAAGTAATATTTATTTTTTTAGTAAGTAGTCTATAAACTCATATCAACCGTCTATTTTTTTATCTCCTAAATCTGATGACTATTATATTACCATTAAATCAAGGTATCCATACCTAGACTTTTAGTATGGGTATAGTAGAATTGTCCATTTTATTAAGCTATGAATTAATTCAAATTAGAGTTTGATTTGATTCAATGCAAAAGTAAACTCTTTAAAATTTATTTATTTCAGATTTGAATTCAAAACCTTACTATTCAAACCAAAAGGCATTGATTGAAACAAGTGATAGCTATTTCAAATAATTTTTATTTTTATAAATATTTTGTATCAATTTTATCTTTCACATTTGTTAAATTAGTTAATTTTACCCTTTTATTAGTAGTTTTATTAATGGGTTAATAACTATAAATAATTAAATAATTAAAATAATAAATAAATAATATGCAATAAATAAAATTAATACTAAAATTTATAAGATATCAAATCGATATAACATATATTTGTAAAGGACCTATTACAAAATAAAATTAAAAGAATTGATTGACAATAATTTATATTGATTTTCAATAAACTTTAAATATGTATTTTAAAGCATATATTACCTTGTACATGAAATGTTTGAATTTTTAATTAGTTATTAAAATTTTATATTCACACACACATAAACTTAAAAATCACACCTATATATAATTTTTTTTAATGTATATGATTACAATACCCATAATTAGATTATTAAAACATAAAATCAACTACAAAGTAATATATTTTTCCATTAATTGTTGTAAATTAAGTTATTACCATATAAAAGTAAATTTTTTATAATTTCAAACAATTTTTATTATTTTCTAAAAAATTATTTGGTAAAGGTTGAATTAAATGAAACAGATCTCAATATAAATAATAACTTTAAGTTGTAATGCATATTTAAAATTTAATTATAAATTAATATTTAAATTACTATAAATTTATTTACTTTAATTTTTTTATTTCTCATATCTATTTTGTTCTCTTATAAATATAAGTTAAATTATTTGGTCTCTTACAAATTTTTAGTACCATTTTCATCCTTATATAATATTTATATTATATTTTTGTCCTTCCATTTATCAAGCAATTAACCCATTAATAGAAATACTAATGGATGAAATAAATGAATTAAATTATTATTTATAAAGGATAATATTGATACAAAATATTTGTGAAGAACAAAATTGATATAAGTGAAAATAATGAGGGATCAAAATAAGATTTTAGACTATTTTATATATACCATATCCTCAAATATAATGTACTAAAATATTTTTAAAATAATGATTTTATTATTATTAAATTGTATATAATTTTACATAATTATTATTTTCAATTTTTAAATAAAAATTTTCTTAATATTATAATGATGAATGTAAAACTTGTTATTACATAATTATATAAAATTACTAATATTACTATGATACATTTTTTGTATAAATATATAATAATATTATTAGTTTGCTTATGGATTTAATCGATTAGACCATATTGCATATAGTCCACTAAGTTTATCATATGAGCTTTTATAAGTTGTATATATTTATCTCCTCAAATTTTATTTTATCATTTCAAATTTTAAGAAGGAAAATCAATCAATTTGGTTATTTTTTATATATTTATCTACCAAGAATGACATATTTGATTATGAGTTTATTTATAAAACTAATCCATGGTATAAGTAATATTTCACCATAAATAATTTTTTTTAACTTATATAGCATAAGTAATACTTTATCATAGAGAATATATTCTCATAATTTAATTTATGGCACAAGTAGTATTTCATCATAAGCAAAAAAATTTCATGACACAAGTAATACTTTGTCACAGTGGCCGCAAGAAATGTAATTTAATAACTTAATTTGTAATATAAATAATACTTTGTCACAAGCAAATTTTTTTTCATGATATAAATTTTTTAATTTTTTATATTTTTTAAATTTTTTATTCCAATAGCAAGAAATAAATTAACTATGAATTTTAAATTTTCGTGACATAGTTTATATATAAGTGTTAGTTTGTTGTAGTGTGAATATTGTAATATGTTTATTATCACGTCACTTATATAATTGATATGACAAATAGTTATCACATTGATTTTTTATTGAAAATTGATGTCTTTTTGTATACATTTCACATCTATTGTTATATAAATTAACAATATCGATTTTTTGTTAAAAATTGAAGTCTTTTCTTTTAATTTTTTTTACATTTTACATTAATTTTTAGTGAAAATCTAGCATGAAATGTTTGTATAATATTTTTAAATGTCAATTTTTGGCATCTTTTATTCGAATATTTATAGTAAAAATTGAATACATTTAGCATCTCCTAAAAATATATATTTTAATTTAAAAACATTAAAAAACTTATAATTTCACACTTAATTATCTATTTAGGAGGAATTTTTTTATTTCATATAATTTTTTTAAATTTATTCATTTACAAACCACCAAAGATAGTTTATCCTCTTAAAATATTAAAAAATGATCATTATCATAGATATTTTTTACTTTTTTTATTTTTCATCATTGTTTGACCAATTTCACACTCTGTCGTAACATTTTATCAAGTATATAATGAGTATTTAAAACTTAAATACAACCTTATAAGTTATATAAATAAAAATCCCTTAAAATGCATAAAAAATTGGATAAATGGAATAGGCAAAGGCTAAAAAATAAAGGCAAAAATGACATATTTTATATTTTGAACCAATGACTTAGAATAAGACATTTGCTTTATATTTAATGCTAATTGAAATATTATTACTATCTTACTTATGTATGGTAAAGAATGAAGTGAGAATTAGAATTCTACAAAAGGAGTTGAATAAAGACAAAGATTGAGTTTTAAAATAAAAAAAAAGAGTAAGAATAATAATGGAAAAAAAATAATAATATATTTTATGGGCAACACAAAAACATCATTACTCCTATGATTTTAAAAATTAATTTTAGGGACCAATGCCAAAAGTCTTGTAAAAAAAATAAGAGTTTTTTTTAAACAATGTCTAAAATTTTCTCATATATTAAAAAATATCTTCATTTCTATTACTTTAGATGTCGATTTAGAACTAATGTCAAAAGTCTTACAAGAAAAAAAATGGTATTTTAAAAAAGAAAATTAACATCTAAAGTTTCCACATATATTAAAAAATGTCACTAATTCCATGGCTTTAAACATTAATTATTTTAGAAATTTATGTCAAAAGTTTTAGAGGAAAAAATGATGGTTATTTTATAAATAATTGTTATTTAAAGTTTTCTTATACTTTAAGAAATGCCACTGCATTAAAATAGACATTGGTGTCAACCTTAACCAACATCTATGTTAGACTTCAAATGAATAAAACACTGGAAAAAATTAAATTTTTTGAATTATATCAATAAATCCATGTGAAAAAAACATAAATTGAGTTGGGATTTATACCTTTATAACATCTAAAAATTTGAGACAATTAATCTTAGTGTGATAAACTCATGAATACAATTACAAATTGCATTAGCTTTTCAATAAACATAAATGCTCCAATCACTAACATTAGAGCTATATTTAATCGCCAAGCTTGAATAGTTTGATCATGAATAGGACTGGTCATAAACATTAAATTAAATTTTAAATATTTGCAAATATTTAACTTTTCAACAAATGTCACTCTTTTTTTAAATCAAAGGCTCATACGGTTTACAATATTTGATGTAAGAATGTGCACTCTTTTTCTCATCAATGAGATTAGGATCAATTCACATATAAATTTTCAAGTGAGTTCAAAACATTTAATTAATACACAATTCATAAAACTTACAAAGAAATTTTGTGCGCTCATGTTTCAAAAATAGAGCCTATAAATGTGCAATGCGAATCTATGAACACTTTTTAGACTCCACGACAACTATTGAATAAGTTAAATCTTAGACTTAAATCTTATAATTTGAGTGATTAAATTTGAACTATGTTTTGGGAAATTCTAAGACTTAAACTCTATTTACTTATTATATTCAATTTTGTTAATCACATATCATACTACCTAATTAATAGATTAGTGGCCTATTAACAAGGTTATTAATTAGTAATATTGAAACGTATTGGTGTTAACTTTAACTAACATCTACGTTAGATTTCAAATAAATAAAACACTACAAAAAATTAAAATTTTTGAAACCTATTGATAAATCCATGTGAAAGAAACATAAACTGGAGTTAGGATTTATACCTTTGTAACATGTAAAAATTTGAGATAATTAATTTTAATGCGACAGACTCATGAATACAAGTACAAATCATATCATCTTTCAATAAACACAAAGGCTTTCATCACTAACATTAAAGCCATATCTAATCACTAAGCTTGAGTAGTCTAATCATAAATAAGACTTGTCACAAACACTAAATTGATAAGTCTTGATAAGTCATGAACTTTATTCAAAAGCTAACGCTTCTACGGTATCGATATGAACAATTAAAATTCTGATTAAATCACAAAGAGTTACTCTTAATTCTAATATAATGCTAACTACTAATTTTAGTGATTTTTAGGGTTGTTCTCTAAAATACTCATGCCATTAATTCCTAGGTTCTACCTATCTAAAAGGAGAAAAGTAAGGTTTCTCAATCTTAGCTAAATTTTTGTTTAACTAAGTTGATTGATATCAGCTAAATTTTATTCTAATTAATTGATTTTATCTCATTGATAAAATTTTTCACCTCAATCCCTAACCAGAATCACTTTAAGATAGGAGATAGTTGGGTTAAACTAGGACTGCTAATGATTTTGATCAATAATTAGCCTATCTTTAATGTTAACTAAGTAAAGCCCAATCATATTGCATTACTACTTAGTAAAGCTCAATTATATTAGGCCTATCTTGATTAGAAGCTTTGATTGCACTAAAAGTTTTTAATTATATTATAATCCTAATATTTGACTTGCTTTTTATGTGTAACCTTATAAGTTCTTATTATGTTAGCATTCATCCTAAAATGTTATTACTTTGGCATTCAACATAACCTTTTTTCATGAATCATATTTCATGTAATTTAGTCCTTTTTATTTGGATATTTAGATCAAACTTAAGATATGAAATTTCTCATTCTTTTTATAATTCAATTTATATGTTTATTTATTCCTTTATTTATTTCTTAGTAGACTAACTTAAATAAATAAATTAATGTAACATATTGATTTATCTAATCATGATTGTGTATCTTATAATATCACTCAACTAAATGGTCCACAAATATCACTCCTCCAATATAGAAAAAATAAAATCTCATCTAAATTACTTACATCTCTCTACATGATTTGTGGTATATTCAATCACCAACTTTTAAACTTCATTTGGTTGCAAGAGAAATAAAGAAAATGGAAAATGGAAGAAATGAAAAAAAAAAGAGAAAGATATTAATATTCGATAGGAAAGAAAAATTAGGAAAAAATAAAAAAATTAATTTTTTCTTATCTGGTTGAATAGATAAGTGAGAAGAAAGAAAAATTAATAGGACAAAATGATAATAATACTCTTAATTCATTACTAAACTCAATCAAATTAAATTTTGGAGTCATTTTGTTTATACAAGAAGAAAATTCTTATGAAAAGTCAAACTTTGTATAAAATAATTTTTTTATGAACTTTCTGATATGTATTCACAATTATTTGATTGACACTAAAAATTAACACTTTCCGAAAATCAACAATTCTAAAATTTGTAAAAAGTATTATAACAACACTTCCCAAAATGACTAATATGCCATTCAAAATTATAATGTAAAAAATAAGAAATATTAATTATTTTTAATTATCTTTGATTTTTTTCTTGAAAAATTATATTTCTAACCTCTTTTTACATGAAAATTTTCTAAAGTAGTAATTTTTCATTTTTTTAATTTAATATAAAAATTAAAATAGGTTTATATAAAAAAATAAAATGCCATATATCTATATTTGTTAAATATAATTATATTTAGAATTAAATTTCTATTATAATAAATTTATGATTATATTTACAATTTGTGTATATGATATAGTATTTAATATTTATTTTATATAATTTTATATAATACTCATTTAATTTATTATGTAATTAATAAAATTTGATTTTACATAATTAATAATTATATTCAAATAAGTGTATTTATATTTTATAATTAATGAATTATATTTCTCATTAATAAATTATATTTATTATAATTTTTAAAGATAACGGGTTAAAATAATTATTAATTAAATTAAGTAAGGATAATTTTATATTTTTATATATAAAAGATATCAGAAGATTTTGTTATCATTAGGGGTGGGAATCGGTCGGGTAGAACCGGTTAATGAATAAATTTCAACCGAAACCGACCGCTTTAAACTCTTAATCCGACATTAACCGATTAATCGGTTTATAATGATTTTAAGTGAGTTCGGTCGGTTTAAAAATTTAAAAATGTGTTAAAAGCAAGATTACATGAATTTCAAAAATAAAAGCAATCTTCATTTTCTTATATTTTCTTTGCATCACAATTGACACCATATATTAAAATAAGATAAAATACTTAAATCAACCCATTAATAATCTCTTATTTTTAAAAGATGAGTTCATGTTAAATTCATAAAATAAACCTAACCGAATTATATGCGTTTAGTCTAAGCATTTTGTCATTTGTTGTTTAAAACATGGATAAGAAATGAATAAAAAGGGAGAAAGGAGAGAGATTAAGAAGGATTTTAAAGAAATAAAAGTGTAAATGCCATATGAGAATCATTTTCAATCGGTCGAATTCGGTTACAACTGGTTAGAATCCAATCAATCCGCTTCCGACCGAATTATAAAATTTATCCAATTTTTTAATCCGTTTTAAACTGATATCTTATACCACCCGAAACTAACCGACCTTTTTTCGGTTCGGGTCGGTCGAGTATTTTCGGATTAGGAAAACATTCCCACCCCTACTTATCATGATGGTACAAGGAAGCAACTTGCTGTGATTTTTTATCTTGGAGAAGTAAAACTTTCATTCATTCTAACAATTAATGACTAACCAAATAATTAAAAGATTTTCTGCCTTTCAAAAACTTGTATTTTTTATATTATTTCTCCGAATCAAATAATCTCTTAATTATTCAATTATATATAGGAAAAACTTCCAATGCCATTTTAGGATAAAATAAATTATGATTAAAAATAATGATGATCAGTTATGATTAAATCATAAGTTACGCAAAATTGATAAAATTGCTAAATTAATAAAATAAGCTATAACTACGATTAAGAATACGAAATGGTTATCATTAAATTTCATAAAATAAATAAGACAAAAAATATAACAAGAAAAATCATTCATCCATGCTAGCAATAGCAATGCTTTCAGTGAAACATTGGAATTAAAGTAAGAATGCCTACACGTTGTTTTGTTGAGGACGGGATGGAAAAAGTATGATGTGGTAGGAATATTTCTCTCAGTTTCTTACCATCACAGGAGAGATCTAAAATCCAACAGATTCCACACAAAATTTCTTCTCAATCTTCTCTCACCTCTATTTTCTTCCTTCGTCCAAATAAAAGAAATTTATAATTTTTCTCCTAATGTCTTCACTCTAATATCCTTTTTTTTTTCCACTTTTTTCAGCAACCAAATAGGACATTAGGTCAACCTTATTACATATGATATTAGATGACATCAAAATATACAATTTCTCTCTAGAGAATTATAATGATTTCATGTTAAAAGATCGTGTATATCATTATTACTATAAAATAGGCTTATAACACCTATAACAATTCACATAACATTCTCATAGTGAATTTTTTAATATATTATTTATTTACATATATTTATGTATTAACTTGATATCTCGTATCAATGATCATGATCATAAAAAAATGTACATACTAATCTTAACATATTATTGCTATCCCAATTTACAATAATGTTCAATTAGGCACATTTAAAAATGATTTAATTATTTTAGTAACAATTATTATATTTATTTATATTATGCAAATATAATATTAAATATAATAATTAAAATATCTTTATAAAAGAAATGTAATATAATGTATACTAATACAATCATCCTTTGATTGATTTTTAGAGCATACATCAATAGTTCATTCATTGACGTCCAATTTGCAATTCTATACTAGTGTAATACATTTCTACATTAATTAAGAACAGAAAAATTAGCATTTTTTATTGGTTTTTTGCGAAAATAAGGGTATTTTAAGATCTAGATAATTGTTCCAAGAACATGATCTGAAAAGGAAAGGAGAGAAAAGAAAAGAAGATGGGCAACAATGCAGACGGACTTTAATTATTTTACTTTAAATCAAACAGATGAAGATGAAGACCCTAAAAGCAATGAATCAATGTCTCCCACTCCTGAAATAGGGTCTCTGGAACTTTGCAGAACCATTGCATGCTGTGAACAGTGGCCGCAGAATCTGACATCATTAATCTTTATTTCTCCATTAAGGCTGTCATGCAAATTGCAAGCGTTCTTCAACCTCTAACAAGCCACGCCTACATCAAACATTCAACTGTGCAATTGATTTTTATCAGTTTTATTCAAAAGCACACAGATTTCGGGAACCTTTTTTCTTCAACCCTAATGAATTTTGTTATAACTTTTGTCATCATTTTAATCTTAAAATTTGAGTAAAGCTAAATACACAATTTTGAAAGCGCATAAATTTAAGCTCAAAGAGTTCTAAAGTTCAATCTTGAAGGCGCTATTATTTGAATAGATTTAATTATCATTTATTGCTTCTATTCTAAATAGAGATTATTCAATGTAAATACTACTTGGATGCAAATCAAAAAGTACATAAGTGATTAAGAAGAAATTTTCAATGATAAAAATGAAAAATTATCACACACACACAGGTTGAAGAAAAAAAAGTTTCAAATGCTAATATAACTATATTCCTAAAACTGCCAATAATCATTAACAAGTTATGAACTTTTAAATTAAAATATATTTAAAAAATATTAATAAATATTTCAAGTCCTTCAAACAAAATTAACCTTACTTTCATCTATTATTACTACTATCACAATCAAGGAATGGAGGGCAAGCTTACTTTTTACTAGATATATACATGAATTAGGTAATTCGTCTAGTTTAGAAGATTGGGGCTTGAAAAAATACAAGACTTGAGCTTTTTTTTTATGATTTAAATATTTATTAGATTTTTTTTTCTTATAACTCAATTAATATTTGAAATGAGTACAAATCATAATAATAAGAAGTGGATCAACCTAACTAGGCTTGATTATACAAATTTATTTTTAATACAAAAAATTTACTTTAATATGATTAAATATTTTACATATTTAAATATTTTATTATTTTTTAAATGTATATTTTTATTTAAAATAAAAATAAAAAATAATTAAAATTTTAAATCGGATTCCATATCATGTATAAAGTTAATTGGATCAAGCCGGGTCAAATATTTTAAGAATTAAACAAGTTAAGCTCCAACTTGAGTGATATATTTTATATAATTATATATAAAAAGCTTAGGTGGAAATCCAATGACCAGGCCAATAGACATTCCTACTTCTTACTGTAGTATCCACCTTTACTATTTATCTCTCATCCACAGGTGCAAGAGGTAGGTTGTGTGTTTAGATTTTTGTATTATGCAAGTTAAAACAATGGTAAATATATATTTTTTACGTAAAATAAAATATATATTAATTTTATTTCTTAAAAATATTTTTTGTTTAAATTTGACTAATTTCATATATCTAAGAAATATTTTTTATAAGTATTATGCATTACTTATTTAAATTTATATAACTTCCATTTTTTTAAAGTTTACGCATCAAATTGGTAAGGAAGATCTGCTTATTAAAAAAAATTAATTGTCAAGAGCATCATATCAATTGTTTATTATTAAAGTGATGAACGCACTAGTGAACAAATGAAATTGAATAAATTTAAATAAATGAAAGATAAATTTATAAAAAAACTAATGATGAAGTTGAAAATTTTCAGATAAATTACAGACAAAATATATAAAAAAAAATTCACAAAAATGAAATTCATAAAACTTACATTTCAAAAGGTGAAAAATTGATGTTTCTCTTTGGATAAACTTGTGGACATGCTCATGGGCAGTGGATGGATGCATATGCAATTATGAATGTATGATGCAAGCCACATGTCTTAGAAGGCCCATTGGCCCAATCTAAATTATGTAAGTAGCCCGGTTTTTGGGGCTCACCTACTGACTCAGGCATGGCTGCTCCATTAACTTCTTACCTGAAATGGGCCTAATTGGCCCTACTTGTCTGGGTCACAGTGCAACATGACCCCATCTAATTAAATACATACGTCATCTGGTGCTCATGCGTAGATGCTCTTTATTAAAAGTGATTTATTATTTATTATTCTCATTTTGAGAGAGAATTAGTTTTTTACCCCGGTAAAAAGGTGCGAGGATACTTGAATGTAAACATGAAAAAAAAAAATACACACATGATCACAATTAACTAAAAAATTTAGATTTTGATTCATTATTAATATAAATTAATTTTATATCATTATTCATCCATATATTATCTTCAAAATAGTTCGCTAGTAGTATTGGAATTAGGGATGGCAACGAAGCGAGGCAATGACAAATTAACGGTATATTGCCCCACTCCTCAATTAAGGGGATCTGCTTCATCCCTGCCCCATCCCTGATCATGAGGCAAGTTAGTATCCCATCTCAACGATTTGCGAAGCACCGATAATCCATGAATAGTAAAAAAAATTGAAAAAAATTAAAATTTATAAATTTTAAATACATACATAATTAATATTTAATATTTAATATAATATAATAATATTAGTTTAAAATTATACATAATTTATTTAATTAATCTCAAATTTAAAAGAAAATAATTAAAATAAAATAATTAATATAAATATTTTTAATTATAAAATTAATAAAATAAATTTATAATAATATATATTTTTAAGCATAATATAAAAAATAAAAAAATTATTATTTTGGGGAAAGGCGGAGCACTATAAGACAATATTGTCTGTTCTACATAATTGCTTCAAGTTAAAAACTTGCCTCATGTGTTACCTACGGGGTAAAAATTTATACCAAATCAGTGCCCTATGGAACAAAATCCGAAATCTGAAAATTTGCCATCCCTAACTAGCATTATTACTTTATGGACCAAGATCCTTTAAAGTGCAAAAAGCATTTTAGAGAGAAAAGTGATTTATCACATCCATTGATCCCAAAATCAATGGTTCATGATTTTTTTTCATTTAAAAAATTATAAGCCATTAATTTTGGAATCAATGGATATGACACCTCTAAAGTGCTTTTTGTACTTTAGAGGATCCCGATCCATTACTTTATATTAGATATTGTGGTGATTGACTCTCTTTTTAGATAATAGCTATGTTTCAAACTTAAGATTTTGCAACGATGAAGTATTCCCACACTTTCTCCTTTCTCTAGAAGAAAATCATTTATCTATATATTGACATGTTAATAAAAAATATTGGAGCATTCTTATTATTAATAAAAATAATTCATTATTATTACTTTTTTAATAATATACCATTTTTTTATTCATTACAAGTGTGCTTAAAGGATATGACAATATAGCATAAGATAAAATAAGTAAACATAATAGTATAATATATGATAATAAAATGATAAGGTATAACATTATAAAGTGTTTAATAAATAATTATATAAATAATTTGATAGTATAAATTTATATTATCATATGTTTATTTATTTATTCATTTATTTATTGATAATGATTGTGTGTTTATTATTAAACATGTATATAACATGATATTATTAAAAATTTTATTTAGGTAAAATTAACCTTGTTTTAAAAGTAATCTATATCACAATTATTTAATCATAACATATTATAATTACTTTAATTTATAAGAGATTCAAAGAAAGAGGATTAAATGACAGATAAAACCAGTAACATCTAAGGCTAGAGCTTTCCACAACCCAAAGGACTTGGTCCACGTGATGGCAGGGAAAACTCTCACTTTTGAAGAATAAGATACATTTTTTTAAAGCAAACAAAAGCTCAACATGGCATCTTCCTTTGATCAATAGAATCGTGAAGCTATGGTAAGATAAAGAAGAAGCCAATTTAAAAGTTATAAGGATCACCTTGTAGGAGTCATTCCTAGAGCTTATGAGAAAGCCTTATTTTTAGCAAATTCAAAAGAAAATGTTGCAGAACCTTTACTAGTTAAAAAAATTAATGAAAATGAAATGGCTTTCATGTTTCTTAATGATTTGAAGAACAAGCTTTATGAACCATGAAGTCTTACCTTAATCAGTAAAGTTTTTGGAAAAAAAAAGCCTCTTTTCAAATCTTGGAGTACAAAACTCGAAACATGAGGAAGCTAGAAAGTAAATTCTCTATCTTAGATGTTGGAAATGATTTCTTTATGTTTCAATTTGAGCTTAACTCAGATTATATAAAGGTTTTTAATGGAGGGCCTTCATTTGTGTTTGATCATTTTCTAACCTTGAAAAGGTGAAACCTTTTTTTAAGCCATTAACGGCAACTTTATCCTTAATTGCTATCTGGATCAGGCTATCAGAATTGCCTATTGAATTTTATAATCCTTTTATTTTATCACAAATTGCAAGTATTATTGGCTTGGTTTTGAAAATTGATTCCCATACTTTTCTTAGTGATAAAGGGAAGTATACAAGAATTTGTGCACAAATTGATATCAATTGCCCTTTAATTCGCACCATATATATTGGTGATTTTAAACAATCTATTTTATATGAAGGTTTGAGTAAAATTTTCTTTGCTTACAGATGGATCGATCACCAAAAATTATCCTGCCCCCATATTCAAGAAATTTCCACCTTGAATTGTGGGGAGGAAGCCCTACCTTTTCAATCTGAAAAGTGAGGACACATGTAATAATGATTCTCCCTCATGTGATGCTACTAATGTGACTAGAGACAAAATAAGGTCTAAAATGTCCCAAAAAAATAAATATATTTATCACCCATGGATTCTAGTGGAGAAAAGAAGAAATAAAGGTAATAAAAAGCATATTGTTGAAAAATATCAAAAAGGGGTTGGATACTATGCAGAAAAAATCACTTTCAGTGGCCTTAAAGTATATTCTAGAAAATAGGCCTCATAAATACCATGCTTAGGTGGTCAAATCCTATATTAATATGAAAAATAAATTTCATATTGCTGATAGCCCTACCAACTCTTGGCCCATCACATTTCCTGACCCAGATTTGGATAATAGTACACTTAGTTCCCAGTGGATGCTTTTAGATGCTCCTCTAATTCAATCCACTAAACAACAGCAAATCCCTATTGAATAATACAAAGTTATGTTGAACAGCAGCTCCTCATCCAACTCTGAGATGGATGACACACTAGTGAATACAAATAGGATAGTATAAATGTATTGTTTCAATGGTAAGTTAATGGAACTTAGGCCGGAACTTCTAGAATTGATCTCGATTGATCTAATCTTTATAACAAGGACTCTCTAATGGAATAAGTTAGAAGCATGGAAAAATATCAAACCTTACAAATGTACTTAAAAAGAATAAGATCCTCCTAGAAAAGGAGGAATAGGAGAAATTGATACACTAATTATACAACACATGGACAACATTCCAAGCTGGTAGTGTCTAGGAACTTAGCTTAATCTACCTAAGATTAATGAATAGCCCTTAGTTCGATTTCCCTCGAACCATTTCATATGGCATCAAGAAAAGCCTAGTGATAGATGATGTAGTTACAATGATAAGTATTGGAGATAAACCAATGTAAAATGATTTCGAGAGGGGCAAGTCAAAAATTCATCTATTATATTTGAGCCCTCTATGCTCCCAAGTCGAAATTCAACTAAAGAATATGATACTCAATGATTAGGAGTTTTATGACAGAATGGTGACAAAATTTCTTTTGATTATGAAACTTAAATTAAATAATTCCTTTTTTTCCTCAGTGAATCTTGATCAAGTTAGAATAAGGGCGTGGAATGTTAACGCGTTCAACATCTGAATTTTAAAAGACTCATTTCTAACTTTATTATTTATGAAAAAATTACTATCCTTATTCTTACTGAAACTAGACTTGATGAAAGTAAAGCAATTGAAATAGGTGATTCCCTACCTTTCTTAAATATGGTGATGACAAACACTGTTAGTTTTGCTAGAGGAATTTATATGCTTTGGAATGATGATGACATCTCTGTCTAAGGTGATGAACAAGTCAGAATAGGAGATTCATACAATTATCAAGACAAATCCCCATTCTCCTGATTGGTTGCTCTTATAGAAAAATATTATGGAATAATTTATAAATAATTACTGAAAATTTTTATTAGATGCTTATTGGTGATTTTAATGAAGTTTCTTATCAATCTAAAAAATGTGAAGGAAACTTAATCAATTTATATAGAGTGAACTTATTCTTGGAATATTTAGATTACAGTAATTTAAGTGACTTGGGCTTTTTTGGACCATCCTTTACTTGGACTAATATAAGAAATCCTAATTATTTAATCCTTGGAAGACTTGATCGTGCCCTAAGTAGTCCTAGTTGGAATTTTTTATTTCCCTAAGCACAAGTATTTCATTTAACTAGAATATGTTTGATCATGCCCCAATTATGGTATCTCTCTGTCACGAGCCTATCAACCAATTATCGAAGCCTTTTAAATTTGAAGCTTATTAGTTAACTCAACTTGACCTATATTCTATAGTAGAGGATTCCTAAACTTCTTCCCCTTCTCTTTATATTATGGTTCAAAAATCAAAGTAAAAAGTTACCTAGTGGAATAAAAATATTTTTGGAAATATTTTCCAAAAGAAAAAAGAATTTTAGCCAAATTAAAAAGTATTCAAAATTTGTTAACCTTGGCTCTTTCTGAATCTTTGATTAGACTTGAAAAATCTTTACAAAATAAATTTTTGTTAACTTTAAAACAAGGAAAGGAATTATGGGTTATAAAATCTAGAATTGACTGGATAAATGATAGTGACAAAAATACTCATATTTATCATTTATCAACTAACATTAAAAGAAGGAATAATAATATTTTTAGAATAAAAAATTCTGTTGGAAGCTGGGATACAGAAGAAAATGAAATTAAAAATTATATTTTGACATCTTTCCAAGAAAGATATAGGACAGTTCACTCTCAAGTTTTCTTTAATATTTCTAAACCATATTTTTGGAAAATCTCTCTACATAATAATATTAAAGGGAGCCTTATTGCTATTCTCAATAAGAATGAGATTTGGAAAGCTTTGAAATCTCAAAAACCAATAAAAATACTTAGACTAAGTGGCCTTTATCTTGGTTTTTATAAAAAATTCTAGCATTGTATAAAGGATTTTATTTATCAATGTGTTACTCAAGTTTTTCTTCTTATAGAAATTCCTTCCTGGCTAAATGAAAATCTAATATGTTTGATTCCTAAAGGAATAGTTCATGAGACAATTAGTACTTATAGGTTAATAAGTTTATGTAACACAATTTTAAAATTTGTCTCTAAAATTCTTTCTGCTAGATTAAAGCATAATCTTGAATCCTTTATATTACCCTTTCAAGTTACTTTTGTAAAAATTCAAAAATCAGTTAATGATATTATTACTTCTAGGGAAATTATTCATACTATAGATTGATCTAAATCCAAAATAGGAAATACGATTATTAAATTAGATCTTGAAAAAGTATATGACCCTCTAGAATGGGATTTTCTAAGAAAGGTCCTTACTTTTTTTAACTTTCCTCCAAAATGGATTTAACTTATTATAAGTTTAGTTTCAAATGTAACTTATCATATTTTGTTTAATGGAGGAAAAATTGAACCTTTCCAACCCTTTAGAGGTTTAAGGCAAGGTGACCTTCTATCTCCCTATTTGTTCATTTTGTGAGCATTTACACTTTTTGATTATGGAAATAATAGAAAATAAATCTTGGGACCCAATTAAATCTAGCCAACATGGAATCAAAATTTCACATTTGTTTTATGCTAATGATGTTATCCTTTTTGCTAAAGCAAATCAAAATAGTTGTAATACAATTAAACAAATTCTAGATAATTTTTATTTGGAATCTAGTTTAAAAGTTAACTTAACTAACTCAAAAATATTTTTTTTTTGAAAAATACCAAATCATCTTTAAAAGAGTAAATCAATAATGAATTTGGTATTAGCCATACTAGAAACTTAGGCAAATATTTAGGAATAGAAATTAAAGCTAATTACAAAACTTCATATTTCCAAGATATTCCAAGATATTACAAACTTAGGAAAATATTTAGGAATAGAAATTAAAGCTAATTACAAAACTTCATATTTCCAAGATATTGCAAATAAAGTGAGATTAAGAATTAACTCTTGGAAATCTAAATGGTTATCCTCTACTTGCAGGGTTATTTTAATAAATTCTATCCTTTCTACCTTTCCTTTGTATTATATGGTATGTACTAAACTCCCTAAAGGAATAGTCTAGAAGTTAGATTAATTAATTAGGAATTATTTGTGGAGTGGAACTTCTAATAATACTAGAAAACTATTTTTAGTAAGCTAGGATGTAGTTACATTGCCAAAATTAAAAAAAAGTCTTAGTCCTAGGGATTTCTATGCAATTAATTTGGCAATCCTCACAAAATTAGTCTAGGAATTTCTACAAGATGGTGCATCTTTTTGGTTCCAGATACTCAGGCAAAAATATCTTCGTATCGAAAATAATGGCAATATTAAAAGAGATTTAAATTGCTCTCACAATTGGAAAGCTTTAAGATCTACTAAAATAATAATTCAAGCTAGTATAAAATGGATTCTTGGTACAAGGGGAAAAATTGATTTTTGAAATGATCATTGGGTCAATTCGGCTCCTTTAAGGACCTGTTTCCCTTTTAAATTCTCATCTTAAAGTTTATAATTATATCTCTACTAGAGCTTGGAACTTAGATTGAATATCTTTTGTTCTTCCTAAAAATTTAAAACCTTCTCATTTTAGATGTTTTATTTAGTCTAATGGGAAATGCTAATAAACCAACCTAAAGGCTATCCAAATCCTGAAAATGTACAAGTCAAAGTGTTATTAACTATCTCAAAATGAATTGTTTTAATTTTAATAAGTATCGTCTGCTTGATATGGACTTAAATTGGATTTGGAAAATCCCAACCTTATCAAAAATTTAATTTTTTATATGGTTAATAGTTTTGGATATAAATCCCACCAGGGATTTTCTTATTAGAAGGGGTTTGAATGTTTGCCTAGTTGCTCTTTATGTAAGACAGGTCTTGATTTTATTTCCTATATTATAAGAGAATTGCTATGGACTAATGGCTTACCCTTCCTTATCTTGTTTCTTGCCAAAATTTCCTACATTTGGACTTTCTTGAATGGCTAAAGGCAAACCTTTCCTTTCATGCTCTTTATGTTAATTTGAAAATTCCATAGGCAACTATTTTTGCTTTTGCTTTATGAACTCCTTTGTTAAATAGAAATAAAAAATTTTTTCAGCAAAACCTAAGTGAAACTACTTTAAAACAACAAACTTTAAGCAGAGCAACAAAAATTTTGGCTATAAAAGGATAAGTAAAAACTGCCTGACAATAACAAATCAAGGAGATAAAATGGAAGCCTCCTCCAATAGGTTAGTATAAATTAAATACAGATGGTTCAACTAAAGGAAACCTTGGCTAGGCTTCATGTTCAATTGTAATTAGAAATTATAAAGGAAAAAGGATTGTTGGCAATACAAAAGCACCAAGTATAAGTACTAATCATGAAGTTGAATGGTGTAGGCTAAGGGATGAATCATTCTTAAATTTGAATGGAGATTTATTTCCACTTGAAATTGAAGTTGATACTTCAATTGTATTGGAGGCTCTCCAAACACTTGTTCTATTAATTCCTTCTTCTATTTGTAGTGATTATAAAGACTGCAAAAAGATGTTGAGAAGAGGTGGACAATACATCATCAAACATATCTATCGAGAAGCTAATATGGTGGCTAACAATCTTCCTAAAATTGCTTCATCTTTTTGTAATGAATTAACTATTCTCCTCTATGCTCTTCCAAGAATTTTGTTATTTTTGTTAACTGATGTAACAGGTATATGCCTTCCCATAAGTGTTTCTACTAATTAATGTTATGTTTTTCATGCATTCACCAAAAAAGAAAGATGAATAAATTATTCCATATTTACTATATAAAATAAATTAATCAGACTAAATTATATTATATTATATAAGTCTAAATATATATTAAAACATTATAGTACTTATACTATAATATCTCTCTTATAAAATACATTAGATGAACGTTAATAGTATAAAAAAAATTATATATATTAAATTTAAACTCTTAACTAAATAAAAAAAACTGAATATTAATTGTAAGGAATAAAATCTAATGAAAACGATGGTCATGTTTGGTTCCATCCCTCCACGACGGCCACTTGAGATTTTTCTTGGCCCACACTTGAAAACATATCAAGGCTTAAAGGGCTTCAACTCATGGGCCTACGGCATGATTCTGATGCCATATTGCCATTCCTCTCTTTCCATACCAAAGCATTCGATGCTTCAAAAAAGAAGTAAATTTTTGCGGTAAATTAAATTTTTTTAAGGAATTAAGGCTTTATTTAAATATATTTTTTATTTTTTAAAAATTATGTTTTATTTTAAAATTTTAAAAAAATAAATAATATTTCGATAAAAAATAATAAAATATTTTATTTAATTATAAAATTAAAATAAAAAATAAAAAACAAGTTAAAAAATATAATTTTTTTCTATTTTTCTCTTTTTATGTTACATATTTAAAGTTATAATTTTTGAAAATAAATATTAAAAATAAATTTTCAAATAAAAAATTTTATTTTTAAAAATAAAAAATATTTTTTAAAAAAAATAGTAAAGAAGCATACCCTAAAATTTTTTATAAGTGTTCATAAAAAAATTGAAATTATTTAGGTGGCAATGAAAATTAAATGTTTCCATTATTGCAAAAGTTTTTCCTACTTTAAGGAAGGAGGTTAGAACCTTTTTATATTTTATGGAAAGTAAAATTTTTTAAAAAGTTATAATTCTTTCTTTTTTATCAAATAATTCATATTTTTCAACTTTTGAAGAAAATATTTCTTCCATATAACTTCCTGCTCACTAACAATCTCAAAATATAATGTTTTTGCAATCTTTTTATTTTTCTCATTTTTATAAGACATATTTGATAAATGACTATTTAATCAGCTTTTAACTTATTGAATTGAAATTAGTTGGTTAACTTTCTCAATCAACTAATTTGCTATTTGATGAACAGCTGATATAAATAGCTTTTTTCCTTGAAACAACTAAAACCAGAAATGCTACTAGAGTTTTGGTTTAGCTGTTGTGTTGCAAGTCATCTAATTGACTAAATTACACCCATATAGTTGCTGTGTTATTCAGACAATAACGAGAGGGTGAGAATAACGGAGAGCTAATGTGTTATTCAAACATTTAATGGACTACAGTACATGGCCGTAGTGGTGTATAAGTGAAGCTTTCTTTCCTTTTTTTTACTTAAAAAAATGTAAAATATATGTAATGGCAAATATTGATTGATTGTGACACATAAAAATTAAATAATTATAATTATTAATTTTTTATTGATAAATTTATTTATCATAAAAATTATATTAATTTAATTTTAAAGAAATATTTCATTTATAATAAATTATAATAACATATTATTTATAAGAAATTTAATCTACTAAATAATATATAAAATCTAAAATATTAAAATAAAAACTACTCAAATAATTCATAAAATATATTCATATCCTTATTTATCATTTTACATATAATCAACTAATTATAAATAACTAATTTTAACAAATACTTTTATTGAAACAACTAATGTAATCAGTTGGTTAAATCAGCTAACATAATCAATTATAAAATAATAATTAATTAAATCAGTTAATCATTACAACTATCAACTAATTGTCAAACAATATCATATTCTTTTTGAGGTTGGTTCTTGCAAAATTTTCCCCGGAAACAAGGAAAAAGAAAGGATTATGTAAAATTGTTGGACGTGTCATAAAAGAAAAGGACAAAAATATATATCAATTTTTTATGAACAAAGAAGTATATTGTTTGGTTCATTTATCATGTTATCCTATTTTCCGCGTATTCTTTTTTGTAATTATATTCCTTGTAATTTTATCTTCATCTTTTTCTTTTAATTAATCTTTCAACATCTTTAGTATGAAGGACCAACGATTTTCAATAGTTTGCAACTTCTTGCCAATTTTATAAAGGAAACAGACTTGGATTCATACATTATTATTATTATTATTATTATTATTATTATTATTATTATTATTATTATTATTATTACATAGAACTTCCTTAATTTATACATAATCATAATAGTATGCAAAACACTCTTATTATTGACGAGACATCATTACTCAAAAGAAGAGTACCTTCCTTAGTGGGAATAGTTTGTAGAAGTCAAATTTATAATATCTTTCATAAATAAATCAAAATTCTTATTTTGTTAAAAAATAAATACAATATAACAAACAAAAAAAATATGAATTTGGTTAAAAAATACTTTTTTTCATGTATTTTGTGTTTATATCTTTATTGACAGGGCAAAACATCTTCATTTAAAATACCTCTAGCCAATCCTTCTACACTACCGTATTACCTGATGAATAATGATTTTCAAAGGGAACTCTAGAACTTTTACCATCGGGCTTGACAATTATTTAAATATTCTTTATTACTTTCTTCATTGTTTATTATCTATGTAATTAATTAATTTCACCCATAATAAAAATGTAATTTAATTTGTTTATTCTTAGTTTGTGTATTCTTAGTCTAATATATTTATTATGATGGAATAAATATATTGAAGTGTTCCAAAAAGGATAATAGAATATTTATTAGTGAAAAATATAAAATTAAAAAATAATATTTTATTAAGATTTTAAAATAATAAATGAAAAATATTTTTTTTTCAAAAACTGATAAATAATAAAGAATTAAAAAATATATTATTATCATTAAATTAGAAGTATAAGTTTTTGTATAAATAAAGATATATATATATATATATAAATATTAAAATTAATAATTTCCTTTTATTTTATTTTATGTAAAATAAAATTTCATCAATTGAAAAAAGGGTGTTTCTTGAGTACCATTGTATATGGTACTCTGAGGTACTCTTATTAAGTAGGAAGCCGCTGAACAGACATGTATATAACATATTTTCATAATTAATTATAATTCTGGTTAAAAAGTCCATTTCATTCGTAAAGGAAAGTTGAGTTGAGAAGGAAATTTCATTTTACAAGTTAAATGTCATAAAATATATTATATTTTAATTTAATTATTATATTATATTATTTAATAGTATTAGCTGATCATTTAAATTATTCTTTTTTTCTCTTTCACCAATTTTCCATTTTAATCATGCTTTTTAACTCTTATTACTTATATCTAATATCTTATTTCTCTTCTTTTTATACTACTTGCTTCATTGTATTTTTTTTATATTCAGTTATATTATTTATAATTCATATATTAATATTATCAAAAGAATATAAATATATAATGATATATTTTATTTTAAGGATGAAAATAATTTAATAAGTTAAAATTTTAATTTAATTAAATACTTTAATTACATATTTATATTTTAACTTTTATTAATTTTCAATAAAATTTCAAGCACTATTTTTTATTTACTTCTATCATTGCATTTATTTTTATGTCAATTAATATTATTTGTAACTTAGATACTAATATTACTAATAATATAAATATAATATAATATATTTTATTTTCATTATAAATATATTTTAAATAATTTAAAGATTTAATTTAATCAAACTATTTAAATGCATATTTTATTTTAAAATATTATCACTTTTCATAATGGATGCACTATTTTTTTTCTTTTATTTGTTGAATTGTATATTTTTATTTTTTTCCCTTCTTGCATATTCACTCTTACTATTTACAATTCAAACATTAATATCACTAAATAGTATATATATAACAAAATCTATTTTATTTTTATTATGAATATTTCAAATAAACTTGAACTTTACAACTCATATACTAATATTACTAAATAATATAGATATAACATTATATAATTCACTTTCAATATAAACTTAATTTTAAATTAAAACTTTTATATATGATGCATTAATTGAATTAATGAATTAATTGATTGATTATTCTACTTTTTAATGAACATATTTAAAAATCAAAATTAGGATTTTATGAATTTAAAATTTGTCAATTGTCACTTAATATCAATTTTTAAGCACTTTATTTTAAATTAAGCATATATTAATTGAAAATTTGTTAATGCTTTATAATTTATATGCTCTTAGTTTATTAATTCTATTGGATATTTTTCTTTTCACGTGGATTCCTACTGTTTAGGATTCATATGCTTAAATAAATAAGTAAATAAATAATATATATATATATATAATATAACATATTTTATTTTTATTATAAAATAATTTTAAATAAGTTTAAACTTTAATATAGAAAGTTTTACTTAAATTAATTAATTTAATATTTTTAAATAAAAATATTTGATAATTAAAATATTTATTTATTTAGATTTTATCAATATTTTGTTGATATCAATGTTAAGTGTTATACTTGAAATTAAATATACATTAATTAAAATTTTATAACTCATTCTAAATTTATAGAATTTTAAAAGTTTATTATTTACAAATTTAAATGTATGATTGTAAAAGAAACATAATAAACTAAATTCTAACATTATTATAATATATTTTCTAAGGGGAAAATATCTCCTTCAATTTTGGAATCATTAGATTTTTCCCTATTCAAATATAAAAATTTAAAAATTATCCCTTAAACTTTATAAAAATTAAAATTAATACCCATCAACCACTTAATTAATTTTTTTAACAAATTATGACTTTTTTGTAAAGATTCTAAACAAGAATCACTATGGTATAGTATTTTTTTATCACTTTTAATTTATAATTTATGTTATATAATAATATAAATTATATTATGTATAAAAATTTTAATTAAATATTCATGAATGCAGTGCAAAATTATAAGTAAAAAAATAAAATAAATCAAATTTTATAATGTCAAGATTCTTATTTCAAAATTTCATGAAAAATTATATAGTTTGATAAAATAATGAATTGAGTAGATGGTAAATATTAATTCTAAGTTTTACAAAATTTTAACAGAGTGATTTTAAAATTTTTAAATTAATTGAGATCAAATTTAACTATCCAAAATTGAATAGAATATTTTATATTTTTTCTTTTTTAAATTCATTCTTAATAAATCAATTCCATTATTTAAATGACAATATTAATAAACATTTTTTAATTAAATGTTTCAAATCATTTTTCACTGAGCAATAATTTTAAAATTAAAACTGACTATTTAAAAGTAATTTCAAGATCATTCTTCGAGGATAAGAGGACAAAATAGGTAAATAACATCATCATTCTCCCTCTTCATTTACTACCCAGCAAATAATTGTTTTAATAATGAACCATTCAGATGCAATCTTTTAAATTTGAACGGTTGAGATTTATTATTATTACGGTACTCAAAATTTTGATTTGATTACCGTAGAAATCCCTTAAAAAATAAGAGAGACATAAAGGGTAAAGAGAAAAAAAGATCGTCATTTTCATCTGATATAAACGTTACGTGCATCAGGTGGCGAGCTGGATCCGTGGTGGCGTAGGGGACCAAAAAAGGTGCAGTTACTGAGGACGCGGCGAAGAACACACCGTCCGTCCATTGCTGTCGTACATACATGCACGACAACGAGTTGTCCCAACGTCAAATCTTTGGTATTCAGTTGTCGTCGTTTACGTTAAATTGATAAATTTACAGCTTGCTCTTCCGGCATCCAACGGTATTATTAGATCCTAATTAATCAAAATCGAATCAGATTATATTTTAAAAAAAATAAAATTCTTTTAATATTTATTTTTTATTCATAAAATTTAAATTTGAAATTTTAATTAAGAAGACCAAACTTTAAATCATTTTAGAATAAATAGTAATCCTATAAATTTTATTTATTACTTTTTAGCTTTATTTAAATTCTCTGATTTGGTGCACAAATGGTTCTGACCGACAACGGACGCAACAACAATGTCAGAACCAATGGGGCAGCACCGCACCAGCCAGCAGGCCCGACAGAGATAAGCCTACTTCTTGACTCTGACTTTACCCCATTTGATTCAAAGGAATTTCAATTTTTTTTCACAGTGAAATTGAAAGAAAAAGGACATAACTTTTATGAATATTTTACACATAAAAAAGGATTCTTTTATTCAAAAATGAAACTGCAAAGAAAACTTCTCCTAATCCTGTCAAGCAGTATGCTAATAGCTTAATTAGATTATCAGCATTATCGTCAATCTTGATTTTATGAAATAACAATTTAACTTTCCTTAAGCATAGGATATTCAATCTTCAACCTATTAAAAATAGAAATGAAAGTGGGAGAATTTAAATTTGTTAATTGATAAATTTTGTTGATATGTTGATTTAGTAGATGAAAATTATGAATTACAATCTACTTGGAATTTCTTAAGCTTGTTTTACAGGGAAGAATAATGTTACATATATAATCATAAATAACGGTATCTCCGCGTCAATTCACACACATAATATATACACATGTCAATTCATAATTGATAATATTTAGGAAGGGAATTAAAATCTTCTCTTTAAATTTAAGCTTGATTTGTATCCATTAAAAATAATTAAAAAAAATCAGTTAAAGGATCATTCAGTTCATGCATTTCAAATTATTAAAAAAAATCATAATACGAAAGTAAATTCACAAATATTTAAGTTTTGAAGTTCTCTAAAAAGAATGAGATTTGTTGAAACAAGAATTACATCGAAGTAAATTTCATAGGATGAGTCATAAAATTGAAATTTAAATCAGGATATTTTTATTAATAATGGAGAAATGAGTAGGAGGTATTTAATAGGAGGAGTCATTGTGCATGAAATGGGTGAAAAAGGGGAGGTGATAGTATTGATGAGAGCAGGAAGTCATTAATTGCTGTTGGCCTTTATGCAGTACGACTTCACATCTAAAACTAGTTGTTGCAGAAGGCAGCCGTTTTCTGATTTTTAATGCTCATAAATAGTTGCGATCACATGCACGCTGTTCTCAAATACTCTTCTTGAAGAGGGGGAAAAAATCCCACGTTTTTTTTTTTTTTTTAACTATAGAAGTGATAATTAACATAATATATGTGAATTTTTGGATTCAAATTTAGGTAAGAAGAGCAAAGTTCTATTGTAATATTAGGTGTCATTACATGCAATACTAAAGTTTTGTTTTCGTTGCAAAAGAAAGTAAGAAAAAAATTAACAATAAAAGATTTTTTTAATTTGAATGTGGAAAAATAAGAAAAAAATAAAAAAATAATTTTTTTGCAATAGAAGTATTAAGATAAGAGAAATTAAATTAAATTAAATAATAATTTTATCCTTTAAATTAATAAGTTAAATTTTCACTTTTTTAACTTATACATGCCAAGAAAATTTTTTGATAGGCTTTACTATTTTTTTATCCATTTTCTATTCTGTAAACAAGTAAAAAAATATTATTTTTTGCTCTTTTATTTTGTTTCTTTTTTACTCATTTTATATAAAAACAAGCTAAAAGTAAAAATATTAGCTAACGGAGAAGGTGGTTTGTCAACTTAAAGCCCCTAATCCATTGCCATCTTTAAATTTGAGTTTGTCACCCTCTTTAACAGAGGATGTGCCACCACACTCAAGGACGAACCCACCTTGTGACTCGTCATTCCACACAACTTGTGCATGCTAAAATGGTACACAAACCCTGAATTTGGCTGTCCTGCCAAACTTGGTCTCCATGGAGGCGTTACTCTCACATAATATAGTACAATCTATTTTTTTTCTCATTTTTTGTTTGCATGTCCGGTATTTAGCGATCTCATTTAAAAAATGTTAGATTCTTTACCATTCAAATCAATAAAATTGATATAATGCAACCTATAGATATTAATATGAAATATATGAATGTGAATTTCGTATACGCCCTATTTGTTTTTTTATTATTTTTTACTTAAATTTATTTTATTATTAATATAAATTAATTTTATATTATCATTCATTCATATATTATCATATTAACAAAAAATTATCAAAATTTTTTTATTGTTATTAAATTTTTTTAATTATTATTAATTTTTTAAATAACATATTTTCTTTTCATTTAGTAATAACATAAAATATTTTATATTAATAATAAATTAAATTTAAAATTTTTTTACTTTATTTTATTATGTGAAATTATAATGTGGACACATCTTCTTTCTAAAGAAATGAGATATCCACAGCGAGTATTTCTAACATTGCAGTAATATTTGAATTTATTTATGAGGTATTTTCTTCTTTATGTTATAACATGTTTAATTTCAAATCATATATTAATCAACTTGTTACTCGCTAAAAAATGAAAATGATATATTTGCAAGTTTTGATCGGCGGAATACTATGGAAATAAATTTTGAGCTAGTCCCATGAACTTTTTCTAAAATGTCAAAATTTTTCCTCAATAACCCTTTTCTTTACGTGGATTTTTTCCCTTATTTATTATTTTTTCAGTCATGTATGGAAATAATAAGCACAAAGTTTTTACAAGTCTCATTTTATTAAAATAGAAGAAAATTTCCTCTATTGCATATAAAAATTATGTCTACCTTTTTTTAATATGATGAGAATGTGATCACATAGAGACAAAGTGAGTGCAAATTCTATTTTTCTAATGTTATTTTTATTGGGAAATTGGCAATGAATAGATGTGATGTGAAAATGTCATATATTAATATCAGAGAAGCATAAAATAAAATAACAAAACACTAAAATTTACTGTAATTCATTTTTTAACCTATTTTATGGATAAATATAATAAATAAAATTTATTAATAGAAATTAAAAAAATTATAAAATATTTGATCACTCTTAAATTCACATTTCAAATATATTTAAAATATTTTATAATTTTTTTCTAACTAACGGTTCAAAATTTCACAAATGGTGCATTCAATCCTCACTTTTAATAATAATAATTTCATAAAAAAATAACAGTAAATTATGGTATGTTAAGTAATCTCTCGTGCGGGTCACAGAATACAAATTCTATTGTCTTGGCCCCTTCAACAATACATGTATTTATATATCAAAAAATTAGGTAAAAATTCTAATTTAAATAAAAAAATAATTTTAAATATGAAATAATCTCAAATTAATAACAATCTTAATTTTAATAAAAGAACAGTTTAAAATAGAAAATAATGATAATTATTAAAATTTGAATCAAATTATAATAATTTTTATTCTCTACTTATTCGCTCTACTTTATAAATAGTGGAGTTTAAAATTTTATTTGTTTTTGTTGTTTATTAAAGGAAAATAAATTATATATTTTAAAAAAATGAATCAAATATTTTTCATTTTTTTAATTCTAATCGGTAAAAGGTGTTCCATCTTGGAAAATTGACGGGACAAAAAGTACAATAAGTTATTACCCTTTGAAAGATACAAGGGACACATTCTAAATTTTTGTGGCCTAAGCAAGTAAAAGGTCGCTCAGAAAGGACCAATTACAGCCTTGCAATTCATGAGTAGAATCTATCTTTCTCATTTTGAACAAAACAAAGCCTCTTTTTTTACAGACCCACAGCGTGCAAGTTGCTCTTATTTGAATCTCATTCTTTCATCACTTTCTCACACAAAACACAAAGCCAAAGCAAAATGAGAAAAAAGGACTGCTCTGTGTTCTATCTCCAAGCCCCACTTGCATCCAAAATGCTGACTGAACAGACAAAAAGCCATTCTCTCTCTGGTCTCTATGGGCAGATGAGATCCAGGGAGAATTCTGATATTTCAATTTTCATAGCAAAAAGGCACTTCTCTATCAAGTTCTCATTCATTCTCTTTGGATCTCTACAATGTAAAAAGCAAAGGCCAGGCTCCTACCAAATAAACCTCTTCCCTATAGCCCTGCCTGCCTAAGCATGATAAGGTTTTGTTTGGGTTGATAAGCTTTTTGTGGTTTCAAGCAACAAGCCAAACAGAAACGGCTGCAGCCTAGAAACTTGCTTTGGTGGAGGGATAAAATGTAAATTCATGGCATGCTTAGAGGAAATGGATCCTCTCCTTTGGGATGGTGGTAAATTTCAGATAAAAATAGATATAATTTTTTTTAAATTATGAATTTCAGTAAAAAAAAATTAAAATTTGAAATAAAGATTGTACTTTTATTTCTTCAAAAATAATTAAAAACAATACAAGAAAAAGAAGAGGATTTAGATCCATATTTAAAATAGAAAAAGTAAAATAAAAAGAAAGAGAATGAAAAGTTATATTATAACTATATTTTTATTTAAAAAATTTCATTCAAAAGAGAAAAAGATGGAAGATTTATAATTAATATTTTAATTTTTTAAAATTATCAATTATTAATTATTTTATATTTCTTCAAATTGAATGATTTTATAGGATTTTCCAAACATCGAAATAAAAAAAGGAAAAAACTTTGACTTAACAATTCAGTCTCTCAGTTTCCCATCCCTTTTGGAGCGAATTCAATTATTTAAATTTTGATTTTGTTTTAGTTGTAGGTTTATATCAATCAATCTGTGCAAGTCAAAATTTAGATGAAGTGATCTGAATCAAGTAGGTTTATTGACTAATAGTTAAAATTCACATACTAAACTACAAATACAAACCAAATTCAACCATTAAAAAATTGATTCATGTTTTTTTAAACGGATTTATACAAACCGTTGTATTCAACATTGTTCTTGAGATTTCTCCTCCAAATTATAGGTTTGAATATAAATTATAGGGTGCTTTAAATTTTGTTGCCTTTATTATAAAAATAAAATTGAAAAGTATAATTTATGCCAATAAATGGATTATATTAGTAAATGAAAATATATAATTAGCATTGATCTATTTGGTTATAAGACAGGAAAATTGATCTTGAGTATAATAGATTGTTAATAATTATTTTTAAAATAATTGATCATAAATAAATTTATTTTATGTGTAATAAAATTATATTGATTTAGTTTATATATAGCAGAACCATTGTTATAAATTAATAGCTCTTAATTGAATATATAATGATGACAAAAATTTCTAAAACTCAATTCAATAATTATAAAAAATTTGAAATCTAATTTGAAATTTTATTTTTAGTGTATGTAATATTTTTTTACGTAACTTATGATTTGATTATAATACATCTATAAGATCTTAAAATAAATAAATACATTAAAATGAAGGATAAAATTAATTAGCAGGTTAAAAAAAATTCTAAACCATCCAAAAATAACATAACTGTAACTTTGCAACTCTTGTTGTGTATTCCTTTTATCCCTCACTTTTAAAATAATAAAATCACAGAGGGATCCGATAAAATTATTTGTATTTCCTTGTAATAATAAGTTCAAATTAACCATTTTCAAAAAAATCTTTCGATATTTATGAACTAAGTGAATCATTATTTCTTAACTTAACTAGACTTAACAATAATTTTTGAGTGAGTCTTTACTAATAATTTGAACATAGAAACCTTCATTCCCACCATTTTAAGTAAATAATAATAATAATAATAATAATAATAATAATAATAATAATAATAAAATTTTAGACTTTTTTTTGGCCAATAAGGACGGTGTCTGTTATTTTCCAGAGTGTTCCCAATTAAGATATCTCCTCCAATGTATCCATCTTTGTGGGTCCAAAGAAATCATTTTCAGTACGTAAAATCCCTATTTTGCGAGGTTGTTTTGGTCCATTCTCTCACATGCACAAACCTTGGGTACTCATGATGGCTACCGAGTACCAACTTTTCATGCTCCGTCTGAAAAGGAAAAAAAAAAAAGAAGGGAAATATCCATATAGAAATTAATTCTTTAAAGAATGGGGCTCTTGCCACGTATATAGTAAGGCAATATTGTTTTTATTTTTTATTGCTATTTCTTCATTTATTTTTAAAATTAGATTTCACTGTCTATGTCTCTCTCTCTCACACTTTCAAGCAGAAGGCGTGGGAGATGAAAAAGCTAAACGCAATTGGATTCTGTACGCTCCCTGATAGAAAATATGAGACTCAAAATAAGATTTGACTTTTTCTGTAGGAGAATATGAAGGAGAGGATAAAAATAAAAATAATAAAATAGTATTATCCACGCAAAATTTTCACATGCAATTAAGTATTAGATTAAGGATTCAGTTATTTTATTGAAAAATATTTTTTTGTATAAAATATTATTTATATATATACTAATAAAAAATAATATATTACTTTTATTTAGATATGACAGTGTAGTAACGCGGGAATAGATTAATCTTATATTGTTTTATCCCACAACCTTTCTTATCTACTCTATCCTTGTAATTTACAGAACAATAAAAAAATTTGATAAAAATTTAAAATTTATACATAACTAACATATAATATTTAATATAATATAATATAATATGATAATAAAGATCCAAATATATATATAAGGTAAACAATAATTTTGATAATTAAATTATTATAATCTTATTTGTTATATAAACACATAATATAATATAATAATTAAATTAAAAAATTAAAAATAAAATTATTAAAAAATATTTTTAATAGTTCAATTACTAAAATACTACATTTATAATATATGTATGTATGCATGTATTAATTATATGGGTAAAAATATTGAAATTATGACATTTCGTATAACAAATCAAGTTAATACTAAATTTGTCTCTAAATCTATTCTAATTAAACAACTTACCCTATAAGATAAATTTTCATATCATATTTACGCCTTATTGTAGCAAATTCAAATTCGAAATTTTGTTATCTTCACCGATGGTTATGATTATAAAATGATACTTAAAATTATAATAATAAAAAAATAAAATTTTAAAATTTTTATATTTAATATTAAATAAATAAAATATTTTTATTTTAATATTTTATAAAAAATATTTAAATAAACAGAATCTGAGTATTTTTGTTTTATGATCCTATTATTTGCAATTGCCTTAAAGGGGTGACTTTAATAGAGACAAAACTGTATCTTTGAAGAAAAACGTGACCTTAAAATGAAAAGCTATGCCGTACATACTCATGCTTAATGACAATTTCTTCCTTAAGTACCACTAAAAATGCTCCCATAAAGATCCGCGATGGAATCTTTGCATTGTACTTGAAGCCAAGATATGCATCCTAATGATAAATCACTCCCATTTTAGGTTAGAAAAAAAATTACGTACACAATAAAATTAGTTCATAAAAAATTTGACTCTCAAGAGTATAAACTATTTCTCCTCTCTATACGTATAAAAAAATAAAAACAATACACTTGTATTTATTATTTTTATTTTCCCATTTAAAAATAATTTTGAGTGATTAAATACTTTAACTTAAGTTGTAGATAATATTGCTTGAATATTGTATCTTCTTATATAACTTAAATTCGATTTTAAAATTTTATATATGTATATATAATAATTTAATTATTCTTATTATTAAAAAGATTAAGTGTAAAAATTTATTGTACAATGAGAAAAATGTACTACTCCCGTTAAGAAAATGAACTTATTGTCTTTAAAAAAGATACATTGGGAAAGAGAAAGGACCGGATATTTATATTCCTTCTAATAATATAAGGATTTGTATGTGCATGTAACTTTTTGTACTAATTTTATAGTTACATAACACTACTCCTAATATTATTGTCTTAAAAAAAATACCCACATTGTAGAGACATAAGAGAAGCATGAATCTTGGACTCAAAGATGTCAATGTTTATCAAGATGCATTATTCGTGGCTCTTAAGTGCCAAAGGTGGCCAGCCGGCAACCGTTGAACGTGGGATGGGAAGCAACTTTTTTAGATGGTGCATAGTAGGCAAAACTTTTGAGCCCACTCCCGGCAAAATATGCCAATCCGCTTGTCCAAAAATATCCCATCACCCCGGCAAAGATTTATTATACTTATAAAGGCATAAACTCACCAACAGACTAACAATAATTTATTACCTTTTATATGGCAATAAAAAATGTCTACATTTTGTCAATATTCCTGCCTTTAAATTAATTCAAACATACTTATTAATGCTACTAGATGTAAGTAACTTAGTAATGCACATATTTGATGTTGTAGTATCACTTCAAATTATGTTTATACATTTTTTCATGACTTGAAATTAAATGTCAACATGTTAAGTAATATCAATGAGTTACTAATATTCATATTTATAATAATATAATAATATTTGACATTATTTATAAAAAATTATTTCATAACTTGAAATTAAATTTAAAAATTTTACATGTATATTAAGTCTCTTGTGACATTTATTATAAAAATAAAGGCTTATTAATTTTGCACTTTACGTGCAATTTAATGAATTCATAAGAATTTAAAATCGAATTCTGTTAAAGTATAAGGTATACTTTAGGAAAAAATTTCTAGTACTACTTCAATACAAGTATTATTAATTATATTATTTTTTCAATTTAGTAATTTGATCAAATACAAAATCATTTATTTTGCCAAGAAATTAGATTACTGAATTAAAAAAATAATATATTTGGTAACACTATATAAAAGTAATAACTGAATTTTTAGTACTAATATAACATTAAATTTTTTTCATATTAAAATAAAAAATGAATAATTACAAATTTAAAAATTATTTTTTAATTAATTATTAGTTATTTAATTCTAAATATTTATTTTTATTATTAACAATTGTAATTTTTCACTTTATTTTTTAAAATACATTCTACACTATCTTATAGAACTGGATACACAAATTTGAATCTTTTTGCTTTTATTTCATTAATTTTGAATAGAATGCAATAAAGAAGGAAATAAATTTTCTTACCAATTACCAAACATTTGTTGGTGAGATTGCAATTTTAATACAAGAAGTAGAAATTCAACTCTTGGATGCTGTATGAAGAAACAAAACTAAAGAAGGCTAATAATATCTTCAATTCTTATTGAAGATGGCCAAAGCAGCAAATCACGCATTCAACAATTCACCAGCTTCATTTCATCACCACCATTAAAAAGGACAAATTTCCAACTCAAAACTCATTTGGATTAAACATAACACCATTGCAAAATCAAACAAGCAAAATTAGCAGAAACTAAACAGTCATTAATTATACTGTCGTCTTTACACACTTCACTCTTAATGCAAAAACTCCACCTGGCCTTGATTTTCCCCTCACCCACCAGCAACACCATGTATTCAAATCTATCAACATCATCCAAGGAGCGAAAAACTATCATCTAATTTTGATTTGATTTGATTTCCTCTTAAATACTAGACTCTGAGCAACTTCCTTTGATTTGATTTGATTTCCTCTTAAATACTAGACTCTGAGCAGCTTCCTGACACAAAATGGTCCGTATGTTTTCTGGAATTCACTCAATCAAGCCAATTCAATGGGCTTGAAAGCAATTCAAAATCTTCATTGATAGGAAATGGAATATCTCCCAGATTGTCACTGGAAGCTGACTGAGGCACACAAATCTCATCAAACAATGTTGGTTGAGGAGTTTCATAATCAGGAAATTGAGTAACAAAAGGTGAATCCAAAGACAAAATGCCATCTTGAAAACATGGTTCTTCTCTCAACTCTTCCATGGCAGCCGATTCTGTTTCAAAAGCCTCCGTCCTGGTTTCAGAAGGCTGAAACCTAAGAACAGACCTGGGTGAAGGCAAATCATGAGAATCTTTACCTGAATCGTAGTCCCAGTTGGGCCAGTTCAAATTCAACGGAAAATCACTTTCTGATGGTAATCCATTTTCATGGCCAAACGCCGGAAAATCGTCAATTTCTTCGAATTTGGCTAGGAATTTCTCGGGCGGTTTTATGAAATTTGTTGAAGCATCGGCACCGCGAAGCTGAATTGCAGCTCTGTCGTAAACCATGGCGGCTTCTTCGGCGGTATCATACGTACCGAGCCAAACTCTGGTCCGCCGGAAAGGATCTCTAATTTCGGCCGCCCATCTTCCCCACGGCCGCCTGCGAACACCGCGAAACTTCTTCGCATTGGGAAGATTCTGAGTCTGTTCGGTTCTGGAAGCAAAGCTTCTCTCCTGTTTAGGCTTCTGCCTTGTAGAAGCATTCTGAGCTCCAAAAATCCCTCTTTTAGCCACGAAATTCGAGCATTCGTCGATTCTGATTTCGTTCACGAATTTCTTCACTTTGGCTTTGCGAACCAGATGTTCGTCTTCTTCGTCGCTCGACGAGTCAGTAGCGGAGTTATCAGTCACTGAAATCCGAATAACCCTCGGAGCTCCGAGGGGAAAGCCGGGTTTCACGAGCTTGTTGGTGATGATACGCTCTTCAGAGAAGCTTGTTTCCTTCATTTCTGGTCAGAACAAGCTCAGAAGCTTCACATGCATTAATGGCGGAATGAAGCGTAGTAAAGCAGAGCGAAGGAAAATGGGAGGAAGAGAAAGAGAGTGCTATAAGAAATAGCAGAGTAATAACTGCAATGGAATGTGAAATAAGAAAAGGCAGTCTAGGTCTTGCTCCGGCTATAAAATATTAATATCTGACTTGCTCCGGCAATTTTGAGTGAAAAATAAAAAAATAAGAAAAGGAGTCTAGGTCTTAACGAAAAACCGATAGAACTTTTTAGAATTTAATTATTGATTTGACATAATCATTTTAATTTTTTTATAAAAAAATAAGATACTAAATACATATGACATGTTGAACCGCAGAACCGGCCCTGTGACCTTTCAAACTTGGTGGAAAGAAAATTTAAGAAAAAAAAGGTCAAAAATAGTATTTTTTTAATTTGATTGTAAAATAGAAAATGGCTGAAAGAGAAGATAAAAAAAAAAAGGAGTAAGATTCATCAAAAAGTTTTCTGTAGAAAAGAAGTAAAAAATTGATTTATTAATATTTTATTATTAATTTTTTAAATTTAAATATTGTCTTATTAATTTAAAAGATAAATTTATCATTTAATTTAATTTAAATTAATTTAATTTTCTCTCTTATTTTCTTCACATAAAAAAGTCTTTTCTCATTTTTTCTCCTTTTTTTCAATTTCTTTTTTCTTCACAAGGGTAAAGTCTAAAGTTGAAGGAAAACGAGTCCAAAATTAATAATGAGTAACATTGCTGCACAAGAGATGTAATTTGGAAACAGCATTTTAGCATTAATTTAAAACTTTGTTAAATATTAGTTAATTAGAGCATCAATGAAAAAAATTGTTGTTGGGAACCTTATATATTTTTTGAAAAATTACTATCTCTTAAAAAATAAAAGATAGTTCATGTTTTAGTAGTATAATGATATTTGAACTTGAAACGCCATTTTAGCGTTAATTTAAAACTTGGTTAAATATTAGTTAATTAAAGCATCAATGAAAAAAATTGTTGTTGGGAACCTTATATGTTTTTTGAAAAATTACTATCTCTTATAATTTCACAAAAAATTAAAAATAACAATACCTGTTTGTATTTTCATGTTTTATCATTTTTCAATAAAAAACTGGTATACTAATAAAAATATAATTGATTCTTGATTAATTGTAATGTGAAATAATTGTGAATTTTCTTTCATTAATAACTTGACTATTAATTTCTTGAAGGATAATTGGTTAAAGACTTTTAATAATAAAAAATTATGATTAAAAAATAAACCACAAAAATAACTTATGATTATATCGTAATTTTTTTTATTAAAAATTTTTACACTAATAATCTTTCAAGAAAAGTAACTATTATTAAAAGTCAAGCCATAAATGAGAAAAAAAATTGTGATTTTGGACTTGTTTTGCAAATTTTGCCTTGCAGAATACAGATTTAATATAAATTTTTACCACATAAGGCAAGTTTTTAACTTAAAATAATTGCATGAAGTAAGGCAATATTATCTTGCGATGCTCTAATTTGCCCCAAAATTATAAATTATTTTTTATTCTCTATATTATACTTGAAAATATATATTATTATAAATTCATTTTTAACAATTCTATATTTAAAAAATCTATATTAATTGTTTTCTTTTAACTAATATTTAACTTAATTATTTTATTTTATATTTAAGATTAGTTGAATAAATTATATGTGATTTTAGACTAATATTATTATATTATATTAAATATTAATTATGTGTATATTTAAAATTTATAAATTTTAAACTCTTTTCAATTTTTTAAAATTTTTAAAAAATTTTCTTTGAATTTCACCACGAATTACCTATGCTCTGCAAATCATGAAAACGAGACATGAACTTGCTCCATAACCAAGAATGAGGTAAATTACCATGGCTGTAGGATAAGGCAATATATTACTAATCTATTATTGCTCTGCCTTATTACTATCTCTAACCATGCCAAGCAAGCCCTAGTTCTAGTATAAGGTTGCATTTTTTTAAATGATATATTTTTTTTTAAAAATTCCTTATATATTAATAAAAAAGTACTTGTGTCTCTATATCTTATAATTAAAAGAAATATATATGTGGAAATCATTTGATTCACATAAGAAGTAAGTTCTCATAAAAAATTAAAATTTATAAGAAGTAAGAGAAATTAAACTTTATAGAAAGTAGCTTCTCATTTGAACTTTTCAAGAAGTTCTTAAAATTGTTTAATTAATATTGAAAAAGTGATACTTTCCGGCAAATAATTTTATATATTTTATTTAGTTTAATTTTAAATTTTTTAAAAAATATTAATAAAATAATTATTATATTTTTAATATTAGTATAATATAAATTAATAAATATTAATTATTATTAATTAAATTTAGTGAAGATAATTTTATCTTTATATTCATAAAAAATATAAGAAATATAATTTACCTATAAAAAATAGATAAACAACTTTCTATACTTTATGAAAAGTGAATTTTTCTGATAAACCTTATTTCTTCCAATTGATATAAATGTAATCAATCAAACAATCCATACATTTTCAATTTCTTAAAAAATAGAATTTTTTATATTATTACCGAAAATCAAACAACTCTGTAGAGTCATGGTAGTGGGAAGGGAGATTATAACTTCCTTTAAGTTATTTTTATTATTAAATATATTATATTTAATATTAAATATATAAATTACTTTTTACTATTTTAATATTTTATAATTATATTCTTATAAAAGATATTTTTCTCTAAAATAAATGAATTTTTTTAACATGGTAAAAGAAAAATTGAAAAAATATTAAAATTAATATAAAATATTATTTTTTTATAATACTAGAAGTGATAATTTACTTAATATTTTTACATTAAATTTCAAGTTTGAATTCCAAAAATAATGAGAAATAAAGCCTACAAAATAATATCGAATAGCTTTGTATCAATTAAAGGTGCTAGTAATATTACTATTTTAATAATATCGAATAGCTTTGTATCAATTAAAGGTGCTAGTAATATTACTATTTTTTCAAAAGCGCAACAATTGAATTTTATCAAGCGTAAATTTAGATTATAATTATTTTAACTAATTGACAAATTTTAAGGATATATATATATGTGTGTGTACACGTCAAGAGGTAATAGCTTGAGGATCAAGCAAAAGCAAGATATTTTTTTGACCTTTTTATTATAATTTATAAAATCCTGCACCAGAAAAAACAAAACTAGACATTCGTTCAAATGGTAGGTAGAAAATGAACAAAGATCCATATTCTTAATAAAATAAAATGGAAAGCCACTCGATTCTATCTGTACTGTTTTACATTCTTTTCATGTGAACTTTTATTAATTTTTTTAATTAAATTATAAGAGCGACTGAAGATTCTGAAATTTTATAGAAAAGGTGATTGATGAAGATTCTGCTAATGATATGAGAGATTAGATTACTGATTTGATTTGGCTGTAGGGTTTAGTTTTATATTAGTATTTATTTTTTATGTTAATAAAAATTATCATAAAAATTAATTATTGATTAAAATTTAAACTATGTGCATTAAATTAATTAAAAAGGAAGTATATATTACCAGACAGAAAATAGAGAATATATTAATTAATACATAATTAAAATGGCACTTTGCTTGGACGCCAAAAAACCTTCTGAATACCAATACGTGGGATTTCGAGGGACACCTGGCTTACAATTTGATGCATTCTTGGCCGTTGGATTCTTGAATGTGCGGTGAGATTTGATCTGGCGTATCATAATCATAATTATTTTTTTTATGCAAACGGAATTACCTAATTTGCAAGATTCCCTGTTATCGAGGTTCATTGCATTGTTAGTTGATGGCCAAAACAAGTTGGATTTTTATTTTTTTATTTATTTATTTTTTATGATAGAGAATTTAAAAGTAAGATAGGGGTCGTTACATGCAATACTAAAGTTTTGTTTTCGTTGCAAAAGAAAATAAGAAGAAAAAATAATAACAAAAGATTTTTTATTTGAATGCGGAAAAATAAAAAAAATTTGCAATTTAAGATAAGGGAAATTAAATTAAATTGAATAATAATTTTACTTTTTAAATTGACTTTCAAGTTAAAATAAATTAAGAGTAAAATTGTAATAAGTTAATTTTTCACTTTTTTTTTAACTTATACATGCCAAGAAATTTTTTTGATAGACTTTACTATTTTTTTTACTCATTTTTCTTTCATCCAATTTCTGTAAACAAGTAAAAAAATATATATTATTTTTTGCTCTTTTACTTTGTTATTTTTTTCTACTCATGTTATATAAAAACAATCTAATCTTTTTAATTAACTTAATATGTACAATTAAATCTATATTACATTTAAGAAGAATCTTTCAGATATTATAAAGCTAATGGCCCAAAAAATATCTAAAAGTAAACAAAAATCTCAAAAGAATTAATTTAGGTGGCTCTGGAAGAAAGAACATGAGTATCAGAGTATGGTATCCAAACAGAATCTATTTTCTTTATAAAGATGGAGTTATATTTCTCTTGTCTTTACCTTAATTAATTTTTCTTTGAACGAGTTAAAGACACATGTCATAAATATTCCTTTTTTTTTTCTTTTAAAATGTGATTCTAAGGTTCACATAGCAGGCATAAGCATGGTATGATTCTTCAATTAAGTGAAATTAAATGATGTCATAAATAAAATTCTATATATTTATAATAAAAATAAAATAATTGTAAAAAATATATATTTATTCTCTTAATTTTTTAGTAAATTTTTAATCCTATTTTTAAATTTTATTTGAAATAAATTTATTTTCTAATTTTTAAAAAATATATAATATTATTCGATTAATCAACATCATTGAGTTTTTTTAATGAATGTGCTTATATCTCTACTATAAACCTCATTACATTGGTTAAAATAAAAATCGATATCTATAATGGTATAATATCATTTTTGAAAATAAGTGCAACTTCTGACAGTGATTATAATAATAAGACAAGGTTATAAAACTTCATTTTTCAATGGATGAATGGTTATCTAAATAAATATTAACAGTTAATTAAAGTTTATATTTACCATGTTATTAATAATTATAAAAAATATTAGTTTTAAACATTGGTTGCATTTGAAAACAGATGTTAAAAAGTTATTTACAACTAATTAATATTTATATTTATGTTATTATTAAAGATTATTTATATTTCAATAATCTACTTATTTAAAATGTATTATAGCATTTACTAGTTGAAGATTTACAATGTTAATTTTTCAAATAAGTGATATCTAAAAGATATATCAATAAAATTAAGACATTAGATATCTATTAATAACTAACGTAGAATGTTCTATATTACTTATAATTGCCTCCATAGTTTTCTTTCTCTTTCATTTCATTTTTTATTTAAGTTTTCACTTGTAATTTCTCTGCCTCCACACTCCATAGTTTCCTTTCTCTTTCACACCATTTTTTATTTATGTTTTCACTCCATAGTTTCTTTTTTACTCCATTTTTTACTTAGTTGGAAAGAAAATAAACAATAAATATTGCTTAACCATCAATTGTTAAGATGCAAGTCACTACTATTAGGTTACTATCCTTTCTCGACCATAATTTGTGCTAAGTTACCATTTTGAAATAGATAAACATGACTTTATTTCTATTTTATATTACCAACTTAATAAAATAAATTTGAGGGTATCAGTAATAATAAAGAGCATGCATTTATATAAGAATTCATTGATAATGACCATAAGGGTAAAAATTTTTTATTGAATAATTGAATTTTATGATAAGAATAAGAATAAATAATATGACTTGAAGTTAATATAAGCATGCATTGTGGAGATTTGGGATAACTTTTTCCTAAGTTACCCCTTAGTTGTCTATAATTACTAAAATACCCCTCAGCTGCCTTATAACTCTTTAAGGTCAACTCCTCTTTTATTTTTGTTACCAAAACCATCAATTTTCCTTTCCTTTTTCTACAACTTCTTCTTTTTCTCAAGCCTTAACAAGATCAAGCTTTGGAATGCTACTAATTTTTCATGATTCTTAGGTAAACAAGGTAATATTTCTTGGTAGTTCATGGTTAAAGGTTAAAAGTTTCACGAACTTTGCTTATAAAAGGGTCTTAATTAAATCCTTTCTGATTTTATCTAAATTGGTGTTGTTTAGGGCAAGCAAAACCTTGCATCAGTTCCATCTTATCTTCTCTATACCGTGTAAGTAAACAATACACTTAAATCACTTATTTTATATGATTTGGTAATCATTGAAGTTAAAACGCTAGGAGTTAGGAATTTTGATGATTAAATGTATTGATTATGTATAAGGAAGATTTTTTTTTATATTCTATGGTTAGAGTATGTATGAATGATAAGGTTATGTTGAATTTTAGTTATAGTATTATGTATATGTTGGATTAGGGGAGAATTGACCATATAAATAGTATTTTTATCTCAATTCTACAAAATTTTAGGCTGATACTCAAGTATATAAATAGGTATAGCTCCAAGTTGCTTTCTAAATATCTATACTCAAGTATAACATCTAAAATTACCTTTAAACAACCATATATGAGTATATACTTGACTATAAGGGCAAGATTCGCTTTTAGACCCCTATACTTGAGTATATATGTGAGTGTTCTCCTTATTTGTCTAATTTTACTCATTTTATGGTATTTTAAGAAACTAGTATCATACATGGATGATGTTGACACATGTAGAGCTTATAGACAATGTGGAAAGTTTATAAAGATGTCACATATTTATCGAGAACTTGGAAATATTATTATATTTATTCAATCACACCTAAAAATATTAAATGCATATATAATATGAAATTTTAAGTTATTGAATATATCGATATGTTTATGAATGATCTTAGTAATGGAATTCTTGATTAGAATGTGATATGGCATGAAGTATGATCGGGGGTGATTGAATTATATGAAATGTGAAATAGTAATGGACCAAAAAATTATCTGTGAAGGGATAGAGTTAGTTCTAAAGGAATATGGTTAGGTTTATGAAGGAAAAAGATTAATCGGGAATCATAAGGAGATTTAAATACTTTTTTATATTATTTATTTGTTCTTATTATTATAGTTTACTTGAATATGAGGATTCATATGTGGTTGAGTAATAATTTACATGGAAAAGGTTTGTCATACCTTTGTTTGTAAGTTGAAAAATAAATTGTTTGCTTATTAACAAATATATTAGCATCAATATAATGTGTGTGGAATTGTTAATGAATGGTTAGATATATCAAAATGGTGAGCTATGGTATAGATGTTTCCATAATTTAGTTGTATAAGAAAATGAGATAACATCAATTAAATCTAAAGGTAGACTAGTTCATAGATGATTTTTTCCCTGAAAAATAGAGGTGTTAAATGGGTTAGAGTTCATAGATCAATCCATGTCCATTGCAAACTTTGGTTGGCATGAAATTGAATTTGTTTTAGAAATGAGTAATATGGACTAGTTTACAAGCTCATAGTGAAAGTACGTGGATCGGTCCATGTTCGTTGTAGACTTTGATGAGTTGAAATCTCCTAAAATTAGATCCATTTTGGACACAAATAATATAAATCAGAACCAATTCATCATGAACTAGTCTATATCTATGATGAACTACTTGTTTGACACCTTTAATAGAAAGGTACGGATACTTATTGCCTCTTTTTGTGTCATATATTCAATTGGATGTTTATTAAACATCAAGTTATTATTAGATAACTTGCATTATTTTGCTTACTCACTGAATTTTTCATAAAAACTTATTTTACTTCCATTTTATTTTATTTTATGAGGAATCTTCTACTTAGGTACTCAATTGTTATATATTGGAAAAAAAGAACAGGCCTGTTCAAGTATTTTAGTGATAAGGTGAGTTGTGAACCAATTGTACTGATTTGTAGTGTATGTTCTTATTCATTGTGCAGTAGAATTGCATCCTCTACATTTTTTCTTGTCTTTAGGAAATTCACATTCCAAAAAGAAATTAGGATGTCACAAATCATATTAATTTAGTTATATTCCATTTAGATAAACTAGTAGGAGGTTATTAAAAACAACTCCCTACAATGGTCATACACCTTAGAATTGAGTCATAATATAGTAAGATACATTTTAAATGGTAAAATGAAATATTATAATCCTTAATAAGAAAATTAAGGATCTAAAATTTAATAAGTAACATTCAATTAAAAAATTAATAGTAATGTTATATGCAATTAAAAAAAATTAACACATGCTATATGTCATATATAACTCAATGGAGGATTCAAAACTCAAATTTGCCATATAGCATGGGACATTGTTTAAATTGTCTTATGTTATGTGTTCGACTAGCATTGGCCACATAATTTTAACCAACATCAATTCTATCAGAAAATTGCAATCACGTTCAAAACACTCGGTGGATGGGACCAATTGATAATGGACAAATCATATAGAAAATGATCATAGGTAAATCCAAAGAGTATCGGTATGTTTAGGTATGTTTTATTTTTGTGTTTTTAAAAATGGTTTTAAATTTTTTTAAGAATTATTTTTTATTTAAAAAAATTATTTTTGGATCGAAGAAAAATTAAAATTAAAAGATAATTGATATTATAAATAAAGAAATATTTTATTTAATTCTAAAATTGACATATAAAACAAGAAAATAACTTTAGAAAATAATTAATAAATTTTTTATTTTAATTTATATATCTAAAAAAATAAATTTTAAAAATAAATTATCAAACAATTTTTTTATTTTTAAAGATAAAAATAAAAAATATTTTTTAAAAACAGAAAACAAACAAACCCTACAATATCATCTAATTTTGCTTTTCCCAGGTTGCCATTTTGCGCTGGTACAGGCTATACTCCTTAGATATTATTTTAGGCGAATTTCTTTATTTTAGAATATCCAACTTAGGATATCATTATTTTTCAAACGATGATTCTGTCATCATAATTTCATTAGAATACTAACAGTGTTAATAATTTTTCACTTCTTCATCAATCCTTAAAATTCATATTCTTTAAAATAAAATAATAACTTGATGTCACTAAATATTAGGTGAACGCCCCATCACATTATCACTTGACCTGATTTAGAAACTTTCTATGATTTTACATATATTTAACACCGATTTGATCAAAAAATTCTCGTCGTCATGCGTTGCTGACTTTATTCGTTGCCCCTATCGAAGAAATTCCGACATAAAATCTCCGTTTCACAAACGTAGGGAAGGATAAGAAGAGGCGCTTTAATTTGCATCCATATAATAGCATATTTTAATTAACTTAAAATTTTCCAGGCCAAGAATTTCATAGTTATTGGATGACTTATATGAAAATAATATTAAAATACTTTTACATAATTATATAATATTAATATATAATTTTAAAAATTTTGAACGGTCTAAGCTTATTATGTCTCTGCTGATCTCGGTCACTGCATATATGACATTAACTTTTTGATTAACCCATGCTCTAGTTGCCCGGAATCCATATTACTACTGCTCAGACATGAGCCTCAGTACCTGACCATGTGGCTATGGCACCTGCATCCACGAAGATGTGTAACTCACATTCACGCCTCCTCACACTGTACTTACATTTTATAAATAGATGTTTTCTCATAACTCTATGCACTCTAATAATTTTTTTGTGTTTTTATATTATATTTGATATGATAAAATAAAGGGAATGGAAATGAAAAAAATGTTTGATATGATAAAATAGAGGGAATGGAAATGAAAAAAATGTTTGATAAGTACAATATAATGACATGTGGGATGAATATTTCATCCAACAATGGAATTTTTATTTTATAATAAAAATGATGAAATGATCATTTTATTATTTATAAAATAATTATTTTATATTTTTATTTTTTATATTTTTCACATATTTCAACATTATTCTTTATTAATAACTTATAAAATAATCTTAATTTTTAGTATTTTCTATTTAAATATTTTGATGATTATATTTTAATAATAATTTTTAAATTAAAATATTTTTATTATTTTTAAAAATTATATAATATAAAGAATTTCATTAATTAAATTTTTTATACTTTCATTGTAGAATTTTTTTTGTTTATTATGATTGTTAAATTTCAACAATAATTTTTTTATTATTGATCATATCATATTTTTTATTTAATATATAATACTATTTTACTATTTAATATACATGCTCAACTACAAATTATATATTCAATTATAAAAATTTACAAATAAAAAAAATAACAATATCATGTTTCATGTAAATATAATTTTAATTTTACACTTGCTTTTTATTTTGAAGGATATTATGGTTATTGACATCTTTTTTTTTTTCATTCTATTTTTATAATATTTATTGTGTCAAATATAATTATGACATAAAATACTCATTTCATTCATAATCATACAAAATATAATTATGAAATAATCATTTTATTTCATTCATTTCCTTTTCATTTCGTTCCATGTTACATTAACTTTCCTTATTCTTTACCGAACTATGCATTGAACAACATTTGATGGCGTCTCTACCGCTTCATGTGACTGGCCTTCTGTTTTGCAGGACATCCTATCATCCAAGTCTATTTCCGGAAAGCTCCAATTACATAATGCATTGTACAATTTTAATACACACAACCTAGCTAGCTGGTTAAGCATAACTTATAATGGCAGCCAACTTTGCATGCTGCTGGTTTTTTTAGGTGCAGCAAGAAGAATCATAGGCTTATCCACAAGCTACAAGGCATATCTTTTTGCTACTTTGTCGGTATCAAATACAGCTTATTGGGGCTCAACAATAGAACATTATTTTTCCATGTTTGTGCATAAGTGAACCATGATCTTAATTTGTACCTTAAAATGTAGGTGTCTATCTAGCCTTTATATCTCCTCATTTTGACTGTTTGTTTCTATAAATGATGACAAAGTACGCCAACAAAGCAAAGAGTTTCTTCCTTTGTGCGTGGCGGCTAATTCGAAATAAACAGCCTGCAATTAAGGTCACATAGCAAGCTTGAAAATCTCAACTATATCCAATTAGGGAAAAAAAAAGTATAAGGGCTGAATTTCAAGCTTTCAAATTGTAAAGTAATTAAAAATTAAATGAAACCAAAAGAAGTAATAGAATAATTGAATATACAATACCAATTACGGAGTCAAAAAATTTAATTTGATTGGATGAAGACTTTTAAAAATAATTTTACTGATAAAAGTGATTAAATTATTATATGCACACATGCAAAAATTAATGATTGAAATTTGAATGTAAGACAAAAAATATAAACCTTCTAAAAATATCAAATGTCATTTAAATCAAAAGTTGTTCATAAGTTCTTTTATTACAAAATTTAAAAAAATGAAGGTATATTTAACACATTTAAGAAGAAAACAAATGAGAGAATATATATATATATATATATATATATAGAGAGAGAGAGAGAGAGAGAGAGAGAGAGAGAGAGAGAGTAAAATAAGTATAACTCAAAATGTTTGATAACTTATAAATGCGGCCAATGCTTTCTGCTAATTTGTGTTTAATTCAATTTGCTAGCACTCGAAGCAAGATCACGAACTCATTAGATTATTGTCAAGGATTACATCCTTTTTTTCGGGGAGAAGATTGGAAATTAAAGTATCTCCAAATGAGATAAATGAAGAGGTTTGGAGGGAAGAATGTAGAGAAAACAACATGAAGACAGGAGATACTGTATCTGAACTTTGAGAAGCGTTTTTTACCGAAGTCGGGAAGTAATTGGTCCCTGAGCATGTTTAGCACGGGTGATAAATGGGCCTTATAAGTCGGATTGGGCTAAAGCCTACATGAATTAGGTCTGCTTAAACCCCAATCACTAAGACTTGTATTATAAATGAATTTATTTTAATCAATTTAGTCTGTATAAAAACTTACAAACCATGCAAATTTTGCCTAATAAGCAAAATTGACCCACGGGTCAGGCCACAACTCACACGAATCCATTCCACACAGACTAAAATTTATTTAAGATTGCTTTTTTGTGAGCTTATTTTTCACAAACTCAATTTCCAAAAAATTCACGAATTGGTTTGTCGAGCCCGTACACCATAGTCTCATTAAACACTCCTAGTTTAGCAGACACAAATCAATTTTAAATTTGACGACGAATTCAGAAACATGCTAAAGTTAATTTCAACGATTATCAAATTTGAGTTCATGAATTTCTTGATCTTATGTGCTGATAATTGTTGGTTTAAATGGTCCGCTTGCATATAATGCAATGGGGTATGCTTCTACAAGCAAGCCCAAGGCACAATAAATAGCAGCAACTTAGTTGGATTTTAGGACGCAACCAGAATCTTGATATATTCTTACTTCCTAAGTACGAGGAAATCCTTACTCCGAAGGGCAAAAGAGCGACACAATAGAACGAGTCCGCCTCCTTTAACAGAAAATTTTCTTACACCAGGAAGATATAATATCTCGATGTCCTCATCTATATCCACAAGGCAAAATACGGATTTCCTTGAAACTTCGTCGATACCATAATAAAAAGATTCCAGAACTCAATTGTAGAATATCCATTGCTGGTCAATCTGACTTTATTTTCCCCTGGGGAATTCTAAGTGCTCTAAAGACTTTCAAAACTCAAAATAATGTGATAATTACAGAAATCATTAGATTGAAATTATTTGATCACATTCAATAGAAAATGGACAATTGTGATTGAATAATGTCAATTTAACGATTTTAAAATTTGTTATATCACTCCAAATTTTGAAATTTTTAGGATATCTTAGCAAGCACTTTTAAGAAATGTCAGATGAAAAATTGCATACAGTTTTCAAATATTTTTGACATAATCAGATTCAAATTTTTTATTCTGCTTCTAAGTAACGCAAATTTCATATCTAAGATATGATATGGCATATAACACAGGATCAACTAATAAGCTATAGTGATGAGAATTCAAATCCCAGCAAACAATAATCATAGTGACTGAAATAATATACTTACCACTTACCACAGTCAACAAAGCAAACTTCTGACTTAGTTAGACCTTTGCTTCAATGTTAAGACAGATAAAAATAAAAAATTATGGATTTGAAAAGCCCATATTTTCAGCAATATTATATAAAAAATCTTACCCATCTGGAAAACACAATAGAGAAATTAGGACCAATGACTAGTGATACTTAATAACATACTGCAAGTAATTCTCACCTCTACAGTTTTCATATCAACAAACTAGAGAGATTTTCTGGTTTTCACAGATGACAATACATAGAACTATAAAACTATCCTCAATTTGTCTGACAGGATTAAAAGAGAAATTATCCAATTCTAACGGAAAAACAGGTGTTATGATATCTTAGCAGCAACATGTTAGCCCATGGCATACTTCTGAGTCCAGCTCCTAGCAGTTGTTTCATACTTAGCCCTGTCTGCCTTGTACATATGCGCGATTTCAGGCACCAAGGGATCATCCGGATTTGGATCCGTCAAAAGGGAGCAAATGGAGAGCAACACCTGAAAATGGAAACAAGAAACCTTTCCCACCAACTTAAAAACCAGCAATAACTCAAGGAGAAATTAGGGTATTTATCCATGCTTTGCAATGACTTAAAAGGCTTCTCAAGTTGTTTTTTTAATTTTTTTTTCCCCTTCACAAAAAGGTTTCAACAAAATGGCAACAGATCAAGTGGGACATGTTTATTGTGATTATTGGCATTACTGCATAGAATAACCGTTTCCTAATGTTTGTTGCTGTTGAGGATTTATGTAAAAGAAGAGTAAGTTAGGTTTCAGAACCTTGGATATAGTCAAAGCAGGACTCCACTGCTCCTTTAGGATATCAAGACAAATACTACCATTGCTGTTGATATTTGGGTGAAAAACCTTTGTCCTAAATGCGACCTGCAAAAGAAGTGATGAAGAGAGAAAGCAAGAATTATTTATTTTAAAAAAAAAATGGAAAGAATTGCACTATATATAACCACACATTTGCTAAGATCAAAGCAAGTTGCCAGAGCCAAGAAAGCAATAACTTGTTGTCCTCTCCATGATAAAAACACCAGTTATATTTCCATTAAAGCAATCATAAGTCATAACCAAAGAAAGGGGAAGGTAAAAAAAAAAAATAAAAAATTGTGTTTGGATGAAAGGTGCAAAAGAATGAAGAGCTAAGTAGCGCTCCTACAGTCCTACTTACTTCAATCATCAAAGATACAGAACCAAAATTCTCTCATGATTTTCATTGGTAAGTTTTAAGCAGAGATGCCTAAAAAATAACTCATTTTAGCAGAATTCCAATATGGATGAGGGATCTATCCAATGACAGCTCATATATCTATGCTGCAGAATTCTAAAATAACATGAGTTACAGGACCTAATATATCATTATAAGTCTATATTCCACTTCAATATAGCTATCATCTCAAACCTTGACAAAATGTATTATTTATTAGAATATTGCATACACAGTTCTTCAATATGTAACTCTCAAATACAACATGAAATTCTTGCAACTATTGAGCAGTGAATTAAGGTCTGTTTGTTTTGATGTAAACATTTTCTGCAGGAATAATTTCATATACTTGTATTTATTGTTATAAAAGATTAAGATAATAGAAAATGTTCTATTTTTCAGTGTTAAAATGTGTGAAGTATGGTAGAAAACATCCTTTATTTTAAAGAGAAACTTCTTTTCCCCCACTATTGTATCACTATGCTTTATTTATGTAATCACAAGATATATAGATGACATGAAACTCCTTTACTAATAGATGACATGTAATCACAAATTAAAAAATATTTTTCAACAACACAAAACAAAGCTGTAGAGAACAATATAACTCAACGATAGAGAAACTAGAGTACTCAAGTAAGCGTTCAAATCATAGCAATTGGAGTTTCACCGGAACTAATAAATCCAGCACTTGCATATACATCTCTCAGTCAAAGCATTTCCATAAAAAAAAAGATAACAAATTAAAAGATGAAGTGGAAAAGAATTGAAATGATGTGAGATAGAGGTTTAAAAAGATTGCAAACCTAATATATTTTAAAATAGCTTCTCACAAAATAAAAAGCAAAAGCTGTTCTTTATACCTTGGGTGGCTTGAATGGATAATCAGGAGGAAAATGAATGGTAACCAGAAAAACACCTCCTGCATAAGGGCTATCTGAGGGACCCATTATTGTTGCTTGCCAATGAAACATATCTTCTGCTACGGGACCTGCAAAAAGTGATAAACACTAGATACTTGCAGCTTTAAAATCTGAGGATAATTCTTTTCAGCCTTTGACACCAAAAAAATTCAATTTTTAGATATGCATCCATTTTTTTTAAAAGATCTGGTTTGTAAAACGCAGGAATGCAATAAAAAGAGAAGTTAAATAATTATATTGAACAAAATTTTTTTCTCAAGCTTAATTGAACCATACTTTGATTTTAATGGTCTCTAAAACAAGAGATGTAAAGAAAGCTGCCTCAGTTTGCTCCTATATTTTCGTTGTAACGTTATGATCCATACTTCAGAGAGAAATTCCTAACTAAAAGAAGGATTTTTTTTTAATGTTTACAGAGCTACCTTTTTATTTTTAAAAAGGAAAGCCTTCGTCCTCGTCCATCAATAAAGTTCAAATTAAGGGGGCTATGAGACTTCAAGTCAGCGATATCTCATCATACTTGCTTCAAAAAATTTGTGGATTTATGAAATATATAGATACTGCAAAGTGATTAGATGCATATATAATAAAATTTAGATTAGATATACCTAAAAGAACACACACATGCCAATAAATTCTAAATCTCATAGATCAAGCACTGAAGTAAGCTCATGGCTATTGGAAGCAAAGAAAACTCAGAAAATAAAATAGATTTAAAAAATGGTAAATTACAGCGTTTTACCAGCACTGCAGGAGGTAGGTGGGTCTTTCTGGAGGTCCTTGAGCTCCTTCAAGATCCGCTTGGAAGCCATAGATGAAGCTGGAAGATCTTCTTCGATCTAAAGCTAGAGTTGCAAGGCTAGAAAGAGAGACGAGAAGGAAGAAAAAGAGGATTATTATTTTTTTAAAAAAGCAGCAGCCTGCAGGAGACAAGGAAACCAACCCCAAGAGGCAGAACCAATGTATGAAAGACTTGGACTGATTAGAGAGGACTTGGAATTTTCACTCACGCAATTAGAGACGACTTATGTAAAACGATGCGTTGCATGTCACCAAGAAAAAACTGCAAAATTTTTATGGAAAAATTTATAATGTCCTACCCACACAATAGTGCATCAATACATTAAAATATGACAGAGTTAGTATATTATTATATGATATGTATAATTCTAATATACTATTAATTTAAGATAATTAATGTTTTTATGTGACAAGTCTAATCCTAATATAATATTAATTTAATATGCAAACAAATTCATTAATATGTTGATGCATTATTGTATTAATGGTATATGATAAATTCTTCTTAATTTTGATTTATGATAATAAGAAACGGTTTGAGATTCTTACTTGAAATTTTTTATAAAACTTAAATAAAAAATTGTGATTTTATGCACAAAAGCTTGTAATTTTTTTTAAAATAAATATAATTTATATAAAATTTACATATAAAAATTATAACTAATTCATAAAAATTGCGTGAAAATATGAAAATTTTAATATTTTTATGTATAAATTATTTTTTAATAAAAATGTGATAATATATATTTTTTAACAAAAATTATAAGAGAAAATTGGTATAAATTTTTTAAAATAAATATAACATTTAATTCCTCATTTATAAAAATGATGATTATTATATCTATTAAATTTTATAACTATATTGGTTCCTTATTTTTATTTTTTTATAATTATTCTTCTCTCCACTAACTTATAATGTTAAATTAAAAAATATTAAAATTGATTGTTAAGTCTCATTTTAGTAGCATTAAATATATTTTGATTTTTAATTATACTTTTTCACTTTTTATTTTAGTGTTACGAAGGAATGTATGGTTGAATAATCATAAGAAATTAAAATAAAAGATAAATAATCCAATTATAAAATTTGAAGATGTAATAATTACTACCTTCATAAATAAAAAATTAAATATTATATTTACTCATTTCATGAAATAGCTTAAATTGTGAATTACATGTAGACATGGCCAAACCGAATCTACATAGATAGAATTGAAAAAAAATACAAAATTTTAAGTTTTATTATAATTAATGGAAAATATTTTGTACTTTCTTTAAATTTTATTTTTTTAAGAATTCATACATGAAAAAAAAATTTCTAATCCTATCCTGATATTGAAATTCTTAATATTATTTTTTATTATGTGTTGATAGATTATAAAAATATTTTCTTGATTTTGTAAATTAATATTATAAATGATAATTTATTATAATATAATAGAAAGTAATAAAACGATTACAAATTTCTCCACATGCACGATTTGTTGAAGCAAAAAAAAAAAAAAGGGCATAAATAGGATAACAGTTCTCAAGAATTGACCCTTTTGGCCCAATGTTTATCCACAGTTCCTAATATTGGCCCACAGAAACTTCGTACTCTGGTGGACCCAATAGGATATGGGTTGGAGCTTATCCGGTTGTCACTTATCCATGAGGCTTTGACAAACACCGGTCGGTGTGATGAGAATCACACACAATCACCACCGAACATTCAATTTGCCACGCCTTGTGTTAAAAGGAGATTGACACCAAATTTTTGAGTTACATCTATCTTAAATTTAATCTAACTATCTTTACATTTTTTAATTTTTAAAATTATATATTTATTTTTCTTATTCTTTAAAAGTAGAGAATGTGAGTGTATATTTAAAATAAAAAAAAGACGTTAATGTATACTTCTGAAAATAGAAGAAATACAAATATATTTATATTAAACTTGAAATAGAATGGATGTAAGTTATTCAATTTTTATATATAATAAGATTGGAAATTTTTTTAATATACAATAACAATGAAAGTTAGAAATAATTAATTCTCTCTAGTATGACAAAAATAAAAGAGGAGGATCTAAATTACATTAATTTTTTATCATATTTGACAGGGTTACGTTTAACATTACTTATGTTTTTAGAAGTATAAAATATAGCAATGTTAACTTTTTAACTTATGTCTTTTTTTTAAGTGATCCCATTTTTAAACCCTAAACCCTAAATATTACAATACAGCTATGTATAAAAAATAAAAGTTATTGTTTTCATTTTTTAAAGCACACATTTATACATGAAAACGTAGAAAATAGTTTTCCACCAATGAGAGGCGGTATTAGAAAAAAGAGTTTAGTTTAAAGGTTAAGGTAAAATATATTGCTTTCTCCTATAATTTATCTTAATTACGTAGATTTCCCCCCTAACTTCAAATTCCATATGTTAGTCCACTTAATGAAAAAACATGAAGAATATTCTAATTTTTATTCTTTTATTCCTTTTCTTATAATCTCTTTTAAAAAATAATTATGAAAAGGCTATTATGCTCTTTTTTCTTGATTCACACCACCACCTTAGGAGGTTTGGGATTTGATGGTTCTAGGTTTGGTATATTTAGAGATTTAAGATTTGAAAGCTTCCCTTATGAATTTGGTTATAAATTGCTTCTATTCAACTATTGGATTTTCTTTCTTCCTGCTTTTGTTCTGCTTTGCTCTTGCTTCCATTTAGCCATCTGAATTTTAAGGCTCAATTTGATGGGTGTCTGTGTTTCTACCATTCATATTGGGTTTTAGTTATCCACTTTTAATAATCTTTCTACAACACCTAATAATTTTACTTATGAACTTATGAATATGGAAACCTTGAGGTAATTTGGTGTGATATCTTGATTTAAATATAAAGTATAAATTTTAAATTTTGTAAATAATTATTTATTTGATTAATTTATGATTTTAAATTTATTTTTTAAATTAAAGGTTTTGGAAAAAATTATATTTATGAAAATTATTTACTTTTATGGTCATTGTTGATATAAGATTAGATTAAAATTATTTTATAAGGAATTTTTCATAAGTTGAAAATAGTGATTATAAGTATAAATTTTTTATGAATTAATTGTGGATATTTGATAAGTTTATTTGAGAAATTAAGGGAGAAAAATTATTTTGAGATTTTTACTTTATCAAATTATTATAAATATATACATATTGAGGGGAAATTAGAAATGATGGATTTGGAATTTTAAATAAGTTTTTATGAAAAGTGGGTTCTTTTTTAAATAGAGGGTCAAGATTAATCTTTATAAAACAACGGCTAAGATTTTATAAGAAAAAGGACACATAGTAAGGTGAGAAGCATGGGCGTTTTATTTTTATTTTTTTTCATAAAATCCCACTTATTTGTCTCGGTTTCCATGCCGCCCTTTTCATTTTTTTGACTGTAAGTTGCCGTCCCCTTTCCTGTTCTCCATCCGGTTAGCCCCCCTCTCTCTCTTTCTCTCAGTTGCCCCATCGCCTCACTCTTTCCCATTTTTATTTCTGTTTCGGGTAGCTCCTTCCAGCACCTTCTTCTGTCTTACACCACCGTCCGGTCCGGTTTCTCTCTCTCTTTTCTTCTTTTCCTTTAACCCTTTCCGTCAGTCTCCTCCTCTTCCTGTTAGCATCGATTCTCGCTGGCCAAGTGCTGTTCCGACGGGGAGCTTCCTCCTTGTTGCCAAACTTGATGCTGCTATGCTAAACGCGTGCTCAGCATGGGACCTCTCTGCAGTGCACGACACCTAGCTCCAGCAACTTCCCGAACTTGGAGCAACTCCACCACATGGCGCCTGAAATGGCAGAACAGGGGAGCCATGGCTTTCCTTACTTTGTCAATGTCTGCCACCTTCGCCGGTGGCATGGAGTTGCTGGAAGCTTTCCAAGATGAAGGTGAACTTCCCAGGACCATTTCCGTGGTATCTTCAATATTTTCAGGTTGTGGTTAACATATTTGAGTTTGTTGCATCTGTAGAAGTCCAAAACTGCCTTACTAAAAACTTTTGACAGTTGGATTAGGAATCCGATATAAAGATAAAATTTTCAATAATTATGTGTTAAATCGTTTAATTGTATTTAAATTTAAAATTGTATTGTATTTATGTGAGTATTGTGATCTATTGTACGTGAAAATATTCATATATTTTGAATTATAAGGCATATGACACTCAGGAAGTGATAAAAAATAAGGGAGACTCAAATTATTTTTTTGTAAAATTAAAAAGAAATTTTCAAGTCTATGAGATTTGAAAATTTTTATTAAATAAATAGAATGAAAATTATTAAGACTTGTTAAAATCGATAACAGAATCTACACTGATTACGATCAAGACAAGTCATAATAAAGATATTTGGGCTTGATTACATATTAAAATTTCATTTAAAAAAATAAATAATTCATGATTATCCATTAAAGCTTTACTTGCTTGTATAACTCCATCTCACCTTAAAACTCACATATATTTAGGATGCTAGATATTCACTAATCACCTAAAGCATATCAATTTAAGAATAATTGCATCCAATATGATTACAAGGGTGGACATAACCATACCTTGCTATCCTTATGGAAATTATAACACCTTAGAAGGTCCTACAACTCAGCATTATTAAATATCAAAGACTTACTATTTTAATTTCTAATTTGTTGGCACCCACTATGCCTTAATATCAACCATTTTGAACTCTCATACTAACCAGTAGACTACCGTTATTTCTACTAAATCAAAACTTTCATTTATTAACTTGCACATGAATTATCACAAATGTATTAAACTATAACACTTATCAAATAACCTCAATATCCATAAAATTACAATCTTCCTTAATATACAAAATCTTCAGATATAGTGCCTTAGCTACACTTTAATCATTTTTCACTAGTAACATTACAACTCTAATCCTCTTTCTATATATTATTTGAATAAAAGATATTTCAGATAGGGTAAATCATATTCTTCCTGTTAATAATACATATTTTATATTCACACTCATGTCTATATTTATATATAAACTCAGTTCTCGATTAGTTAACTGTTAAGTGATTATCAATTGATTAGACTGTGCAACGAAGGTATGATAATCTTATTAAGGATCATTGAATGTTTATGGTTGAACTATTTATCACTTGAATACTAGAAACGATAGTGTGAAATATGATTTGAAAGTTAAACTCTCATGTACAGATTATCTATGCATTCTGCCATGGACATGGATGGCACTAAAAATGATAAACTGTGTTAGAATAGTGGTATTGGGAACTGTAAGTTGTATTAGAATGATATTTTGAAAGTTAGATGGAAAGTTCTTAACTAACAGTTATGAAGGATATAGAATTAATATGAGAGTTGGATAAGAAATTCTAAGCTAACAATTGAAAAGAATATAAGATAGACTTGAGAGCCGGATGGAAAATTCCTAGCTAACAGTTAAGAAGTATATAGAATTGACCTTGATAACATAGAGTAGCTATATGTATGTTTACCATATTTGAGTATGTGGCATAAAATGACTGTTTGTGTTTGACTTTTACTGATGATGTGATTGTGATGATCTATTTGTATTTGAACCTTAATAGTTATTTGTGAATTGATGTCTACTTGAAATAGGTAGTATATAATATTAAGTTCTAGTGATAGTTGAAACTCTCATGTTTGTGATGTGAGAAATAGAGTTTAAGTTATGTGTAGGTGAACTTCTGCTTTAGATTATGATTTCACATATTTCAAAAATTCAAAAAGTGGATTTGTGAGTATATGATTAACCTGTAATATTGTAAATAAAACTAATCCCTTGCAAAATAAAGATAGATATATGCTCACTAAGTCCACGCAACTCATTCTAATTATTCTAACTATCTTTAGGATGAGATTTAAGCTTACCGCAGAAGGGAGAAATCAAGACCGCTTTATGAAAAAGATTTGATAGTTGGGGATCATTTTATATTAGGATTGGAAATGATTTGATAATTATGATATTGATTTTGGCTATGATGTGTTGAACCATTTATTATAGTATTATGTGTATGTTGAATTCTGTTGTATCTAGAATTAACATAGGTGTTGTATTTTTAAGGCGTATGGCCATCGAAAAATGTTCAAAAATAAATGAGACTTTGTTCATTTTTCACAAAAATTTTAAGTCCTCTTAAAATTTAGAGAGTCCCATTAGATAGAAAAAATGAAAAATGGTTAAAGTTTGTGAAAACTAGTAACAAGATCCACATCAATCACAATCATGAAGGGTCGTGACATTTGGAGTTACGCAAAACATTGAAAACTAAATTTTGGACTGTTAAGTTAAAATTTAGTGAAATAAAAGGTTAAATAAATATATTAAAAGTCTATATTTGTCTTTTTGGATTATTGAATAAATTTAATCTTTATTCTTATATTGTTTGTTTAGTAAGTTTTAAATTTTGAATTTTTTTATTATTAAGTTTGAGACTTTAAGTAGGCCTTTTTTATTTATCTTTTCTGTGTGGAATTGAGTTATGGATTTTTAAATTATTAATATTTCTCAACGTTTTGTTATAAAGAAGTCTTAGCACAATCCTTTCTTTTATAATTGTTAAATAACTTTACAAACACAAATTGCAATACATGTAGGTATTTGATGAACCACACACATTCCAATGAAAATGCTAAAAAGTATAATAAGAAAGTTTGCTTTGTAAAGTTCAAAGCAAGAAATTTGATATTTGATGATCTGCATTTAATGCATAGCTCTCTTAGCAATTGTATTTCTCTTCTTCTACTATACGCATCAGCAAGATCACAAAAATCTAAATTACCCTTTTAACAATTACAAAAGGTAATTTAGGTATACTTCGATAAAAAATACATTAAATTTATTGACTAAACAATGTTAAGCACCATCAATTACAAAAAGATTCATGTGTAATGCTTATTTTGGTTTTAGGGGAGGGCAGTTTAAGATTTAAAACTAAATAGGAAGTTATCATAATTAAGTAAATTTACAAGAGAGGGCAGTGTATTTTACCCTGAAGGTTAATATTATTGTATTTCATAACTATAAAAGTGTTCCAACAGTATAAGTGCATAATTTTAAAGGTAACTAGCATTAACTTCCATCAAGATTTGGCATAATTCCAATCGATATCTCTCATGTTTTTAAAAATATGCACATCTACCTTGTCAAGCATTTCTACTATTATAAACTACAAAAATGTTAAACTTCTAAACTGTAATTTCTTTTTTAATGTTATCTCCGATGACTAAAAGATTATTTTTTTTATATTTTTATATATAGATATTCTTTTTCTATGAAGAATAAAGATACTCACTCATATAAAAACTTTGTTAGAATATTTGTACATAAGAAAGTAGGAAAACAATCCCTTAATCATAAAAGGTGACATTAAAGAAAGAATTGCAATTAAAAAATTAACACTGTTACATTTTAAAATATTATAAATATATTAGATGAATGGAAGTGTCTAATTATGAAAAATGGAGGTTATTGAGCGTAACTAAACCACATATCAAGAAAAATCAATATAATTTTCCCTAACTTTGAAAGATAAGAGGTATTAGATATAATTAGGTCAAACTTTAAAAGAAACAAATGTAATTTATCCTTAAAATGTATAAAATGTTTAATTTTTTTTTAGACATGAAATTTTTAATACTTGCATATATTTATAAGAGTAAAATATATTGCTTTCCCTTGAAAGATATCAAAATTTCATGGACCTCTCCTAATGTTTCAAATCATATGCTACCCTCTCTTAAATATTAAAAATGTACTATATGTAAGTCATTTTTTTATTAACAATAACAAGAATCATTTGGTTAACAAATTTAATGGTTTGTTGATTGAAAATTGATATATTTACCATTTATAAGTGTTTAAAAACACACTTAAAGGCATCAAACAACTTTACTTCAAAGAAAGGAGTTACATATTTGGTAAGGAAGTTCTCAACTAAGGTTAGTAAACATATTTTTTTCTTATTGCTAAATTTTATTCATTTTATTTTTCCTTTTTTTTTAAAGTTGATATGTCTTCAAACAGTGTTACAAATGAGGGGTTAAATTTTTTTGAGGAAGAAATGCATATGTGGAAATGTATAGACTATATTATGGTTATGATTATGGCTATAGTTTCATATCTTGATGTGCATTCATCAACAAGGCAAGGGGCTACTCAACAGATGAAAGAAAACTATGCTTGGTAAAGGAATGAACTTTTGAAAGCTTTATAGATATTGAAGAATTAAAAGAAAAAATGAGAGAACTAAAAGATGAATTAAAAGACTGATTTTCAAAATTGAAATACTTGAGATAAGTTTTAGTACTATTAAGACATTTGTTAATAGGGTGCTTTATTCCACTTTGTAATTATTTTACTAATTTTCTTGGTATTTTTAAGAGTTCAAACTATAACTATGAAGATTTTAAGCTTATCTTAGAGAAGTATTTTGTAAACTACATAAATATACATTTAATATATTTCTTGCAAGAATTAATATATCATTTTATGTGACTTTATTTCATTAATAAATGACCAAAATTTGCTGCAAATTATGTTTTTTTATTTAGGAATTTTTGAAAAGAAATTATCCATCTAATTGTAAAAATCTTTAAAAAAATGATCTATTAATTTAAGAATCCCTAACTAATGTATACGTAATGGTTGAATATACAGAAGCTATAGTAACAAAAGGAAGCATATAAATAAATACAAGTGGATAGAAAAAAAGGCTAAAATAATGATTAATAATTGACCTAACTTCCAATAACCATTTCAATATACTGAGCAAGTTCTGGGCACCCTATTAATAACATATCTAACCATGTGCAAATGACATTTATTTGAACAATTAAAGGTTTTTTAGCATTAAAAAAAATTTCAAAGTGGTGGAGACCACATTAGATTACAAATAAAAAATAAAAGCTAGGACTTAGATAGCTCCAAGACAATATATATAAAATGTATATATATTTCAATAATGTAAAAGATTCTTTCAACTCTTGAATTATGCAACCCTCTCAAAATGTAACATCTTATGTGTGTGTCACTGTAATAAATTAGGTGGATTTAAGCATTGTATTTGCAACCCTTAAAGAAATGCCCTTGAGGTGGCTACTCTATTGTGTGGGGTTCTGGTTATGACTTTAGAGCTTCCTTTCTAGCCTTCTGCAACCATCAAATAAAGCAATTAATGTAGTTATTTCCACTAACACCACTTGACCTCCTTACACAAAAACACATCCTTACCTTCTTTGCCCTCTTAACCTTATACTAGGCTATAACTATCTCTTATGCGATTGAATAAGTAGCAGAACTTTCGTGGATTTTTTATTATGACCTTGTTTTTGGAATTCTTCTATGTTGTTGTGTTATTGCAGTTGGTTGAGAAGAAGTATTATCCTATAATAAGATTTAAAGCAATAAAATAATTTGAAAGTAATCTTTTTAAATATGTATAAAAATTAAAACAACGCTATTAATATTTTTCACCTTTTCAAATACATATAAAAATTAAAAATGCATCACTAACCATTTTTATTTTCTTTTACTTTGGATAGGAGCTCTTTAGTATCCCCTAATGTTATGTCCCGACTCTTTACAATTATTGCACTTCACTATAGATGCCTTATTGACTATTGCTAATGGTGGAGTTTCATCTTGTCTTCTAAATCTCCTTGTTCTAGGCTTCCCTGATAACTTTGCAAATGTTGGTGGAGTTATATTGGCTTTTTTCAAAGATGCTAAATTAGATGAAGGATTCATGATCCTTTAGTAAGCTTTCAAATACATATAGTTACTATAATACTGTAGGATATGATTGAATCCTTTAGTAAGCTTTCAAATACATATAGTTACTATAATACTGTAGGATATGATTGAATGCCAAACTCACTGTTAATTCGAAACTCAATTTCAAATTCCTATCTTATATTTATTAGTAATTCTTGATTTATATTTAATATTTAATCTCCAATTTATTTATTTTTAATGAGTTATATAAGATTATCTTTTATACACAAAATTTAATGTAGTTGAAAATAGAGAAAAATGTAAAAAAATAAATGTAAGTTAACTAATAGTATAGAATAATAAAGTATTTATCAATGAAAGAGAAAGATAAATTTAAAAAAAGAATATTTAATACTTCATTGAAATTCTAAAGTCACAGATAAAAAGAAATAAAAATATTTTTTAAAATGCAACAGATAAAATTGAACGGAAAGAGTATATCCACGATTTTGAACAATTAATTACAGATAACAATAATTATTATAAAGAGATGTATATTAAACATACAGATACTGAAATAAATAGAACTACGATGCCTCATCCCCCCCCCCCCCCCAAAAGCCGCAACGCAGACCGATAACATGACGAAAATGAATCAATTTTATATAAAAAAAATTCTATGCTCTTCTCTGTCTTCTTTTTTTTTGGGTCATATTTATATTTTGATTATATTAAAAAAAAGTATAAATTTTTTATATAGTGAAATTCAAAATACTTTTTTGACATGCCTCTAAAATTCATTTAAAAGAATGTTGTATCCACCTATTTCCAGAATAAAAAATAATAAAAAAGAAAAAAATTTAAATACATACTCTTTCAAATCACTGTATAGCAAAAAATGATTAAGATTAAAATATAAAATTATATAATTTTTAATTATGTTTTAATTCTAACCTGATATATATATATATATATATATATATATATATATATATATATATATATATATATATAGTGAAATAATTATTTTTATACGAGAGATGTGAAAAATGAATTATGACCGTTGTATAGACACACACATTTGCTAGTATAGTCAAGCAGTTCTCATATTTTGATAAAAAAATATATATTTTCCTCATATTTTGATAATATAGCTGTTACTCCTTAAAGCCAACTTAAATTTAATTTTCCATTTGTTTCATTTAACTCATTTCTCTTATGGAATCATAAAAATCAAGAAACCAAATTCATAAACAAATTTGTATCTAAATACGTTTCTGAATAAATTAAATTTTAACTTTTCTGAAATAATTTTAAGAAAAATGATGGGATTCCTTCTTAGAAGCATGTTCAAAAACACAACTTCTTGCATGGAATGGATCCAAATAGAATGTAGGACCACTTCACTTGAGAAAGACTCCTGGGAACCAATTTTTCAACACAGCCTTTTTTTCCTTTTTTTTAAAATACATTAATTTCTCCTAAGTTTTAGTGAAATTGTACAGTTCTTTCGTTTAGTTTTAAAATCTACTTAGGTTTCTCTTAAAATATAAAATAATATTATATTTAAATTTAAAATTTTCTTTAATAAAATAATGCAAAAATATTATAAATTTAAATCAAACAATATATTATAATTTAAATATTTTGTTAATGAAGATATATTATGATTAAATTCGAATAGGAAAAAATATATAATAATTACATAAAATTTGAATTTTTCATCAATTACATTTTAGTTATTCAAGTTTAATTAAAGTATATTTTTTATCATAAAATATATAAAATATCTCATATTGGTAGATATTATTTAATGTGGATCTATGATCATCTTTTCCTACCATTTTATTAAAAAAAATTCAAATTTGAATTTAAGTGTGACATTATTTTTATTTTAAGGGAGATTGATAAGATTTTAAAATTAGAGGGAAGGTTCATATAATTTCACTAAAATTTAAAAGAGATCAATGTATTTTTCTCTTTTTCTTTTTTTTTGGTAATAATAAAAGTAATTAAACTACTATATGCATATACATAAAGATCAAAAATCAAATTTTAAATATAAAAAAAGCTTAAAGCCTTCAAAAAAAATATATTAGATATCGTTTAAGCTAAGACCTTATCATTTTAATTGTGGGAGACCACCTCGCTCGAGAATGCGTACTAAACCCCAATTTTCCAGCAAAGTTTATTGATATACATTTTCTTTCATGCGGCAAAGCAAAGAATCCCATTTCCAAGCAAAGCAAATTGAGTATTTCTTTCATATTTCAAAAAGAAGGGCATGCACACTTTTTTTGAGTGATGCAATCTATTCACCACCTTGTGAGCAAATTATAAATAGATTGATACACAAACCCAAACCCATGTATTTAAATTATAAGCATTTTATGACCCTGTTTTCTGCTTCTGTCATACCTTCTCTATGTATGAAACATTCAAACTCCTTCCCAACTCATGATACCTAGATCCTGCAGTTAACTCAAAACAACTAGAATTCTCAATAATCATCAGCTAATTGCTCATTAATCATTTTAACCACCAAAAAGCCTCCCCTAATGGAAGATTAAACTTACTGTTTAAAGAAAATTTAAGAAAACCATATTTAGGTTTTTCTGCCTCTATCAAATGAAACAGGATCAGTTGTTCAACTTAATTAGTAGGAAATTGTTCTAGTCACATGCAGCTCAAATATCCAGAAGTTCAACCCAAATGAAATTAAAGTTCATAAAATGAAAATGGTATATCCTCAGTAGAAATTAAACCCACTTAAGCTTAAATCATTCATTGAAAGTTTCAAACATAACCAAATAGACAGGTTCAAGTTTATGCATACACACATCATACATACAAACGAGGAAGTTTAACATGGACATACTATTCTTAATTGACTCTGCTATGTTTAAAATACTGGATTAAAAATAAATGAGATCATTTTGGTTCAAACTTTGTTATATATACGTCACAGTACGTTTGAATGAAAGCCTACGGATATAATATGCATAACTAGGATTAAACCATGAATTCCTAATATCAAGGTTTCGGTCAATAGAATAGTTGAGACAAGTGATTTCGATTTCACTACAAGCGCTTGATTTTGAAATGCCAAAAGGCATGTAATGAGAACTTTATCAACTAGAAGATTCAAGAACTATCTATCTGATCAGATGCTAAACCGATGCAGCAGTTAAACCTTGAAGATCAAACTCTGCAAATCACTTAAGATGCTATATAATCAATGAATGTCGATCAAAATCAAAACGCCATGTTCATCCAAATCCAGAAAACCCATAAATAGAATCCAAAGAAAGAAACTTTACATCCAATTGAACCAAAGTAAAAACAGACTTTACACTTACCATTTGAACACCATGATAGGGCAAGCCTGAGATTCTCCACTTTCAAGCTTCTTCAAAGAAACTTTCCCACAAATCACATTGATTCCTAAAGTCCCAACATTCCATCTTTCCAAAATCACCCCAACCTTCGTCCTAACATCAACAGTTGGCGCAATCTCTTTGTTCTCAACCTTACTTTTCAAATTCTTGCCATTCGAATCATCCAAAGGCTGCCCCGTTACGCGAGTCTCTGCCTTCAAACTCCCCACCTCTAACTCTCTCATCGTAAACTCTGGAATACTAACCGAACCCAAATTCACTTCGTCGTTATCGGCCCAAATCTGAACTTCAGTTTCCTCAAAGTACCAATGCATTCTGCTGTTAGGGTTCCTCACTTCAACCCGAGCCGTCGTCTGGGCATCCAGATAGGGCCCGTCGGGTTTGTTCGTGATGTTCAATTGGGGAATTCGGAAGGACTGAAGGTGGAAGATTGGTGAGCGCGGGTCGTAGATGACGTAAATGAGACCACCTGCGACGACCAGGAAGAAGACGAGAACGAGGAAGAGGACGCAGAAGATACAGCAGCAATACCGGCAACAACGACGGGCTCTTTTGGGCCGTAAGGACGGTGGCACGGCAGGCTTTTTGAGGGGTTTAACGGTCACGGCGGGGTCTCTCATTCCTGGTGGCTTCTGAAGCGCCGGCATATGTGGTGGCGACGCCATTTGTGAGAGCAGATTGCGGCGGTCTGTAAGAACCTTTTGTGCAAGATTGAAACTTCAATTCAATTCTTCGTTCTCCCAAATCTGATGTTTTGTAGAACAATATCAATGGCAAGAAATCAATGAAAAAATGAAAGTGTTTGTTGCTTTCAGAAATGGTGAATAAAAAGGTGACGGAAACATGCAAAAGGGAATTGAAATTTGTTTTGCTTTTCTCTCTTATTTTTTTATTTTATTTTATTTTGGATTTGTAGTAAAAATGTGACTGAGTTATGGGAATTTAGTTGCAAAAATGGCCGATCACCAGATTTTGGAGTTGGATTTGGTTTGAAGACAGAGGATACCCGAAGGAGAGAAGGGAGCAGATGGCGGGTTGGTTGAAGAATGAAGGAAGGGGAATGGAAGCAGAGCCGAGTCAGGTCACGAAAGAAGACAAAGTTTTTTGAGCATGCAACAGAGAGAGAGGGGATAAATATAGAAAGAAGGGCTTGGTTGGAAATGAAGCAGGCAATGATCCATTGTGAGATCCACACGCGCCTTTTGTTGGTCAGAACATGGCGGGAAGTGCAACAGAAAATATTATAATTATATATATAATTAATAATTAATTATAAGAGTAAAATACTCTAATACCCCTTGAGTCTAAGGAAAATTAACGGACCTCCCTCTAAAAGAGAAAAATATAAAATACTTCATTAATTTTGAAGTGATTAAATTTACCCTCAAATTTTTAAAATTTATAAATCAAACTTTTTAAGAATATAAAATTTGTATTTAACCCTAAATATTTAATTAATTAATTATTTTTATTAAATTACATAGTTTTTTTTTAAATTTAAATATGACTCAAAATATTATAATATGTTAGTTCATTACATTATTTTTGTGTAAATGATTTTTAAGCTATATAATTAACAAAAATTAAATTAGATGTATTTAATTTTAATTAAATACTTGAAAATCAATTGCAAAATTATTTGCAAAAAAATAAGATAATAAAATTGCATATAATAGGGCAATTCTTGTTAAAAAAATAATGAAAGCATTACATATTTTAATAAAATCGTTAATTAAATGAATATTAGGTCTTAATTGCATATTTTATATAGGTAAAAAGTTTGATTCATGAGTTTTCAATATTTGTAGGTAAAATGTAACCCCTTAAAATTGATGTGGTATTTTTACATTTTTGTCTCCCTAAAATATACAATTTACTTCAATTAACACTTTATGTTAGAATATTCTATTAAATATGATTAGGTTATTTATTATTCAATATTTCTTAATTAAAATTTTGGATAAATTTTGAAACATCTATAAAAGTATTTGATAAATAATTGATTCATAGTTTTTAGTCGATTTTGAATTTTTTTAACTAATTAATCATGTTAAATAATTATTTTGATTAGTTAATAACTTCTGATAAGCTAATTTGAAAAAATTAAGAAATTTAATGATTTGAATCAACTGATTTTTAAAAACAATGTAAAAAAAATAAAACTATTTTTGAATTGCATAATTATATATATATTTATTATTTTACTTAAAATATTAAAGAAAAGAGTTGAATCTCTAACCTAAGAATATTTAATTACTAAGCTATTAAATAATTTTTATTTTAGAAACACCAATTTAATATATATATATTATAATGTATAATTTTTTATAAATAATAAATAATTATTTAACTTTCTACATAAATTTAGAATAAACGTTACATTATATTAAAGATTATGTCAAATGATTATTTAATAAATTTAAGTTCTATTTACATTAAAAATAAAAAACTTATAAAATTAATTTATAGGCATATATAATACATATATAAATAATAATTTTTATAGTTCATTATTTAATCAATTTTTTAAAATATTGCTTAAACAAAAATCAATTAAAATATAAAATATTATAAAAAATTATTTTTGATCAAGTTACAATCTTCTTAAAAGAATATGGTAATGGAAAAGATATATATATATATATATATATATATATATATATATATATATATATGAGAAATAGTATGTGAGAAACTTGATACAAATATAATAAATTTTAATAATTTATTTTTATAATAATTTAATAGTTAATAAATTACAATAATATCTTTAATAAAAAATTTAAAATATTATTAAAATAAAATAATATATTTATATAAATTATATAATATTCATATTTTTATACATTATTTTATATGTAAGTAAATTATAATAATTAATTTTATTGAATATCTTTATTTAAACATTTAATGTTATTAATTAATAAAAATTAATTAATAACAATTGATACAAATAGAACCTTAACGTGGAAAAAAAATATAAAATTTTTTTTGTCTCTTCCGATGGAGCTGTGCTATTACCCTTCGCCCGAAATAATAGCTCTTTTTTATGTAATTTATATTTATTATTTATTTAATTAATCATTTATTAAATTATATAACTTTTAATAAAAACTTTAAATAAAACTCACAATATTAAACTCTAGTGAATTTTTAGAATATTATCTCACATTTTTCGTTATAGAAGAAGTAAAAATTAAATTATGCATCAATATCAATAAAAATGATTAAATACTATAGTGAATTTTTAGAAAATTTTCTCACACATTTTTTGTTATAGAAGTCGGAAAAATCAAATTATGCATCAATATCAATAAAAATGATTAAATAAACAATAAATATTAATTTTAAATTTTGTAAAAGTTAAAAAATTTCGAATGGGACAACATCCATATTTTAAGTTTTTCCTAACTCCATTTGCCTTTACTAAAATGGCCACCACATTTTCACGAGGGAACAATGGGCCGAAGCATGTTTTAAACTGAAATGGGGAGGGGCCGCGCGAACGCAGGCCCCCGCTGCCACAAATTTTGACGTAGGCTCTCCCACTTGGGGAGACCTTAGACCAGTACCCCTCCAGAGTGCAATGGAAGTCACTGGCCTAGGCCATGGACCTTCTTGATCATCCATCGACCCCGTCCAGGTAAGTATGTTTCAACGTTGGTATTCCTTTTCCTTTTATACAAGTTGCTGCTTCCTCTTCATCTCACTCCCGCGATGTGGGACTTTGAATAGACAATTTTTCTTCTCAAGTTTCTGCTTCCAGCTTAACGAAATCGCATCCAGAATCAGTGTCAGCTTCCGTCGCCGGTGTTGGCCCTGAACGGTGGTTGTTCTCTGGAGTTGCGTCAACTAAGAGAGCTTGGTGCTGTGATCTGTGTAGCCAATACAGTCGGGTACCTTACCGTACCTTTGCCCTTTGTTTTTATTTTTTTATTTTTTCAACTTGTAGAATTTGTTTTCTTCATTTTTTTTAAATTATTAGTGCCTTTTTCGTTTTCCACTTCTTCTGCTAGGTGTGCATTTTTTTAAATCACTGTATTTGATGCTAAATTTCTCTTCTTTGATGAGTTTCAGTTCTACCCATTTTCTTAGATGGGTAATACTAAAGGTTTGTCTTTGTCCTTAAAGAACCCAAGGATAGACTCTGATTGTTTTATTTCTAGTTTTTGTAGAAAAGTTTTGAACTTGGATTTTGTTTGCTCTTTTTTTTTCCCCTTTGAATTTGGTAGTTATTATATCCTTCTGGCTTTCAGGTTCAGAACAGGAGCCAACAAACACAAGAAGCCTATTGTTTTATGAAACTGTAATCCCGTCGCCTGATGCCCATTGTCCTTGCGTCTTTTGTGAACTGTATCTTTTTGACAATGTTTTCAATGTTGATTTCCATAATGCTTCTGACCAAGGTTTTTGTAGATCCTTTTACTCTGGTCAATGAGGTGAATGTTGGACCCATCTATTGGTTTGCTTATAAAACTTGGCCAATTCGCTTATACATCAACTAACTTCTTACCAATTATATTGGTTTACGAGTGATGTTAGTTCAACATCTTTGGCAATTTGGTTGTTTGTAATTTTTTTCAGTTGTTTTCCAGATTTGCATTGATATTCTGAGGCATAGTTTTTTGAACCCAGGTATTGTGAAGACAGATTGAGGTTGAGATACTGAATCCCAATGCTGTGGGGAGAGCACTAAGAAAATTAAGACATTATTTTTTCACGAATGGCAAGTCATCACATACATGCAAGATCCTTGGTTTGAACCAAGGATGTAAAAAGGGAAAAGACTCGAAAGCAATATCAAATGCCACTACATCATTGAGGGTGCTGACAAGTAAGAAGATTCATTTGTCTTAGGAATAAGATTGAATTTTTTGGTACCTTGCACATTTCTTTAGTTGCCCTCATGTAAATAGATTATAAAGTATCAACTAACATCTTGAAAACTGATTGACATTCTAAATTATGGATTCAACTTGGAATTGAAGGCTGCAGATGCAAACTACTTACGGGATATAAGAACTCTGTTCACTGCAGAAATTGGGGATGAGATTTTTGTTCACATAAAACTTGCATTGTTGTCTTAGCGAGCCTGTTTCTTTGTTTGTCTGCAGATTTTCTTAGAGAAGACAAAGCAACTATTTATAGCAGTGGCAAGATAACATTTCCCTTGTATCCTCATTTTCTGCAGTGAGACAACTGGACGACATCATTTACATGGTTGATAGTTGAATAATTTTCCAAGATTGCAGGAATGAGATGCTGTGCATTCTCAGCTTTACGTAACATTCCTCAATTTGACCTAACATTCTTTGGTTGGAAATTTTATCTGTGGACGTCCCGTTAATTTTTAAATAATTATTAATGTTAATATTATTTTGTATTCAAAATAAAGTGACTATAATATAATGAATATTATATGATATTTAAACTGAATATGGATATTTTAATGGTAGATGGATCTCCTATCTCTAGATACGCATGAAGCTACAGTTTTCCCATTCAAAGTGCATAAAGGGTTTCTTTCGAGAAGAAAATGTATGGTGTGTTTCCATAGAAGGAGCGTAACCCCATCACCATTTTTTTATGTATTTTGCAGATACATTAAAAATGCAACTGGGTAATTAAAGGTACTAAATTGAGATTTATTTGGAGATGATTCAAGGTATTTATAATACCCATCTATCCATTTTTATAAATTCTTCTGTTATTAGGTTATGCTATGCTGCACAATTTATGATCTGGGAGATTATGACTTTCTCAGTTTTTCCTAACATTCTATATTTTCTGGGAATTTTTTAGATGCAGAAGAAGAACTGGCAGCAAGTTGAAGCAGCCAGCGATGCTAGTTTTTGTTTAACCTTTGAACTAAACAGGAACCGTGTTACGTATGTGTTATCTCGGCAGGATATTATTTTCTTCTTTGCATTTTCTGGACATATCCCATGTCGTGGAAGGGCTTTGAATGTTTTCTTGATTAGAGATAATTAACTGATCCTGATCTGATAAAATTAATATTTGCAAAATTATTTTCAATCATCAGAGTGGCGCAGCGGAAGCGTGGTGGGCCCATAACCCACAGGTCCCTGGATCGAAACCAGGCTCTGATAAAGAGAAGCTTCCCAGAGTCAATATTTTTATTGAAGTTTTCATTTTCCGCTGAATTGGTGAATATATTTCTTATGGAAGAAATATTTTCCACCTTTCATTTATTGAAGAAACTGGGCTAAAGCCTTTGAAGCCCATGCCTACGGTTTGTACTTTGCAATTGCAATTATTTGCAGTACACTGAAAGTATTCATTTTGGAAAAAAAAAATTGGTGAGTATATTTCTTGTTTGAGACATTATTTGAAAATTGAATATTAATAAGGAGATAACGACATAAATTAATTTTAAAGGTCTTCGGTTGAAACAATTAACCGCATCAAGAAGGGGAAAAAAAATGATATCAAGCAAAGCATGATTTCAAGGTCACAATTATTTTCAAAGGGAAAAATGTAAAAATACCTTCACCAATTTTAAGGTATTTGAATATTTGTGCGTTCAGCTTCAAGAATTTGAATTATAAGTGGAAAAAAAAAGCGATGAGATAAACAAACGTATTATAATATTGTAACTTTTGTTTATAAATTTCAAGAAGAATCACATAATTTAATTAATGATTAATTAAATTGATAATAGATGTTAATTTTAAATTTTGTATAATTTGATAGTATGATTTTGAAATTTTTAAAATTAAAAAAAGATAATCTAACCATTTCAAAAATTAAGAGAAATAATTTATATTTCTTCTTTTTTTTAAACAAAACTTACAATGCTTCGTAGAAAGAGAGAGCAAGATCAATTTATAAGCCTTTTAAAATTATTCCTTCCTTTCGTTTTTTATTAGTTATATTTTAAAGAGAATTTTTATCTATTATTTTAGAATTTTAATAAAGTATTAATTTTTTAAAAAAATTTATTAATAAATATTTTATTATTGTACATTTTCAATTTATTTCATTATATTTCATTGCCCATTTTTTAACTATTTGATACTTCGTGCAAAAAAAATAATAGAGAAAAATACTCTAACATTCCTTAAAGTATTGAAAATTTACACAGACCTCTTTTCTATTTTCAAAATAAATAAATAGAAATACACAGACACAAACCTCTCTTCTATTTTTAAAATAAATAAATAGAAATACACAGACCTCCCTCAAAGTTTAAAAAACTTATAGAAACCTCCCTTCTACTTTCAAAACTGGAGGGGAGTTTTGTATAAGTTTTTAAAACTTTGGGAGAGGTATGTGTATTTTTATTTATTTATTTTGAAAATAGAGAGGAGATTTGTGTAGATTTTGAAAATAGAGGAAAGCTTTGTATAAATTTTGAAAACTAAAGGGGAGGTCAGAGTAATTTTCTCAAAATAATATTAAAAAATTTATAAAAAAATAAATAAATTAAATTATTTTCTTAATATATTTGAAATCAATTAACTATAAGATGATAAAAAAATAAAGAGAGTAATGTCCAACAAGCAATTCTACTTCTCACAAGAAAGAGAGACATTAAAATAAATTCTTCCATGCATTAAGTAAAATTTAATGCATAGAATTTAGTGGCTTATTGAGTGTTACATTTTTTTTAGTAATAAATATTCAATCTAATAATTTATAACCCATTAAGAAGATCAATTTATACCTGTATTGAATTTGATTCAATGCATGGTAAAATTGATGATATTAATAAAAACTACTTCACTTTTTATTGTTTGATATAATAATGAAATCATTTGCTATAAATAAAATTAATTGTTAATAATTAAATATATAAAATTTATTTTATGTTTGATAAAATTATTTGAAAATTGAATATATGTAAGTTCTTGGAAAATTTTGTAACGCTAGGTTAGCGATAAAAAATGTAGTGTTATTCTTATATAAATATTATTAAACATATTATTTTTGTAATTTTGCGATTCAATTTATTTAAAAACAGTTGATTTCTTGCTAAACATAATTGATTTCTTATCAAATTAAATTATTGAATTGAAAAAATAATATACTTAATAATATTTATATAAATTATTTTTAAAGATTAAATTTGATTTATTATTAGTATAAAATATTTTATATTATTAGTGAATGAAAAAATATGTTATTAAAAAATAAATTTTAACAATTTTTTATTAATATAATAATATGTGAATAAATAATAATTTAAAATTGATTTATTATCATAATAAATTAATTTTAAATCATTATTTTATATTATCATTTATTTCATATGTTGTTATATAATTACAAACGATTGAAACTTATTTCTCTTAGTAATATCACTTAAATATTATTTTTTAACAATATTTTATTTGTATTCACTAAATAAATTTAAACATTTTAATTTTCTTTCTATTGATTAGAAATTGAGTGTAAAATTAATAGAAAATTTTCAAAAATACTCAATTTTCTTTAATTTGTAAAGTGAGTCATGCTTGTTGCTGATTTGACTTTAATAATTTTTTTTTAATTTTGAGAATTCATTCATATTCATAATATATTTGTAACCAGATGTTTTGTCATACATAACTTGCAACATGTCTGACAAGTCAAAATTTTGTTATCATAGTAGAATACTTTGACAAGTCAATATTTTGTTATTTCAATAATATTTTAATGCCTCACAGAACAAATCAGAATGTTTTATCACTAAAACCAGGGCAACATTTGAACTTGAGTGTTCGCAATTATTCCTCTTAAAATCTAAAAATGCAAATTATACGATTTTGGTTTATTTAATTTAAAAAATTATTTTAATCCTCTTAAATATTAAATTAAATTAGCTTGTATATTATATCCTTTTTAATTTTTATCGGTTTATTAACTTTTTAATAAAATTATTTCTATCTAATACTTTGTGTCAATTTATTAACCTCAAAAAGTAATTTTAACAATTTCTTACTCTCATAGTAATTTCCAATTAGTTTTTTTTTTAATCAATTTCCTGACATCATGAAATTACCTTTTGTCATAAAACCATTACCAAGCTGAAATTAACCTAAAATGGCTTCAAGATAATTTTATCTACATTTTAAAGAGAATTATCCTAAGAAGAAGGCTCTAGAAAAATATATAAAAATCACTCACCATAATCAATGAGTAGAACTAAAATTGCATTACTTAAATTTGTGGAATCAAAATTACTTTAGCGGAAAGCTGACATCGGCACACTTTCATCGGCCACGGACGAAGCAAACCCAAACCGAAATGCCAATATATCTTTAAGCCCAACAACACTGGGTTACCTCAAGATTTAAACTGATGTGGACAGGGACCGCGCGGACGCAGGCCCCCGCTCCCACAAATTACGACGTAGGCTCTCCCTCTCGGGGAGACCTTAGACCAATGCCCCTCCGAAGTGCAATGCAGGTCACTGGTTTAGGCCATAGGCCTCCCTGATCACCCATCGACCTCGTCCAGGTAAGTATGTCTCATCGTTGCTATCCCTTTTCCTTTTATACTCGTTGCTGGTTCCTTCTTCCTCACGCTCGCGCCATGTGGGACCTTGAATAGATAATTTCTCTTTTCGAGTTCCTGCTTCATGCTCGACGACGTCGCATCCAGCATCAGTGTTTCAGCTTCCATCGCCGGAGTTGGCCCTGAACGGTGGTCCTCGTCCTCTAAAGTTGCGTCAACTTAAAGTATCTTTGCTCCCAACCCCCTCAATTTTTAACGTTTCTTTCTCTTCATTTTTAAATTATTAGTGCTTCTTTTTTTCCATTTTCCTCATCTTTTGTTGGATGTAGCTTCTTTAAACCAATGTATTTGATGCTAAATTTTTCTTCTTTATTGTGTTTCAGTTCTGTCCCTTTTTTTAGATGGGTAACACTGAAATGGTTTCTGCCGTCTATGGGACAATAAGATACTTTCTGATTGTAGTCCATTTATACACAGTTTCTTATGTAATATGAATAATATTTGTTTTCTTTTTCTTATGTAATATGAATAATATTTGTTTTCTTTTTTATCATCGTTTTGTTTAGTTTTTGTTGAGAAGTTTTCAACTTGGATTTGAGACTTTGAGACTCCCATGTTGTTCTAGCCCCCCCCCCCCTTTTTTTTTTGTTTATTGAATATTTGAATTTGGTAGTTATAATGCCCTCTCCATTTTCTTCCGTCAATTTATTGTCAATGGTACAATTTTTATTCTAAGGCTCATAGCATACTCTAATCCTTGGATTTTTTTATTATTATTGGGTCAATTCTTGGATCAATTCTCTTAATTAGGTGAATTCTCTTAATATATAATCTTTATTGGGTCAATTCTCTTAATTAGGTGAATGTTGGACTAATCTATTGGTTTAGTTATAAAACTTGGATCAAGCATACTCTAATCCTTCACCTCGGTGAATTTCCCGTTTCCAATTATGCCGGGTTGTGTCAGTGTAACATCTTCTGCAATTTGCTTGTTTGCATTTTTTTCCCTGATGTTCTCTAAATTTACATTGATATTTTGAAGCTAAGTTTGCTTAGTACCCAGGTTTTACTAAGACAGGTTGAGATTGAGACCGAGACACTGAACCTCAATGCTATCAGCATAACACTATTTAGAATAGCACCATGCACGTGTTCTTCAAATTATTCAAGGCAACTAGACATTACGTTTTAACATGCCCTGTGATCCATTACACCTTTTTCCTCTAATAAGTTGACATTTTCTTTAGGTACCCTGACATATATAGATTCTATCTGTATCAGTTGACATTTTGTTTTGAAAAACAGGATTTTGTATTTATGAGTAGATCTGGATCCTTTCTAGTAATTACATCTGTAATTGCTGTATTAACTGTTAATTAGTGTTGATTAGTTTGGACTTGTTTTAACTGCAATTGTCGAAAAGAATCCATGCACATTATGAATTGACATATCAAAAAATGTCATGCAATTTGAGGTTGAGGGCTGCAACGCAGTTGCAAACTACATACATACAGGGAGGGAATGAAGATTTTTGCTCACACGACCCTTAACTTCTTGTCTTAGGTCAGCAAGTCTGTTTGTTTACAGATTTTCTTGGAGAAACACAAAGCAAGAAGAATATCAATGTGGACTGAAGTTTTCTAGCAGTGGTGAGATAATATTCCCTGTTGCCTTCATTTTCTGCCCCAAGACAAGTAGTTAACATCATTTAAATAGCTGATAGTTCTAAAATTATCCTTTACCCAAGATTGCAGGAATTATATGTTGTACCTTCTCTTTGACCTGAAATTCTGTATTTAATACTGACAGAGCGTTAATTCAATAAAAAGTATGCTAGTTCCGAGCAAACTTAAACAAAAGTTTGAATCTTCGAGATAATCCTTGTTGGGAGGGAAAAAATCCATTAATTACGATATAGTTGTCTCATTTGGCTGCCATTTTAATTGCCAAAAAAATTCATTCTGTATTTACTGAGAACTTCTGAGATGCAGAAGAAGAACCGACAGCAAAGTGACCTTAAAGAACAATTACCATAGTTTCTTCACATCAATTTTTGTACATGTCACCCGAGTTTCTTAGGAGTTGAATGTTTATCATGATGTCAATTAAAAGCGTCCTTTTTCTCTGACTTATCATACTGCTTTTACAATTGCAGGTGTCTTAATCGAACCCATGAAGAACAATTGTTGGTGTTACCAAAATATTCTTGGCTTTTTTTATCTGAAAATGTGTATCAGTTCTTTTTCTTATGAATTTGTTGTTCCGCATAGGGTTCAACAAAATAAATTGATTTATACACACTCTTCTTAACACCATTAATTTGTTGCGGCAAATAAATGGCATTATATTTGAAGAAATGGCAGGATGCCAAGCCATTAGATGAAACTATATTAAAGAGTTCGGAGAGAAGTCTCAACCATCAGAGTGGCGCAGCGGAAGCGTGGTGGGCCCATAACCCACAGGTCCCTGGATCGAAACCAGGCTCTGATACAGAGAGGCTTCCGATTCATCCATTTTTTTATATATTTTTTACCTTTTTCTTTCTGTAGTTGCTGATTTCCGCCGCGTTGCTTTCCTTTGCTGTGTCTGTTTATTGAAGAAACTGGGCTAAAGCCTGAAAGTCCTTACGGCCGCCATTACTTCAATAATTTTGAAAAAAAAATTGGGTGAATCTATTTCTTATTTTAGGTATTATTTGAAAGTTATTTTTAATAATAAGTTAACAACAGAATCTATTCTAAGAGACTTCAGTTGAAATAAAAAATCACATTAAGAAAATCAATATATATATATATATATATATATAATGCAACGATAATTTCTGGTCATAATTTTACAGGATTTTACAAAGCTCACGGAAACGTAGCTAAAAAGGAGGACACAATCAAATTATAAACTTGGGAAACTAAAGCTACATAATTTGTCTATCTTACAATTGATGCGTAAAAATTTTCCGATATTTAAACAATATGCGGTTAAACACTCAGATTCCGTACAATTTGTGAAAAACTATTAAACTAGATATTGATAAATATGTAAATATGTAATTATAGGGATATACGGCTGTATTGATGTATTATAATTTGAATTGTACTATCAAATTAATTTTACAAATAAATCAATAAAAAAATAAATTCAAGTAGTGGTTTTTAGTTAATCCAGTTGAATTGCTATATTTTATTAAACCGGTAACCTTTAACAAAATATCTTAATTTACTTAATCATGATATTTTGTGTGACTTGAAGTCATTTTCAATCTATCATCATGTTTTGATAAATCATAATATAAATTTATTATTATTTTATTTCTAAGAATTTTTATTAATTTTTTACATTTTTATATTATAAATAATTGAATCAATAATCAACTAATTAAGTTAGTCACCTAATAAATCAATATTTTATCCAATTTATTATTCGATGCCATTTTAATAACTTTGACTCTAACAGCACCTCAACGCTGCTTCCATCAATTAAACACACAAAACTCATACAGAAACCGTCATTGAATAACTTTCCATTCAAATCCGCAAGAGCACAGAGATATTTACATAAGTATTACCTATCATATCAGTATATTATTTTGAAGGACTATTATTCAAATGTGGTTAACTAATAATGTGTAAGTCCATTTTATTTTTATTTAATAATTAATTATGAATTGATTTGATTTTTTATCATAATTAATAATTAATTATTGTTAAATTATTATTTATATTTAACTAATTATCGAATAAAATGACACATCGATTGTTAGTTGAGAATATTTAAGTAATAATACTTAGAGATATCATGATAAACAATGCCTGCATAGGAATTTCACCCTCGATGCTTCCGGCCTATGGCACCTCGCGTGCTTCCATCCCCATCCAAATTCCATCTTAGTTTTGCTGAAATCTCAGAGCACAATGATTTTAAAGATTGCTGGCTTTTGACTGGCGGCAAGGTACTTAATTAATGAATTGATACAAATTCAACATTTTATGATGATCCAGGCTAATAAAACTAGTCCGTCCCTGTCTGTTTTGATTTAGAATAAAATTTAAAGTACATATTATATGATTCTCCAACAATATCATGACGAGTACGTGATTATTTTATTTAATTATTATTAATAATTATTAATTTATTAATTATTTTTTAAATAAAGCAATTCACATTTAACTGGAAAATCTTGTAATAAATATTTAATGAACTTTATCCGGCTAAACTAGTATATACGAGTACATAAAACAGAAGAATCGGTAATTGGCACATTCTTTTTGCCAACAGATTCTCGAGGACCCTCTTCCTTTGTTGGGTTAATTAATTGCCAACAAAATCATCTGGTGCTGAATTTTTTAGTTCAAAAATCTGGAAGAGGGGGACGGAAATTGGAAGATAGATCCTTTTATTCTGTATGATTTATTCTATTTGAGATAAGGATGGGCAAAAATCAATTCAAGTCAGATTTATATAAATATTAAAGTATTTTACCTTAATCTAAGCTCGGCCTAACTCAAATTTTATTTTTTTTATATTTTTTATGTCCAAATTCAATCTGATTTAAAAAAATTTATTTATATATTAAATTAAATTCTATACACATAAAATATATTTATATTTATTTATATATTATATTTAATATATATAATAAACAAAAAATATTATCGACAAAATCATCATACATATATACTAGATCTTTATGATTAAAATTTATATCATGTAATATATAAAAAATATATAATATAATAAAATATTTAATATATAAATATAAAATAAGACCGAATCCAAACCAATCCAATTTTAAACATACAAGTTTAAGCCCAACTCATTTATAAAACAAAATCTAAAATTTTGTCCCAATCTAACTTCTCAATTCAAGCCTTATTTATTTCAAGTTAAGTTCGAATCAAAATTCATATTTATTTCAAATTGAATTCGGACCAAAATTCGTTCAAGCCACATTTGCCCATCCCGAATTTTGAGAGGACATTTTGCCTTTGTGATTGAATTAGGTTGGATAAAATTTGCACTTTATTCGTTCTGAGATAGAAGCACACGAGGCACATGTGATTGCTAGGAATTTGAATGTCAAGTTAACTGAAGAAAGAATTCCTTTCAATATTTGAGCGCTTAATTACATCTTTTTAAACATCAGAAATTTTTTTACACATCAAATATAGTACAAGAAGTTATGTATATTTTATCCTTGAACTAATTCTGAACTCTTACCCAAATAGCCAACAAGCAATACAATTTCTTACAAAAAGATAGGAATAAGTAGAATCAAAATCACCTTAAATATCTATAAACATTGATCACCTTCACAGCAAGAGAGTTTCATTTTGGCATGAATGAAAGCCTATATAGGCAAAGCCTTCAAAATCACACAAAATATTTAGATGGAAAGACACCCCATAGCCATTCTGCAAAAAGACATAGGCTTTTCTCTTCTATAGTTCGTGCAGGGATTATATGACTCCTAGTCCTAGCCTCCACAAAAACCTACTGATACTCCTAAAAATGTACCATTTCTACCAACTTAAAATGCTACTTTAACATCACCTGGAGACATTTTACTGGCAATTTGTACATTTCCTCAAAGACTGCCTTTCTCGAGTCCCAATCGCTCGCTACAAAAACTTGATGGCACCACTGAGAGCTGCAACCGCCCCGCCCATTCTTCTCCGGGCTTCAATGTCACAGGTTTCTCTATTAGTGCCCCATCAACACAAAGCATCTGTTTGTATTCCTCAGCACCAAAGTCTGTCATCGTTTTTGATTTCTTGTCCCATGGATTCCACACAGCTGCATATATGAGAGGGGAAAAATGATTTGTAATAAAAACTATGGAAGTTAACATTAAAAAGGATAATCTTATTAGCTACAAAGCTTACCAACATCAGGAAGACCTTCCTTTCTTATGACAAATGTTCGCTTCCTCTCATGATCTAGAACTGCAATTACATTCGGAGAGCTAAGATAAACTCGATCCATCTGCCAGCAATGAAAGGTGAAACTTGTGAATTGGACATGTCATTAACATAACTGCATAGTCATCAATCTTAAACAAAAACCTCAGTCGTGTTGAGAAAACAAATTTTGCATGACACAAAGGAGGAGAAATTCTTGTATGCGTGAAACTTGAAATGTGAAGCTAACTATAAACTAATAAACTAACACATGTAACCACACTAAAATATCTACTGAATTGGCTTCATGTGCTGCAAGATGTGCTCATAAGAATTGCTTGCAAAGAAGAGAGATTTTCTTTTATTGTGAAATTTTCTCATTAATTAGCTATATATATCCCTTCAAAATTGTATTGCGACCATTTTATACACTTTAAAATGCAGAAAGGACTGTCAACAGTTGTTTAGTAAAAGATATGTCCATTGAAACCCATAGAAGCCGGGAATCTAGAGAAAAGAGGGGAAATCAATGTTGTTCCATGTTTATAGTAGTTTCCGAAATTCCCTGAAAGAATCCCACACTGAAATTTTGCCCGGCTCAGCAAAATTAAGTATGTCATAGATTGCGACACACGATTCCTATGATGTCCAAAAACATACTGAGCAAGGGACTTACCTCCGACTCAAATGTTATTGCATCTCCTTGTTCTGTAAAGCGTTCCTTTTGGGAAAGGTTGTCCAAGTAGTCAAGTGTCTCCAAACCTTCCACCCTCACCTCACTACACACAGACTTTTGTAAGTTCAAATTGCCAATCTTGAAAAATAATTCCTGATCTATGGCATAATTAGTTGTACGAATTGCGATACTTCTTTTTTCCACCAGGATCTTTACATCTTCAGGGAACAAACCATTTGATATTCAAAAATTGCTACGTTGTAATGATTAGACCACATATAAGCAAGTATTCAAGAGGAAGTATTTTCAGAATAAAACTCTACAGAAGTTACTTATTAGGTGTTCCAGAAGTCAAGCTTCAGTGCACAAGAGAAAATAGAATCGGACATCACAATAAATTCCACAGAAGGGAAATGAACATAAAGTATAAGATAGAAATATCTGTACCTAATGTCAGAAACCAATAAATAGGTATGATAGGCAAATGAGAAACTAAATGGCTTGCCATTCACATTCCTGACTCGTGATATCAAAGTCAGATCTCCATCTCCCGTGAGAGACACCCGAAGACGGAACTCAAAACTGACACAAGAAATAGACATTTATTAGCTTACTAATGCTCGAAAATTCAACCAACACAATGAGGTAAAATCAAATATCTACAGCAGCATCAAAGTGGGTCAAAACACAAATCATACTGTCACTCCATTCTAAGATCATACCAATGGGGCCAGCACTTTAGGTCTTCTTCGGATGATTTGAGTAGCAGATCAATATATGACTTCCCATTTGAATCATTTGCAGGCAGAGGAGGAGCATTTTCATCAATTGTCCACATTCGGTTTCTTGCAAATCCATGCCGCTCCATCGAACCACAGTTCCCAAACTATAATTAAATTAAGTTCAAGATAAATGAGTTGTATATGTTCAAGTTAATTAAGCATGACAATAAACAATGATTAATTATACCTGTGGGAAACAAATAGGAATTCCTCCTCGTATTGCTTTTGGAGCCTTGAAAATTGCCTATACAACAATCAATCAGAGATATGTTAAAGAAGTAACTGAGGAAGCTTTCCTCTTTTTCAAGTAAAACTGGCTCAGATTTAGCAGCTAGGAGGAAAACAGGTTTTATCAATAGACCTTTAGCTTTCATCCTTTAGTATGTCCATTTGATATAATGAACCTTGATAAAATATATCAGTCATCAGCCCCCAAATTCACCCTATTACTAGGGGAATTGCCTGAATTGTGAATTAGTCAATGCTATATTTTCTATTCATGCTTATCTTTGGCAGGATGATAAAATACTGACATGAATTTTCCTGATCAGCAACAACTCACAATCGCATATGATATCTGAAACAATATTTTTCATAAAAATTTGGGGAAAAGAAACCTTGCTGCTGGTGAATAGGAGTTCTTCCCCTTGCTCATTCCTCCATGAAGTGACCTGTGCTCCGTGCAAGCTTACCTAAATTCAAAAAAAGATAGTAACTAGTTAATCCCAAAATTGACTAAGTTATACACTCGAATAAGAATAAGAAATATCATCCTAAACCAGAATTTCCTCTCATGGATTGACGATGAAACAGCAAATAATTGAAACATGAGTTTGCCAAACAGCAAATTCGGATGAAATACTGCATAACAAAAGGTTCTCACCCGTGCTAAAGCACCTCGTGGGTTCCTAAGCACAATTTGATCAATTCCATTCCAATCCTTTGTAATTTCAATTGCTGCTTTATGATCCCATACAGCTGCAGAATGCCCCATTCTCAAATTTGGAAGATGCGGTTGCCCAGGTATGGACTGGAAAGCAATGCCCCACTTATCCTGAAAACAGACAAGTGATCTTAATCCTCAACTCTTCAATTGAAAGAAATTTAAAATAAAAAATAAAATATTGCAATCAGACTTTACCATTCTCTCTTTACTGGTAAAATTCAGATCTAGAAAACCCTAAGCGTACTTAATAAACCAATATACAGAAAATTATTACGAATTTCCATTGAAGCCCGAAAGCACTAAGAAAACTGCACTTGCAACATTTGGCGACTGCAAATCAAATTATCCGCCACCTACTCAAAACTCTTGACATATGTGCTTTGAAATTTGTCAGATTCACAACAGACAAAGACAATAAACTTTTGACTCGCAAAGATTCGAAATCAAGGAAAGGGAAAAAAAAATAAAATTAAACATTAACACCATGAGATTCAACAACTTTGTATAAAATGCAACTAAACAGAAGAAAAACCCAACATTAAAAACCAAATTCTATCGAACTAAAGAGGCTATAGTAATCAAATCACTTCTATGAATACTTACTCTGACTTCGTGAAGTGGGGATTCTATAACCAGAACCCAGAAAATGACACCAGTTGCTGGAAACAAAAGAAGAGAAAGAAGAAGAAAAAGGAGAACCCAGAATAGCGCATGACTTTCTCAACTAGCTTCAAAATCTCCCAAGCGCAGTAGCAAGCAAAGCCAATGCCTGTTCAATATCTGTAAGAAACCCGGAAAAACTGCACAGATTCATGAACAGGAAACAGAAGTGCAATGTTGAAACCAACCCTTCTGTTAGAAGCATTCATTCCACGTCAAAACTTGAAATAAAATCAAAAAAATTGAAACTTTAAACCAACCCAAGATTTGAAAAAGCCACAGCAACAGAGAGGTGGTAAGATTGTGGGGAAATGGACTGAAATCAGGGGAATATATAAGGTGGAAGATAAGGTAGAAAAACCGGTTTTGTAATGTTATTTCTGCAGTGTTGGCTGCTGCAGAGATCTAGGACGTGGACATACGAGAAGTACCATGTACACGTACAAACCCATCAATTTTTTTGATAAATTTTTATATAAAAATTTAGCCTTTAATTGAAAGAAACCACAATTATATACGACAACATCAGAGTAAAAGGTTGACAGCTACCTTTTTTTTCCAGTGAACTGTGAAGAGAAAATCAACTGTGACGAAGTTCGAGCTCAGGGAAGAAGCGGAAAGATTTCAAAATGAGTCCAGCAGTACCCGGAGAACTCCAGCATCATATTTGTATCCTCGCCTTCAAATGGTAACGTTTATGTGATGTTGAATGGAGACAAAAATTAAATTTTTATATGTAATTTAGAACTAGAATTAGAATTAAAAGATTTATGAAAAAATTTTAAGTTTACCTCTTTAATTGAATATAAGGAAAGAAAAAGAGATTTAAACTTATGTTTGGCATGCAATGAAAAGAAAATTTTATATGTTGAAATTTCCGTTTATTTGGATAAAGAGAGAAGGAAGAGATGAAAATATAATTTGTGATTAATATTATTTTAGAAAAAATTATATTTTATTTACATATAGTTTTTTACTTAATTTACTTATAATTATGTGTAAATTTAAATATTACAATTTACTTAAATTGTATTTTTGTTTATTAATACTTTATTTACCTAAATTTAATATAAAATTTAACAAAAAATTCACATACATTACATGTATTACATGTAATATTTTCTTATCAAGTTTTTGACTCAATTCTCATTTAGAACCACATTACCTTAAAAAAAACTTTAATTCTATAAAAGATTTGTTTCTTACAATTTAATCCAAAATTGTTAAACAAATGGTGCTGAATTTTTTTAGATAAATTTGTTCTAAGTATACATTAAATTAAGTTAAAATTTAGAAAAGTAAATATTACATATAATATGCATTAAATTTTTATTAAATTTTGTACCAAAAGATAATTTAAATAATAAAATATTTATAATTAAAAGTACATATAAATAAATTATAATATTTAAAATTATAAATAAGTTAAGAAAAAAATAATAAAATTAGAAGTGAATAAAATTAGGGTCAAATAGGTGAGGGAGTTATGGTTCTCTAAATTTCTATCTAATCTCATATATTATATTATAAATTTTATAAAAATTTTAATTAATTATTAAAAACTTAAATATTGATCTAAAAAATTTGACATTACCCCATTAAATATTGTATATTTTTATTGATATACTTAATTTTATATATGGACGATGTTTTAGTAACAAATAATTATTTTTTGTTCTATTTTAATAAAATATTGCCCATCAGTTTTATGACCTTATCATACAAAATCCCAATGCAAAATTTTTTTCACCTAAAAATCCCTCAAGGAGTAATCCAAAATCGCTTATTTTTTGTTTGTCGGCTAACGGTAAGGAAATCAAATATGGAAAGGTTGAAAATCATTATGAGTGTTCTTTAGAGAATATATATCCATAATCAGCTTTTCTTCCTAAAAAAAACTTCCGCCCCATTTGTTTTTCAAAAAATAATTTTTATAAAAAAAATTTACTTCCTTATATATAAATAAAAAATATCATATATTTTTATATTTTACAATTAAAATTATAATAATGAAAAATAAATTTTATTTAAAAATAAGTTATATTCTATCATATTCATTATATTTAATATTAATATATTAATTATTTTTTATCATTTGATAGTTTATAATTATATTTTTATAAAAGATATTTTCTGTCTTACTTCATTTGTTTTATTAAAAAATATTTTTTATAAGAAAATATTATTTACATATATATTAATAAATAAATAATATTCAACTTATATTGATGGTTAAAAAATTATAATAGTAGAAGAAAATAATTTTTTTAAAATCATTATTTAAAAAAAATTATATTTAATATTAAATGAATAAAATATTTTATTTTATTTTAATACTTTATAATTATATTTTTTTAAAAATATTTTTCGTCCAAATATACAAAATCCCCGTGGCTACCAAAATTCTCTAATTAATTGATCTGTACTTATATCTACAACTTCAGTTAGTTCCACCAGGGTACTAACGATTATGTTAGAAAGATTATAAGTCGATTGATAAGTCCAATAATTCAGATACAATTTGAAGTAATTAAACTTAAACATTAACTATCTCAATTTAAAAAATTCACGGAAATATTTTTCAAATCTCTAAACTTCGATGGGTTGTTATTTTCATACAATAATATTCTAATATTTCAATTTCTTTTGAATATTTGTGTTTTCTTGGTAACTTGCGATGAGTTGGATCCTGGCTGTATAACTTGTATGTTTATCCTTTAGCTATATTTGGAAATATCCTTTAACAGAAAATCAAGGCAATGAATTCAAATAAGAAATAAGAAATTAATAATAATTGGATTGAATGTCTAACATTTTCCTATATTCATTAAGCTAGAGACAAATAAAAGAAATTTATTATAATTAAAAGGAAACTGCTTTTTCTTTGTAATTATATGCAAAAATATATACAATTTAATAACTCATCCCTTGATTTTTATGAGGTGCTTCGCTGTTTCTGAATTTGAAATTTTGAAATAATATGATAAATTTAAAATTTTTTAAATTAAAATTATTTAATTATAATTATTTTTTAATAGATATAATTAAATAATTTTAATAATTTTTATATTATTATTTTACTCCAAATTTTAAATTATAGGAACCATAAAATTCCCCTATAAAGGTCTAAGGAGGTTGTGTAATTATTAAGGAAATTATAGGCAAGCACATGGTCTAGATCTGAATTTATAGGGTTCCTCCACATTCATTCACAAACAAACATTTATGTGAGGGCATCTATTTATTGATGGGCCTTAAATACGCATAATTTAATCTTGCACGCAAACTTCAAATTAATTATGTCATTTTTTTTAGAAGTTTATTTTTAAATTTGAGAAACATGATCTGCACGGGTGCATTGAACATTACTTAAACGGAAATGGATCTAAAATAAGAATACAAACATAGTGAGTTAAATTGGATATTTATGTATTTAAGTTTAAATTTATTAGAAATAAACAAGTTCAAATTTAACTTAAATATTATTAAATTTAAATAATTTGAACTTAAATTAAAGCTTGACTTAAATATAAGTCTAAATAAGTTTACACAAATTTTATTTGAGTAGTTTGCTATTAAGACCTAATTATTATCAAACTTGCAATATTTGAATTCAAATTCAAGTTTTTAATGAATATGTATCTAAATAAATTTATATAAACTTATTTAAATAATTTATTATTTCACCTAAATTGGATTATATAAAATCTTTTACAAATACATAGACATCAAATTTTTTTATCTTATTTCACATATCAAACTAAATTTTCTATAATTATAAAATAAGTTAAATTTATTAAAAAATATCTATATAATATCACATAATATTAATAATTACACTCAATGAAACTAATTATTTTAACTAAAGTGTAACATATTTTCTTATACAACCCCAACAACTACTTGCATGATTGAATTTTTATATGTTATTTATTTATATAGTATAAAATTAAAAATATATTTTTTACTATTAAATTTATTTAGGTCCATAAACAATTTTAACTGAATAATATAAAGTTTAAATAATATAAAGTTCAAGCCTGATTTATATATTAATTAGGATCAGTTCATTTAAATTTGATTTATTTCAACTTAAACTTTTTATAAAATAATTTAAAATTATTTATAAATAACTTAATTCATTTTCCCTTTAACTTGAAATTAGTTGCTATTATGGTTAACTATGACGGCATGAATTCTCATTGTTATCAAACTTTATAATGCTCGATAACAAATTGCTTCTGCCAAAGCACGCCCTATTCGCTAGGCTCGCAACGATCCAATCCAATTAGTCTGCCGGATGAAAAAATAATATTTTATATTTTTTAATTTTATATAAATATTTATTATATTATTTATATTATATTATTTTTCTATTTTTATTAAACTCTTTAATACTTCTATTATTGATTATTTTAATATTTATATTCAATTGGATATTACAATTTTTATTCAAATCAATATAAGTATTTTTAAATATTTGAAGGATAAATATTATAGTATTTTTAAATTTTTAAATATTTATTACAATAAATATTTTTATTTATTATGTTATATAATTTTTCTATTCTTATGCATGCAAAATTATGTTATGGTTGATTCCCTTCATCTCTTTGAAGGATCATGCTTCAAATATCAAGGCTGCATTTGTTTGAAAGATTTGAGAATGTCCGAGGCGAAATTAAAAAAAAATGATTTTATTTTTAAATATTTGGTTTATCTACCGTAAAATTTATTATCTTTATTTTTCTTTAATAAATTCTTTCAATTTGATTCTTTTCATACCCTTAATATTTTTAATTATACTATTCATTTCTTTAAATTTAATTCATCATAAGTTCTACTTATTTCATATATTATCATATCATTAAAAATTATTAAAAAATTTTATTACAGTCTAAACTTTCTAGTTACTTTTATTATTTTAATAACGTATCTTTTTCACTTATTAATAACATAAAATTAAAATTAAAATTCTTTTTTACTATCATTACCTCCAATAGTATCATCATTATCATACCACTACTGACATCCTTTTTATTGTCGCCCATTTTTTTATTAATGAATCAAAGAAAAAAAATAAAAAATATGTTTTCATTTCTCGATTCAACTAAACAATTTTTTTTATAAAAGAAAACAACGGTTTCTTTTTTTCTTGTTCTCCTTTATTCAATTCTATTCTATTTTTATTCTCACTTGTTAACCAAACATACAAAAACATTCAAGAAAGTTACCGGAGTTATAGATAATCGCCCATCCAGCTTCCTTGCTGAATTATTTTAAAATTTTTTATTCTCTCCATTGTACTGTTTAGATATTTTCGTGTGTGAAAGGATGGGTGGGTCCCTTGCAAAATGTTCATTTTAATAATAATAATTATTGAGAAAGTGGAGATCACCTACTCACCAATTAACCACAAATAAACCCATTTTAAATTGAACTCGACAAATCGATAGTGTTCCTTATATTCAACAAGATATGCGATAATCACACTAGACGAGAGATGGAGAGTGTGTTTGTTTATGTTTTTTGTTTTTTATTTTTAAAACAATTTTATAAAATATGTTTTAAACATAATTTTCAAAAATAATTAAAAATATATATTTAATAAATTATTTTAAAAATAATATTCAATTACAGAAATACCATTAATGAAGTATATTTTAAAAAAATAAAAAAAATTAAATTTTTTTATTTTTTTATTTTTGAAACACATGTTTTCACATGTTTTGAAAATAGATTTTAAAACTGAAGGAAAAAATATTTGAAAAAATAGATTTTTTTATTCTTTTATTTTTAAAAACACAAAATTGTTTCTAAAAATACCAAATAAAAACTTGGAGTTTCTCAGAACATGTTTTTACTCTTTATTTTCAAAAATTATTCTAATTTTTTATAAAATACACGTTACCTCCTCTACCTTATTTCTTATGTAGAAAATCTCGTAGTTTGAAAAAGGATAAATTAATGCTTAAACTTTCTAGTTGATATAATTTTCTATTCAGATTATTAACGGAATAAACATGCATTACATGATCTTGTTTAATTATAAAAAAAAAATTTCCTCAATTAATTTCAAACAACCCATTAATCATGTAAAGCGTTTTTTTCTACTATTGATGGAAGTTAAACCTTATCTGAATATAATGTCAAAAATTACAATTAATTAATTTATATATTGATGGGCGAACCATTTTAAATCAATGCCTCACGTACAGCAACCTCAAATTAATCTTTAAAATTGAAATGGGTTAAAATTTATGAACTAATTTGTTAATTGACAAATTTCGAAGGATTCAGATTTTCGTTTTGAAGATCCTAGAAGATGCAAACCATAATTAATCCAACTTACAAAGTCTATTATCTATGCAGGTTAGATTACAAATGAGTCAAACCAATCTGAAATATATATATTACATTTTTTACATTTTATGTAAGTTACAATTTTTAGTTAATACAAAAATTATATTTTTATTTTTTATCTTTGAAATATTTTATACTTTATGTTTTATATATAATATTTTTTTAAAGTTATATATAATTTTAATTTTTTTATTATTTAAAATTGATAATTTTTAAGAAAAAAATTGAGAAAAATACTTTGACCTCTCTAAACTATTGAAAATTTACACAAACCTCCCCTCTATTTTCAAAACATATACAGACCTCCCCTTTCAAGTATTAAAAAGCTTCGCAGACCTCTTCTTTATTTTTAAAAACCTATGCAGCCATCTCATTTATTTTTAAAACCTATACAAACCTCCCTTCTTAAATATTAAAAGCCTACATAGACCTCTCATCTATTTTCAAAACTTACACAAATCTCTCTTTTATTTTTAAAATCTATACATACCTCCCCTTATTTTAAAAATAAGTATATAAATTTTTAATATAAAATCTATTTTTCAATTATTACCTAAAAATATTTTTTTTTTCATGAGCAAATTATAAGCAAATCACTATAAATGTAATTATTTAATCCACAAAAAATTAAATTTAAAAATGTATTAAGTTCACACAAATAAAATGTAATTATGTTTTTAGGTTATACAAATTAAATGCAATTATTAACTATAAGTTTAAGGTATATTAAATATATATTATAATGAAATTATTAAATTAAATGTAAATATTTTCCAATAAATTTTAAAATTTAATTACCTAAAATTTTAAAAAAATTCAATAAAACTTGGGATGTAATTTTTAAAAAAAATAATTATTTATTATTTGGAATAAATAAATGTTAAGCATTTAAAGTAACATTAGATAATTCATTTTTCATTAAAAGTAATTATATTATTAGCATTGTAATTTATCTAAGACACACTAAACTAATAAAGTATAAAAAAATAACCAACTATTGATTTTTTGGTAAGCAAATTATTAAATTTTAAATCTTATTGAATAAAATCTAAAGTGCTTAATAAAATTTTACACTTAAATTTATATAATAAAGCAAACTAATATAACTATTTAATATTAAGGTAAATAATTACTCAAAATATTTAAAATCTCAAAAAAAAAATTAAATAATTATTCAAAACATTTTCTCATTATTTTAAAAAAAATATTTCCCCAAAAATATGAAGATTGTATTACATGTAAAATTATTAAAAAGAAAATTATATTTTTAATGTAAGAAATCATTTCTTGTCAAAATTTTTTTATAAGTGTAGTGTGAAAATATTGTACATTAAAAAATTATATTTTTAATGTACATTTACTAGAAAATTATTTTTTCAAAAATATGAAAATCGTATTATGTGTATAGTTACTAGAAAAGAATTATTATTTTAATGTGAAAAATCATTTATTGAATACAAAATAATTACAATCATTTATTCTAAATAATAAATAATTATTTTTTAAAAAATAACATCCCAAGTTTTATTGAATATTTTTTAAAATTTTAGATAATTAAAAAATAAATTTTATATTAAAAAATTATATACTTATTTTTAAAATAAGAGAGATTTGTATAAATTTTGAAAATGGATGAGAGATTTGTGTAAATTTCGAAAATAAATATGAGGTCTGTGTAGGTTTCAAAAATAGAATGGAAGTCTGTGTAGGTTTTTAATACTTAAAAGGGGATGTCTGTGCAAGTTTTGAAAATAGAGGAAAGATTTGTATAAATTTTTTATACTTGAGGGGAGGTTAAAGTATTTTTTTCAAAAAAAATTAAAAAAAATTAATGAGCCAACTCCCGGCTTGTAAGAATCAGACTAAAACTTCTAATATGGAGGCTCATGTAAAATATTTACAAGAGTCCACCTGACCTATTTAACAAGCGACTCAGGAATTGTTTTGACCCCTCATTTCTTAGCTATAATTTTTTTGTTATTTAAAATTGATTTTTAAGTTTTTTACTATTTGCTTGCTTTCTTATTTTTAAAGCATTAATTTAGAATTGAAATTAATTAATTAAGGTTAATTTTTGCAATTTTTTATTCTCCTCTTGGGTACTATTTAGATAGATTCATAATAGAAGGAACGTGTCTATTGCAAAATGTTCATTTTAATAATTGTTATCGTTCGTGGGGTAAAGATTATTCGCCCCCCCGTAAAATAAAAGTGGCATAGCTTAATCAAAAAATAAATAAAATTGTCATGCGTATTAAAATTAAGATTTAAAATTAAATTTTAAATTTTTTATATTAATTCAATTTAACTTTACAAATTTATTCAATTATTTTATATTTAATAATAATCTTTAATTTATATTTAAAATTAATTTCAAATCTTATTTTCGATTCATATAATATCACTAATAATAAAAACATCTATATTCAATAGATTTCACTCAAATTGAAGAATATTTACATAATAAATTTTATTTAAAATAAATTCATTATTTAATAAACTAGATTCAAGCCTAATTGTTAAATATTCAATAAATCATAGATTTCTTTTGGATATCATACGAGATTTGTTAACATTTTATTAAATTAAAAAATATTTTAATATGTTATTTTTATTTTATAATATTAAGTATCACATTAAATTTATTTGAATAATATAATTTATAATTAATTTTTATTGTATGAGAATCAATATTATAATAGTTTATTTAAAGTAAATAATTTAAAAATATTTAAATTTATATGAAATTATAAATATATTTTGAAATAATTTTTCAATTTTTATAATATTTATTTATATAATGCAAGAGCCTATCTCATCAAAATATAAATAAATAAATATTTATAAATTGATCTAATACAACTTTTATTTGATAAAATAAAAAATAATATAATCCACATTTATTGTAGAATTAATATGGATAGTATAAATAAATTGATTAAAATAAGAATAAATGTAAATAAAAGTGGATATAATTTAAAATTATCTAATATAATTATTAATTATCAATTATTATTATGATTTAAAAATTAGTTGCAGACTTGCTCTTGAGAGAAAATAAAGCTCTCGCTAGACATCATAACATTTAGTAGAAGTAGGAGGTTGATGGTATTCATGCATGTAGAGATGAAAGCAAATGTACAAATTGATCGGCGTCTTACGATCTCTAGCATGACATTAAACTGTAGATTCCAGAAAGTCCTCTTGTAGGATTAAGTAATATTTTTTTTTTAGTGATGTTATTGGAGTTTCTGCCTTTCAAATAGATGGTATATAATTTTTTTTTAAATTAAGCTTCTTCTATTTATTAAAAGATAAATAAAATTATATTTTTATTAACAAATCTAGGCTTAGACCTTTTAACTAAATCTTGTCAAATCTTTTATGAGCATAGGTCTTTAGCTGTTGGAAAAAAATTTCTATCCGCATATACAAGTATCAAGTAATTAAATTAATTTGAATAATATAATAAAATACACAAACAATTAACAATCTAATCTGAAAACTTTATATTTTAAGAAAAAAAATTATAGATAAAAAAATATTTACTATATAATTTAAAATTATATGATAATATCTGTAAAAGTTCACAATCATAATCTTATGACTTTTTAATCACAATTTCTACTTCTTACATGAGGATTCTTACATATCTTATACAGGCATTTATATTAAATTTTTTTTATAACTCAAATGTTTACTCAATACAAATATTTATAACAAAAAAAATATTTGATTAGAAATTTTAATATAAAAATTAATTTAAATAAAAATATAACTTCCAATAAAAAATAATTATTAATGGATAATAATTTAAATTTGAATTTGGTTCAAACTCGTCATTAATTGGTTTAACACAAAAAGTTCTTAATAAATAGTAGATATGGATATCATCAAATTCAAATCAAATTTATCCGGATTCTATTGTCATCCATATTATTGGCTAGAAATTAGCTCATTAAATTGAACCGAGCAAAATAAGAGTATCAATTGGAAATACTTTTAGAAACACTTCCAATTCTATGGTTTCAACAAAACATATAAATCACATTATATGAAGGTAGTGCGTTATAAATCTCCCTCCCTCTCTTTTGAAACGTCTTAAAAACCTCTTTTGAAGGGTACCTTCCGGTCAATTATATTACTACCTTTTGTACTTTCTTTTTTTCACGTTTTGCTTTTTCTCAAAAATCTCTATTTACTTTTTGCTTTGTGTTAGTTTTGTGGACAAAAATATTTACAAGTAACGTTAATATTATTACAAAAATAATTTAGTAAATATTGGGCCACTTTTACTTATTATTCTTTGCACTTAAGCAAGTGTAAAAGGTAAATTATATTAGTCACATTTTTTATGCATATGAGAATAAATTGTATGGAGTATGATATATAACTTTAAATGTAATTTTAGTCTCTTAAAATATAAATTATATGATTTTAATCCCTTAAATATTGAATCGGTACAATTTTAATCATTCTACTTAATTTTTCATCAATTTTTTAATCTCATATGATTATTTTCACCTAATATTTTTTGTACTAATATAAAATGATTTTTATTTAAGCATTAAAGAAAATTTATGTCCAAAGTTTAAAATTGTTTAGCAAAATTAATAGAATGCATATGAAAAGGTGATTAACATCGAGTATTTAGAAGATTTTACATCGAATATGACAAACATTTTATCAAATATTGTAATGAATATTTTATAACATTAATTACAGAATTGTCATAAGAAAGGAAAATAACGCCAGTTCTCATAACAAAAAAAAAATCATCATTGCTTGTAAGATAGATTACCCAATACCTAATACAAAATTAAAAATGTTAGTTTCTACTAAATAACCAATGTAAAATATCTATCAAATATTATTTTTTATATCAATTTTTAACTTTCCCAACAGAATGTTTATAATTAAAATTGAATAATTTAACATCTTGTGCAAAAATATACATTTTGAGTTAATTTTGAAAAGATATAACTTTACACTTGGTTATTCATTTAGGGTAAGTTTTATATTAATTTTATAGAACTTTTTAAGATTTACCCATCTATTAAAACTTGCCTTTCAAATAATTGCAAAAAAAGCTCTTTTTTTAATTTTTTCCATTTTTCTTTGTCTTTGTTATTTTTTATTGCTTTGATTTTAGTTACAATATTTTATCAAGTATTTAACACTTAAATATAACCTTAGAAGTTATATAAGGGAAATATAAATAAAAATATCTTAAAAAATTATAAAAATGAAAAAGATGAAAATAAGAGAAAAATATAAGAAAAAAAGGTACATCTTATGTTTTGAGTTAGTATGACATTTACTTCGTACTTTATATTAGTTGAAAAAATATTAATAGTTTATTAACATATAATGAAAGACAGAGGAACAACTAGAGTTTTGCAGATGGAGTTAGACGAAGACAAAGATTAAGTTTAAGAACAAATAAAAAAGAAAGTAAAAATAAAAAAAAGAATAAGATGTACTTTATTTACAACGTAAAAATATCATTATATCAGGATTCTTACTAGATCTCAATATTTTTAAATATCAATTTTTTCAAAAATCATCATCTTAAATTTCTTTATTTTTTTAATAACTTTTAAATATCATACATTTTTATGTCAGTTATGTAAAAAATTGATATCTTATTTTTTAATAATTTTAAAAATATTACTATCTTTAAATAAATATTAGTTAATTTTAAAATTAACATTTTAATTTTTTTATTTTCCTATCAATCTTTAAATCTGTCAATTAAATAAAAAATTAAAATTTTGAAATTTTTCATAATTTAAAAAATATCATCACATCCAAATTAATGTTAATTAATTTTAAAATTAACATTTAAAATTTTTTCATTCCTCAGCAACCTTCAAATATTTTAATTAAGATGATGATGATTTTTTACTTAACGACATTAGTTGAATAGTTAATTCTAAAACTAACATTTTGAGTTTTCTCTTGTTTTCAACATTCTTCAAATATTATGCCTTATGATATCAGCTAAATAAAAAATTACTATTTTAAATTTTCTAATAATTTTAGAAATATTATGTGTCAAAATAGACATTAGTTATATCTACTAATTATCATCTTATTAATCTTAATATTTTTAAAAATATCACCATGTCAATATAAACATCAATTTTGCCTTCTATTAATGTCTATCTACCAATGTAAAAGTATAATTTTGTAATAGTGAAATTAAATTATTTTGAGAGTTATTTGTCTTTGTTTTAGAAAAACGTGATTTATTTAAAAATTAATATAGTGAATGCTTAAAAATTAAATAGGAAGTTATAGAAGTTAGTAAAAAATTGATGGAAATTGGTTAAAATTAAATAGGGAGCAAAATTGTATCAATTTAATATTTTAGAATTAAAATACATTATTTTAAATTAAAGGGATCAAAATTACATAAATTATATTCTAAAGAGACCAATATTGCATTAAGCCAAATATAATTTATATTTTTGGATTTGACTCGTTTAAAACCCAAAACATAAAGGAAAAGAACCAAAGGGAATAACAATACATATGGAGGAAAATATAAATAAGTCCTTGAAGATGAAGTTTCAAAATCTAGAAATAATTCCATAAAATTTTTGAAATTTTTTTTTGGCAATTCAATTTTTTGCAAAAAAAAATTGCATATAAGATATTCATAACTATTTTTAATTATTTTTAATGTGAATTCATCAAATTTTTAATGCAATTTCGTCTAAATTAAATTATTAATAACAAAAATCATTTTGTAATGCCTTTATAATATAAATGAAGATAAATGTTTTTAGTAAATTATTATTAAAATTTGACTAAACTGTATTTAGAAAGATAAGATATGTATTTTATATTTTTTATTACTTCTTTAGCTTTACTTTATTAAAAGAAAGTTAAAAAAAAATATAATTAACTTAGTTATGTCTTTTCTTATTTTTTAATTAAAATTTCAATATTTTTAGTTTTTTAAAATACAAAAAATTATCTATATGTTTCAAATTTTTAAAGAAATTATGTGGTATAAGATCATACTTTAAGGACTCATTTGTATTTTGTCCAAAAATATATTTCTTACTTACAAGCATCTGATCATAATACTCTCACAGTACTGTCGTACTTCAACAAGATGGGAGACAAACAGGGTCAAACGTTAAATTTCTGTTGGATAAGGCTTTCGAGGTAGCTGCCGGTCTTCCACACATGGGCTGGGTTTCAAAATCACGTGGCTTTACAACCTCTACTGTGGGTCCATGATCCATATTTTAATATTCAGTTTTATTATTTATATAAATTCGAGTAATGAGGCAAGCATCATTTTTTTAATGATAAACTCTATTCTATTATACTTGCAAATTTTTAAAATTCAGGATGGGGTAATAATTTTAAAAATTATTTGACAATATTCATTAAAAATAAATAATAATTAAATAATTTTTATTTAACAATTTCTAAATTTATCATATCATTTTAAACTTTAAATATCTAGGGATAATTGCCCTTTTTATTTACAATAATTATACAATGCACAAAAAATAATAATATATATTACAATCAATTTTTTAATAATAAAAATGATTGATCTAATGAACACATCCACAAAAACTTAAAATTAAGTTGAAAATTTAACAATAGATAAAATCTTAAAAAATATTAAATATTACTTTAATTAAAAAATAATAATATATATTACAATAAATTGTAATACGGATGTTATAAAAACTCAGCTTGTACGGCTAACAATACTCCGTTAAAATAACCAAAACTTTTAAAACTTTTGACTTTTCAATCTTTTCTTTTTCTCAGCCATTTTAAGACAGAGAAAAAAAACCACGCTGTTCACGTTCTTTTTGGAAAGAAAAGTGGTATCCAAATCTAAGTAGGATTGCCCCTCTGCATATGTTTGTTTTGAATTTGGATATTTTATGGTTTTGTTAGACAAACATTAATTTTTTCCCCTTAATTTCAACTTGATTCTTTAGCATATAAATTGATGATATTTAATTCCTTTATACTTTATTTTTTTAATATACATATTGAAATCAATTAGATCTAAATGGATAAGTTTCATCAAATAGAAGAAAAATCTTAATTAACATACAAAATTAAAATAAAATTATAAGGTAACAATTATTAAAAGAGAAAATTAATAAAATTATCTTGTGGCATTAGAAATCATTAATTTTTCTGTTAGGAACATGTTTTTATTAAAAAAAAATAAGAATATCATTTGAAGGTTTTATACTTTTATTTATATTCAAATTTTATTTTTTGATTTTTGTATGTATTTATTTAGTAGTTTAACCAAGTTTACCATTAAAAAAAAAGGAAGATTACAACCATGGATGTAAAGAAAGAAATAATATAAAAATAGAATAAAGAAAATAAAATAAAAGGCTAAAAGATAAAATTAGGGAAAACATCAAGACCAACCAAATAAAAAATAAAGTGCAAAACTGGGGAATTGAGAGTTTATACTCTTTTGGCGCAAAAGAATTTCATAATCCACTCATGATGGAAAAACATATCAATTTGACCATTAGTATCAAATGACTTTCTAATTTACTTTCTAGTTATTATTAACACGAAGTTCAGTTTGACCTCTGTATCATATGTTAATCATGTTTTTTGGGTGCTTAATTATGCAGAAGTTATTGGGAATGTTTGACGAAAGATTTTTTTTTTATTTACTTTAGCTAATTTGAAATATTTTAATTAATTGATCTAATTAATTAGTTATTTAAGTTATTTGATAAACATCTTATTTGAATGGTTTATTGGCACTCAATCAATTAACTTGAAAAAACTGAGGATTTTTTTTTCTTAAATAGCTAATTCACAAAAGACATACGAAGAGATAAGATAACCCCTAAGCTCTATAATTATTTTCATCTTTACTTGGATTAATAAGTGGAAAATTTTAATTAGTTATTCATTTCTTAAAATATAAATACTTATAATAAATTATAATTTTGTTTTATTTTAATTGCATGATATTAATTGATCCTTTCTGTCCTTTCTCTCATCATCAACCTATAAAAGTTTATAATTATTTATTCTTTAAAGATAACTATTACGCTCTCCTTAATTATAAATAAATTAGAAATTATTATATGACAAAGAATAATCAAAACATTCGGTAAAATTCAAGTGGATTAAAATTTTTACATGTGAATTATGGAATAAAATAAAATTAATAAAAGTAAAAATATAAGTATATGATTTGGATGAAATTTTAATGGGAAAAGTTTATTAGAATTTTAAAGCATAAAGTAAAGTGAGTATATGAATATGGAAGAAGTTTAGGAACATTTTTTCAAAAATACCCCAAGGGTCTTATTTTCCCCATTTCAACCCTAAAACCCTCATCCCCTTCTCATTTTTCCATTTCTTTCGCTCTCTCTACACAATTATCTCACTACTTCATTAATCAAGTAAGAAAGATTTCAAATCTTCTTGATTTTTTTCATTTAATCAAGGTAAGAACAATATTTTCCTCAAGAATCCTTTTTATTTCTTCTTGGTTGATGAAGGATTTGAAGTTTATTTGATTTTGTTGAGCATTTCAAACCCTAACTCTAGAAATTATGAATTTTGATGTGGTTGGGGTTGAAAGATCTTCAAATTAATCTTATAACATCATTTTTTATATAAGGTGAGTGGATAATCTAACTAAATTCATGAATTTTGAGGTTTTATGATAATATTGATAAAATATAGATTTTATATGATTTTGCTTGATTCTAAATTATTTTAATGTGATTGAAGAAATAAATGAGAGAGAGAGGTGATATGGGATGTTAGATAAGTGTATTGATAATTATATTCAAGTTTGATATGCATTATATTTGATTATGAGGTATTTTGGGTTGATTGCATAGTGAAAAATTTGTAGAATCATCTATGAATTGATTATAGGGGTCAAAAGGCAAAACTAGACTTCATAACCGAATAATTAATTGATTCTAGGGGTTCAAAGGTTGATGAATTGATTCTAGGGGTACAGAGGTGAAATTGGGCCTTGAAATCGAGTAATGAATCGATTCCAAGGATCCAGAGGTCAAAATTAGGCGGATGAATTGATTCATCAATTGTAGAAATTTTTTTAACTTTGAAGAGGCATAACTTCTTTATATTATGTTTGTTTAAACAAATCACCTATCATTTTAAAGGTAATTAAGTCTACTTTCAAATAGAATTAGTTTCAAATAAAAATCTTGTATATATTTTTATATATCATCAAAAGAGTGAACAAAGGTAAAAAATTCGAGATTTCAAAAATGGACTTTTTGCATTTATTTTTAAAAAGGGCATAACCTTTTTAAACCTTAACTGATTTAGGCAAATGACCAGTTTATAAAAGGCTAATTAAGTTTATTTTCATATGAAATGGGTTTCATGAAATTTATCTTTATAACTATTGAATTATTCATAAAAGATCACGCAAAGGTCGTAGATAAGAAAACCATATAGTGATCATGCTCCATCTATTTTATGTTTTCATGACTTATAATAGCCACCATGATTATTTAATCATTAAATATTAAATGACGATTGCATGAGTTAGATAATCATAATAGAAGAAGGTAGAAGCTGTATGTTATAATATGTGATATGATGAACTTATTGCATTACTTATGGGATGATATATATACGTTGGAATGTACTTTTATGAATTGAGTATTATGATATATGTGTATACTTTTAGCTATACAAGAAGACATAACAATGCTGGTAAGTGTTGTAATGCACATTACGATTAAATTGTAATTGCATTGAATAGAGCTTGAGCTCAAATATTTAAATTGCATTAAGAATCATGTCATGAGTGGCATTAAATGTGAGAAATGTGATAGGGCTAATGTTGTGAATACCAAATGAAAAATTCTTGATAAAAAATTCTTGATAATAAGACAGGTAAGGTTTAAGGTTGGTGCGAAAGTAAAAAAAAGGATGAATGTATTTTATATGCTACTTGTCCATTTAATGAAATATGATTTTGAGTGCATTTATCATGAGTATTATTATATGATGCATTGAAAATGAAATGACTCTGTGATAATCTCAGTGTTGATGTTACTAATATGCTTGATTGTGATGTAATTTGTTAAAGAAGAATAGTTTGATAGGTAAGTTGTTATAAATTATTGTTATTCCTATAGATTATTCACCTACTAAGTCCCAAACTCACTCCTTTATATTTTATTTTATAAACTCTCAAGTTGAGCCTCTGCCTGCCCAAAGTTAGAGTTCAGAAAGATTATTAATGGTATTTTGGTAGTACAAACTCATGTATATAAAAATATTTTAGGTTTCTTGGCTGTTATAAAGTTGGATCGAGGGAATGTTGAACTAATTCCTTAAGAATTAGTTAAGTTTACTTATCCTCATTTTGGGAGGATTATAAGCATTCGTAACTTCTACATCTTTTGTAGAAACTTTAATTAAGAAATCAATAAAGGGGTTTCACATCGGTCGCAATCAGGTTAGAGTCGTGACAATAACTTTAATAAGTAATAAATTACAATAATACATCATTTAGAATAAAATTTAATTTGATATAAATAATATATAAAATTTAAAATATTATTAAAAATATAAATATTTAAATAAATTATAAAATATATTTATATCCTTATATGTTATTTTGTATATGGATAATTAATCATGAATAATTAGTTTCATTAAATAGTTTAATTCAAATAACTAATATTATCTTTGCGTTGAATCAATTAACTGCTAACAAGTAATTGGATTGATTGATCACTAATATAATCAATTAATTATCAATTAGGGCCATCAATGTAAAATAAATATGATCTAATTCTTATATTAAAGAGATCAAAATAGAATATAAATTTAAATGTACTAAACATGAACAATTTATATATTAGGAAACCATAATGAGAATTAAGAAAGTTTAATTTTTTATGTGTTGAAATATTTTTTTTATCAAAGTCTTGAAAAAATCTCTTCATTAAAAATAAGATAAAGAATTTATAACAGAATGATTCATCCAATAAGTAGTAAAAAGATTAAATAAAATACATAAAATAGTTAAGTCGTGTTGACTTTTTATGAGAATTAATGAGATGTATGGGATATTTTTTTATTTTTTTATTTTTTTTTCAATTTTTATTTCTAAAAATAAAAAATTTATTTGCCAAATTATTTTCAAAATTTATTTTTAAAAATTATAATTTTAAATATATAACTTAAAAATAAAAAAATATTTTTTACACGTCTTCATAACTTTTTTTATTTTTAGTATTAATATTGTATTTAAATAAAATATTTTCTTATTTATTTTTCTAAATAATCTATATTGTTTATTATCCTTAAATTTTAAAACAATTAAACATAATTTTTTTAAAATAAAAAATAAAAATTTTAAATACACCAATAATTATAAATTTAAATTCCTCTTAATTAAGTTCATCTCACTTTATAAGTTCCTTTTTCCCAAGACGATTCTCTAAAGGGGCATTTGGTTCACGAAATCTTATATTCTCAGAAAAATGTACATTTTCAGGAATGTGATTCCTAAGTATATGATTTCTGGAAATGTAAGATTCTTATATTTAGTTCAATATAAATATTATTGGAAATATTTTTCACATTCCTAAATATATTATATTCCCATGTTTGGTTCACATTTATATTTCTAGGAATCTTATTACTTTTTTCAAAATACCCTTATCAATTTTTTGTTATAAATTGAAATAAATTATAAATTTAATTAAAAATATATGAATAAAGACTTTTGAAGATTTAATAAATTAATAATTTAAATTATATTTGATTAAAATATAATAAATAATTTAATACATAAAATATTAATTTTTTTAAGAATTTAATTTTGAATTTGAATTTTCATATAATTAATTATATAAAATAAATAAGTATTTCTCCATTGTTGACAAAAAAATTTTATTTTCTTTGAAAATAAAATAAGAGAAAAAAAAGAAATAATCTTTTTTAAATTTAAATTGAAAAAAAAATAAAAAATGTTAAATTTTTAAATAATTAAATATTTTATCTTTAAATGTTCTTTCTTCATCCATTTTCTTCATGCAAATAAGAAAAGAAATTAAGTGTTCATTTATTTTATTAATAAATATTTTTTTATAAAAAATATTATTTATATATATTTATAAATGGATGATATATTATTTATATTAATGATTAAAAATATTATTTATATATATATTTATAAATGGATAATATATTATTTATATTAATAATTAAAAAATATTATATATATATATATATATATATATATATATAAGTGAGGGTATAGAAGAATAGAGGTAAAATTATCTCTTTTTTTTAGTATTAATATTCCTATGGGATAAGAATGTACGACACCCACCTCCCACCATAAAAATATTTGACTAAAAAATTGACCTCCAAAACATTCTTGAGAATATTATATTCCCAAGTAAATTTTTTGAAAAATTGAATCAAATATGAAAATGTAACATTCCCATAAAATATTTTCAAAATGTAAAAATTATTCCTTAAATCAAACACCGTTCAAAAACCAGTCGAGTTATACTTATCTCGTAAGTTTGATTGAACTCAACGTTGACCTAATTATACTAACAATTTTGACACGTCGCTGGCACTTTCCTTAGTAAAATTGGAAAATCTGCATGGCCTGCCACATTAAATATTGAGGCTCAGGGAAATTTGCTCATTTATTCTTAACTCTCAATCAAAAATTAAAAGTTAAACATGATTCCAATTTGATAAATTAAGAATGGATTACATTTTTATAAAATATTGATTAAAAATAAATATAGTTTAACAAATCTTAATATTTGTTAATTGTATTTAATTAATAATACTATACTTTTTCAAAAAATAAATATTTTGTGAAAAATATATTTTTTATGTAATTTTATGTCCATTTAACCTTTTACCTATGTAAGTAATTCCTTTTTTTTTTCTGTCTTCATATATTTTTTAAATATTATATATATTTTTTTAATGTCATTCTTATGAAATTTTTTTTATTCAATTCAAATATCAAATTTAGAGAATAAAGAACAAAATATTATTTTAGCATAAAATTTTGACTTTATTTTTGTAATTGTCAATGTAATTTTTTTTATAAAAACAATTATCTTTTAATAATCATTCTTAGCTGCAAATAACTAACATCTGTGGTTAAATGGGTAGGAATTGATTGAACACTTTTAGAACTAGATAAGAGAGATCTGATTAAAAAAAAATCATTAATTGATTTTGTTTGACCTGTGCTTACCCCTAAAAAAATACACGAACAAAAGGATTACAGGGAGAATACTAAAATGAAATCAAGGGTCTTTCTTTTTATACTTTTAAAAACAAAATTTTCTATCTGGTGGGCTTTTTTAATTTATATTATATTTTTAAAAATAATAATTCTAAATGTGTAATTTAAACATAAAAATAAAAAATAATTTTTAGATATTTTCTTAACTTATTTTTTATTTTTGATGATAATTTATAATTTAATAAAATTTTTCCTATTTAATTTATTGATCACTTTTTATTTATTTTTTTAATTCAAAAATATTTTTTAAAAATAAAAAATAATTCTCACAAACAGATTTTGGAAATAATATCAAAGAATAACAAAACGAAAACTATGCGTCTATTTGGATACTGTTTTTAAAAATAATTTTTTATTTTTAAAAACGAAAGATCCTGTTTGACAACTTTTTTTCAGAATTTATTTTTAAAAATTATTCTCTAAATGTGTATCTTAAAAAAAAATAAAAATAATTTGTAGTTATTTTCTGAATTTATTTTCTTATTTTGAATATTAATTTTATAATTAAATAAAATATTTCCTTATTTGCAACATTAATTACTTTTTAATTTTTATTTTTATTTAATTTTAAAAATAAAAAATAATTTTAAAAACAACTTTTGAAAATTATTTTTAAAAACACAAAAACAAAACATATCTGAACAGACTTGTATCTAAATAAAACCTAAAATTCCCGGGCACACACATAAAACAGGGAGCGGACTATCTGACACAGAACCTGGGCTATTTGGAAAAGGAACCAAAAATCAGAGACCGGCCCAAATGCAGCCGTCAACGTACCGATCAATAGGGTTGGAAATAGACCAGTGTAGGTTAGGTTTACGTTGAATTGGCTAAATCTGCTCCATAAATTGTTGAATGAAGCTGAGATATTAATTTATATAAAATTTAAATTTAATTTTGGTTTTACTTATTTAGAAAAGTTTAATTTAATTTATTAATTTATATAAATATTTATTTATATAAATAAATTTTTTAAGTTAACAAATAAAAGATTTCAAAATAAAAATAAGTTAATAATTAAATTAAATTTATAATTATAAATATATGTATTAAAATTATATTAATACTAATATAAATATATATAATTATATTATATTATATATCAATATATTAATTCTTAAATAAATCAATTTGATAAATTTGTGAATCGATCATATAACAAATAGACTTAATTTATTTATCTAAATAAATAAACTCATCTCTTTATATTTAATTTATTCAAATGAAAAATTAGATTAAATTTCTTCATCAGTCTTGCCCTTATTTATCTAAATAAAAAATTAGATTAATCGTAGTGCCCCTGTCTATTTTCATCCCTGCTGATCCGTGATTCGGAGTAGGCGGGTACGCTAATGGCGTTATTGCTGACATGAAGGTCTGGAACTGTTAACGAAGGCAAACGCGCATAAACTAAATTCTAGAACCCTAACACTGCGTTTGGAATAGGTGAAACGGGAGAGGGTGAAATTGGTGAAGTGAAATCGGGGCTGGAATGGGGAATTTCACCTATTTGGCTGGGGGTGAAATTGAGGGGGGGCGAAATGAAGTTTTGAAAAGCTGGTGGGCCTGGGCGAAATTTGCCCCCTCCCGCAGATGAAGTGAAATTCATGTGAAAAGCAAAAAAGCAGGCCATTTTCCACAATCTGCCCCTCAGCCCACCGAAACACACCCTTCTCTCTGCCGCAGCTTCACCGTGTTTGGTCACCACCGGAGAAGACCAACCGCGTTCGGAAGCAGCTGAAAGCTGCCGGTTGGAGCGGAAGAATGTCCGAGCAAGTATCACAGAGTTTTGTATCCAATATGTAAAATGTACCTGGGTTATCAGTAACAAATCTGATGACAGCCCAGCCATTAGCGGGAACTGCGACAGTATTTTTGAGAGAAAGATCAACAAGATTGAATTTCTTCGTATCTGTCTTAGGGTTGAAGTTCCCAAATCCCAGTGCTATGATATAGAAATCATATCCATGAAGATGAATTGGGTGATTCTCAGGAGTCACAACGCTTGTATCCTGCAACACAATCTGAACCCTTGATCCAAATTTCAACTTATATCCCTTCGTCCTCGGAACCGGCTGCCACAGAGACCGGCTCATGTAGCTGGTGTAATCAAATTGTAATCAAATTATATCAATGGGGCCCACGTTTACAATTTCACCCCAATTTTGGGGGGTAATCCGGGTGAAATGATTTTCATTTTTTCCTTTTCCGCAAACTGCCCTCAGCTTCCAGCCAGATTCTCTCTTCTTCTCGCCACACAACAAGAAATCCCCATCAGAGCTCTGTCGTCATCTCGCCTCACAACAGGAAATCGTCATCAGAACTTTATCATCGTCTCTGTCCACAACGTTCTCTACTCAACGATTCTTCACTGTTCGTTGTGAAGGAAGAAGAAGCCGCATCAGAACTCTCACCTAAGGAAGGCGTTCGGAAGAAGAAGCCGCATCACAACTTAAAAATATTGCAGAAATTCAACTTTATGTTAGGAGAAATGTGTTATTTACTAATTAATTCTATGTAATGAGATATCATTTATTAATTAATTCTGTAATAAAAATATATTAATTCTAGTCTTTAAAAAATGTATAATCAATTATTGATTAATGTTATTAGTAATAAAATAAATTAAAAATAATTTAAAATTATCAAATGAAATTATTATCATCAAATATGTATAATTCTATTAAACAATGATAATATAGTAATTTTACTACCTCATCATAAGTATTTTTCTAAGATATAATGCAAATTTTTTAATATTTATTAATTATATGAAAATAAAAAATTATAATTTTTTAAATATGTTAGTATTCAGAAAAAAAATTTAACATATTTTCTTTCATCCATAAATTATTTGTTTTTTAATTTTACTAAATAATATTATAACTACCTCAACATAACATAACAAATAGATATTTTAGTCATTTCACTCATTTACATTTCCTTCCCCCTCTATTTTCACCAATTCCAAACAAAAGAAATTCATTTTACCGATATTTACTCCCCCTCCTATTTTCACCAATTCCAAACAATTCAAGTAAAATTAATTTCACCTCCATTTCCTTCCCTTCCATTTCCACCCCCCTCCATTTACGCCCCTTCCTATTTTCACCTTTAACCAAACATACCCTAAAAACCCAACGAAGCTAATATTCTCAGTCTCGATTGCTAATGGCAGCGTCTCTTGTGAAAGCACCTGCAAATGCGCTTCGTAAACAACGCCAGCAAGAACAGAACAAGCTTGGCTTGTTCTTGTTCGAGGGAGGTACTATAAATAAGTGGGAATGGTGTCTCCATTCCACGGAAGAAGAAGAGATCAGGTATGCTGCCAGTAACGTCTGCGACGGCCATACCATTTCAACAATTTCTCGAAAATTCTGCGTCTTCGTCCCAGAATATTGGCCTGCCGATCATGGTAAGTAAACTTTGCTTGCTTACGCATAATGTCTTTTCGTTTACTATATGGTTTTTAAGTCCATTCTCATCGTCACTTGAATTATGACTTGTTTTTTCTGGTAGCCCAATTGATAAATTTACTGGTTTTAGTTCTGGGTTTGATTTATGAACCTTTGTCTGCAAGTTCAGCATCATCAGAGGCACTGCATTTTAGGAAATGCATGGTGAAAAATATCCCGTTTTATTTGCATGTAAAATTCGAACAAGATTCGCACACTGTATGTTTAGAACACTTTTCAAATCGAGAGTGCAAAATGTATTTATGATTACTTCATCTAATTCAGGTCAATGCATGCACTGGGAAAATGGGAAGGCTGTCATAACAGCAACAGAAGCTGCTGGACTCTACGTTGTTCTCGTATCGTTTGGCTGTGAAGATGAGTCTGGAAAGACTTTCCAGGTCCTTTGATTTTTGTGGACTACATGGTGCCTACTGCAGTCAATGGTGTTTATTTTGATTCATTCGGGGTCCATTAGTGGAATCAAAGGCCCGAGCCGTATATCTTCTTGCCTTAGTATTAGCATATGTTATTGTGGGATTATGTATTGATGAAACTTTGAAGTTCTCATCATGGGAATTGTGTGGAACGTATTTGACGTTATAGGGTATGTGGGATATAATTGTGTTGACATTTTCAACCTTCTAATTGATCAGTGGGCATTATGGCTTCAGTTCTATACATGAGTTTCAACTTTCATGAGGCATCGTTTGACTTCTAATTTTGTGATGTAGGATTGAGAACATTTTATGTAGAACCCGATGGTGTACATATTATCTATCAATTCCCTCAATGATAAACATTGTTTCTCCCTTTATTTTCTCATATGCTGGAAATGCAGATTTATGTTGTAACGTAGGGCTGCCCTTTGTAATGAGGACAACTGGTGGAGACAGAGACTTGTTGCATAAGACTGTGAAGGACTCTAATGTTTATGCAGTCATATCCCCACAAATGGGGAAGCAAGTGTGTTAGAAATGAAGAACCTTAATTAGTTTTTCATTTTTTTTTCTCCAAATGCTTTTAGTTTTATGGTACTGTGCCATCGTCATGTTGCTCTTTTTTTCCTGTTAGGCTGTTGCTTTTCTTGCAGCCATGGAAATTATGGCAGAGCAGTTTCCTGGAGCTTTCTCCGGATATTCTCTTCAGGTCATTTTCTATCACCTTGGTTGTCTTTGCAGCATATGCAAGGAGTTGAAGGTGATATAAAATTGTAGATTGCTGGATATATAGCCCTTCATAATATGTTAGGTCTCATTAACTGTTGTTCTGGGTGGTGATTATCTTTTAGTAACCTTCAGTTTGATGTAATTATAAAATTTGATGCATTTTTATTTTTTATTTTGAAGACTTTAGGTAGTGGAGTCCCATCAAGCGAGCAAAGTTGATGCATCTGGAACAGCAAAGGCTGTAGTTTCTTGCTTCAACAATGGGGGCTGTCTTTTGATATGGATCGGGTTTGTTTTTAAGATTACATCTTATGGTTTATTTTGGTCTTGATCCTTTTGGTCATTATCAAACTATTATGTAATTGGGTGATCCATTCATATTGGGGTTTCACTGGAATCAAATAACATTTCTTTACTCATTGATAACCTTTTAGTTGATTGTCCTCCGACTTCTGTGATATGGAAACAAAATATTGTTCCATGTTTCACTTTAATCTATAATGTTTTTCTGTAGGATGGGGGATCAGACTTATCCCCTTGGCCCATACTATCATCAATATTTCCTAAATTTAAAATAAAAAAATAGGCTAGTGCCATTCTGCTTTTTATGTTAATGGTTAGCAGTTAGCACAGTTTTTGTGTTCTGGTCAAAAAATTATGCGTATTAAAATGTTGGGGGTAAAGTTATTACTGTGATGCTCGGCGCACAAGAAGCATGTTCTGTTCAAAATCTTTAATCAGAAGAACATAGCTTCCTATTGATTTTTCTTGTTTGATGGCATTTGTTAGGTACAATTGATCAGGGATCTCAAGCAACAGCTTGAGATGGTGGGAGTCCCAGAAGAGCATTTGTCTGGTCATGCATTTGATATTATATCACTTCACATCACCGGATCAAATATAACTATCAACATAGAAGATAGAAATCCTTCAGTTCATTCTCTCTCTCTTCTGTTCTAGTATTTTTCACGTCACTAATAATTTCTCTTTCTTGTTAGCTCCATCTTTTCAAAAATTGTTGCGGAATTTCATTCGAGTTCTAACATAATGTTTGCGGTAGATCGATATATGCAGAGGGTACTGTTGATGCTGCACTTTTCCATGCTAAGAAGGTTCTAATACTTCCATTTATCTCTTTGCTTAATGCATCCTTATCCATGTTGATGATATGTAGTTAATGATTGTTGTCATTTTGAACCCTTATTTGGATGTCTTATAGTTTTATGATAATTATGAATCAGTTTTGACAAGTAATGCACTGATAAAATAAACGAACAACTATTACTAGATGTTTCCAGATGAAAAATGATACTTGGAATGCAATTTTAAACGTAAAAGTTGATTTTCAAGCAGCATCACTCTCGCGATGATAAATAATCTTTAACATAGATCAGGAACTGTAAATGCAGATCGTTTTGAGGGATGAAAAGAGAATATGCGACATGATTGATGCATTGCGAGAAGGTAATATGCAATGAAACTTGCAGCAAATGCAAGATTTTATTTCTACAACTTCCTTCAGGAATTCCAGCATTCTGTTTATCGAGAAATGAGCAGTTTTCATCCCTATTTTCTAAGCTTAGGAAAGCTTAATAAGCCATTATCATGTTGTAGCATGGTAACATGATGAGGGACCAAGAAATATTTTGGCTGCATTAGAAGATAACAATTTTGCGATGTTGTCAACGCTGAAGGGAAAAGACGTAGTAACTGGTGCGAGTGGCAGGGACTTCTTAGGCTACTCCAAAACAGCTCTGGGTTTTGACAAATTCCTGATGAATTGGGTATTAGCTGGAATACCTACCAGACAGAAAGGGGAGTAGGAAGAGCCAGAAATAATATTAGATAGTTTGAGGTTATGAGAGAGTCTCTCTTTATATGGTGTGAGTATGGTGCTAAAGGTATCTTTATAAGAGGGTCTCATTCCGGCCACTTCATCTATGGTGGTTCACGCGCTTTTTTTCATTCTCCTCAATTGCTACTTTTTAAAATCCTCAACTTTCAACTTATCCGTCTCAGTTTGCAAATCAAACATCCCATCTTCAATTTTTATTTCGAATTTCAGTGACACTATCTTCTCAGTCTTCGGTTCCAACTTCATCTTCTGAGTATTTGTTGAGTTTTCCAACCTCACCACTTAAAATTTTTTAGTACTATTGGTTGAGATGCCAACAATGGAATCAAGGTTAGCTTCTATGCTCCTCAAGGCAGCATGGGGGATTCAGAATTAAAGTCCATTGTGGCCGTTAGATTGGAGAAGTTGGTCCTAATTCCATTGTCGATGCCTGAACCAATAGCGCTCAAGAGATTCCGTTATCGATGCCTCAACAAATAGCGCTCAGGGAATTCAGTTGGTGAGGTTGGAGAACTCGACAAAATATTTGGAAGAGGAAGTTGGAATCGAAGATTGAGAAGATAGTGTTGAAATTCAAAATAAGAATCGAAGATGGGATGTTTGATTTGCAAATTGAGATTATATAAAATAGGTTCCTCTTACAACTTCAAACCATCTAACACTCTTATTTCTAACTTTTCCTACTCCCCTTTCTGTCTAGTAACTATTCTAGCTAATATCCTATTCATCAGGAATTTGTTGGTTTGGATCGAATTTGTGTTATTGTAATAATAATTGACTATTAGTAAATATTATATTACAAAGTTTATTCAGATGTTTTGAAACGGGAACAATTTAATTTAATACTTTATATTAGAATTAGAATAAAGGCACTGCTCAAATATGAAAAATGTCATTTCTGAATATATTTTAAAGGTCACGTTTAGGTAAAAGCACATATTCCATGAAGAGTGTGGAAGTTTTCCGTACTTGCAATTATTCACTTGAGGGTAAAAATTTTTGTTGGTGAGATTAAAGGCAAGGTTAACCACTTGCTTCGCTTGGGGGAAGAGAAAAAATTGAAGCAAAGAAAATGAGTTAAAAAAATGAAAAGAAAGGTGTGTGTGTATATATATAGGTCAGGATTATAGTGCACCATTAGAAAGTATGTATCGATAACATAAGTGAAAATAATTATAAAATAATCCTAATAAAATTATAAATTGTAAGTCCAAACCTTTCAATATCACAAAAATCATGCTACCTCGCAATCATAATCGCACTGGTTCCATTGTTAGCATTAGCAGAGGAGATATAATATGGGCAAGAGTTTAATTCTCTTATGAATGGTGGCCTGGTTTCATTCTAACCATCGTGGCATCGACATCCTTGAGGTCTTGCTCTCACTCTTCGAGCATGACATCCCTCCCCGGTACATCTTTGAATCTGAGGCTGTCCCCTTCGATGAATACTTTCGATTGATAATGGGTCATTGCCAGAATGCCCAAAATTGTGATAAATTCTTTACATTGCTCGATTTTGCATTGAAATTATTTGGTTAGACGATTCTTTTAAGCTTGGGTTGTCGATGCCAATTTTCTAATAGGGTTAAGGGAGGAATTTCATTTTCTGGGTCGAATTTGACTTTTCAGCCAAATAAAGTATTGGTTTTTCTTTGGAAAGTTGTGAGGTCTGCATAGGACCACCAACATAGAGTAGACTAAGGAGCAATGCTGAGTCAAAGGCGGACTTGGATTGGTTTCGGAGGTTGTATCGGAGAATAGGTAGTTCCAACTCGATCATGATGAGAACGTGGGGGAAAGAAATGGAAGTAAGGCTGCAAGGAATTTTGAGCGGAGAGGGAACACCGAACTCCCTCAATGGCTGTCGTGTGGAGTCTGTGGTGTTGTTCGTCGAGGAAAACGAAGAAAAAGAGTAGATGAGACAAGTGGAGCTGGGCGTGCTAAGTCGGAGGTGCTTTTCATATATTTATATAATTAATGCTAATATCTTATTGTAATTTACCATACTTTTAACTAAGAGACCGCATGCAACAATATTAAGATGACATGCCTACTGGCAATCCTATGATTCACTTATGCACCACTTTTTTAGTAATGTATCATAATTTTTTTTTAATAGTATGAGAATTAAGAAGAATGAAAAAAAAAAATACTGTCTTCTGTTTATTTAAATAAAAAAAATAAAAAAAATAATTAAATTTAATTAAATGATAATCTCGTCTTTCATTATATGACAATTTTCCTTTCGAGAAAAAGACAAAATAGGAGCAATTTTGAAATATCAGTATTTTCTATTCATTCTCTTCTCAATTTTGTCAAGAAAAATATACAGGGGTCCCGCATTATCTTTTCCCGCTTGTATTGCTCTGCTCTTTCTCCGATGTGAACCAAGCAAAGGAAAATGACATATTTCATCCCTCATTTCTTGCTTCAATTTCCTTTCTGCTTGTTTTCAACTCAAACACGCCGAAGGTTAACATTTTTCATTTTTTTTACAAAAATGGTAGATATTATTTTTTTAAAAATTTATAATTAATATTATTAAAATAAAAATAAAAATAATATTAATTATAAAAATTAAGAATATAAAAATTATAATTTTTATAAATAAAATATGACTATCAAGATTAAAATATAATTACTTAAAAATAATCACAAAATCCTTAACAAAAATTATATAATTTTGCGTTTTAATTATAGTTCAATCTAATCTGGCAATGACAAATTAATATTTACTTATGTATGCAAAATTGTACATTTTAAAACAAAACGTCACTAAGTTTTGTATAATTCTTTTTAGATGTTAAAGAAATATCAATTATGGATTTGTAGAAACAAGCTTTTTCATGGACACAATGACCACAATAGATATCAAGAAAAGCTTTCTCATCTCTGTTTAGCTCAAGCAGCAGAAACAATCATATATGGTGGAATGAGAAAAAAAGCTCAAATCAAAAGAATAAAAACTATGCTGGTGCAATGGCAAAAACTCCGGAAGGGTGGTTTACACTTTATTCTGATGGTTTTATTAGTGGGTACCCAGACTTAATTGAAGCTAGAGGTATTATTCGAAACTCTAATAGAAAATGGTTGATTGGATATTTTAAAGGGTCAGGATTTTTTAACAGTATCCTATCAGAAATGAAAACTTTATATATTGGGTTAAAATTAGCAAATGATCTAAACATTTCTCATCATTTTACAATTAGATACACATCTAGTAGTTAAACTGGTGCAAAAAAGAGATACTGATAATATATTGATCAGAAATTTACTATTAAATTATAAGATGCTCTTAGATAATATACCATATTTAAAGGTGCAGTATATATATCGAAAAAGTAATCAAGTAGCGGACTTCTTAATTAAGAGCGGAAGCGATGTCCAAGCTCCTCTATTAATATTTATGTATAACAATATAAGCCCTGATATGGTGTAGGTTTGTGTCCCTTAAAATAAATAAATAAATAAATAACGATTGTGATTGAAACAATTATTCACGTACAAGTCAGAAAAAAAAAAGTGAAAATTGTAATTCGGTAGGTTTTCTAATTCCCACATAATATATGGGTGATTGGATTACTAAGTGCCGGCAACAATGCATCTCATGTTCCAATGTATGTCTTTGCTCTATTTATTAATTGAATCTGAACTGGGTGCAACCAAGCAAATCTCATGATTCATTATCCCTTCCAGCTGATCTTGTTATTCCTAATGAACTATCCAGCCTGGCAAGCATTCCTTACTTGTCAAACTTTTCTTTTAATAAATAGTCAATGTCATGCTTTGGATTTTCACTTTTTTGGTGAAGCGGTGGAGATTCCCCCTTGCTTTTAAAGATGTAAAATTTTAATATGCATCAGTGTATAATACATTAATATTTAAAAATTGTTAAATTTCATTCGATTTGTGTAGTACTGCATAATTCAATAAATTTGAACCTTAAAAATAGATTAGTGCACTATATAATTGGTACACTGAAATCTCCCACTTTAAAGATTTCAGCTCTCAAGTTTATATAACTGCCTCCCCCTACCTTTTTATTATTTATGATAATTAATTAATTTTTTACATATTAAAAAATAATTTAATTTATTTATTTTGAATAAATTTTTAAAATTATTTTTATGTACAAAATTTATAATAATTAAAATAGAGAAAAAATATGATAAGATAAATATAAGTGAATTGAGAGTATAAAATAATAAAATATTTATTAATAAAAAATAAAAATAAAAATAAAATATTTAATATTTTATTAAAATTATAAAATAAAAAATAAAAAATATATTTTTTCAAAATATAATAGATAAAATAGAATGGTCAGAATATTAGATACTTTGTTACTTCTTCCGTCAAAATAAAATAAAATAAAAAATATCATCATTTTGAATTTTCAGCGAGGACCCTCTAGGCAGTGCGTAGACTAAAAACAGGGATGTGAAATATGCATGGATATATTTTTATTTTTTTTAAATAAAGAATAGTGAATGATTAGTGAAGCAGATGAAAATATTTCATTTAATTAAAATATTATCAATGAGAAAAATAAATTAAAAATATAAAATTTATTTTTAATTTTAAATTATATATTTAGAATTATAATTTTTAAAAATAAATTATAAAATAGTTATCATTTTTTTTTAAAAATATAAACACAGAAAATAATTTTCTAAAAAATAAAGACCCTTATCTTTTCTTTTTGTGATTTTCTTGTGAAATTATGTAAGAAAGACGTTCATGCATTTTTTAATTTTCTTTCTATATTAATAAAATATTTTAAATCTCATTGCACATAACGATTTTATGCCTGTCATTTCTTCTTCTTCTTTTTTTAAGGAGTGATTAACAATTAGATATACATATACAAAAATTAAAAATTAAATTATGAACACAGAAAAAGAATATTAAATATTACCGGAATCAAAAGCTTCCAATTATGCTTTTTTTTAATATAACAAGAAAATAATGGAAACGAAAATGAGAGTAGTAAATTTAATCTTTTCTTTTTATGATCTTCTTGTTATGATATGTAAGAAAGACGTATATATATATTTATAAATTTTTTATATGTAGGAAATATTTCAAATCTCATTGCACATGATAATTTTATGTGTATTTTTTTAAATACAATAAAAAAATGATCCAAAAGAAAAAGAGAGAAGTAAATTTAAAACATATCATTGAATTTCCACAACTTCCTGGGACAATGGTCAGCAACAGTTGGAGTACGACATCATTATTACTACAATGTTGGTCAAAGAAAAATGTCATTATCATGAAGCAGAGTTGTTGCTTGAAAAAGTAAGTTTCTTATCTCCAAATTGCTCATCCCACCAAATGTTAGGCCATCCCATCTTTCTTGTCCTCAATTTCATTTTCTTGATCTCAACGTAAAGATTAAAGGGATGAAACTAGGGTGGTTAATGGACGGATCGGATTGGATTAAAATTTATTTTAATTTTTGATTCAAATCTTCATTTTTAAATAGGTTTAAATTAATTGGTTCGTTCTAGTTCGGTCTGCAATTTTACCGAATTGGATTGCAAATCAATTTATTTTTTTATATTTTAATTTATATTTTATCATTTATTATTTATTATATTTTTATATTTATTATTTTATTTATATATTTTTATATTCATTAATTTTATTTTTATTATATTTAATTATTTTAAACATTTGTATTCAATTTTTTTACAATTGAATTGTTCTTTATATTAAATTATAATATAAAAATAATTTATAATTTATTTTATTTTTTTAAAATGTAAATATCATTTATATTATTAAATATAATTTTTTTAAAAAAATAGGAGTTAGTCCGTTTAGATCCGCAGACTAGTCTGACCCGCTTTAGTTCGCGGCCCGCACAGACCAACCCGTTTAGACCCATTTTTTAATGTGTTTAAATTTTGAAGTTCGGTCTGTATGAAATCTATGAATCGATCCGTTTGACCCGTGAACTTCCGGCCCATTAAACATCCCTAGATGAAACAAGCCTTCCGACCATTAAACAATCCAAATAAAACAATAAAAATCTACAAATGAATATGATTATATGAATTCAAATCACCCAAAATGTCTACTTTTTTATTAATATTTTTACTCATGGCAAGAGAGAGTTTAAACATTTTATATTTAGTTTAAATCTGACGAGTAGCCATAAAAAATTAGTATTACTATGAATTCATGACCTTAATAGATGCGTTTGAGGTAGAAAGAGGTGAAAGAGGATAATTTATGATATAACGTTTTCAAAATTATTTTATTATATTTATTAAAAATTAAAATTAAAATTAAATAATTTTAATTTAATAATTTTAAGATTTGTCACACGAAACAAGCACCTGCATCGTATCAATGCCAAAAATCTAAGAATTGCAATATAATTAAAAAGTTTAAATTTGATTCATTACTACTCATAATATATTCTCCCGCATCATTAAAAAATAAATAAATAATTATAAATATATTTTAATATATTTTTATTTTTATAATTTTAAAAATTTTCTTAAAAATTATTTTCAAATTAAAATTAAAAATAAAAAATGATCGATGTTGTAGATAAAAAATATTTTATTTAATTATAAAATTTTTCACAATAAGAAAAAAAAATTCAAAAGATAATTAAAATTTTTTTTTAAATTATATATTTAAAATTATAATTTTTAAAAATAAATTACCAATCATTTTCCTGTCTTTAAAAATAAAAAAAATTATTTTCCATCTTTAAAAATAAAAAAAATTAAAAATAAACAAACAAACGCGCTATAATCACAACTTTTAACTTAAAGGAGGTTTTATTGTATCTTAACAGATAATATAAAACTTCCTTGCCCTACTCATGGATCAGATTCTCAAGCACTCCTGCGACTTTCAAGTAGAATTCAGCTCTATCTAGTTTTTAAATTGTATACAAAAAATCTAAGCAAAAGAAAGCAAAACCCAGTAAAGCAAACCTCAGAAATAAGTTTCATCAAGATATTCCATTTTAAGGTTTACACCAATCATTTCATACACAACCAATAATACAAAGGGTTCAGCAAACCCCTCTAGAAATAAAATCTCGAACTATCTTCAATTTACAAACTTTTAAGGTTGCAGTCTCCCTGCAGCCAAATCTACTATTAAATACATACTTTTTGTCCTAAGAAACTAACAAGAAAAACAATTAGCTATGGTCTCGATGGATCTAGATCCTAAAATTCAACTGCTCCATCCCTCTGAAAACTGTTAGCAGTAATTTTGGGCTTGTAATATGCCAAAACTACATGATCAGCCAGTGTAACCGCCGGTTTCCCCGATCAGCCGGCAGCCACAGCATCAGCTCTAGGATTTGTATCCAGTAGTTGATGCAGCTTTGCACCGGATTTTGGTTTATTGTCACAGTAGTCAGTCTCATCCTCCCCAGTTTTATCATTGGAACTGGAATTATTAACTCTTGATAGTAAGTTTTCTGTGCTAATAGGTGCCATCCTCTTGCCGTCAATGCTGTTCAAAACTATCTCTTCTGTTCGCCCCAGTTGTGCATTTTTCAGTTTTTCCTGCATGTTAAAACCAATAAAGTACTCAGTGTTGCATATTTTCTATGAAATGGGAAGGTATTAGGAAGTTTTTGTGAGCAATACCATTAATGCAGCATTATCTGCCCTTAGTTTCTCAGAATTTTCAGTCAACTGATTTATTTCTGATCTCAGTGTCACATTCTCAGCACTCAGGGATGCAACTTTCCGTGCAAGTTCTTCACTTTCAGCCTGTACCAAGGCAATAAGAACTTTAGACAAAGACCTTCATTATGCGTGTGCCTAGTCATTTTTGTGTGGGGGGACAGGGATGAATTGCTCACATGCAATGCATAAGATTCATTAAGAGTGTGTGTGTGTGTGTAACTAAAACAAAAGTGGAAGGTTCTCAAATCTCTCACCGAGGAGGAATTCTTACATATCATGCACTACATCAAGTCAACTATAGATGGATATCTACAACTTTGTTAATACATGTAATGGCCTATGATTGAATTTTTGTGGTACATGACATGTATATAAGAATTTCTCCCAATAGTTCAGAAACATTCATACCTGTTTTCTTAACCTGGATCGTCTAGCAGATTCTCGATTTGATTGTTTCCTCCTCTCCCGTTTCAGGTCCCGCTCATTCTAAGCAATACAATAACAGCCACAGCAATTACTCTAATGTCAGAAAAGTCTAAGGATACATCATCATTATTCTAGTGCTTTGCAGACTCGTAAAAGAGTGTTTGATGTATTTGGATTTATCCGAACAGACTAGAATAAACAATACCCGACCATACCTGTAACCAAGTTTCAGAAGGCACAATGGCACAAGGTTGTGAAACGCTTCCAGCAACTGTCTTAGGGTTTGTCAACTCTAGTGCTGTGGTTGTACCAGAAGGAACTACAGGTCCATTTGATTTTACGGCAACACTAGCAGGGGTAATTGACATCATCTTATTGGAAGCCCCAGCCTCCTTGGTAGAAAATGGGCTCGCTTGTATCACATTTTTCCCTTCTCCATCTGCTTGTACAGTCAAGATTAAAACAAAATCATCAACACAAGATTATGTTGTTATTCTAACTAATGAAGTTAAAAAGCTTAGACACTATTAAATATTGTATTTACGATAACATTCATTCTAGATGAAAGAAAATGACATTTTCATTGGTAACTGCATGTGTACCATAAGTCTGAGGGAAGGAAATAAAGTCCACTTTCAAGTGTATTACTAATTACCACATTTGTTAAATTAATTGCCAGAAGTTTAAACTTAGGCAGATTTCACACCCAAGTGATGGGATGAGATACAACTTATCAAGCCCCTAATTGATACACTGGTTGACACAATGTACACAGTGATGACAACAAAAGTATAATTGTCATGCAAGGACAACTCTATTGTTCATCAAGATGAGACACTTGGTGAAGAACAGAGTAATACCAGTGCTTGAGGGTGTTCCCTCACGGCTTCTTTTCCTTTGGGTGTGATTAGCCTGAGCATAACATGAGTAAATATCATAACTTAAATGTTTCAATCTTCTCCAAACAATTTAATGAAAATAAGACTATAAGTACACATAATCAACAAAAATGCAAGATTAAAAAAAAAAAAAAAAATTCTTCTGTAGCAAACAAGTTCTCACCCCAGCAGTGTTGCCATCACTACCACCACTTGAACCCTCAGTATCCCCACTGTTCGTATCATCATAAAATTATACAGTCAGACACAGCCAATAAAAATAACCGACTCACATGGACAGATCTTACAGAATCTAGATTAAGGGAATTTCCTCTCCATCTCTCTCTCACCCAAAAGTCATTTTTTTTCCCTCCTTTTTAAGGGCATATTCATCCAATTGTATTCACATAGAAGGAAGCAAGGGTCTGACTAACCTCTGTGAATTTGACAGCTTATTCTCAATTCCACGCTCAGTGCTCTCAGCATTGCCATTTCCTATTGACATCGCAAGCCCATCAAAACCCTTCAATTTCTTAACAAATCCCTGGTCAGTGTTTCCAGATGATTTGGTAGGTGTATCCATGCTTAGAGGAGTTCCAGCCTGCATTGTTACACCAAGTCAATCCCCAGATCAATTAATGCCTTTCAGAGGCACAGAAAATAGACATAAACCATCTTCATCTTTTCACTGACAAATTTATCAGATTTACTGACAGAAGTAGGAAGAAATCTGAGAAAATGAAAACTTACTGCAGGGGAAGTTGGAACTCTGTGACCATAAGGATTTGGTCCCTGTATATTTTTTTAAAAAAAAGGAATTACATACATGCCAACACAAAAGGGTCCCTAGCAATAAAATGTATATACGCATGTGAGGGGAACTTTTATAATTGACTGCGGTACTTAGGACTTTGGAATTATCAATTAGTGACTAAAGTCTGATATATTAAGGAGTTCAGAGGAATGCAAGCCAAAAGTCCAAATAACTCTAGCAATCTCAAGGTGTCTTACTTTTAAGCGGTACATATAACAAATTTAATTACACTTAAAGCAACCAACCAATTTTCCATAGCATAAACATAGATTCCAATATAGTAAATATATAAAATAAACATCAGAGAAATTGCAAGAATGTTAACTTACCATAGGAACAGGAGGCTGAGCATAAACGCCTCCAGGAGAGTAGATTGTTGCATATGGTGCTCCATAAGGTGGCATCATAGGCTGGTAGAAATACCAAATTGAAGATTATTCAAGCATACAGTCTATAAAATATACTCCAGAACCATTTACAAAAACCACAAATTGGAAATTATGACACAAAGGAAATAATGTATGAAGACGCTACCTGTGGTGGGCCCCATATATATGGGTGAGGAGCATGACCAGAAGCCACAGCTGAGTTGAAGTATGGTGGCATGGTGACTCTTGGGCCGTAATATGCCTAAACATGTAAGACACTTTAGATCACACTGGGCAGTTCTGAGTCAATTACTCCAGAGAATTTTCCAACCCTATCTCTTCAAAAGTCAAAACTACTAAAGGTGCTATGCTATTATCACAGTATCACCATATAAATAATATCCAAAAGACAAACCAATCTGGGACCAATTTAAGTTACATGCTATAAATCATACTTCAATAATGAGCAAAGACAAAATTCTAGAGTGGTATTAATTAAGAAGTGAATAGTAATGACTGATTACAGCAAGCATAATACAGAATGAGCAAAGACTAACATAGGATTGTTACTGTCTCTAATGTTTTGAATATGGTTGATATCAGGAATGAATACACAATTGAACATAGGTAACAGAAACTACAAAAAACACACCTTAAAACAAAGGAAAGACAACTAAAAGGTAGCTAACCTGCATGGTTGCCCAATCAGGATATACATGAATATTGCTCTGGTTGGATTGAATGGCTTGATCCTGTCCATAGAACAAGTAAAATATTATTTAGGTAAAAGTCCTGAAGGTTTCTCGCACACAGACACAACATGGTTTCTCACACACAAACACAACATTCTCAGCTTACGGCTGTTGCTGGTGAAGAAGGTTTCTCAGTTTTAGTAGATCTCCCATCCTCGCTGTTTCCCATGGGAAGCACCAATTGAAATACAACGATTGAATTTAGCAGGATCCTTGCTATACCCTGATAAATTATTCAGCTGCATAAAAACTAATCATGTCAGCTATTATCAGCAGAAGACACTCCAAGGGGAGCACAAAATTTGTAGAACAAGACTTAAACATCTCCATGCGAACACATGAACAAGATATTCCTCAAAACCAGCACAACATAATAGTCTTTAGAGTAAAAAACACTTGATTATCATTGCTCAGCACAGATCAAATGGGCAACACTTCTTGTATTTGAAAGTATTGCTTCAAAATGCATTGACATGAGACAAGATTCAATCCACTAAGAGCTACTTAGAAAACAAAACATATATTACAAAAAAGCTTCTGCTGTTTGTCCTTCCAAGCAGTTATAGAGACAGTGTCATGCAAAAGATTGCATTTTTCTATTGCACAAATCATTTTCGGATCTTTCACAGGCCCTTATACTAGAGATTCAACAAAAATTCAGGTGGATAATCTGGCATCTGCCTCAGATAGACATAGCGGGTCTTGATGTAACTCTAAGTCATCAAGAGGCAGCTATCAACATACTTAAGTAACTAATTAACAATTCATCTTTTCCGGTACTTGTGGTTTTATTTGAAGAGGAAGATGTTATTAGTCTCCCATGCTACTTACAGACTGGAAATATGCTAGGCACCATAATATCGATTGGAAGCTACAGAATAATACAAAGGACCATAAACAAAATGAAGTCAGAAACAGAATCGACAGTCAAAGACAGAGGTAGAGGGTCAATCATGTCTTTTCGCTAACCCACATGCCGGAGTGAAGGCGACAGACTCAGTTGATAGAGCATAACCTAATCTGCCCCAACAGAACCACAGGGGGCTAAATGACAAAATTAACCTTCTACCGGACCAAACCAAATTCCTGAGCGTGGTAAGAAAACTATTGAAACTCTGAATTTGCAAGCAGAACCTCCTCAGATTTTGATTTACAAGTTTTAGTCCTTCGAATCCGATTCCTCAGATTTCTTCTCTCGTTTTCCTTCAGTTATTTGCTATTTTGAAATCTAAAACTACATAGTTAGCATAAGAGGAGCAAACACACATCCAATAACAAAGGAAGACACTTCCAGCTAATCAAATCAAAACACAGAAAACAACAAATTTAAAGCTAGCCTCTAATCTTCAGTTTTATTTATTATACATAGGAAAAACGAAGAAATGTAAGAAGAAGAAACAGAAAATTTATGGGATGCTTCAGTTTTCTGTGTTTCAGCAGAAAAAAGAAAATTAACTGAACCAGATTTTCTCTTCTTTACCAGTTGTCATCTCACTAAAACATTAAAATTAAAATTTCTCACAAACAGACACACCTAATGTAACAAAACTAACCATTCCCGCTCACCTTCATTAACTTGGACGCCAAACAGAACTCAAATCAATGAATAATTTAAAAATCAAATCTTTCGAGCTCAATTCAAAATTTAACCACATAAAAAATAAAAAAGCAACAAATTCGACATACCTAAGATATAACCAATTCTTCTCTTCAGCCAGAAAGACAAAGGATGTCTCAAAATTTATTCACCAAACGAAAAAGCAATCCAAGTAGCTTCAAATTCCGTGTTAAAAAAAAAGACACGAGCATCAATCAATTGACGTTATTAACTCAAACTCTGCATTTCATTAATCTATCTATCTCTCTCTCTTCTTTCTCTCACTAAAAAAAATGGGAAGAAAAGAGCTTTTTTGGCATTCGCAGAAAGTAGAGGCAACAGAGAAGGAGGAGGTTGTGGAGGTGAAGAAGGAGAAGAAAGAGAGAGAGAGAGGAGCGCCAAGGCGATTTCCACGTCACCGTACACGTGTCGTGTACAGGATTAGGCGTATACATACGGCGTATATACGGTGTGCGGTTGTTGTCGAGCTGGCCCATCCAAAATCGCGCTGGCCATGTATTTTATAGCGGCGGGAGCATGCTCGTACACGTGGTAATCTTAGAATTGATCCACGTGTTAGGGATTGAGGAATCTAACCTAACCCGACCGTCATGTGGCTGACGTAGTGTTTGGGATAATTAAATTATTAATTGATTAATTGATAATTGATTGATCAAATAAATAAGGAAAATTATTTCAAAATAATGTTACAGAAAGTTGGATTTATTTTACTATTAAATTGTTTTTTAAAATTTTAAATGAAATTAAAATATAAATATAAATAATTAAATAAATATAATTTAGCCATAAAATATTCAATCGAATATTGAACTTTGCACGATATTATCCATTATTTTATTGTAATAAATCAATTAAACTGGATTCAATAGGTCCTTTGGAATCCACGGGTAGCCAATAATGTAACGACGTGAGTTAGTGTCGCGTGCCATTGCCACGCCTGTTTGTGATATTTTGTTTCTTTTTTGCCTTTTTTTTTAATGGGAATATTAAGTGCGAGATGGCGAGATCTTTTTCTCTCATCTTCTTGCTTTGTCAGGCTTTGATCTTTAAAAAAAAAAACCCATCACCAGATAGTTCTTAGAAGACAAAGGATTATCCTCATTTAAAATTATGATTATGGTAACTTGTGGTTTATCCTCATTTAACTAAAATTAAATTTTCACCTACAATATATTTAACGTTTAATGATAATTGACTCGTCAACATCGTGTTTTTATGGAAAAAAATTTAGTATTATATTATTACTAAAATTTTAATACTGCCTTTATATAAATATTGTGAATTATATTATTTTTTTAACTCAACAATTTAATCTTATTTATTGATTGTTTTTAATAGAAAATTAACTATTTTTAAGAAATTCAAATTACTTAGTTGAAAAATAGACTTGATAATATTTTTATGATAATAACACTAATTCTTTGAAAAGTTCATATATATATATATATAAAAGAAATTATTAACTTCCATATTTATATGTGATAATTAGTAATGTCAACTTTTTTATTTAAATAAAAAATTATCCTATTAATTTATTAATAATAAAATAATAAAAATATAACTAGAGTTGATAATGAATTAAACTAATTTAAGAGCAACTTATAATTTGAATTGAATTTCAACTTAAAAAGTCAAGCACATGAAATAAAAAGTTAAGATTGATAAATGTTCAATTCATTTATATTACGAGTTGACTTGATATATAAGCATATAAAATAAAAAATATATATGTGTAAATATATATATTATAATATATGTTATATTTAAAAAATATTTAACAATATTATATTCTAAAACATAAAATAATATACTTTTTATTAACAATATAATTAATATTTTAAAAGACTTTTAAATATTATTTTAAGTAAAAATTTGAAATAATTATATTAACAATGGTTGATAATTTTTTATTTGCAAGAATGAAAATTAAAGGACAAAATTTTAATGGCCAACTTATTAATTTTACATTTATAAGTAAAATAATTAAGCAAATAATTTTTAATTTAAATTTTATTCTATTAAATATATTATTTTTGTCAGTTAAATAATAATTATATAATGCTCACTTTTCATTTTTAATTTTCAAACAAAGTTTATGATTTATAAATAAGATAAATTCAAAAAATTATGAGTGTCAATAAAAGAATTAAAAAAATTTAATTAATTTATCTTGTAGAATATAATATTTTAAAATAAATTATTATTTATATTATATTAAATATGCTTATAATATATTAGTAATATATAGTATACTAGTATTAAATTTAGTCATTTATAACTTTTTTTTATTTTATGCTATTACGTCGCTAAAAATAACGCTTTCATAAGTATTTTAAATCATTGAATTGTTAATAAAATATTTATTATTATAATTTATTTGAACTAATAAGCTCACTTGTGTGTTCAATTCAAATTGAACTTGAGTTAAAAATTTTGATTTAAATTGAGTTTGAGCAAAGCTATAAACAAGACAAATTTAAAACTAGTTGAGCTTAAGCTAATTTTACTTAACTCGATTTATTGCCAATCTTAAATATTACAAACAATTTACCATAATCATTAATTTTAGTGAATGTATTTATTGTGAATATAAGAGAAAATAAGTAAAGTTATCTTAAATATTTTAAATTAATATGTCATTCAAATTACTTAAATACTTTTTATTATATTTATTATCTTTAAATTATTAGTATATTTTTCTATCTAATTAAAAGCAAAAATGAAAAATTGGATTAGACCATCCAGTTGAACCATTCATCTAATCAGTCTAGTTAATCTTTAAAACCAATCTTAATAAAACTAGTAAACTAGTGATAAATTGATTAAATTGTATAAACCAATCATGATTTTTACGGTTCAACTAATTTTTTTAAAATTATTATTATTTATAAAAATAATATTATTTTTACTTAATATTATATATATATATATATTTTCAAAGTTTAAAATTTTAAATAATAAAAAATTACCTTGTATTAAAGTAGTTGAAATGAGTTGAAGCCTAAGAGCTTCAAAAGACTTAGGCCTTAATTGTTAAAGCATTAAAAATTATGGGATGTAACCAATTTAGTTCGCGAAAGCCCACAGCCCGCATGACCTGGAGGGTCAGAAAAAGTTTTTTTTTTAATTTCTAATTTTAAATTTTATATAAGCTTATATTTTCAATTCATACAAAATTATACTCTTATTTTTTATTTTTAATTATGTAGAATTATGCTATAAATAATTTATAAATAATATTTTTATTCTGTAGGTTTTATATGACTTATATTATATATATAATATTTTTTATAATTATATATAAATTTAAAATATATTAGGACTATTTTATGAATAAATTTATGGTACATTTTAATGATTTTAATTATTTATTATTTAAAAAAATAAAAATTTTATTTTAAAAAATTAAAAAAAAGCCTACAAACTTAATCCAACTTTGTAATGACCGGGTTAAGACTTCCATATTAGAGGGTTACAAAAAAAATTGGATGGATCTAGTCCAACCCGTTTAACAGCCGACTTGACCCATCCATTTCCTAACTTTAACTTGCATGTATAAATAAAAGGTATATAACAAAAAAATTAGATTCAATATTAATTTTTTTGTGATAATTTAAATTATAAACGTATAAAAATTTTAAATTATTTGAAAATATTTTAAATATTTTCATATTTTATATATATATGAATTTAACTTTATGATAACTTAATATTTTTCACTATATATATATTATAACTTTCAATTTACATTTTATATTATAATTCTAGTTCAACTTTAGTTCGACCCTAATTGAACCATTAAATTTTGAATTGCTCTTATTTCTAGTTCAATAATCAATCCAATTTTTAAAACATTGATTAAAAGAGTGGAAGTTGCTAACATTCACATATGAATGTATAGGCTAGTAAACTTTATATATAAAGATAATAAGCAAAAGATAATAAGTAAAGATGACTTAAATATTTTAAATTATTTTTTATTAAAATTATTTAAATACTATTTATTATTTTTTTACCATTAAAATAATTGCATGATTTTTCTATCAAAATAAAAAAAGTAAAATTTGTTAACCCCGCATATCAATATGAAACTTAGTAATCTTATACATAAATATTTTAAACCCAAGACCTCTACCAAACTATCTCAATCCCAAACCATTAGCTTTGACTTATACAAAGAAAAATATATTAACTTTTCTTTATAGTTTGTTGAAGTGACCCTAATTTCCCTTCTAATTTTAAAACTTACTAAAACCTTCTTTAAACTTTAAAATTCATTACATTTAAATCTCATTTAAAATTCTCCATTAATTTAGTGTTGCACTTCCTATTACAATCGAAATTTGAGCATAAAGCAACCAAGATATTATATATTAGTTGACTTCTTTTTCTTTTAAAGATATTTTATCTTTACTCTAAAGCGATTTCCTCTCTTTTCCATCTAGTATACATATTCTGCAGCATATCTTTTCTATTTTTTCCTTTCATTTTTGTCCAATCACTTTCTCTCTTTTTGTTCGTTATTTTCTTTCTACTATAAATATTTCTCTTCCAATTTTTTCAATCATTTTCTCTTTTTCCCTTCATGGAAATCTAGCAATAATAATGGAAAATCAAATGCATGTTTATCAGTATGCTACAATAGGAAGCGTATATTATTGCTAGATTTTTGTTAATGTGCAGAACATACTTGGAATGAATATCATGATTAGGTACATGTTATCTCTCCAACATGCAAGCTAAGAAAGCACACATATTACAAAAGAGAATTACCGAAGCAAATAAAAAATAAAACCAAGCAACAATTTCAAACTTTCAAAACATAACGGAGAGAGAGATAGAGAAAAGATAGGCTGTGAATGAACAATTATGGATGAGCCGATAGTATTATTCATTTCGCTTTATGAAATTGAGATTCATAACCTATTTTTTCGTTTATTACTTAGGTGAAAATTAGAGTGATAGTGTCGTTACGGAACAAAACAACATCCAATTAAGAGAAAAAATGAGAAAGTAGTTTATATTTAACGCTAAATTGAAGGTATTTTAATCATTAATATTTTAATTATATTAAAAATTTATCTTTTAGAGAATTTTGGCATCCTAAGAGAATATTTTGGATAGAAATCTGTTAAATGGGGGCATTGTGTAAATTTTAAAATTAGAGGAGATTCTCTCTCACTATATATATATATATATATATATTAAGACAAATCACTCTTCTATTAATTATAATTTCATTTAATTTTAAATTAAATTCTTATAATTTTAAAATTTTAAGTTTGATTCTTATACTTTGTTTTATTCTTAAATGGATAATTTATGTCATTTTGTGGTAGAATTTGTTAGTAATTAATACATGTAGACAATTTTTTATGTGATTTAATAATTATTGATGTTGAGCTTCAAGGGAATTTCTATGTACCTTAAAAAATGTCTAGACGCATAGTGAAATAATTTCATTTTTTGAGAGAAAAGTAAGTCAATTTTTTTTTACTTCATCAATCATTAATAAATCATTGTCAACCTAGATGAATTGCTGATAAAATCTAATAATAAATGACAGGAAGTATTCAATTGAAAATAAAAAGTGAGTGGAAATATCCAATTCAAAATATTTAAACTATAAGCATTTAATTAAAATTTAAGTGAAACTATAAGGATTAGGAAAGTAATTTAGCCTTTCTTTTTACAATAACAAAAGTGGCAAAGTACTTAATACGTGCATGCGCAAAGGATTTATGTTTGACACAAATAATTGATAGATAATAACCTAATTGTTAATCATTAAACTAACTAATTATATTTAAAGTATTTGGTAAAAGGGACTTATTAATAACAACATATATATGAAATAAATTAGTTTATATTTATTTTGAAATTAAATTATATTAATGCAATTGACATATTTAAAGTAAGAATATAATTATTTTAATTTCAATTAATTATATTTATGATATCATATATTTACTTATTTATTTATTCATTCATTAAACTTTTTACTTAAGAAAATACACATTACCCCTTGAAGTTTAGTCAAATAACAAAAATAGTATAAAAATTTTAAAATCCTACGCTAAACACTCATAGACTTTGCCAAACAGTAAAATTATTAAGCTTATGGTTAAAATTAACAGCAAATAACACATTTTCTATCTTTTTTCCTCTTCCATTGTTCTCCACCATGTTTTTCTAATTAGATTTTATAATAAATACTAATAGTTTAGGAGCCATAATGGTAATTACTCCCTAACTACTTTCCACTATCTTATTCATAAGGGAATTCATACTATAAGATATATACTATACCTTAATATTTAGATTATTCTCTCTTATTATAAATTACTAACGTGAACATTGAAGTCTTCTTCAGGAGTCCCACTTTACTACCTTCTTTCTATTTTGCAAATACACTGAAAAAAGGAAAAATCTTTCAATTTATATCTAATATAAATGAAGCTCAAAAAATTAATGCATATATTTTTAATTGAAGATAAAAAAGTAACTCAATTGAATCATAACACATCTAAGTTATAAATTTTTTTCCAAAGAAAACTTCATCTTAATTGTTTCAAAATGTGCCCACACAAATTTCATTTGATATAACAGATAAAAATACCAAGTCCAAAATAAAAACAATTACTATTTATGATTTATACGACTCATATATATGTATGAAAACGTTATAAGATTTATGACTATGATATAAGTTAAACAACAAATTAAAAAATAAATATATAATAATTAATTGGAAATAACCAAAGTTTGTAATCAAATTGATATAGTATAGTAACTTGAGTAGCATAAGTGAGGGCTTGTATTATCATGATTTGAAGTAAATGGGACAAAGTCAACTATAAAGAATGGCTTGTTAAATTAATAATTAAAAATGTATAAATTAGTTGTTTATCTCTATTCTTATTGGATATAAATTTTGGCAAGGAATACATGGTGGAGAGAAAAGGAAAAAAGAGAGAGATATAAGATGGGATCTTTTGTTGATAATTTTAACCATAAATTTAATAATTTCACTTTTTTTTTAAATTTCAAAGGGATTTAATATAACATTTTAAAGTTTGTATTCCAAATTTTCTCTTAGTTAAACCTCTTGGGAGATAAAATGTATTTTTTCCCATTATTTATTTTTGTTAAATTATGAGCTTAAGTCAAGTATATTATGATGCACAAGTGCCCTTTATTTTTAAAAATCTCCTTTAGTTTTGTGAAAAAGAAACAACTATTAAAAATGATATAATATTAGAAAAATAAGGGTAATGTTAAAAAAATTGTCAATTAATTAAAATGAAAGAGATAAATTTAAAAAAAATGAGAATTATAAGTTATAAACTATAAGTTATTTTATAGAACTTATAAAATTGAAACACAAGAGTATTGATACACTTCTCTATTACAGTTGTCAAATAATAGTTAACAGAGATTACTAATCTTCTCTCTTTTATTAAAGTCAAATAATAGGCTTAAGCCAAGTATACAATAATGGATAGATACTCTTTTTTTTTTTTAAATCTCCTTGAGCTCTATGAAAGAGAAATAACTATTGAAAATGATATAATATTAAGAGGGGAAAAAGCGTAAAGTTTACATACTTAAGACAAAAATTGTCAATTAACTACAAGAGAAGAGATAAATTTGAAAATAAACGAGATATCATAAATTATAAACTATAAGTTATTCTATAAAATTTATCAAATTGAAGCACTGAGAGTGCTAACACACACATTTTTATTGCATTTAACAAACAATATTTAACAGAGATTGTTAATCTCTACATCTTTATGTGAAAGTAGGATGCGAAGATTAGCATTCAACAACTTACACTTTTTTAATAATAATGGGTATAAAAATCAAATTGTCACCACAAATATTAATAAGTACATTTACTATGAAGATAAAAGATAATAAGTGAAATTGATTTAAATTTTATCCATTAAAATTATTTAAATACCATTAATTAGTGTATTACTTTTTAAAATTAATAGTGATTTTTCTAATCCAACTTAAACCTTATGTTTGGATGTAATGAGAAAAAACATGTAAAGAATACAAGCAGAAGAAAAAGAAACTAAACATAGCATATATACAGGTGATGGCTATAATATTCCTTAAATTTCATGACTAAAACCATTAGTCCTTATTGTTACTTTTGTTATAATTATTCATCCCTCCTCTCATATATAACACTAAAATAAATGGTAAAAAGAGTACAACTAAAAAGTAAGTACACATCTAACATTGTTAAAGCATTATTTATTTTAACATTTCAAATAAATGAAAGGATGAATAATTATAATAAAAGTAAAAATAATGAATCAATAATACTAGTTATAAAATTTTAGGAATACAATAATTATTACTTTCATAAATGAGGAATTAAATATTTTTATTACTAAACAAAGGTGGTAAGAAAATATATAGGAAAATATTTTTTCATTTATTATTTAGATGCATAAAAAATAAAAATATTAATTTTTATATAATTTAATTAAAATTTAAAAAATAAAATAAATAATATTAAATAACAAAATTGCTCCTATTACAAGTTAACAAAATTATTAAATAAGTTTCATAAAAGGATAATTTTGTAATTATAAAATTTTCTCCCTTTTTCTACACTTATTTGATGGAAAAATATTTTACTAATTTCCAATGCATTTTTTCAACCTTTTTATTTTTCCCATATTAAGTGTCCAATATTATTTAAATATTAAAAATATATTTTCAATCTTTTTTCCCATCTTTTCTTTCCATATTTTTTTATAGATCCAAACAAAGAAAAAAAAAGTAAAATTTGCTAACCTTCACATTCTCATGCAAAAGTTAGCAATCCCCATAATTAATAGGTGAAGTGTAAGTTTTATGTTTTAAAAAATTAAAAAAATCATATTTGAATACTTTTATTTTAAATTAATACATTATCTCTTTTTAAAGATGATTTGTCCTCTTTGTTGGTCCAATACACATGGTTTAAATGTATTTAACCCAGAGTCATGAAATTTGAAAATGACATAATAAAATTAAAATTAACCTTCATTCATTAGCTAAGAATAATAACATATGTAGTAAGATCTCCACCTTCTTTTCCAAACATTAGGCGTTCTAATAGCATATTGACAAGGAAGTTATGAAAATAAATTCGGATATATGATTAAGTTTGTTGAGAATTTTCCAAATGTTAGGCTACACCATTCAATTATTTGACCAATTAAACTAATGGTCAAACCAAAATGTATTATATATATGTATGTATATATTGCATATATTATAAGTACGATTATAAATATAATCTTAATATATGTTAGTTTTAATGTGAATGAATTTAAATTTATTGAATAATTATATAACAAAGTTGAATAGTTGAACAACTTATATTATTTTTGTTAAAATATTAATTATATAATATAAATTTAATAAATAAAAAATTAAATAATTATTTATTATTGATAAAAATTCTTATATTATAATATATATCAAATTGGTATCTTTATAATTGATGTTTTAAAGCAAACTAGTAGTTAATTAACACTTCATTCTAAGTACTAAAATTCAAACCCCTTTGCATACAATTAAAAAAGAAAGTTTCTTAACCAATTTCCGATTCAACGATTCAAATGGGATGATTTAATTCATAACGATTTAGCTAACTGTTAAAGTGGGTTTGAGGTGCAAATCAAACTAGAACCAAGTCTAATTCTTGATTGAATCAATGGTTCGATTTTGTAATAAGATTTGAATAAATAAGTTTAGTGGTTATTTGGTTTGTCAAAGTAGTTTTAAAAATGTAACTTTAAAAAAAGAAAAAAAGAAATCCATGAATCGGTTGCAAAATTTTCCAATATTATAAGGAGTTATTTATCTACATCCTCTTTTAAGAAAAAGAACTTTGCCTTTTATAGATAAAATACAAAATTATCTTTACTTAATTTATCAAATAACTACTTTCACATTTTATCATCACTATTTGATAACTATAATAAATATTTATTAGTGATTGAATTTTGATTATCAAATATAAATATACCTATTCAACTATAATTATTAATTATGTAATAAATATAGTAAGTATTATATAGAATTATATAAACTAAAAATTAAATATTATATCATAAACTATAAATATAAATTTAATTCTAGAAATTCAATTTAATTCTAAATATAATTACATTTATTATATATATATTATATGTAATATCCTTGGGATAATATTTAAATTTTATTATTTTAAACAACTTGGAATGCATTTTATTATTATTATTGGAGAGTATGGTTAAATTATATTTATTTATGCTTAAGTGAGATAGGAATATTTAAATTTTGATTAAACAAATAATATTATGATTTTATTCAATGGAAGTGTTATCTAAATTTTAAGACTTTCATAAATTAAAAGTGAGGATTTTTAGAAATAATAATAATAATAATAATAATAATAATAATAATAATAATAATAATAATAATAATAACAACAACAACAACAATATATAAAAGTTAATTTTTGGTGGGAACTCTCATAAATAAAGTTACAATTTATGAGATTATTTAGTTTATTTAGGTGTGTGAGGAATTATGATAAGTACATAAATAAAACTATGCAACTTTAAAATGGAAATGAAAAGTCTAGAATTTTATGGAAATAAATAAAGGGATGGGATTTAATCATATATGAGTTTACAGCGCACCGCAATGCACCAGATAACAACCCGTGGCATTTCTATTTTCTTCTTTTCTCTCTCCTTTCCCCCACTTTTTCCCGATTCTCCCTCCCTCTCTCTTCTTCTCATTTCAGTTGCATTTTCTCTCTTTCTTCTTTCCCTTTCACCTCTCCTTTCTTTAAGGCATTGCTATCACTACTTCGAGCAAAGCTGTAGCCACCATGGTGGATAGTTTCTTGAAACACTGGTGAACATCTTTAATGAAGAGAGCTGTGCGAAGCCATCGTGGTGCATAAAGGAAGCCACTACTTCTTTTATCTCCAATGCAAGGGCATCACTTTGAGCTGCCACCATTGTGTTTCTCTTGCCACATAATAGCTTTTAGTGATTTCAACTTGGCGGTGTGAAAAAGCTAGGATCTGTAATTGATTCCAAATAGCCATGGTGAGAGGTTCTCGATCATCCTTGTTGCTGGCTATCTGGCAAGAGTTTGCTGCCAACAAGCTACCAGTAGCCCTTATGGAGTGTTGTGAGTATTTCTATATCATAAAGTTTTAATATTTATACTATTTTATTAGTTAATTTAAGAAATACCCATTTGGATATTTTGACAAATATAATTATATAGTTGAAAAATATGATCTTTATGTTATAAAATGATAAAATAAGATGATTAAGATACATATAAAGCCTTATATGCAATCATTTTAAGAGAATTATGCCTGTTTTGAATAAAATCGATTTATGGCTATATGAAAATATGATGAAAATATAAGAATAGAAGTTTTAATGATATAACTTGTTAAAACAAATAGATAGAGTAACTACAGTGTATTAGATTATAATACTCTGTAAGATTCTGATTGCTTTAAGTAAAACTTATTTTTTGTATATTATAAATTTAAACAATATCTTGAAAAATGACATTGTCATGCTATAAAATGATGAAATAGTATGATTTGGGACCTTTCTAGAAAACTATACTATATATTATGGAGTGGGATGCAGAGAATCTAAGTAGTGAGTAATATTAAATACTTAAGGATAGTTCTTGAATATAAGCTTTTATGCTATGGAATGTTAATACAACCATATAAGGGCATTTTTAGAATAGTCTATTTAATATTTTGACAATTTAAGCTTACACTAAGAAAACCCTAAACATGTAAATGAGATGGGATAATCCTATTGGATTAGAGTTAAGAGTATTGGAAACTCAAGGTATAGTTTTATATGTTATGATTAAAGTATTTAGAACTCGAAACTTTATTGATGATTTAGGGTGTTATTATAGTATTATTTGAAGTTAAAATTGTAATATTGGGAGAACTAAGAAACACCCACTCACTTATGATTTATTGTTATAACTTGTAAGTAGGAAAAATAAAGGAAAGCTAATAATCTAGAACGATCACGTTTAAAAAGAATAAGAAATTATCTTATATTCATAAGTTATTATTATAAATTGTAAAATAGGAAAGAATAGAAGATGAAAATGAGATATCTAGAGATCTTCAAGGCGAGTGGACACTATTAAGTAAGTATATATTCTATTCTAATTTAATGTTTTAAATATTAAAGCATTTAAATGTCATAAGTTATGATTCTTCTTGTGAATGCTAAATATCATATTTGTTCATTGATGAATCTTAAATAAGGTAAGAGGAAAATTATAAAATATATAATGAAATCGATCATATAGTAATATATGAGAAATTAAAAGATGATACTTTTGATAATTTAGTAATTATCTATTGTAGAGAATGATAGGCTTTTATGGTATAGTGATGATGTTATTGACTATTGTTTAATAGTAATTTGAAATATGATGATAAATGAGATTTCTATTGCGACTAGATTTATAATGTTACTTATTAATGCTTACTAAAATAGTAGATTATGAAAGTATATGATATTTAGTGAATATGGATTGATTCTTATGATCATATAAGAGAGGATGGTGTACTAATATATATTGTATTGTATATTTTGATTTACCCCATGAGAATAAAATGATTACCTTGTGTCGATATTGCATTAAATCTTGTGATTTGTAGATTTGAGCTCTAGTGTGCATATTATGATATGAAATATGCCATAAATAACATTTGAAATGAGAATTGTGATGGAGTGATATGTATTATGTTGTGTATTTTGATTTGCCTCATAAGAATAGAATGATTGCTTGTGTCGTTATTGTATTGAATCTTGTGATTTGTAGAGTTGAGCTCTAGTGTGCATATTATAATGTGAAATATATCATGAGTGACATTTGAAATGAGGGTTATGATAGGGCGATAATGTGAAAACTGGATGAGAAATTCCCAGTGACAGCTTATGGAAGGTATAAGGCAGACCCTGAAAGGATAAGGATAAGTAACTTGTGAAAGTTATAAAGTTAACTCAGGACATAAAAGGTAGATGCATATGATATCATTATAAGTGATATGTAATTGTGATGTGACATGAAAACTTGTTTGTGATTGAATATCTCTAATTAATGTGATAATGATGATGTGATTGTAATTGAGCCATTATAACTATTTATGCATGTAATAATCACCTGGAATGGATGCATGTGATAAGAGGATGATACTAAATGCCAATGAATGGTTAAGATATTATGACTTGTAATAAGGATTATAAAGCCTAAGTTGTGTGCAGGTGAATACTCAATCTAATGATTGATTTTGTATATGAGTAGTGGGTTCCATTTTCATAATATCTCGAATGAGAAGAAAAGAGGTATCACATTGCTCTAAACTTAGGTTCTACATTCTTTTTTTTTAATATTTTATAGAAAACTCTATCGTTGTAATTAAGCCAACAAATAACCTTTTAATTGTGAGTATGAAAATGTCATGACCTAAACTAGCATGGATCCTGATACTCAATTTGCACTAGCTTCACCACTATTTCCACTAGTTCTATCCAATAGAAATTCACCTATTTTCATGAGAACTCAAATCATACTATGAATTTTTGTAGAAAAACGGACAAAGTTTTCCCTGTATTTTGGACTTTTTCGAAGGCCACTCGCCCTAAATCATAAAACCTATATATTTTCAGATACGACAGCATCAATAACCAACACAATATTACACAACCTCATTATAAATAATTATATATAAATAAACGATTCAACATATTAAATGTTAAATCCACCTATATCTTATATTCATATCCTAATTCTAATTCAAATCCTAATCCAACTGTTAACTAGGTTATCTTTGATTCTCCATGAATGCAACAAGGTTTAAGCATTTTTATCTTAACCTGAAAACATTAGAAAACAAATGAAATGAGTTACAAGAACTCAGTGAACATATATTTGCCACTTTTAAATCTCGTATCAATTATATAAATTAATCAAAAGTTAATTAAATAATTAATTAAAGGAACAAATGCAATCCAAACTTTCTGAGTGTTCGAAATACATGGAATCAAGATTGGATTTGAGTATTCACATGCACATGGCTTAGACTTTATAATTCTTATCACGATTCATAATGTCTCAACCATTCATTAGTATACAAAATCATCATCGTATTACACATACCTATTTTAGGTGGTTATCGTACTCATAAATGTTAGTAACGACTAATCACATCCAATCATCATAATTACATCAATCAAGGATGTTTAATCACAAACAAATTTTTATGCTACATCATAATAGATATCAATCATAATAAAAAAATATATGCATTCACTTTTTGTCTCCTAAGTCAACGTTATACCCTCCACAAGCTGTCCATCTTTATCCCTCTAAGGTTTGCCTTATACCCTCCATAAGCTGTCATCGAAAATTTCTCATCTGACTTTCACGTTATTGCCCCGCCACATTTCTTATTTCTAATACCATTCATGGCATATTTCATATCATAACATGCACACTAGAGCTCAACTTTGCAATTCACAAGATTCAATGTAATATCAACACAAGGCAATCATTTTATTCTTACAGAGCAAATCAAAATACACAACACAATATATATATTAGCACCATCATGCTCTTTTTTTTTGCATGGCCACAAGAATCCATATTCAGTCAGTATTATACACTTTTAATATCTACCATTTTGGTAAGCATTAATAAGTAATAATATAAACTTAGTCACAATACGAATCTCACTTGTCATCATATTTCAAATTACTATCAATCAGTAGTCAATAGCATTATCTCTATGCCATACAAGCCTGTCATTCTCTACAATATAATTACTAACTCGTTATAAGCATCATTTTCATAATTCTCATACATCACTACACTATCGACTTCATATTATAAATCCTGATTGACCATCATATTTTTTTAAGATTCATAGATGAACAGAGATATGGCCTCCATCATTCATAATAAGATTTATAATTTATGATAATTAAATATTTTAATATTAAAATATTAAAAATTAGAGTAAAATATATACTTACCTTGTGATGTCCGCTTACTTAAAAGATTCTCTAACCATTCATAGATTTTTACTTTCTTCCTATTCATTATTCATAATGGTGGATTATAAGCATAAAAGTATTACCCAAATATTACAACTCTATAACCAAATCATGATATATTAACAAGCTAGAGTACAGATTATCAATTTGTTAGGCCTAAGTTAGAATCTTCCTAAACTAAGCATGAAACAGTTAAGATATTAAATTCTATGCCATACAATTACTCTAAAATTACTTAAATCTCGTTATCTCGGTATCCCAATAACTATTACCATGTATTCAAATTTATTCACATCATGAGCTTTCTAGAAATACCTGCATAGCCATGATTGAAAACATTATTATGCAATATTCTAAAATGATCTCCTCCATGTTACTTAATCATGGCTATGATGTAAGAATCATAACTTTCTAACTTGTTATTGCTTCAATTATACATACATGGATTTCTAGCTCAATTCTAAATCATTTAAATTCATAAGAGGTAATATTTTAGGAATACCGCTAATATGATGATTTTCCAAATCTGTAGCATAAAATTACTTATTTATTTAATTATTTTTGCATGAATCATTATAATACTGGAACAAGTTATCTTATTTACATTTTAATCATTCTATCTCACCCTTTTATGGCATAAAACTTTATATTCTGTATATATATCATCATATAAGTTAGAATACCTAAATGGGTTTTCTAGATCACACATTTATTAGTATAAATATTAGAACTTTATGGTCTATGCATGTTCTAAAGGCATTATTCTAACACTTTATAGCATCGCATTCTATATTTCACGTCATTTTTTAGTTTTTCAAAATATGGCTGAAAACATATTTCCCTGAGTTCAAATCTAGATTATCTAAAAATATTTAGATTAATATTATAGAAAGACTTCAACCATACTATTTTTGCATCTTATAGAATAAAATTCATATTTTTCTAAGCTATTATCACATATCTTTACTTATATATATGGGTTTTGCCTAGATTAACTCAAAATCTCAAGAATACAGAGGCATCAAAGTATAGATCCATTCACTTTTATTTTCAAGATAGCTTATTGGTGGCAAGGATACACCGAGACACCAATGGAACGAGAGAGAAAGACAGTAGCTTGTTAGTGATTCTTTCAGCTGCAACTCAACGACTCCTTATCTATGCTAACAATAAGAAGAATAAGGATGAAGGGGGAGTGCTCGAAAAAACTGTTGAAGGCTCACCAAAAAAAGCCTCCCACCTAACTCGCCTTTATTTTTTAGTTTGCCACGAGGAGAAACTAATGCTCATGGTATTTCTCAAGCTCCCCATAAGCTGTCAACCACCACTACTAGCTGTGATTAAGAAAGCTAAAAATAGCGCAGTGTGATTGGAGGGGAAATGAGTGTTAATGAGAGTAAGAGGAAGGAGGAGGAAGAAAGAGAAAGAAAAAGATATATGCTACAAAAATGAGAAAGAAAAGAGAGAAGAGAAAAGGAAAAAAATGTATAGGTAATTATCTAGTGCTTCTCACACTATGTGAGTTCATATATTTTTTTAAAATCTTGGCCATTCATTTCAAACTAAAGTTAATCTTAACCATACACTCATTTTCTAAGGCCCATTTTCCTACAGATTCCTTTCCCATCTTATTAAAATTCTAGTAACATCCAAATAATATTTTCATTATATAAAATTATGTTAGTGTTACACAATTAAAAATCCAATTGTTCATACTTAATTATGTTTTAACTACTCTTACTGATATTAAATACTTCAAGGTATAAAATGCAACTTTAAACAATATTCTAAGGTATTATAGAAAATTTTTATAACAAATGACTCAATTCTTATTACAAATAAATTTATGAAAATTCCTTTCTATTATATTTCTTGAAACCACATCATTTCTTAGTGTCAAAAGAAACATAATGTATAGCATAGGAAAATCTATTCTCTTTTTTTAATTGATCTTGCAGATTGTTCTTGTTGTTCCTCAATAGCTCAGTGGTAGAGTGATTAACTGTTAACTAACTAGTCATATGTTCAAATCCTATTTGAGGAGATTTGATTCATTCTAAAACTCAAGAAGTGTAAATTGCATTTACTTTTATGTCAAATGCTTAATCAATATTTAAACTTTCAGTATATAATTAAATCGAGGTTTGGTAATGATAGATATATGCTCACTTAATTCTCGTAATTCATTCCTTTTGTTTTTCAATGTTTTTAGGTTAAGGTGAAAGTATTTAAACTTTGTTGCATTCATGGAAAATAAAAAATAGCCTAGTTAAAGGATTCTAATAGTTGGATTTGGACTAGAGTATACATATAGAGATTTTGTTTATTCAACATCTAATGTGTTGAATCGCTTATCTATGTATATATATATATATATATATATATATATATAGTGAGATTGTGTAGAATTGTGTATGATAGGAGTATGTGGTCATATTTGAGATTATACAGGTCTTGTGGTTTAGGGCGAATGGCTCTCGGAAAGGTCCAAGAAACAAGGAAAATTTTATCCATTTTTCTACAAGAATTTATAATATAATTTGAGTTTCCTTAGAAATAAAAAGATTTTCATTAAGTAGAACTAGTGGAATTAATAATGAGGCTGATGGATATCGAGTATCGAAATTCACGCCAATCATAATCGGATTTAGGTCGTAACATTATATAATTTATATTACTTTATATAATATTTTATATTTTTTAATATTTAATTATAAAAATAAAAATTATGTATTTATCATCTATTTTGTATAATTTAATAAAATTAATTATTTAATTAATATTTTTATTTTTTTTAATTATATTTCTTTTTAATTATATCAAGATAATTTAAGATAAATAGACATGTATAAGTTATATTTATTTTTTATATAAAAATCTATGTTACTTTTTTTTAATGTAAATTAAAAAATAAGAAATTACCATTTTAGAATAATTATAGTAGAAATAAAGATTATAAATATAATTAAAAATAGATAATTAAAGGTAATTAAAATTTATCAATATTTTTTATTATTTATATTAAAATTTTAAATGATATATTAATTATTTTAATAATACTTTTTATGAAGTTCAAAGCCAAACCAAACCAAACAAAATACAAGCTTCTAATTTTTAAGAATTGTCAATTCTTTAATAAGATTAAACAACTTTAAACACTTTTGTCACACCTTTTTAAAAATTTAAAATATTTTATGCAAAAATACATACACGAATATATATAATTATTATAACAAAAATTAAAATTAATTGGTAAAATGATAATTTGAAATTTTTTGGGGTCAAATATTATTAAGAATGAAAATGTCAATGTGGAGGAGAATTAGGAACTTATTTATTAAATTACCTTTTTGGACTTTTATCCTTATATATTCTTTTAAATTAATCTATACCCCTATTTCTTTCCTTAAAACCCTAATCCTTCTTCCTCTTCTCTGACCTTTTCCTCCTTTCCTTCATCCATGGCAATAATCATTTGCTAATTTTCCTTATTTCTTCATATTCCATTCAAGTATGTAAGGTAATGAATTCTATTCCTCATTCTATAAAGGAACATTCTTCTCTTACTCTTTTTTTTTTTTTGATTTAGGATGATTATGACATATAAGTTCAAGAGAAGTTTTGAAATCTTAGCTCCGAATCATTAATTTTTGAATGAGTAGCAATTTATCTAAGTTTTAATTTAAATTTCCCATTTTGTCTAGAATTAATATTTATAGGATTCTTGATCAATAAGTTTAAATAAGGATATATGCTTTAATATTGGTGTTAAATTGATAGGTTTTATTGTTTAAAAGTAGTAGTAATGAGATTTGAAGGTATGATGATGATATAGTATGACAAATATGAGATTTAAAGGTGAAAAGTCATAGATAAATAGTATTTTTGAAGAAAATATGTGGTTCGCAAGGTAATAGTTAACTATAAAATTAACTATACACATTAGAACACTTTTTGAATCAGTATAATCGACTATGCAAGCCAAAATTACTCTTTAAACAGTCATATAGTCAACTATGAACATCTAAAGTTCCTATTAATGTAAAATGTTAGACCTTTCTAAAACAAGTATGTTATAATCTAAGTAAGAAATCAGTAGTATGCTTTTAGAAAAATAAAAACATGTATATTTTAATACTAAAACATCATATGACTTAGAAAGTTTATTACTTAATTTTATTCAAAAGGTGTAAGTTATGTAGAGTACTAAAGTTATTGTGCTTTATTTAACTAATTAATCATTATATGGTAAAAACATTGAGAGTCATTATTATCCATTAAATAATATTGAATAAATGACAGATAGCCATACATAAAAGGATGGTAATGATGTGATGTGTATGCATACTTTGTGAATTTGATTTGATAAGGGTTATACTTAAATTATACCATAGGTATTTATTATTTTTGCATTATGTTATATATGAATGTTGTGCTATAAGTTATAGAATTGAAATACTAATGAAGTGCTTGTTATCCTGATATATTATTTTATGAATAAGGTCTCATGATGTTAAAGGAAATAATATTCTTATTATGGCTATTTGCACCATATCCATGTACTCTTTTATAAGAAGATAAAACTAATCCTGAAGGGATAAGGTTAGAATTATGAAGGATAAAGCTTAAGAAAGCTACAAGAAGATTTATATGATTTTCTTTTTATGATTTTCATTAAATGATATTATTACAATGTTATAATTGAAATATGATATTATGAACATATGAGTAATTGTCTAATAATTGAAATATGATATTATGAACATATGAGTAATTATCTAATAATGAAGCTTCCTATTTATGGATGGAGTTAATGTTAACCAAAAGAAAAAGTAATAAATAAATGAACAATGTATGCTTGACTGCAACCAATTTAGTGTGGGTTTACTTTTATTCTCATAGTAGATAGGTCGAGGACATTATCTCTTCCTCCCTAATAAAGGCATGAAAGCATGATTATTTAGTGAAATAGATATTGGTCATTTCTTATCTATTATGCATATGTAGTTAAGAATTAGATGTTGAGGTACATTTTAATTCTTAATTATTTTCAAAATTTTAGTCACTAAGTTTTAATGAAACTCACATTCATCATTTTCTTTTCTTTTCTTTAGGGATCTTCTACCTTTAAGTACCCATCCACTATCAAATGGTTTGAAAATAGACTTACTTAGGAATTTTGGCACCAAGACAAGTTTTGAGGACAGTTGGAATAGTCTTCAGGTTGGTTATCATCAACACTTCATAACTAATTTTGAAAATCATATATTCTTCGAAATGAAAGCATGTTTGCATATAAAACATTGCATTAGACGTGATCTAGGAAAGATTGGTAGGTTGTTGTTTAAAATGACTCCTTTTATCAATCATATGCCTTAAGATGAGTTGTGACCATTTTTAGAAAGTTTACAAGGGAATTTATTTATTAAAAACTTCAACTTGCCATGAAAACTTACTTTCTATATGGTGCTAATTTTTTAATGTTAGCAAAATAATTTTGAGTATTTTTTTAAACTTTACAAAAGATTTTGCCTTTTAAGAAGTTCAACTTATTACAAAAGCTTACTTCTTATATGAATTAAACGACTCCTTATTTTTTGTTCACTTTCTTAAGGCTATTGAACTCAAAGTCCACATACTTCATAATTTTCTAAGATAATATTTTTGTGGCAATACGTATTCATAAAAAATTTTAAACTTGCTTTTTTTAAAAAAATAAAAGGGCTTAAATCAAAAAGAAAATTACTAAAAAAATGGTATGGTAAGCTTTAAGGGCTCTTAAAAAGAAAAATATTAAAAAAAATTTAGTTTTAAATCAATTATAATTTAATTTATTTATTATTCATATTTAAATAATTAATCTATTTACAATTTGAACTCTATAAGTTTAAGCTCTATTTCATACAATAAATAAGATGACTTAACCTAATTAATAAGTTATAACTAATTTTTAGAAGTGTTTTGTACACTAATTTATTGAAAAAATATGTTCTAATTTAATAAATTACCTTAAGTAACTCATAATTTATAAGCTATTAATTTTTTAAAAAATTTTCAAATTTGTCATTTTTTATTAATTTACAACCTATGACTTTAATAAATAATTATGTTCTTATTTTAAATAATAAATAGATAATAATTAATTAAATAAGTAAATAAATATTTAATATCCAAAGTTTAATATAAATAGTTGAATAAAAAATAAATACATATAATGTCATAAGATATAATTAATTCAATTTTAGTTAATTATATCTTTATTTTAAGCTATAAATATATATAAATACATATGTAAATTAATATGTCATATTATAAAATATGAGTAATTATATTTTTCTTATACATCTTAATTATAATAATATAAATTGTTCTTCGAATAAGTATGAATTAATTTAACTTATACATATATTATTTTATATTTTTGGTTAATTTGATGATGAATTTTGTAAAATACTTCTTATATAATTAATTAGTTTATAAGCTATCAATTAATTTATTTACTCTTAATTATTAACTAATTTATTATTTATTTGTGTATCTAAAAGTTCTAAACTTATATCAAGCATCTTGTATTTCTGTCGTACGAAAAAATTTACCACCCTAATTATTCCAACGTTATTATTGTTGCTATTACATTTTGTATTTTCTTTAAACTGTGAAATTCTGTACTTACAGGGCAGAAATGTCCAACACATGAGCAGAAATTTTAAGGCAAAGTTTAATACGCCGGTTTTAACCGAAGGTTATTAGAGGGGTGGGGGGACGACACGTTCTTATAAAAGTGGAGCAGTTCCAGATGCTAATTTTCTATAACAAATAGAATGTTTAATTTTTATCTTTGTTTAATAATAAGCAATACCGAACCATTTATCTTTTAAGTTTTAATTTGACTTATTATCGATATAAAAGAGAATAAAAAATAATTATTAAATTTTTTTAGTAATAATAAAAAAATTTAGAAATTTTTTGTTAATATAATAATATAAAATTAATTTATATTATTAATATATTGAAAGTTTTTATCAAAAAATATTATCATATAAATTTAACTTTAATTTATTATTTTTATAAAATATTTTATACTATATAAATAAGAATAAAATATATTATTAAAAAATAATGACAATTAAATTTTTTTAAAATTTATTAATTTTATTAAAATAATAATATATAAATAAATGATAAGATAAATTTAATTTTATTAATAATAAATTAAATTTAAATACTTGCCATATATAGACAGATAATTGTTAACTTTAGCGAGCATCGCATCACATTTTATTTTGAATTGTCCAATGGGATTTTGAAAGGGAAACCTAGGTCCCGCATCCGACGGACATAACGGTGGGAGTCATTCCAATCCGATGAAAACTCCGACACCAACGCGTCATGCGTATGTGTTCCGGCCAGACGGCGAGAAGGCGCATCCAGCACACGTACGTAAGAAGCGGTCCCCACCACTGTTGGCTGATAACAGGACGGTTGTGTTGTCGCGGTCCGGTCAGTGACGTGTCCCCCGCAGAACGACTCACGGAACAAAGTGGGTCCCATGAACAAACAGAGGTTGCGTCGCCAGCTCAGCCATCACGACGCATGGCATTTTCTAGAAATTGCAAGGTGGCCTTCGTGTCATTATCTCACCACCCACGTGGATAGATGCCAGATGGTTGATCATTATTGGTTCCTGCTTCAACGTTTCTGGCACTGGCTTCTAAAATTTAAATCCGTGCGATCAAAACTATGTAGTATAATAAATAAATAAGAAAATAGTACATCATTTATAATTTATAATAGAGAAAAAAAGCGTAACTTATCCAAAATTTTAATAAAATTATATAAACTTTTTCATTAATTTCAATATATATATAATTTTTTGAAATATAAAATAATACTATACTTAAGTTTAAATTTAATTTTTTAATAAAATAATGAAAATATAATTGTAAATCCAAATTAAACAATATATAATAATACAAATATTCAAACATAAAAAATATACATTATTTAAACTCAAACGGCTAGAAAACTATGATATTTATATTAAAATTTGAACTTTTTTCAACTTAATCAAAGCATAGTTTTTATTAAAAAAATACTTACAATATCTTTTATTTATATATAACATATTGTTGAATTTGAATATATAATCATTTATTTTTATTATTTTATTAAAAAAAATTCAAATTAAGGTTCAAGTATAGTACTATTCTTTTTTATTTTTTTTATAATTATACAAAAATAAACAAATAAGATCGGTGATTCATACCGATGATATGAAGGGAATAACTCCGGTGAGACATTATTCTTTATTTCAAAAGAGATGTGTAAGTTTGAAACCAGAAGACATGCACTAAACTTCAGAAAAAGTCAATGTATTTTTCTCTTTATAACATTATAAAAGTTAAAAATAAAGTATATAACTAACTAATTTAATTAAATAAAAATTTTAGTATATTTAAAATAATTTCTAATAAAAAATATCATATTATATTTATACTATTAAATAATATTAGAATTTAAATTGTATATAAAACAAATGAACATGGAAAAAGGATAAAAAATAAAAATGTTTAATAGAGCAAATAAGAAGAAGAAAAATAGTGCATCAATTTTAAAATAATAAAGACTAAAAATAAAATATATAATAAAATAATTAAATTAAATCAAAAATTTAAATTATTTAACTATTTTATGCTAAAAAAAGTAATGATGTTCGAATGGTAAATAATAGAAATTGATAGGAGAAATAATATATTAGATGAGATAAAGAGAAATAGAAATGGAGTTATAGTTATAAAAAAAAAAAGAAATGGAGTTATAAATTTTTGACAAAATTGTAATGAATATTTAATTTACAACATAACACTTAAAAATTGATAAAATGAAAATCTTGATAAAATTTAATTAAATCTAATTTTGATTTTCAAATACTTTTATAAAAATAAAAATATATAATCAATTAATTCAATCATTATGTACCATTTATATTAAACTTTTAACGTAACAAAATATTTTATAATAAACGAACAATTTGTTCAGGAAAACTTTTTGAAAAACAATCTGATGAAGGGAGTGAACTAACGTTGCAGGAGCAAAAGTTAAAAACTCTTATGAAAAATTAAGGATTTAAAACAGGCCTATTGCTTGCAGGTTTATGCAAGCCTAAGGCGGTCCAAGCTATAAAAAATGAAACCTGTTTTCAACGCAAGGTTACTCATAGGCCCTGCGATCTTAATTATTTTTTTATTTTTATTTTGTAGTAGTTTTTCATACATTTAATATTTTTTAATCCAACTCAATTCTCAATTTAACGTGCAATGACCTAATATAATATTTTTAGACTTATTTAATTAACACATTACATAAAATAAAAAAAATCTAATTGGTTAATCACAATTTTTTAAAAATAATTTTTTTAATATAATTTAATTTAATATCTCATTGAAGATATTTTTTTCAATTTTTAGAGTTTAATTTTTTATTTTTGCATGTGTCTTACTAATGATTTAATTATTTTTAAAAGTAAAAATAAAGTGCAGGCTACTTGCAAGCCCCCACAATCCCAACTAATTTTGCCCACTTATAATGCGAGCTTATATAGGCAAACTCACGCTTACTTAGCCCACGTTGTTTTATATCCTTATGAAAAATTCAATTTTACAAAATGTGATAAAGATTTGATAATTAGCATATTTTATTTAATTTTAGATTTATTGTGTCATTTAAATTCTAGTTATTTATATTTATTTTCTTATATTTTTATGAAATCATAGATTGAGTAAAATAAAAGCTTTAAGTTTAGAATATTAGTATAAATATATTAAGTCTCACATATTTATAATATGTGTGTGTGTGTACCTTATTAAAAATTTTATTTATCCAATATTCATTCAAAAAATAATAAAGTATTTTGTTTTCAATATTTTTATTTATTTCTAGTACGCTAGAAATTTTATTTTCATATATTTATTTTCCATCCTGCATTAAGTGAAACCAGAGCTTAATTAATAATCCAAAGTTCAAAATTGAATATTTAAGATGATAATTAGTGATGACAATAGAGATAGTGATGAACTTCCTAATAACCATGATTATAGGATTTAAGATTCAGGCTTTCTCTAAGATCCACAACATGCTTACTACCATAGGAGAAGATGCCAACATATTTTATAGTAATGATAGAAACAAATGTATTAAAGATGGTGCTTGCAACCAACTACTTTTATGGTGGAGGTAGAAGCTAAAAATCATGCAATAACTATCAAGCCAACCATTATCAATGAAGACCAAAAATTTCTAATGAAAATTTATGCTTTTAATACGAACATTAACATACAACAAGAAATCTAAATGGAAGAAACATATATCATCATAACCAAGTTATTTTCCTAAATTTAGTAGCAAGCTCAACATTGATTCATTTATAAATTGGATAAATGATGTAGAAGACTTTTTCAACATGATGAATGTTTATGAAAATAAGAAAGTGAAACTAGTAAATAAAAACTTGAGAGGATAAGCATTTACATGGTGGAATCGTCTACAAGTTTATAGAACTCATCAAGGTAAAAATGATATCAAATCATGGATGTAGATGAAGAAGATGTTGGCTAGAAAATATTTTCCAAATTATTTTAATGTGATCCTACTTGAAGTAAGTTAAAATCATCATCCAATTTAATCAATTATGGAAAGACATTATTATCCAGAATCATTAGCACTGAATAGACGCTACCATCAAGTTCAACCAATCAAAAAGAGTTATTTTTATCAGTCAATCATGAAAAATAGTATAGTGGAGAATTATGTTGCTTGAAATATTGTAAGAAAATATCAAAATCAAGATACTTATTGAAAATTGAAAAATAATTTCAAGCTCATCAAAGCATTAAAGTAATAAATAATATTTGTGACCAAATTTATGTAGATTAAGCTTATAAATATCAAGTTTTCATTGAGTTTAACACTTTTATCTTTAATGAAAATTATGCAAGTGTAAGTGAACTAAGAGGTATCATCAATGAAAGAGAGGCAACTTATTGTCAAGAAGCTGAAAGTGTAGTTATAAAAGATTTTACACAGTGAAAATGGGACAAACTTGATGAAATATGTTCAGCATATAGCAATCCACAAAAAAATTAAGAATTTGAGGCTATTGAGGAAAATGAAATTGTTAAATAAGAGAATAACATAGAAGAGTGTTTAAAGAATTAAAGAGAAAAAAAGTTTAACAATCAAGAAGGGGAACTAATTGTTGAAAGGTGTACCAAAATATTAAGAAAAGTGTCATGATTCTAACTTGATTGTGTCTAATGTAGAACTAATTACTTGATTTTGACAAGCTAAATTCAATAAACTTATCACAATATAAATAATCCATTGCATATCATAATTGAGCAAAAATTTACAAATTTACTAGGAAGTTTGAGTTGCCTATAAATCTTACAAGGAAATGATAAACGACTTTAACTCCCCCAAAAAATGAGGGATCAATGTTGGTAACCTCTAACAAAGCCTAAACATAGAACAAAGCCCAAAAGATATCCTATTTACAAATACTTGATACCAATATCAACCAAATTACAAAACTTCCAAATGATCCAACTCATGGAAAGTAGTGGTGGATGCTTGATTTGAGAATTTACAAAATATATCATGGAAGAGTGAGTCCGAGGCTCAATAAATAGACATTCATATACATGAATATTCAACACATGGATTTACTAATTGGACTATCCCTTTGAAGAAATATCATATAAGGTAGCCAATTTGATAAGGATAGTTATCGATAATATCTTAATTATACCATATAATGATAGTTATCGATAATAAATATTCATTCAATCATAAATCCAATAACATTCATAAATATAAATATATACATCTATTTAGTGACTCCTGGTCAAACCTTATACTCTACCATCCTTTCCATCCTTATTTCTCTTGAGTAAACCCTATATCTTACCCTCATCTTTATTAGGAATTTTCCATCTTACATCCATATTTCCCTTGACACATTTCTCAAGTCACATTGTATTCACATATCATATTATGGTTTTAGACATTTTCGATTCATTATTCATGATGCCAAGCCTCAATGTGTGGTTACATTCATCACCTTTCATTGCCTAATCATTATTATAATTATCTCATAACATGTATACTAGATCAATTCTACTACCTATGATCATTATTCTATGTATCTTGTCATCATTGATTATATTTCAATGTATTTTAGTGTTTTGGAAACATTTACTTCATGTTAGGCTTTTAGGAGTTATAATGTTTTAAGGCTATTGGGTGTAATCGAATATTATAAGCAATTATAAGAGCCTTAAAAGAAATCTTAAGCCCCATAATCGACTATTATATTTAATTATTGAGGTCTCAGTGCCATTTTAGGACTTAATAATTGAATACAATAATCAATTATAAAGCACTAAGAAATACCTTAGAATTCTATAATCAATTACCCATTCATAGAAGCTAGCTTATAATCACATAGTTGATTATCATAATTAACTATACTTTACCATATAGCTTGTTTTGGGGTATAATCGACTATCATATAGAACTCTAAAAAATTTACTATTTATTCTTCATCTATTTTGCATTTAATGTAACATTTACCTAACTAATCAATAGTAACTCATTAATATGTAACAACTGCACACCATTAATGCTATAAACATTATTTAATTAATTTATATTCATTAAACAATACACAATTTCATAATTTAACTTATAAAGTCATAAAAAGCCTAAATAAGCAATTTAACTTAAAATTTAACAAGTAAAGAAGGAGTATTCGCTCACCTAATGTGGAAGAGAATACTAGGATGCTAGATTTGAACTCTTCTAACCTTAATCACATCAAAGAGTAAAGGATTTTTATGTTAAGGTCCTAAGCTCCCATTAGAATTAAAACCTATCAAGTTTCTCTAAAACCAAAAGGACAATGGGAAGGAATTTCAATGATAAAGTACTTTTACCTTGATTAAATGAAGAACTTGTGAGGAATTGATGATTCTTGCGTTGAAGGGAAGATGGATAAGTAAAAAGAGTTGTAAGAAAAGTTAAGAATTTTGAAAAAGAAAAGTGGGGGAAGGGCAAGAGAAATGGTATCATTAAATAGAAAAGATGCTCAAAGGCATTTTTAGAAACTTACTCTAAAAACTCTTCCATACTCACATACTAATTTATAATAACTTAAAATCTTATACTTTATTACTTTATTAAACTTTTCTCATTCATTTCTTATAAATTTCACATTTTTATATTTATTAAATTATTGATCTTTATTTTATTCCATATACCTCAATTATCATCTTCAACAAAATAAATTTTGATTTATTATTTTTTAAAGAGAATGTAAGAAAAAATTTAATGATGAGTTTATAATCCAACAATAAGCAATTACTACTAATTATCTGAAGATTAAAGCAATTGATTTTATTTACTACTTGACTTTAGTAAAGTACAATACTTGATAAATCTTATAAACAAATTGAAGTTTAATATTATTTTTCATAGAGATTTATTTCAAAGTTTATTATTATTTCAAGATGTTAAAGAAACAAAAGTATTCTAAATATTTATTTTAGGGATATGGAAAAATTCAAGTTCAACATATGAACTCGATGTCAAGTTCTTTTCAAGTGAAGAGAAATGATGCGAGGACAAAAATTAAAAGATCTTATGAAAAAATTAATTTTGCAAAATGTGATAAATATTTGATAATTATTGTATTTTATTTAGTTTTAGGTTTATTATGTTATTTAAATTCTAATTAAATATAATTATTTTCTTTTAATTTTATGAAGTCTCACATTAGGTAGAATAAAAGCTTTTAGTTTTGGATATTAATATAAATATATTAAGTTCTACATTACTTAAAATCACATAGATAATTTCCTTAAAATTTGTATATATATGTACTCATTGAGGAGTTTTAGTTATCCAATATTTATTACAAAATCAATATAGTATTACATTTCCAATATTTTTATTTATTTTCATTGTGCAAGAAATTTTATATTTCACTTTCATTTTCCATCTTACGTCGCCTAAAATAATGAATAGTATCCTTCTCTTGATATGAGACAGTGACATACTTGACTTATGAATAATCTAATATAAATACTTGACTTACGAATAATTTAATATAAAAATGGTAATATCATGGTTATTATAATATTAAAAAAAATAACATAAAAATAGTAAATTTAAATGAAAAAATTATAAGTAAATTATAAGTAAATAAATAAATAATAATATGCTAAAAGGAGTATATTAAAGTAATAGATAGTGTTACTCTCCCCCTATGAGATGGTGATATGCTTGATCTAAGAATAACTTGATATGAAAATTATAATATCATGACTATTACAATATTAGAATGAATTTTATAAATAAAATTTTTAGCAACATTAAATGAAAAGGTTATAAGTAAATAAATAATTATTAAAAAATCAATTGATAATATTTTCATCTATAAATTGAAGCTACAATGGAACCTCTAGTTAATAAGTATTAAAACTATATAAATTGCAATCACAACTAAATTGCAATCATAATGTTATATTTTAATATATAAATTGAAGTTACAATCAAATTTCAAAATGAAATTGAATTATAGCATTAAAATTATGTAAAGATAAAAATTTATTTTCAAATATAATCAAATAAAAAATAAGTAATCAAATTTTCATAAGATGCATTATTTGATCCACTAATTTTAATTGAATATTTAAAATTAATTTGAAATTTTAAATTGTCAACTATTCAAATAATTTTAGGTAAAAATTTTATGGGTAAAATTATAAAATATTTGCAAAACTAATTATTAGTAATAATTATGCATGCTCATATTTCATGTTATCATGGAGAAAAATATTGAAAAAGATATTTAATTAAATTAAAAAAAATATTTAATTTTTAATTGTGATATAATTTGAATCATCAACCATAATTGGAGAAGTAGATAGTTGAGGTAAATAAGTATATAAAGTTGAAGAGGAGAATGTGAATAAATAAAATTTAGTAATTTGGGTAGTGAATTTCAGTTTTAAATTAATTTGTATTTATAATTATACAAATTTCAAATGCATAGTTAAAATAAAAAATAAAATTTTCAATAATTTTATGAAGTTACACTAGTCAAAGTGAAAATTTACAAGTAAAATAAAAAATTCACAAAATTAATTATCAATAATAATTATGATTAAAAATGGAATACTTATAATTCTAGCAATTAAGGAGATATGAATAAAATATTTTATACAATTAGAGAAAAAATTAAATAACATATTTAACATGATTAGATATAAAATATATTTATATAAAAGAAGGGAAATGAAATATAGCTAAAAATTATAGAAAATGATACATAAATAACTCTTTAATATATTAAAGATAAAGGATAAAAGTTAACAAGGAGATAAAGTAATAAGTAAAAAATACTAAAGTAAAAGATTAACAAGAAGCTAATATTTACAAAAGAAAGTAAAATCTTAATTTAACAATGAGATTGTTGATATATAAGCCAATTAAGTAAATGCTAATCACCACCTGATGAGTGATGATTAAGTAATAATTATTAATATTTCAATTATTATCAAAATTGTATTTATTATTTTATTCCTATTTTTAATAACGTAATTAATAAGAAAGGGAGGGATATAAGTACATTTTTCATTTATTTCTGTTACATCCCTAGGATTAAGACTTATTTATTCATTCACTTATTTAGATGATAATCTATTATTTTATTTATTCATTTGTTGTTTTAATGACATATCTTAAGTTCTAGAAATTTAAGAAAAATAAGTTGTAAATTATTAAAACAAAATTACTAATTTCATTTTTAAAATTATAAGGCAATGACAAAATAATATTTGAATATGATCGGATTTATCCCCAAATAATAGTTTGTACAAACATTTTCATTTCTTTATACAAATAATTTTATTCCTAAATACATGTATACATGAATGAATTTATCTATACAGATTATTTACAAATAAATTTGATTATTTAATATAATTTAAGGATCATTTATCAGTGTCTTACAATTTCAATGATGAAATTAGTGATTTCATCAAATTTTATTAAGTTGATTAATATGACAAATAATTGGAATGGTGAATATGTTAGAAAATTTTAATGGGAGAAGAATGCATTGATTTAATGGAATTTGATGATGGTTTGAAGTAGGAAGAGTTTATAAGACATTTATGGTGATTAAGGTTTAGCAAATAAAAAGTAATGGATGATAAAGAAAATTTGTGAACCTTATTTTTCCAAAATACCCTTCAACCATTTTCCATACTATCCTCACTTAAAAACATTTAAGAACTTTTATTCTCTTATTTCCTTATCTCCTTATCTATTCTTTCAAACTCAGGGTTACAATCACAAAAGATCTCAATAATTTCCTTTAATTCTCATCTCATTAAGGCAAAGAAATTCAATACCTTTAATGCTTAGTAAGTTTTCAAACTTATCTTCTTTTGTTTCTTGTCCCATCAACATTCTATTTGGCTTTGATGAGGAGAAATAGATGAAATTGCAACCCTACACTTTATTTCTTTTTTCTAAACTTTTGTAATTAACATTATATCCTAAACTTAAAATAAATTTTCTATTTTACTTTAAGTTTAACTTTTAAAAGGCTTTGTATGATACTATGCTTAAGATTTGATGTGTTTTGATAGGTTGGTGATAATGTTGAATGCTAAAAATAAGACTACGGGATTGGAAATTGATGAATGAACATTAATTTTATAGAGAAACCTATAATTTGTGAACTTGTAGTTGACTATGACTAGATAGAATTGCTATTAAGCTAACTGTAGTCAATTATGGTTGGGCAGAGTTAGCCTTTAAATCCCTATAGTCAACTACATAGTCAACTATAGGTGTCAAAATTCGTCTATAAATGTTCATAGTTAAGTATATTAATCGACTATTGTTCTGTTTCTTCATAATAATGCATGTTTATGTTGTTAAAGAAAAGGATTCACTTATATCTTAGTATATTCATATATATATATATATGCATGATTGCATCCCAATTATAGAATTGTAATGTGAGGCAAGATGTTTATGTTTATATTATGAATTATGAGATTAATAAGATTATTGATAATAAAGGAGATAATACATATATTTATGCTACATTCGTATACCAAATTCGTGTGCTCATTTATGAGAGGGTAAGGCTAACCTTGAAAGGACAATGATAAAGCTTGTAAGGGAATAAAGATGAATAAAAGATACAAGAAGAATTGTTTGCTTTAGCTATATGCTCTTTATTGAAATTATTATTATGATTCTTGACCCTAAGTGGTTATATAAGCTTAAGTTTCGTGTGTGTTAACCCTTGTGAAATTTATATACACTCCTTAGTAGGATGAAAATCTTGATATTAGTAAAGTTTATTCTTTAAGGTAACTCGATCAGCCATAGAATGAAATAGCCCATGAGTAAGTATGCTCAAGAATGTTGCATTTTCTTTATGATCAAATTGTTAAGTAATCATATTAAGTTGCTTATGTGACATAATTATTTACTTAGAATGCTATTTCTTTAAGTTTTTGAACTTATTTTTTTATAATTTACAATTTCAAATAGTTAGACAAACATTTTACCCTCACCGACCCTTGTAGTAATTAGGGTCACAAGTCTTTCCTCCTTATACTGGCCTAGTACCATTCTTTTGCAATGAAGTCCATTGTAGAACTTTCATTTGAACATTTTAACAAAGGTCATGGTCATTGATAAGTAAGGCATAGATTCTTTCATACAAGGTGGTAGTTAGGTCAACATATACTCCTCTATCTATTAGGTTTAAAATTAGCATAACTTCTTTTTTATCATATAAATATAAATTTGAATTTTCAATTAAATGAAAGTGAATAACTTTTTTTTCTTAATTATTCTTTTAGTTATAGTCAAATAACAAAAAAATTGTACAAATCCTTACTTTTTGAATGTGAATAAATGAACATTTAAAAAGGAATGACTTGAAAGATTAAGATTATTAGTTTCGCGTTACTCGTAACTTTACAAGGTTATGACAATTTCTCTTTCTCTTTTTTTTATTGTCCTACTTTTAATAACATAATTAATAAGAGAGAGGACATTAGCGTATTTTCTATTACTTTTTATTTTTATTTCTTTATATTTTTCCTTTTTTCTTTCCCAACTCTACATCGAAGTAATCATCTTTAAGCAAAATTAATCACCATTCACTTCATTATCAATAAAAAAATGAAAACATAAATTTAAAATTGAAATCAATATTATAAAAAATTGAAATATTTAAAATATAATTTAAAATTAAAATTAACATTATCCATTATCTAAATCTTTTTTTACAAAAGAATAACATTCTAATAAACAAAAGTTGATAAAATGTTTAAGGAGAAAGTTTACCATTTGCATTCTCAAAATTCAAAATAGTCTTAACAAAAAATTCAATCAATGTGAATTTGAAACAGAGATTTAAAATAGAAAAAAAGGGTGTTTATGCTATTGTTTCTTCATACTGCCAAAATTTATGTTAATTTTTCTTCATATATACCTATTTTTCTCAACACTAGTGTTATTATTTTAATATTCAATTCCATGAATAATTTAAAAAGAAAAAAATGTAATATTTAAGGTTTATCTTTCTTTGAAGAAGAGAGAGAAGGAAGCCAATATTGAAAAAGAAAGTAGGCAAAAATAGAAATAAATAAATAAAAATTATTAAAATAAAAAATTAATAAAAAGTGTTAATTAATCTTCCTCCTTTTAGATCTACTTCTTCCTCTCTCATGAATTATATAATTAAAAATAAAATTAAAATAGTATAAAGAAATTATACTATAATTTAAAGTATTATCAATTAGAGATTAATAATTATTGCTTAATTATCATTCCCAACAATAGTTAGCATTTGCTTAATAAAAATTTATGTTAGGATTAGTGGTTACAAGTAGAATTGTAGGTTAGCTTGACTTGATTTGAAATTCAACTTGTATTTAAATAAATCAAAATTTTTAAGTTAAGTTTAACTCAAATTAAGTTTATGAATTGTTCAACTTGACTTTACAACTTATTTGATCTAATCATGTAAATTAAAATCTCAAATAAGTAAATTTGAATAAAAATGAATCAAATCAATTTGTATTAGTGGTTCATTAATTCAACTCTTTTGATATTTTTATTTTAAAAAATTAATTTAAATCAATTTGACATAATATAAATTATATATTTAAAATCATAATTTGATAAATTTTATCAAAATATTTATATATAATTAATTTATCAAATTAGTCCATGAATTAAACAAATCAAACAATTATAAATCGAATTTAACTTATTTAACAATTTTGAACAATTTTCCCATGCAATTTTAATTTAAATAAATTTAAAATTTAATTTATTTGAATTAAAATTTTAAACAAATAAATCTGAATAAAATTGAATCAAATCAATTTGTATCAGTGATTCATTAATTGAGCTCATTTGATTTATTTGTTCTAAAATCATTTAAAAATTAATATTTAAATTAATTTTAATATATTACATAATATATATTTAATATCATAATTTGATAAATATCATTAAAATATTTATATATATAATTACTTTATCAAATTGGTCTATAAATTAAATAACTCAAGCTAATTATAAATGAAAATTGATTTATTTAACGATCTTGAAATTTGTTTTTGATACAAGTTCAATTTATTTAGTTCATAAATTTAAAATTAATTTTTGACTTAAATAACGAGTGGTTAACGAAATAGTTTGATTTATTTTCGATTCTCATTGCTCTCGAAAAAAAAAAAAAAAGGAAAAAGGGGAGCATTCAAACCGAAGTGCTGGGTTTGGCGCGGTAAGTAAAAAGATTAGATAAGAAATCATCGGCTGAGTCAACTGGGGTGTGACGTCAAATCTACAATCTCCACGTCATTCACAAACACTGGCCGTTGATTAACTGCCGAGATCAACGGCGCAGCTCTTTTCTCGGTGGATGGACATTTGACAGCAGTGTCTGACGTGGTAACCTCTTTTTGCAGGCCAACATCGTCACCGACAGGATGACGTGTCGCCTCAGGTACATGGCTCAGCACGCTACCTCTTTACGGGGCCCACTTAGCGCGGACATGAACCGCCATTTCAATTCCCATCAGGTTCGGATTTTTTCCTCCCGCAAATTTTGATCACTTCTTTCATGGTTTAATGCAATTATATTTGCTGCTATTTAATTTTTAAAATTATATATTTTCACTTTTCCCACGTGTAAAATGCAATGATATTTACTTTTTGTTTATGACTTTCTTTTTTTTTTTTTGAATGACATTCTTTATGATTGAAGACCCTTTTTTATATTTTTATATAAAAATTACACTATGCAAGCAATGAAAAATAATGTTTTATTTTTGTTCTTCGAATAAAATGTAATTTTATTCATCAAAATCTAGAAAATGGTCCTTCATTATTCACTATGAAGAATGACATAGTGGCAGTAGAGAATAAATTATAATTTAAAAAATAACTTATTATATTTCATAATAGTAGAAAAGACTAATTTTAAAAAAATTGAATATAATTAAATTAAATATTATGAAAAATGAGTGTAATTTATTCGATTTTTAACTATAATCCTTTTTTAATATCATTCAAAAGATTATTTTTTTATATTTTAATGTAAAAATATTATAAAATGATCATATATGTAATGGGAGATTATTTTTATCCTCCAAATAGAAGACACGTCATTCTCACAAACGCGGAAAATGATCACTTACTACAGGAAAAAACGTTAAGAATTTGCGATTTTAAAATTAACGTTGATTTGTTTTATAATAATGAAAACGCTTCAGATAAAAGTGATTAATTTTAAACAAATAAAAAGTATCAGACATTACTAAGTCAAATATTACAGGAAGTTATTATAATTTATCTATTATTTAAAATCAATTACACTCAATCTTTCTATTTATACTAGGCGTACTTACTTTCTTTTATCATTAAAATATATGCCCATTTTGCTTATTTTCGAATGATAAATGTACACTTGTCCCCTTGGTACATCCGATAAAATTAGAATGAATAAAACATAAACACTTAAAGTAGAGAGGTGAGAATACTGCATAGTTCTAAAAGTAGAATGATTATGCATAATTATGCCAAATTTCATGGGAGGTAAGTGCTATTTTTTTTAATTTTGTTTTCATGAAAACTTTTTTAAAAATTATGTAATTATGTAAAAAAATTATAACTTTTACATAATTCAATTTTTTTAATGCAGTCAGTTTTTTATAAAAAAAATTAGGAGTGTTCAAGGTATGTGAAATTACAACCGTAAAACAATATCTGTGGGACAGAAATATTTAAAAGCTCTGAGCAAATATTATAATTATAAAGTCCTGCGAAAATTCAATATTACCTTGAGGCAATTCTCCTTTCCCCGAATCGTGACGTTTTTTTTTAAAATTTTCCGTTATTCCCGTGATATCCTTGATTTGGTTGTCGAATTGACAGAATTGCCATGCCCGCCGATTTCTTTGACTTTAAGGCTGAGACTGAAGATTCCTACGTTCATATTCAGCGATGCTACCATGATGGGGTAGGAAATTAGATTTTGACCGTAAATTAAGGAGAGTCAAAAAAATATATAATAGTGAAATAATTTTGTAAAATTTAATTTGATAGATATTGTAAATATCAAATTTAATTTTAGATTTTATTGTCATTATTTGTATTATTTTTGTTTATATAATTTTATAATAACACTACATGTAATAAAAATAATTTTAAAATTACATTTTAAATACAAATTAAAATTTATCAATAAATATAAAATAAAAGATAAGTTCATAAAATTTAATTTAATAATAAAATATGTAAAATTTAATTTTAAATCTTATTTTTATTACTTACAATATTTTTTCTGTAAGAACTCCACGAGTAACGCCATGCCTCTACCAAATTTTTTAAAGAAGCCGACATTTTATTTATTTTTGTAAAAAGAGATAGAAAAATGATTCTGTTGTGATTCCTGTGTTTTTTCCTCTCAAATATTGATAATTTGAATTTGAATTTCTTTGAGAAACGAAGAAAATTTATATTTAATCTGACCAAAATTTTTGCTAATAAAATAAAAAAGGAATAATGCTTGGGTGTTTAATCCACCAAAGTTCGAACTAATGTATTTCCTGCAAGAATTATAAAATTTTCTTATCGTTCTAATTACTTTGCATCAAGAGTTATGACCTTTTCATAATTTTTTTTATAATTTAATTGACAAAACTGTAATTTGTTACACATTTATTTCTTACTTGTTACAAGTTTCACGGCAAATTATAGGAAAATTAAGAATTATTTTCTGTGATAGTAGAACTTATTAGTTCATTATCAAAGAATTTTAGTTTAAATAGTATTCAATTTTTTTAAAATTATATATTTTTTATTGTATTTATGATTCTATTATCTTTGTGTATATATATACAGTGGCGGAGCCAGGGGGCAAGACTGGGCCCCGGCCCCCCTGTTTTTTGAAATTTATTATATATATGTTATGAAAATTTATATTGGCCCCCCTAAAGTATTTCATTCTGGCCCCCCTATACTAAAATTTCTGCCTCCGCCACTGTATATATAATAATTTAATCATTTTTATTATAAAAAATTATTAATTGATTAGACTCGAACTCGAAAGAATCCAAATAATATTTGGGATATAAGAGATGAGAAATCTTAAAAAAAGAAAAAAAAAAGGACATTAAATACTTCTTAAAGAAGTAGCGGTAGTGTTGTCACTATTGTGAGGGTGGCATTGTTTGGCAGCCGAATAACGAGACAAAAATTATTATGCGCTCGAACTATATTATGTATTTTTAGTTATATATAATTAATAATTATATGATTTTATTTATTTTATTGAAAAAATAGAAATATTATTTATATATGTTAAGAAAATAATATTATTATTTGTATTAAAAATTTTAAAAAATATGATAAAATATGATAATAAAAGAAAATAACTTATTTTAAATATAAATTACTTTATAAAAAATTTTATATTTAATATTAAATAAATAAATTATTTTTTAATATTTTATAATTATATTTTCAAGAAAATATTTTCCGTCACAATAAACAAACTTTGAGGTTGTAGAATTTTTCATTAGTGAGAACATTGCACCGATTTATTATGTTTTAAAAATGAAAGAGGGTTTGTGATTGGAAGAGTAAAAACTAAATGCAAAAATTGTAGTAATGGCCCACTAAGGTACATGGGCAGATTTCAGTCATGTAGCCCGCTGTATGCATAAGTGGGCTTTTAGATACATCGATCCAAACCAGGACCAGGCCCACTATCATCCTATTGAAAGGCTTGAAGCCTTGAATTTAACCTACCTAACTCATCTAATTGTCAAGTAATTCTGATTCTGATGCCTTTTTCTTTGTTTGGGCTCGTTTGATTTGATGAAAAATAGTTATTTTCAAAATCTAATTATAAAATGAAAGATCTCAAATTAAAATACATGTGAAAATTTTAATATATCATTAAATAAATTATTAAATGACCAAAAAGTTACAAAATGGGGAATATCCAAATGAATATTTGTTAATAGAGTATATGAGTGAATTGGGTTTAATCAGCCAAATACTTTTTTTTTAAAAAAAAGGCTAAGGTACGCATAAAGGTGTGTAAAATAATGAATCTCCTAATGTGGATCTTCTCAGAACCAAATTTGGATAAAAACTTCTCTTCATTTCAATTGGCAGCATAGGCTCTTGGATTTGTCATTTCTGAGCTCGTAATTAGAGTTAGTAGATCTGATTATAGACATGGGGCCAAGTATGCAACATTGGCATCCGTTGTGCTTTTGCCAAACACCCCTTGGTTTCTCACTGGGATCAGCCCATTTTCTCATGCAATCCAACTCAACCAAATGAAGCAATTCAAGACCATAGTTGATGAACTCCAAGAACAAGTTAGAAGTATGTTATAATTTGGTGAGTTCTTCTATGTATTAAATTCTACTTGATGCATAAAATTTAATGATTCATACTCTTCTATGCTCCAATACTATTTTCTTTTCAAAAAGATGCTGCTTGCACGATTCACTTTTTCATAATTTTTTTATATCTTGCATTTATTGCACAAATTCTTTAAAATTATCTTACATGTTATTCTCTTTTTTTTTATTTTTCATTATTTTCCCTTAATTTCGCATATTTCATTAAAAATATTTTTTTTAAAAAATATCATTTATTTATATATCGATAAACAGGTGACAAATTGCTCATTTTTTATTTAAAAAATTCTTGAAGAACTTATTTTTTTTAAATTTAATATTAAATAAAAAAAATAATTTAATTTATCTTAATATTTTTAATTATATTTTACAAAAAAAAAACTTTTTCATTGAAACAAGAGAGCCTTTTCTCCAAATTATCTCGCACCAATTCCTGTTTCTGCATTAAGATAGGTAGTTCTTGTAATTCTTCCTCAGAGTGAAAACTTCCTTGATTGGATATCTTGGAAAGATCTCTTTACACATTTTAGTTTGGCCAAAATGATTATACCTCCAATTTAGTAGCCATCGTTTCCCAAATTGCCGCAACCATCAAGGTATTTTCATACCATGTTGATCAATCACCATGTTAGAAAAATGCCAAGTTTCAAAATGATTGTCTCAAACTTAGCCGATTTGGATTCCCTTCGTTTTGAGCTAGTTAGAATCCCAAGTGTCCATCACATCACATAACAATAGAGATGAAAGGGTGAGTGGGATCAACTTACGTGAGGTTAGGATTCACTCCACTCTCTCTACCCTATTTAATTGGGAATAGATAGTTCCTATTTTTCAAAAAATGGATTAAGTAAATTTTAAAGAGAGGTAGATGTAATTTTTTTTATCTAAAATTGTATATCCTAATAAAAAAATAATAAATCTTAAAATAAAAATTATATTTTTATCTCTCCAAAATTAACAAATAGAATTGAAAGAATCTAAAACCTTTTTAATTGTACTCTTTTTATGCTACATGAAATTCAAATTCTACTTTATGTATATATATGTCGTAATTTGAGTTAAATCAATACAACATTATGGATGATTGTATTTTATGTGTGGGTAATAATGTGAGAAACTGTGCATGCATAGAGCACCGCTTTTTGTTCACTGAAACTTCTAAATATTAAATTTTGCTGATTGAAATTTCTAGGAGCTGTATGAAATTGGAGGCCATACCTTTGTGGTGCTTAATCTTGATCCAATGGGATGCTATCCTTCAATCTTAGTGGAGGTTCTTCATGACAGCTCAGATCTTGATGAGTTTGGATGCATGATTTCTTACAACAATGATGTAGTGGATTACAACATGTTGAAGGAGGCATTGAACCAAACCAGAGAAAGTCATCTAGATGCTTCTATTTTTTATGTGGATGCTCATTCTATTTTCTTAGAGCTCTTCTAGTATGGCACTTTTCATGTTACAAATTCCTATTCCTTAGGTTTCTATCATAATCACTATTACAAAATTACAATTTATATATATATATATATATATATATATAAATTATAGGTTAAAATAATATTTACATAAAGACAGTAATATTATTATATGGATACTCGCCCTATTTCTTTAAAACTCTTTCAGTATCCCACTTTTAATGCTAAGAATTCGTATTCTTTAGAATTCTATCATAATCAATACTATAAAATTATCACTCTTTGTTAGTTGGTAGATGTTAACTATAAATTAAAATGACGCTTATATAGATGTGGTGATATCTTTAAAATTATTTAAATAAATAAAGTGATAATTTTTGAACAATCTAACATTTATAATTAAATAATAATATTTTTAAAATTTAAATAAAAATTTAAGGTAATGATTAATCTCAGAATCTATCTTCCAAAAGAAATAAAAAAAGTCACATAAAATAAAAATAGTCCTTAGAGCTTTATCATAATCTATGAACTTTCTTGATATAAAGTTAAATTCAACAAAAGAAAATGGCCCTTGATTTTGAAATTAATAATCTCTCAGATGAATGTTTTGTTGTATATATATCTTTTCCATTGCTTATATGATATTTAGTTTCAGGAAAATTCACTCCATTTAGAGAAGTCTGATAATTACAAAATGTCAAAGCTCAGTATAATCTCTAGCATGTGCAAAAACATTTGAATGTGAACATAGAGCATATTATGGCCAAAAAAAAAAAAACATAGAGCATAGATAATCATAACTTGTCTTAAAATTCTAATTAATCTATAAGAATTGGGGTAGAAAAGACATTATGTCTCTGACAATTTGATATCTAAATTAGTAGGCACCTTTCTTATGGGCCTATACTTCTACAGCACTAAAGGAAAAAAATGGATGTCACTATTACGGCTACATTTGGGCCGTTTCATTTGGGTGAGATAATGGATCCTGCTCAAATGCGGATTTGAGGGTCAATACTATCATAATGTGCACTTTTCTTATGGTTTTAGGAGTTCATTTATTTTTTTAAAAATATTTTTATAAAAAATTATATATATTATATAATGAAGAAGTAATATTCTATTTTTATATTTTATTATTAAAAAATAATATTTGAAATTATAATAATAAAAAATAATTTATTAAAAGAATGATTTAATATAAAATTATTTAAAATTATATATTAAAAGAAATTTTTATAAAAGAATTATTTTATTAAAAATTTCTCATTTAATATAAAATATAAAAAATATTTTTATTATTTAATAATTTATAATTATAATACTATAAAAAAAACTTTTTACCAAAATAAACAAAACTTACAAATCCCAAAATTTGGACCCTCCCATTTGAGCGAGATGATGGATCTTACTTGAATGCGGACAAGATCCAAGCATCGATAACTGATACTATCATAATGTTCACTTTCCTTTTGATCTTAGGATTTTTCTAAACTATGCATTTAATGTATAGGATAAGAGCTAATTAATGTTTATTAAAATAAAAAATTTTCTTGTAAAAGTGATATTAATTAATAAAATAATTAATTATAATTTATTTTTATGAAAAAAAATTTAGTTGGCATAGGTATTAATTAACTTTTATTCTATACACCAGAAACATACCTTAGAAAAACCCTTAATCTTGAAAGTTTCAAACATATCATAACAATAATTTAGTAATGATATTTCGAATAATTTTACTTCCACAATTAAATTGACTCATAATAGTCTCATTTTGCAAGAGAGTTGAATTTTAGAATTATAGGTGAGTCCACCTTCAATCATAAAGTGAGGTTATTGTAAATTAGTTCGACTATGTTGGATCGATCCCATTTAAATCAGTAAAAGGGCCTAATTCCGACGTTTACTTCAAATTATATTATTATTATTATTATGGAATAGGATAGATGAGTGATTCGTTTAGTTTATTTAATAATTTTAATTAATAAAAATTATATTATAAAATTATTTATTGAATTTAATATCTTATTATTGTTTACAAAATATATTTTTAATTATTAATGAAATATTATTTTAATTTATTATTATTTTATTAAAATAAAAAATTTATATCTTTGTTATATATGCTTATTTGTAATTAAAATATTAATTTTTATTAAGAATTTAAAATAAATTGACGAATTAATCCAAATTGCAAATAAATGTATCAGATGTCGAATTAAATTGCAATCCTTATTATGAAAGAGGGCTAAAGCCTGGCACAAAAGCATACTGTGGTTATGGAGGTGGCGACTAAAACTTTGAAATTCAAGTTTACTGCGGTGATACAAAAGAGATCAATGTGCGCACTGTGAAAGCAACGGCTCGTGTCCTATTCCAATCCTCCATTTCGGCCCAACCCTCTGATCTTCAACCTATTGGTTGATGCAATCCTACAGAGATTTTTCCTTATTTTATAAATAAAAAATATAAAACTGTTAAAAATAGAGAGATTACGATATACTCCTCACATCGTGATATATTAATTATTATTAAATCTTATTATATATTAAATTTGTTAAAAAAATAAATTTAATATGCTACATAATAATAAATTAATAATCAAATTTGATAATATATTAATATATCATTATATTATTAATAATGCACTATAAAATTTTCGTTTGATCTATTGTTGCAGTAATATTGAAAATCATAGTACTATTATATACAAGGACCTGTGATGTAATCCTGTGCTAGTCCCTCAACGCTAAGTAATTTACTTTTATCTACATCTGTCCAATACGATTAATGTTTGTTGATTTATAGGGCTGTGACATGACATAAAAAAATTACTAAAAGAATTAAGATGATTATAATAATATGTATTTTTAAATTATAGTGAATTAATATATTTATCTGAATATTTATCATTCTGATGTATAGTTTTTCATCATTACATCACCATATAACTATATAAATTTACAAGTATTAGTTAAAAATATTTAAATTAATGAGCATAAGAAATTATTACAAATAAAAATAAATTCAAAGGACCTAATTTAAAAAAATATAAAAATGAAATTACAATTTATAGGTGCTAAAAGTTTAATTTAACCTAAATAATTTTATATAAAAAATTTACAGTATATAGAGTGGCGTAAACTTACACCACTAAATTCATTATTATGATTTAATTAATTTTAAAATAATAATGATGCCATTTAAAATTATTTAAATAATTTAGTGGTGTATAATACGGTTAAATAGGTGATATATAATAAATATTTCTTTATATATATATGAGGAACACTACGACACTTCAGGACTTCCAAACTCGGGGTAGATCTTATTTGATGGCTTTTGGAAGTGTCACGTCACTCTAAATTTGAAACCTGGGGTGCCCGTAGAATTTCACTCTTTATATATATATATAACGTAGAATTAAAAATCTTTTGTCTGAAGGAGCAGGAGTTGGAATCTTGTCCACGTATTTCTTATCCCCTTTTCTATCTTTTAAAACTTGGGGAAGAACTTCGAGAAAGTAAAATAATATAGAAGGAAAATATTGATTCAAGAAGAATAAAACGACAATCTACTTATATTTTTCGGAGATGACTAAGCAAATTAAAACCCCACAATGAAGGGCTCTAGCAAAGATATCAGTTTCCAAGCTTCGAATTTTATTTCTATATCAATGAACAATTGTAGCCGGAGCCTTTGGCACATTCGATTATTTTATTTTATTTTTTTTTTATTTTCTTTTTTAAGTTTTGTGTCTCGTATTATATCCGGATCTTTCTACAGTATCTCTTAATATTAATTTTTTTAAAAAAATTTGTATAAAATTTAATTTTCAAATTAATATTATATATATATATATATATATTAAATGATTTGTTCAGTTGTTAATATTATTATTTAAGGAAGGCACTTGTCATAGTATTATTAGAGTTTCAAAATCTAAAATAATGTCACAAGTTTAGAAATCGTTAAATTGTAATTATTTAATTATAATTATTTATTTTTTAATGGATGCCTATAATCAAATGGTTTCAATATAACAATTTTTGAAATTGTTACATTGCCCAAAATTTGAGATCCTAATGTTGTATTTAGTATGATGGAATGGAATAGAATGAAAATGTAGTTAAATAAGATGAAATGAGTATTTTATTTCATTTTTACGTTAATATATCAAAATAATGTGGAAATAGAATGAAGAAAAGATAAGTAATCACAATAATATTTTTACCATAAAAATAAAAATATTTTAATAAATAATTTAATATTCTTAGAATGTCTAATAATGTCAATAATAAAAATTATCATAATTTAAATTTTATTATCAAAATTATAATTTACTAATTTTTTTCATATTTTTAAAGAGTTAAAAAATATCATATTTTAAATTGTATTTTTAGAAAATATAATTATCAAAATATTTTAATAAAAATATTTAAAAATAATGTTATTTTATGTTTATTAACCAAAAGTAGTATTGGAAAATATATAAAAAATACAAGGGATAGAACTATAAATAAAATTATTTCATGAATGATAAAATAACTTATTCCATCACTTTTAATATAAAATGGAGATTCCATCATTTAAAAAAAATGATTATTTTTCTGAAATGGATATTTTCATTTTATAATACATATCAAACAAAATTTACTTGCTATTTCCTGCCCCATTTCTAGGTGGAGGAGCTAGGGAGATTAGAGATATCCTTTAGCTCCACAGCTCCATACTTTTCTTTGTACATATATGTTATTATATACTTCAGCACCCATAAAATTTTAAAATATAAATACTCATAATAAGAAAATTATGTACATAGAAATACAAATACAAAGTACAAGATTATTATTTTTCTATAATTAAAAGTTATAAATAATATGTACATTAATTTCTTTATCTTTCTCTCTTTTTACAAAATATGAAATTTTTATTATAATTTATTTTAAAAATACTTTATAAAAATCATATATTTAGTTGAAATAAAAGGTTTACATGACTTACAAAATAATTTTTTATCTTCTATATAAATTTAATTTAATTTTTAAAAATATATTATATGCACATATTTAAATCACATATACAATATAATTATACTAAGATTGTCACTTGCTATCCATTTTGATTTTATCATCTTAAGTTTTCATGATAAAACCTTTACATATATAAAAAAAGTGTGTCTTTGTATAAACTTTATTAAATTAATTATCTTTTTACAAAATTTATTATTTTTATTGTAAATTTATAGAACTTTGAATAATTTGTGTGTTACAATGTTTATAACTTTATGTTTTTATTTACATTACAAATATAATAAACTAAAAACTTATTTTGATACCTAAAAATTTTATTAGAATTGCTACTTATTTATTATTTATTTTAATTTTATCATAAATTTTTTTTAAAATAAAATATTTATATCCATATAAAACATTTATACATGAACTTTATTAAATTTATTATATTTGTACAAATTTTATAAAGTTTTATTGAATTTTTTTAAAAAGTCTCAGAAATTTATGTGTTACATTCTTTATAAATGAACTTGTACAATTTCTCTCACAAAAAAATTCCGTAATTTTGTCTAATATTACGTAATTTTTATATAATTTTTTAAAAAATAAAATATCTTAAATTAAAATTATTAAAAGGATTATAATTTTTTAAATAATTATAAAATTTTTAATATACATCCAAACAAAATTTTACCTATTTACAATCAACTCCAAACCAAAATTAGCCAAAATTCTTGATTCCATTACTGCCAATTTTATTACATCCGATCAAATGCATAATAAAAATTTCATTAGTATTTCCATTCCATGTTTGATTGAGAAGAAAGGAAATAATATGGATAAAAAAGTATAAAAGTTAAAACCTTCCTTTATTTAGATTAAATGAAAAAGACAAAAAGGAAAATAAATTTATATTATTTTTACACATTAAATTTTCAAAATTTTACTTTCTTCTTATTTTTTTTCTCTAACTACTTTTTTTTCTTTTCATTCCTTTCATTTCCTATACACCCAACCCAAACATAACATTAATTAAATAATTATATATTCCACAACAAAGACCAAAAACTTTTCTTCAACTTTTTGCCAAGAATTTGAAGCCTAGATTGAGGATTTATGGATAGGGAATCAGCCAATCAAACACCAGCATTCATCCACGTGGCTGGAACTCAAAATCAGTGTCCCCAGTCATAGTATAACGGATAACAATCAACAAACCAACAGATCCCTTTTTTTTTTTTTTCATTTTAATTTTTCAAGAATAAGAAAATATCTTTGAAAGAAGAGCCCCAGGCCATATCAAAGTCAGACCAACCAGACGAATAAAAATTCCATCTTTGAAGATTGGAATCGTTTGTGCGCCAACCCACACATCAATTTTGCAGCGATAATGGCAGCAGCAGCAACATCCTCGTCCATGGCAGCTGCCACTGTCTTAGTTCCTCGGCTTCAAGCCTCCACCAGCAATGCTCGCTGCTTAGCTTTGCCTTATCTCCCCCCTAGATTGTCCATTCCTGCTTTCTCAGCTGCCGGGAAACATTTTTCAGGTATTGTTCTTTTGTCCAAGCAATTCTAGTTCCTTCGAACATGCAGTGGTTAAGTTCAATGCTCGCTGGCAGAAAGGGTGTTTTCCTTCTTTTTTCTTTTTTTTTTTGTTGAAGATTTTTCAAAGGGTGATTTGATTTTTAGTTGAATTCTAGTTGTAAAGCGTTTAATGAAAGGAGTGAAGCAATTATGGGAGTTCAATTGAATTGGGTAAGTGAAGGTTAGCAACTGAATAGATGTAGTAGAGTTCTTGTGAGTTTTCTGAAGATTTAAATGGTTTAAACTTTAGAGTAAAAGAGATGAACATCTGTATTTAATTTATCGTAATTCTTTGAAAGATTTTGGCAACTCTGAAATGTGATTTCACAGCTGAGGTCCTTTTTTCTTTTTCCTTCCCAATGTATCCTTCTATAACTCAATTACAGTGTATGAAGATTAGTGTGGTGATTGTACTGTCCACGTGTTTTGTTTCTGAGATTGCACTGTGTGTTTCTAAAGATTTGTAACTTTTAAGTTCCAAGGAATTTTAACAGTTGGCTTCAATGGGTTACAAAGAAGTGTAGCCAATGTTCTTGAATACTAATCTCCGCTTCTCCTAATATACTCCAAAAATGCCCTTAGCTGAAGTGCCAAGCTATAAAATCCGAGATCATCCCTCCCCTTACGCCAAATGCTTCGGTGCACAAGAAGATGCAGCTCAGGAACGCGAACTACAACAGTGAGCAAAACGTAGAGCTTACATTGCGGGGAGCAGATCACATAGATTGTAGATCACAGGATGTGTGTTTATGTGCATTCTTCAGAAAGATATATAACAAGCTAGGCCCAATTATCTTATAAATTATTTGATAATATGTAGGCATTAGTCTGGCCATCTCTTCTATTGTTTTTGACCAGAAGAATTGAGTCCACCACCTTAACTAGGCGCCGTAATTAGCAACATAAAACTGGATATCTGGTGCCTGGGCACAATACGTAATAGTAATCCCCGGCGTAATCCAGACAGCGAACTACCCACAAAAGGAATATAAACAGCCACAATCTAGTAGTTCTAAAAGAGCCCTCAACTCTTTCAGTAATAATTAATTAGCAATAAACATGTTGTATTTACAGACACTTACCATCGAAGTGTGATTTCCTTGTTCAAAGGATAAAAAGTGTACTTGTTGTAGTGAAATGTGTATTTCATCCCCCCCCCCCTTTTTTTTGGTTTTCAGATGATTGAGCTCATTTCTGCTACTAAAGTATTATGTTTCCTCCCTTTCAGAGTCCCGGAAACCATCTCTGCTTCTGACAAGGGCTTCTTCATCGGAAGAAACATCTGCTTCCCTAGATGCTAATGAGTTGTTCACAGATTTGAAGGAAAAGGTAATTTAAGTTTTATATTTACTAATTTCAATAAGCTTCTTGTTTTTTAACATGTACCTCGTTGAATCTTTTGGCAAACCAATAATTCATCATTCCATTAGATGACCTTTTAATTTTACTCAAGTGGGAAAGTTGTTCTCAATTTCTCTTGGTATCAGTGGGATGCACTTGAAAACAAGTCAACAGTACTGCTTTATGGTGGTGGGGCTATCGTTGCTGTTTGGCTATCTTCAATTCTTGTTGGTGCCATCAACTCAGTTCCCTTGGTAAGTCATCTTTGGCAAGCATGCATGTGCTTCTTTTCCCATAATCTAGAAGGTCTCCAGAACTATTCTGAATGATCTATGCATGCCACAGCTTCCAAAAATCATGGAGTTAGTGGGACTCGGGTACACTGGATGGTTCGTCTACCGGTACCTTCTCTTCAAGGTAAGTGAAATACACAATTGTTCTCTAAATGCATTTTATTGTATAAATGCACATCATTTATGTCAAGAACTGTCTGTCAGGAAGGCTTTCCTGAAATTACATACGGCTGCTGTCTCCCCACTAGTATTCCGATATTACTCTTGATATTTTCATATTTATTTCTGTTAAATGAGAATTCAAAGATACTTTAAGTAATTAAGATTGTTAATTAGTTCTATGCCAATCCAAATGTTGAGAAGTTTACTCTTTACGGTCAGCATTCAAGTTCCTCCTTCTTCTTCCTCGTCCCTTTTTTTTATTTTTTTTATTTTTCGCCCTTTTGTTTGGTCGATATTTTCACTTTTTTGCTTACAAATGATGTTGTTTCACCACACAGTCTAGCAGAAAGGAACTAGCTACTGACATTGAGGCACTGAAGAAGAAGATTGCTGGAACTGAATAGATCTTCATTCGATGGTGGCAAGTCAAGTTGATCTTCATTGATCATCTTTTATTTTTTGTTTTTAGTATCCTATGTATAAGAGGCTTTTGCATCCTTTAATGTAGTATAGAACTCCTCCGAACCTGTACCACTCTAGTATGAATGAACCTTGTTCTTTGTTGGAATAGTGATGCAAATTACGATGATTATCACTCCAAATGGAAATATTAATTAGTTAACTTAGCAATGACCATGAAGTGGCTGAGTTTCAGTTTTATACTTAACACAGGATATGCTGGTAATATTAGGATCAATTGATTGACTCTATTTCAGTATATGAATTTAGAAAAAATCATCCATGAATAATAGTTCCTATATATAATTCCCTCTCTCGGTTATAATATTTAAGAAATTATCAATATGTTCGTTTTCTGTTTTTAAAAATAATTTTTTATTTTTTATTCTTAAAAATACAAAAACTTATTTGCCAATTTATTTTCAACATCTATTTTTAAAATTCTCTAAATATAAAGTTCAAAAACAAAAAAACAAAAAATTTTAATTATTTTTTAAACTTATTTTTTTGTTTTAAATGTCAATTTTATAATTAAATAAAATATTTTTTATTTATAATATCAACTTCCTTCTAATTTTAATTTTTCTTCAATTCAAAAATAATTTTTAAAAACAAATTTTAACAGTAATTTTTAAAAATATAAAAAAAAATCCAAACACACTCTACATATCCAACCTATTATTCAAATATGAAATTACAATTTTACAAAATTTAACTATTACTTTGCTAATACCCTACAATTCCAAGACTTTACAACTTTCTATGCCGTTAAAATCATGGTCAATTGATCAACTCTTCTTCCGGTTATAGGCTTATTTATGAATTGATTCCTGACAGTGGGGGAGATGAAATTCTCAGAGATAACGTGACTGCAGATTAAGGTTGCACATTTGCAAGACGATTGATCTCCACGAGAGCAGTTGAAGATGAAATTTCAGATATATTTCTGACTGATCAAGCCCCCATCATAAACAGCTAGACATTCCACAATTCCCACACCAAACACAAAACAAGTAGAAAATGCTGATGTTAATGAAAAATGCATACATCCAACACTCAGAGAACTGACCATTGAGTAATTCCATGGGATAAACATCTATGAGAATAATCTGACCAAATCCTGCTTCAGTTGGCAATATTTGCACCTTCAAATTACTACCGTAAAGAGTATTAGCTGCCAAAAGTATCTATCCAAAAAGTAGAATTCACAAGGTACCTACTATATCAAGATATACCGTCCCCTAAGCCAATGGGAACAACAAAACATCGTATGCAAGATGAATTCTCGTAGCATCATCTCAAATCTTAAATTGCCAACGGCCATAATACAAGGCCTTAACAAAGTAGACCTTTTGATCAACTATAACTTGCATGGAACAAGTGAAGGAAAACAATCAAAATCCCTGTCAAGTTTTACCGATAAATTATCTGAGTTAAGCCATGCCCATCATATCAAACCAGGTCAGGCAACATTAACAAGAGGCATAATCAATAACCGATCACCTAATTTACCAGTCAAACAGAAGCAAATCATTCGCATTTGTTTCAGCGAGCCGAAAATCTGTGAACTTTTAAGGTCATAGCAAAGCATTTTCAGTGACGTTTAATATATCAGCAAGCATTAAGGACACAATAGACTACTATAAACAAATAATAATTCAACAGGAGAAACCTTGAGATGTATACACAGACAAAACAATATTAGCAAAGCTCAATGTTCCACTATATGCATCTGAAGATAAAGACTGTATGCTAGGTTCTTCTAATTTAAAGGAAAAAAAAGGATGGATTCTAGATGATTCTTCTTGCAACATCCAACCACCAACATGCGACCAGAGATAGGCAACAAATCAAGCAAATCATTAAAAACTTCAATAGCCTAGAATTGAATGCTCTCCCACCTACGGAACAGGTCAATACTATGTTCCAACACAGAGGGCTCAGTCAGAAAATCAGCGTAAAAGCTCCAATAGACTTAAAAACAGGAACGCTGAAACTAGAAGATAAGTCACTGTTATTGCATTCAAATTCACCATCCATAGGCAATAATTCACCGTCCATAGGCAATAATACATAAAAGTCGGACCTTGAAATCTCCAAATATTACATATCATTTAGTTCCATATGCCGATACCAATTATAACAAAAAGACGGGGGGAGAAGCAAAAATTAAAATAAAAAGGCAAAATCAATAAAGAAAAAGCATTTATAGTAAAGCAAGGCTTCGATTCAAGAACCCAGAACCCCAATTAAAGCATAGCTTCAAATTTTATCAATATCCTCGTCCTCGAACTCGATATAGTCGTTCCCAGGACCCTCGTCTTCCTCGTCCAATCCACCGCCAATACCCTCGTTCAACCTCGTGCTCTCCGGCAACTCTCCATAAGCCTTCAAAAGCCTAGCTTCATCAGGCATGTACTTAAGGATGACATCAGCCTTGTCATCCTGGTAATCCCGGAGGCCAACGAGGATAATATCACCGGCGGCGATCCAGACCTTCTTGTGCATCTTGCCACGGATATGGCAGAGGCGTTTGGTGCCATCGATGCACATGGCTTCGCACCGGCCGTTTCCGAGCATGCGAAGGACCTGAGCGTATTCCTGGCCGTCTTCCTTAAAGACCAGTTCTCTCTTCTCGTCATCGGCCTCGTTCTTTCCCCTCTTCCGATTCTTACCTCCCTTTCCCTTGTTCTTCGGCATGGTGTTGCCTGTTGCAGATAAGCGAACCCTAAATTTTGTGTTGGGAAATTTAACTCTCTGAAACCCTAGCCAAGATTGCAGAGTCCAATTCCTCTATTCGCTCTGCCTTAGCGCAAGGATTAAGAGCAAAAGTCTCACCGGACGATAATATCCCTCTTATACTATGCAATGTCGGCTCTGTCCCAAGGGTCGGTTTACTTTATGGCCTTTTTGTAAACCACTTACCTATTCCAATTTAAAAATGAAAACAGGCCTTATTGTTAATAACTTTGTGATTTCCATTTTAATTGGAAATGTAGAAATGGGTTCAGGCCCAGCGAACACACGTGCGCGCGCGCGCGCGCGCACACACACATATATATATATATATATATATATATATATATATATATATATATATATATATATATATATATATATATAATGACCTTTATATGAATATTTGAATTTGTTTCTGTAAAATCGATAGTACGCATATAGTAATATGTATTCATAAAGGAACATAAATCCTGGTTAAGCCGTTTGTTGAAAGGTGTTTTGAGTAGCCTCTGTTTTCCTTGCTCACATGTGAACAGTAAGTCGGGGATAGATAATTTAGAACAAATGATTTATGTTGAGACATTAATATTTAGTTCATTCCATAAGCATAATAAATTTATATATTTATCCTTATGAAACCTTGTGGTTAGATATCAGTCTCCTGATTTTGTATATATATTTCACTCTCTGTTTACCTGCTTTAATTTATTTTCTGCTTATTTAAATTTTGTTTTAATGACTAATCGCTTCCTCCGCTCTTTTCAAATCAGTTTTCACTAAGCTTTTCCAAATCTTTAATTAAATATGGATCAGAATCCAGTTCAAAACCTATCTTCTCAAAAGAAATCAAATTTGAAAATATAAATCAAAAGTTTGACAATTAGGAAATGCCGAATATCCCAGATCATGAACTTTATTTAATTCAAAATGAAAAGTTTTTCAACAGAACTGATTATGTAATCAAAACTATTAAACAAACTATTGGGGTAAAACTTGATGATGAGAATTTTACCCTTATCTTTGGCCAAGAAGGAAAAAAGCTTCAAAAGAAGTATAATTATATGCATATTGGCTGTATTCAAATAGCTGCTATTTCAACTCTCCGAAGAGGATTAGATAATGCTATTCTCCTCTATCTTCGCGATGGAAGAGATACTGATTTTAAAAATTCCCTCATTGGAGTAGTCGAAATTAGCCTGTCACAAAGACCCATTTATTTCAACTATTTTCCAGAGTTGAAATTAGTCCTTGCAACATATCAATTTCCGGAAGCTCTTCTTAAGCTTTAAGTCAAATTGCATAATTATACAATGGAACCAGGCCAAATCCCTGTTGTGATCATATACTGAATCCATTACAAATTGCACAACTCATCTGCATCACTATGCATGAAGCCACCCACACGGAAAGGAGAAACTGTCTTTTTTCAAATGGATGCTATGAAAGTTAACTTGTCAATCCTAATGGAAACAATATGGGATAGACTAAGTTGGCCTGAAAATTAGGGATTTAAAAATGCAGTTAAACCCCAAGAGATTCCTACTAAAGAAATCTTAAGGATAGAAACCATGCCAGATGGTTCTGCCTCTATTTCTTTTACAAATCGAAGAAGGATTGAAGACTTCATTGAAGTTAAATCCTTCTCTTGGGCAAATTAGGTAAAATCCAAAAATTTGGTTGAAGGACCAAGAAGATCTTGCTCTGGAAAAATTAGTTTTAGAAAAAGTTCAAGAACTGAGTCTTCAAGAGGATCATTATCTTCTAGAAAAATCTTTTCAAATCCTTCTACCATCAACATTGATATAAAAGATGTTGATAATACTTTAAGGGTCCCAAGACCAATTTATGATCAAACCATCCAAATTGGAGAGGATAAGAAGGATAGCGAATTAATAGGACAAGAGAGTGGATATGATATCTCCTCTGGAGGTTCTATTAGTTCTCCCACTGCCTTACAAATATGCCCTAATGACCTAAAGTTATTATGACTTGTGAAAAGCAATTTATAATTGATAAGGAATCTTTGAGGAAAGAATTCTATTCTGAAGAATTCTATTCTGAAGAATTCTTTCATCAGAGAACTTAGTTTTTACACAAATATAAGGTTCAAGAAAGGACAAAAATCCAAGAAAGATATTACAATTATATGAACCTTTTCCAAATAAATATATCTTTCTTAGAATGGTTTGAAGCATGTGCTGAAAATAACCAAATTGATTATCCTTTCATAAGAATAAAGTCTGTTGGAGTTATCACTAACAAAATAAAGGAATGTATCACTACCAAAGGTGAGAAGCTCATTTCAGAACTTCCACCAAAAGGGTTATTTCAAATACTAACAACAAACCCTAAGAAGCCGGTTATTGCATCCTCCTTCAAGACTAAGGATTACAAGGAAGGAAAAGCTGCAGCTGCAAAGATATTGCTTCAATTATTGAGCAAAATAATTACATTAACATGTATCTCTAAACTATTGGAACTCATATTCTATCTGTTGGAAACTCTGGCGTGTCTGAAAATTTTGTAGGAGAAACCTCTGGCACAAAGAAGGTTGAAAACCCTTTGTTTAAACCTTACCGAATCCCTCATGAGAAACAAATAACTCTTTCCAAAGAATCAGCCTTAAATAAGATAAACCAAATGATAGAAGAATTAAACTAGAAACTAGGATAGGTGTATGTTGATGAATCTGAAACACCAAAGTCTGTCAAATCAGTCACTGGTAAAATAGTAAAAGCCCTTAATAATTGCTCTAAAATATCTTCAGATGAATATTAAATAAACTTTATCAAACAAGAACCTAGGGAGACTAATTGGAGAATGTCTCAAAAAATGTATTACCCAAGAGCTAGTCATCCTGATCTAGTCATAGAAGAGAAACCAAAAGTTATTCAGAATTCCTACAACAGGAATAACATCTATAAATGAAACATAGATGGTAAATCTGAATATGAAATCATAAATATCCTTCAACAAATGGTGATGGTCTGTATAGCCTACCAATCAAATCATAATTGTGATGATATAGTAGTCTGCCACTACCTTATAGCAGGATTTACTGGACAGTTAAAAGGATGGTGGAATGATCATCTTATAGAAATATAAAAAACCCAAATAACAGAAGCCATTAGGCAAGACAGGAATGGGCAAGTAATCCTAGGACTTAATAATAGACCAATTCTTGATGCCGTAAATACCTTGATTTATACTATAGGTAGACACTTTGTTGGTGATCCTACCTTTTAGAAAGATAAATCACCAGAACTTCTTTCCAATCTTACGTGCAAAGACCTATCTGAGTTTAGATGGTATAAGGACATGTTCTTTACCCAAGTCTTTACCAGATCAGATAGTAACCAGCCTTTCTGGAAAAAAAAATTCCTTACAAGACTTCCTATAACTTTAGGAGACAAAGTCCGAGAGAAAATTAGAAGTCATTATGGTAACCAAATCCCTTATGAACAACTTACCTATGGAGAATTAGTAAGTTATGTTTAAAAGATAGCCCTCAAAATCTGTCAGGATGATAAAATCCAAAGGTAACTTGCTAAAGAGAAAGCCCAAAACAGAAGAGAATTAGGAACCTTCTGTGAGCAGTTTGGCTTACCTTGCATAAAATCCTTTAAACCAAAACATAAAAGAAGAGTTAGGCAATAAATGATGCAACAAAAACCTCAATTGCAACCTAAGCATAAATGTTCTTCAGACAAAATCCACATGAGGAAATCCAAACCTAGATATGCTCCACCTCCTTATCAAACTCAAGATATTAGGCCTGTATGTTATAAGTGTGGTAAACCTGAACACATTACTAAATATTATAGATTGAAAAGAAGGATAAAGCAACTAAATTTGGAAGAATCCATTTCGAACTAAATAATTAATCTTCTTACCGAAGAATCCTTGCAATCTAAACAAGGATCCGGAGCAGATGAAGAAAACCAAGTGCAGCAAATGTCCCATCTCCTTGAAGATGATGAAATATCCTCAGAGGACTTGCCCTTTGAGTTGGAGGTAAATATGCTTAATACGGAGCAAAACTTGCTTTTTGACATCATTAGCGACTATCCTGATAATAATAAGAAGCAAGAATATCTCCAGAAACTTATATAAAATCTGGATAAACCTTCATTTTCAAAAGGTTTTCTTCAACCAATTCATTATAATTTTAAAGATGTTTTAGATAGATTTAACTTAGAACAAAGCAAACCTGTCACGTTACAGGACTTGCAATCTCAAATAAGTCTACTTGAAATAGAAGTTAAGGAGCTAAAATCAATTCAAAAGCTCTAAGGAGAAATTATTATTGAACTTCAGATATCCCTAATATCTCCAAAAGAAAAAGAAAAAATCAATGGGGATGGTGAAGAAGATGATGATTTCATAGGATCTATTTCTAGAATTTCAGTTCCTAAATATTATATTTTGGTTAAACTTATAAAAAAAAGACTGAGAACTAAAAATAGTTGCTTTATTTGATGCTGGGGCAGATATTAATTGCATTCAAGAAGGCTTAGTCCCAATAAAGTTTTTTGAAAAGGCTAAAGCCAAAATTAAATCTACTAACAGTTCTTTTCTTGAAATCAATTTTAAATTATCTGATGTTCAAATAGTAAATTCTTCTTACAAAACAAATCAAGAGTTTTTACTTGTGAAGAATTTATCCAGCAAAATTATTTTGGGTAATCCATTTATTCAAGTCTTGATTCCCTACAAGGCAACAAATAAAAGGATTACAACTAAAGTTCTTAGAGAAAAAATTACTTTTCAGTTTGTCAAGAAATCTCAAAGATTAACTTGATAAACTACAAAGAAGTTCAAATTAGTTATCTTGTTGAAGAAATTTCTTTCAAAAGGATTAAATAGCATTTACAAAACCTAATTGTTCAATCAAAAATCAAATCTTTAGAAAAAAGGATAGTCAGTAATATATATGCTAATTTACCAAATGCTTTTTGGAATAGGAAGCAGCATATGGTAGAATTACCATATGAGAAGGATTTTTCTGAAAGGAAAATTCCTACAAAGGCAAGACCTATCCAGATGAATCATGAACTCCTGGATTATTGCCAAAAGGAAATAAATAATCTCTTAAAGAAAGATATTATTAGGAAATTGAAAAGTCTTTAGTCTTGTGCAGCATTCTATGTAAATAAGAGTGCTGAAATAGAATGAGGCACACCAAGGCTTGTGATTAATTATAAGCCTCTCAACACTATACTTCAATAGATCCAGTATCCTATCCCCAATAAAAAGGATTTGTTAAACTAACTTTATTTGGCAAAACTCTTTTCAAAATTTGATATAAAATTTGGATTCTAGCAGATTAAAATAAAACCTGAGGATAGATATAAAACAGCATTTACGGTACCATGTGGTCAATACGAGTGGAACGTAATGCTGTTTGGTTTAAAGAATGCTTCCTCAGTATTTCAAAGGATTATGAATAATATTTATAATTCATTTTCTAAATTTATCATTATTTATATTGATGATGTTTAGTTTAAAGAATGCTCCTTCAGAATTCCAAAGGATTATGAATAATATTTATAATCCGTTTTCTAAATTTATCATTATTTATATTGATGATGTTTTAGTTTTCTCAGAAAGTATTGATAAACATTTTAAACATCTCAATATTTTCCTTGATATAACCTAAAGAAATGGTTTAGCTGTTTCTAAAATAAAAAATTCCCTTTTTTAAATAAAAATTTAGTTTCTTAGTCATCATATTTATTAGGGAACTATAACTTCAATTGAGAGATCAATTAAGTTTGTTGATAAATTTTCTGATCAATTAATTGAAAAAATTCAATTACAAAGGTTTTTGGGTTGTTTAATTATGTATTAGATTTCTTCCCAAACTTTCAAATCTCATTAAACCATTACATGATCGTCTTAAAAAAAGTCCTCCCTAATGGACTGACATGCATACAAAAATAGCCAGACAAGTTAAAACTCAAGTTAAGAGTTTTCCTTATTTGCATATTTCAAATCCTACTGCATCTAAAATTGTTGAAACTGATGCATCTGATTTAGGATATGGAAGAATCCTAAAACAAGTTTTAAATGGCAAAGAACATATAGTTGCATTTGTATCAAAGCATTGGAATTCTACACAACAAAACTACTCGACTCCTTAAAAAGAAATTTTAGCAATTGTTTTGTGTGTTCAAAAATTTAAATCTGAACTTTTAAATTAAAATTTTCTTATTTGAGTTGATTATAACTCGGCCAAATCTATTTTCCAAAAAGATGTTCAAAATATTGTATCAAAATAAATTTTTGCCAGATGGCAAGGCATTTTAAGTGTATTTGATTTCGAAATAGAGCACTTAAAAGGATCTTCAAATTCTCTTCCTGATTTTCTCACCAGAGAATTTTTACAAGGAACAAATCAGCAAATATGAAGAAGTTCAAAAATACAGACCATCTTGATCCAAATAAAAAAAAACTAACTGTTGAGGAAAAGGGCAAACAAATTGCCACATCTTCTAAATCAAAACCCAAATCTTCATCATCTAGACAAATTAAAGATGATGATTTCCAAATAGAAGTCCTCCAAGCTTTGGCAGCCTCATTTCAAAAACCTCTCCAAATAGCAAAAAAATCTTAGGCTGATATAACTGAAGAAGACCAAAAGGCTCAAGAACTCATCCTTAGCCAATCCAAAATTCTTTAGGCCATAGCTAACTAAAAGAACCAAATAACCAAGGCAGGAACTTCATCCAAAGCAGTAGTTTCGACTGGTTCGAAGCTAATCACCTTGACCATCAAATATGTCAAGAAACCCAATCATTAAAATCTATTGTATATAGAACCCAAATACTGGGCCAGTAATCCCTTAAACCTTATTCTTAAGGTCTTTCCCAAAAACTGACATTTTGTCCTAAAATCTTTTCTTCACACTAGAGATTTCTACTAACATATTTTAAAAGACTCTGGCTCAGTTTATATTGAGCACCACAAGAGCAAAGATAATCCAAATTTGATAACTCATTCGAGTTTTAAAATAAAAAAGATTATCACTTTAAATGAATGGGGTTTAGAACCATTCAAAATAAAGAAATTTAAAAAATCATTTAACTCAAATCTTAGAGGGTATTCATATTGTGATTATCAAGAAGCCTGGATGAATATACTATATTTTCAAAATAAAAATTTTAGACATTTTTAGCTTATTTTCTTCCTCTATAATGCCAAGTATCAAATTCCCAGTTGGTTCATAAGATGGTGGAATATTTTTAGACCAATTGAAGAAATTTTACCCAAAAATATTAAAAAAAGATAGGAAACATTTCATAATCATTTTGATTATGAAAATCATGGAAAGTTTCCTATGTTTTTATATTTTTTTCTCAGAATAGGCCTTCCATGGTGTTATTTCTGGGAGTATCAATTAGCCCAAAATCCTGAGGGAAACTATCCAATCTTTCAGAGGCAAGAGTCCATCAAATTGTGGGCAAAATTCAAATATTTTTTCATGGCAGAGGAACCTTAATTTCTTAAATGGTTCAAAAAGCATCTTGAGTTCAATAAAGATCCTAGGAAAGGAACTAATCAATTCCTTCAGACCAAATCCCATTTTATGGCTGTACTTACTTCAGCTTCAAATCCAGAAGAATGGTCCTCTAAAATTGAAGACATTCAACTGATGTTAAAATATAAAGCTGAGGTAGAATCCTAAGCTTCAAATAATTCTCCAGCAAAGTGCGAAGACTCTGAGGACTATGCACAACTAAATGAAGATGATTGCCTTGGAATAGAATTTGACGAAGTTAATTCTGAAGATTTATTCTAATCCGTTAGATATGGAGAGCTGTTCGTAGCCTTTAGATGTAAATACTGGGTCAAATTCTGACTGTCGGCACCTAAAGACAAAATTCAAATATTCGGTGGAGACAGAATGAATAGATTCTCGACAAATTTCTTCAGCTTTGAGCCATTTCATTTCTTTTGATGACTAAAATTGATGTCTCACTGTAGCACTTTTATTGTATACTCATGGGTCACTATTGTAGAGGTTAAAAATTTTGCCTATAAATAAGGCTTCCCAAATGTTCAGAACCACGCCTTCAAAAAGCCTTCTATAAGACCATCTACTTGTTGGTTCCTTCCCACTCCCAAATCTTCTTTGTAAATTATATGTTTTATCAATAAAATTTTACAGTCCGTTTATGATCCCTGTTTTCATTGCATTACTTTTAGTTTTATTTCTTACATTTAGGGAACCTCCGGGGTTCGCCGGTATCAGAGTCAGGGGGGAAGTAGGGATGATAGTGTGAATTTATGATGTTTATGAAATGACCTTTATATATATATATATATATATATATATATGCGCATGTATACTAGCGAAGGAAGCGATTAGCCATTAAAATAAAATTTAAATAAGTAGACAATAAATTAAAGCAGGTAAACAGAGAGTGAAATATACATGCAAAACTAAGGGACTAATATGTAACCATAAGATTTCATAAGGATAAATATACAAATATACAAAATTTGTTCAGAGATTGATATCAATTCATTGGTATCATTGCATTATATATATATATATATATATATGCGCACGTATACATGTGTGTATAGATTCTTGTTGGAATAACCAAATATCTTTTATATATATTATTATTATTGAAATAACTAAATATCTCTTTAATGGGATAGTTAAATAGTATATATATATATTATTGGAATAACTAAATATCTCTTTATATATAATAAGTTATTCAAGCTATTTTGCAAACCAACCACAAAGTAGGCTTATTATTTTTAGTTTGCTAAAATTAGGGTATATGCAAACTAACTCATACAAGTTGAAGTTTGCACAAGCCTAACCTCTTGAAATCCACCTTGCTTGTTTTTCCTCCTTAAATTTTAGCCTATATTATTTAATCAATTTTTATACACAACAATGATCGAGCAAAAAAATTAATAATAATAATTAAGCTTAAATCAAACTATAGTATAATTTAAACTTCACCTCTTTTATATGTCCATTATAGATTCCTTTTCATTTTAAGTGAGTCCAAATTTTTGAATATGAAAGGAAAATTAGAATTATATAATTAGTTATAATTTGTGAAAATTTATATGTACCTAATTTTAAATCATGCTTTGATGCTGTGTTCCATGCAATTTTCAATAAAAATCACTGGGGAATTTTTGTTTTTATCCACAGCAATTACACAAAACTCACAGAGAAAAACTAACTAATAAAAACTTAAAAAAATGGTTATCTTTTTTATCTTTACCAACATACAATCAATTATCAAAAACTGACTTTATCTATCAATTATAAAAAAATGACTTTTCATCTCCTTTTTTGTTTAAATTAAAATTATAGTGATATAGGTCACCTATTGTCGGTGCTCACGTCTACCATCTCCCACTCGCATATAATGAGATATATATAATCCTTCATCTCTTTTTGGGGTTTCATACTCGATGTATTGTTATAACTGCATGGGTATGACATCATCATCTTGGATATCGTTATACTAGAAACCTTTTCACATATTAGCATAAAAACAATCATATCCTTTGTATTCATATTATGCCTTGGATGCCCCAAATTTATCCATATACACTCTCCATTACAAATCTAATCCCTTACGAGCTTTATTGTAAGCTCAAACTACCATTCACATATACATAGTGTCTTTGCTTATGATGTTATCAAAAATAATTTTATAACGGACATGATTCAGACATTAGCATACTTATGTATATATTGAAAAATCTTCCTTCTACCTGTATATTACTTTGATTTGGAATAGTTACTTTCCTACTATTGCACCTTTCAAATTGTATATATTGTGATTATAAGATATATACTAAGGTAGCTAACATTGCATTATTTATCCATGATACTATCAAAGTTAAAAGGTATCCATGAAAAAAAACATTCTTTTTTTGGGACTCACATAGTAATGAATTAGAGATCTTTCAGTTGTTTCTTATTTATGGCATTTTAGACATGCAGTATGAATTGCATGCTACGGTATTTCCTTTATATCACAAGGATGTATGTCGATTTTATTATTAACACTATATAGATTTCAGTTCAGCCACACACAATACCTAATCCAAATTCTTCCAAATCACTTAACTCTTTTAGATGTTAACATTTGAAGAATCCACTATTTAGCTACAGGTATTTTTGGTATTTTTATACATGTAGTATGAATTGCATCCTATGACATTTCCCTTATATCATAAAGACGTATGTCGATTTTATTATTAATACTTAACTCTTTTAGATGTTAACATTTGAAGAATCCACTATCTAGCTACAGGTATTTTTTGTATTTTTATACATGTAGTATGAATTGCATCCTATGGCATTTCCCTTATATCATAAGGGCGTATGTTAATTTTATTATTAATACTATATAGACTTCAGTTTAGGCACACCCAATACCTAATCTAAATTCTTCCAGATCACTTAACTCCTTTAGACGTCAACATTTTAAGAATCTGCTATCTGGCTACAGGTATTGTGAAAAATGAGAAATCCATAACTCAATCCATATGTATGTTTTAGATCTCATCTTGACTTTATCTTTCTTTTTGTCAAGGTGACATGTTTCATTTTATATTTCTTCTCTACCAAAATAATATCCCTTATTATTTTATTGGTGAACATAAATGTCTAATCTTTGCCCACTTCTCATTAGCGTCAGAGGTGGTTGTTAGTGTGAGAGAATCAACCTTATCAACCTATACAACATACTAGACATTACATAATTATACTCATATTATAATAATTATAATGGAATAAAACATACTTTATTTATTCGATTAGAAATATTTCATTACATTCTACACATATTAAGAGATTTTATATGCTCAATACACATATCTCTAAGTATTGGCTTAGTAAAAGGATCTGCTACCATCTTTTGCATATGAATGTATTGAATAGTAACTTTTTTCTGCACTATAGCATTTTTTACAAAATAGTACTTTGTGTCGATGTGCTTAGTCTTACTATGGTACTTTGAATTCTTCATGTATCATTATAGAACATACTACAAACTCTATTTTTATTATCAATAATGCAATGCATTTTTGCTTCTTACTACACTGTGATGGTGCATTGTTTAGCAAAAATTAGTAACCTAAATTGGATTTTTGCTTATCTAGATCTCTTGCCAATCCACATTGAAGTATCCCACTAACCGTGAATCATTTCCTTAATAGCATAGCACATAATTAACTATACTTTTTAAATATCTTAAGATTCTATTGATAGCTTTCCTATGTTTCTGTCTGAGATTTAATTGGTATTTGCTTACAAGTCTAATCGCATGACAAATATCTAATTTAGCACATATCATTACGTATATTAGACTATTAACTGTACTAGAATAAGAGACTCTCTTCATCAAAATTTTTTAGATTCATCTTGAGAATATATCTCTAAACTCAATGTTTCACTCTTATTTATAAAGGTTTCTATGAGTTGCAGTCTTTTATATTGAATTTCTCAAGAATCCTCCTTATGTCGTTCTCTTATGAAAGAGAAACAAATTTCTTAGAGCGACCCTAAAAAATCTTAACTACAAGAATATAATCTACCTCACTCATATATTTCATCTCAAAATTCAAAGATAGTCATTCTTTAATAGTCATAATCAAATTCAAATAACTCCCAGCTAATAGTATATCATTCACGTAAAGGGACAATATTACAAGATTATCTTCAAACTATTTGATATAAACACAATGATTTTCCTTAATCATTTATAAATTGTATGATGTCACCGCTCTATGAAACCTCAAATACTATTACCTGGATGATTACTTAAGTTTATAAATAGACTTTTAGAGTTTATAAAATTTCTTCTCCTCTCCCTTTTGTTGAAACCTACTAATTGTTCCATGTAGATTTTTTCATCCAGTTTACCATTTAGAAATGTAATTCTAACATCCATTTGATGTAATTCTAAATCTAAACTTGCCACTATTACCAAGATCAATCTAATTAAAATAATACACACAACAGATGAGAATGTATCCTCATAATTTATCTCTGCCTATTGTATATACCCCTTTGTAACTAACCGAACTTTATATCTCTCAATTGACCGATTTGTTTTTATTTTAATTTTGAGAACATGCTTGTTTCCAATTGTCTTTTGGCTAGATGGTAGGTCAACTAGCTCCCAATCATGGTTAATTTTTATTGAGTCCATTTCTTCCTCTAATGCTTTCTTTCAATGTTCTTTAGCAAGGTAAGATAGAGCCTCTTGTGTTATTCTGGGTTCTTTATCATCTTAAGAAGTAACCATAAGAGTTAATCCCTCAATTGGGAAATGCCTTTTAGGTCCATTCCTTTTTTTGCTCTTCCACAGTAGGGTTTCTTATACTGAATCATTTTGAAGTATAGGATTTTTGTTCAATTTCTTGAAGTTTCCATGCGGATTAATAGATACTTTTTGAAAGCTCCCAGTTGGATGAATTGGATAAGTTTCTACATTATCCTTTTGATATGGTGTCTCATGAAGGGATATATTATGATTAATATTTTCTTTGCTAGGAAACTCAATTTCCATAAATGTCACACCTTTTGATTCAATTTCAGCTATTATTCCATCCTCGTTTTCACTAATGAAAACATAACCCTTTGAATGTTTTAAGTATCATATAAAAATACATTTATTCCCTTTTGGACCTAACTTTCTATATCTATGGGAAGTATTATGGACATACACAGCTGACCCTCATGGTCTAAAAATACTTAAATCTAGTTTGTGTTTTTATCTATAGTTCATAAGGTATAAATGTGATCGACTTTGAAGGTACACAATTATGTATAAAGGTGATTATTAATAAGGTATCTCCCCAATACGAAAATAGTAGATTAGCCTATGCTATCATTGACCTAACCATATCTAATAATATTCTATTTCTTCTTTTGGCTACTCTATTTTGTTATAGAATGCCTAGGATTATTAATTGTCTAATTATCTTTTTTTCTTACAGAATCCTTTAAATTAGTTAGATAAATATTCACACCTATGATTGATCCTAAGTGCTTTAATTTTCCTATCCATTTGATTTTCAACTTCATTTATGTAACGTCTAAAGCATTCTACTGCTTTTGATTTTCGTGAGATTAACTAGACATGATTGTATCATGAGTAATCATTAATGAAAGTGATGAAATACTAAGCTTCATGTTTTGCCCTCACACTTATGGGATCACATATATCAAAATGAATTAATTACAATGGAGTCTCCGCCCTAGTCCTCTTTCCAAATGATTTTCCAGTTGCTTTACTAGCTAAACTATGTTCACATAAGCACATTTTCAATTTTGAAATTAGACCTAGCAATCCTTCCTTTACTAGTTCAATCATTCTATTTTAATTTATGTGTCCTAATCTAGTGTGCCAAATATCTATATCAGCATTTAAATTGGAAGTAAAAATAATAAAACAATTATAAGCATAATTATCATTAATAATATTTAAGATAATAAATCCATCGAAAATAAATCCAAAACCATAATACATATTATCTTTTCAAATTTCAGCAATATTGTCATGAAAGTTAATACATGAACTAAATTATAACAAACAGAAACTAGATTCCATGGAATGTTAGGTGCATAAAGTACATCATGAAGAATCAAGGTTCTTCTACCACGCAAATCTAATTTACAGGTTCTGATGCCTTTAACCTCAATCCTTATATTATTCCTAACATATAGCCATTTGCTTTAATTTAACACCCGACGATATTCAATATAGGATCATCGATCCTTACTCATATGGTCTATGACGTCTAAATCTAAAATCCATAACAGATGAGATTTTATTAGAAAAATAATACTAGAAACTTATGAAAAAGGTATAAATGAAGCATTCAATAATACCTTATTTTGTTTATTTTGTTGAGTGCAATCTCAAGTAAAATGGCTTATTTTCTGGCAAGCATAACACTTGACCTTTCTAAAGTTAAAATTCTCTATGCCACCCTTTTTTTCCTTTTATTGAAACTTTTCTTGCCCTTTTTGAAATTTAGGCTAAGCTTCTTGTTCTATTACTGGAACTTTTTATTTCTTTTGGATTTGAGTTTAAAATTGAAGGGTCCAGCTCTTTCTACTACATACGCTTGTCCAAAAAACATATAAGCCTCTAAATGTTTATCCTCAAGTTCTAAATATCTTGTCACATCATCAAAAGTAATAATGCTTTTGTTGTGAGTCAGATAAACTTTCATGTGTTCCTAACTTGCAGGAAATGACCTAATCGTAGCCTACACTTGCTGCTTATTAAAAAGTTCATGCCTAGCAATTTTCAGCTTATGAATCATATTTGACATTTCACATAAATATTATTTCAGTAGCATACTAGGCTGAAGTTTATAAATGCCAAACTTGGTTGTAAGTCTCCTCAATTTTATGGTAGAAGTACCACTGTATTTTTTTAAGGGCAACTCATATACTTTAGGTAGTTAGGTATTTCTCATACTCATATATGAGATCATCTACTATTGCACTCAAAAGTGTAATAAAAGCAATACTATTTTTTCTCTTCAAAACAACATATGCCTCGGTATCTCTTCTATGTTAGGTTATGTTCCCATGCTTAAGTTCTATCATGACATTAGTTAATGGTTCAAGAGCGTCTCGCTTTTTCGGACTGTAAGATATTTTTTGATACCATGTATCCTAATTATCCCTATTTAACTTGTCACATTTGTGAAGTTCAATAATAATATTCGTACTAGCCATTCTGTTAAAACATAACATGTGAACATTTCTTAAAAGTATACAATGTCACTTATTTACACAACTCTGGTATAGAATAATGGTAACATTATTAGGTTCATGATCAGAGTTTGCATTTATCATGCCCTCATCACATATTTTTTAAAAAATATCATCATTTTCTATCAAACATTTTTTGTGCAAATATCAATTCCTCGTAGCTATAAAAAAACTCATAATCTAAGAGCTCTCACTCAAATAAAGTATTCCATAGGATAAATATATATAAATAAGTTATGCATTCATTAAACAAATAAGTTCAATAAAAAAATATCATGTGCAAAAAGAAAACAATCTTAACATAAGCAAAAAAATTACATATAGAAAGTTTCATAACTTTAATTGGATCTTTCAAATGTATTTCCTTTTCTAATGCACTATGCCCAAAGCACCTTGCACTTTTCATATTTAGGAATTAGGACATTAAAATCATCTTACTCTAATTTGTTTTAACATAGTGGAATTTTTAGAGTCTTAATTCTTCCATGCATTTTTTCAATTCAATGAATTTCATGACTCTTAGCTTTTTAACTCTGCACAATCATAGTTTATTTTTTATTAGGTCCTAAAAATTATCATTTGGAACTATGCTTTGCAGTATATGTACCTAAAAGAAGTTAGGGAATATTTTTCCTCTATAGCTAAGGTCTACTTTGAAAGCCTTTACTTCTTTCAAAAAAGATTCCATGAGATATATTTTCAGTCCATTTCTTTTATGTAATTATTTCATCATTCTCTCAAGGTCTTTAAGGGTTTCTATCTAATCTAATTCTTTAAAGTCTTCATCTACCCATTCCTAGAAGCTATATGGTTCATCTTCCTTTAAGAACTATTGTTCTATGACTATAGATAAAAAAAATAAATTTAACTAATGGTCAAACATACTAATATTGTCATTTAAAAAAAAAAAAGGAACAATGTCAAACATGCTTCAGAAACATGCAAATTATATACCAAAATCAATGTATTGTTTCCATCAAGATCAAATCCAAATTGCAATGTAATTTTCTTGTTTTAGAATAAGTTCCTTCCATTCTTTCTTTTAAGAAATCATTTTTAAGAACCATAGCATTTCGTAATTCGTTAGCAAATTTAATTTTTTTTTATTCATGTCAAAGTGATGGAAAAGAAAAAATATCTTTTACTTATCCACCTACTTTTCTTAAATTTTTTGGGAGTGCGCCTCAAAATGAAGCCCCATACGCCCTAAGAAAAGCTCAAATTCCAAAAAAAATAGAAAAATAATAGTTCTCCCATTCTCACTAATGGCAAGTGAGATCCATGCACTATCATGGGAGGCTTTTCTGGTTATGGTAACCAGCTAAGAAGGAAATACTCTCTTTCCTCTTTCCATTGTTATATCACATGTGGTAATTGACTTCGGGGATATACCATACCTTATATAAAACCTTAAAAATATATATTTTTTCAAATTTATAGTATTTGTCCAAAAATATCATAAACATACAATAATATTATCTAAAGGGTCCAACCATTTTAAAGTAATAGGAGGCCATATGAACAGCTTGCTTTTTCATACATTATCTTGCGTGTCTTATACATCATATAAGTAATGCATATGTTATCATATAGTAAACTTTTTCATACATTATAATATCTTACATGTCTTATACATCATATAAGTAAAGTATATGCCGTCACATAGTAAACACATACATATCAATATTATTGCATAATAAAGAAATTAAAATATCACATAGTATAGCCCCTAATTCTTATTTTCTAATAATGTTCCTAAACTAATTCCTTAACTTCTTCTTGTGCCACCCTAAGACGCTTTATTGTGAATATAATTTTGAAGCAAAAATCTTAAGTTACATTCGAGGGGAGTGAGATAAGAATAGAATATACATAAAAAATAGAGGAAGGCACGACTTGCAGGTCATATTTAAAATCTAATCATAAAAAACTCCAAAGGCCACACTTTACAACATAATCATGCATTATATGCCATAAGTGCTAATATATATATATATATATATATATATATATATATATATATATATATATATATATATATATATATATATATAATAAAAACATATATGCAATTCTCAAACTCTCAGTTTGTATATTACACTTTTCAAACTCTTAATTTCTGTATCATGCTTTTTCAAACAAATTTGTTCATATATGTATATGAAATTGAGAACTATCATATAATGTATATATATATACATACACACACTATATGATATAAAGCATATATACACTATATATATATATATATATATATATATATATAAAATAAAGCATACAAAAAAAGCATAGCCTATGCTTTACACATAATTTTAATACTAGGAAACACAAACAACGGAGCAATCTAGCTTTGATACTAATAAAGAAAAAATTATAATTATATAATTAGTTGTAATTTATAAAAATTTATACGTACTTGATTTTAGATCATGCTTTGGTGTTGTGTTCCATGCAATTTCAATAAAAATTACTAGGGAGTTTTTACTTTTATCCATGACAATTATACTAAACTTATAGAGAGAAAAAGAATATTACTCTTTGTATTCTAAAAAGATTGATAAAACTCAAAAGAAAAAAAACTAATTGATAAAAATTTTAGAAAAAAATGGTTATCTTTTTTGTCTTTACCAACATAGTCAGTTATCAAAAACTAACTTTATCTTCTTTTTTAATTTAAATTAAAATTATGGTGATGTGGGTCACCCATTATAGGCACCCATGTCCTTTAAAATAACCTAATAATCCATTATTATTATAGTTGTTGTGTGAAGCACAATGATTAATTTTTTTATATCGATTTATAAGATTATAAAAAGAATTGCAAAGAATATACATATATATATATTTGTGATAGGAAGAGTGATACACATAAATGCAATAATTAAGGATTAAAATTTAGATGCAGATGAAGGTATAAAATCTTTAACAATATCAAATATCATTTGAACTAAAGACTTTTAACACAATAATTTAATTTTTGATTGCATACGAAATTAAATGTTGAATAATAATTAAATGTTAATTGATCATGATATTACTTGTTAAAAAAGTGATTAATTATTGAAAAATCTTATAAAAATTGAATTTTTCAACATTGGTATTGGATGATTTAAAATGTAAAAATGGTTTTCATTGATTATTTATGCTATAAACATACATCAAGACCATTATAAACATCACTTCTAATCATTATTACTATCAAACAATATCAAACCACCATCATCAAATCCATCAATCACATTTATAAAGTCCCAAAAGCCAAATAAATTATTAACTTAATTTATTCTCATATTTTAACAAAATTAGATAAAGTATTCACTCATCTTGTATGAAAGAGAGTATTAGGGAGTTAGATTGAAAACTTCTTGACCTTAATCACATTAAAATTTAGTAGTCCTTGAGCTAGGTTTCCAAATTCTCAATAAAACCAAATAATCCCCAACCCTTTCATTGTCCCTAAAAAAATCAAAATTCCTAATAAGAGCAATATCCTTACCTTGTTTGGCTAAAGAAATTAAGAAATAATGGTGCTTTTTTTTCCTTGAATTTTTTAAAATTATAAGAGGAGGAATGATGAAAGGTTTACAGGATGACAGAGCTAAGGCAGAGTCTTTTAATGATTTTGTGAGATAAGAAACGATGAAAGGTAATTATCATCCAAAAGGAATAATTACCTTTCATTGTTTCTTATCATCCAAAAGGAATAATAGTGACTTTTAAGGCTAATTTTAAAAACTTATTCTTAAACTTCTTTTATACTTATATATTCATTTATAACAAGTTAAAATCTCATACTCAATCCCCCGATTAAAGCTTTCCATTCAAATTCATAATCATATATTTCTTAAATTATAAATTTTCACTTTATTCCCTAATTCATATAGAAATTCCTAATGTAACAAAATTGGTTAATTATCACAATTACCTTTTCTCTATAATAAATTTCTAATTTACTATATATTAAAAAGGGTGTAAGACTATCTTTTTAAACATGTCACATAATAACATATAAACAATCAAATGTGATGGTTAACTGGTACATTACTATATTAGGGGTGCATTATGGATTTTTCCAATTTTAAGAAATAGAATTGGTAGCCATTGTGTAATTTTTAATTTGTTGAGGTGTCATGCTATTCTTGCATGTGAAACTTTAATTGGTGTGTTAATCTAAGTGTCAATACTCAAACTTTTTAAATCTAGCTATAAAAGAACTTCCCTTAATTTATTAGCTATAAGATTATATGTTATAAGTTTTAGTAATGATAAATGAACATTACTAATAACATTGTATGTCTTTGTATAAAAGTATTATATTTTAAACAAACTCAATAAACATGCTACATTATGCTTGATGTATATATAGGATATGATGATTTTGCATATTTTTGCGTTAACTTATTATATTTTCTATATATGAATCCTATATATCAATATTTTGATATATTATGTTGGATTAATCAAAAAGCTTATAAAGATTATATGTATTATATAAGAAAAGAAGAAGAAAAGTTAGCAATGAAGGAGATTAACTCATCTAAAAAAGAAACAAGGAAGAAATTGAAAAAAATGTGTTTCGAGTATTGAATAATTGAAAAGTTTAAGTTTTAGAAGTTTAGAAGCATGAAGAAAAGTCTAAAGACTTTGTTCGGTATAAATTTTCTTTTAAGACTTAAAATTTCTTGTAAATTAGTCTCTTTTATGACATAACATTCAAATATATTTTTAAAATCTTAACTTGATTAAAATATTTTTAAAAAGATAGGCTATATTCACAAAATAGCATATAATATACTTCAAAAATAAATGAAATATATGTTTTTAATCTTTTTAATTTTGATCTTTGATTGTTCTTTTGGTTATATCTTACAAGATACAAATAATTTAAGGAAGAAACTATAGTATATCACTGGCTAAGTAGTGTATCAGTATATTATTAAATTTGATTATACATTAATTTTTTTTAAAAGTCATATCTTACATGTTTTATGGTAAAATATCATTGATCAGATCTAGTTGTACACATGTACATCGCTTAGTTAATGATATATTATAAAATTTTTCATATTTTGATTGTGAATTTTTTTACGTAAAAATAGGCTCGAAGATATTTCCATGAAGAGGCCATTTGCTTAAAAGATCAAAATATAAAAGAGTTGTAAAATTTATAAATTAAATTTTAAAATCAAATTTTTACAATACTATCCTTCTAATTCTTGCTCATTAGTTTGATTATATCTCAAAATTATAAATGATATGAGCGTGAAACTGGTTTTATTTGAAAGTAGATTTAAATATCTTTCTAAAAATAAGTCATTGGACTTAAAATGAAGAAGTTATAATCTTTTAAAGTCGAGTCAACAATCCTATTTCTATGAAGTGCTTCTCTTCTTCCAGAAACCTACTAGAAGAGCAGAATCACTTTGCGAAGCAATTCTCTCTGCTTTGGTGTGCACAAATAATAGTTATGAATGGCAAGTTTTTATTTTGAGTATTTCAAATGGTTATAATGCCTTTTAGGTTTTTTTTATAAGTTAAAAAAATCAAATGCAACTTATAAAAGGTTAAAACTTCATAGTTTAACATTATTTAATTCTTTCTTTTGTTGAGATTATGATTTGAGCTCTTTATTGTGAATTTCTTTTATTCCAAGTGTTTTATTTGTTTCATCCACTCTATAGGAGTGTTTATTTGAGTTGTTCTTCCTCTTATATCAATTTTCATTATATTTTAGGTTAAGAATCCCAAGAAAATCAATAGTGAGGGATCTCTTAGAGACTAAAAGCTTTTAATGAAGAATTCTAAGGAGAGTTAATTATATTGAGAAAAATAGATTTTAAGACTTCTTTAAGTGTTAGTTGAAACTTAAAGGGATAGTGAATTAAAACACAAGTTTGGATAGTAAATGTATCCCTTAGAGAGAATATTTAAGGGAGAATTATTATAAATCATTATGTCTGATCTCTTTACCCTTTCTCTCATTATATTTAATACAATGCTCTATTTTTATTGATCAAATTCATTAGATACATTACGCTCTAATGTTTACTTATTTTGATGTTTAGATGATTAAATGGTGGAAAGAGAAATCTATTTATGTATGTACTTTTTAATTCTCTATCTATGCATACTTGAATAAGTTATTTTGCACAAGTATATTGAATTATTATATATTTCGTGCAAATTTTTTCATTAAATTATCTTAAATTTATTTTTTGATGATTTATCTATGCATAGTTAATAAAATTATTAAATATATTATGTTATAATATTTATTTTGATGCTAAAATAATCAAATGTTTAAAAGATACATACATACATACATACATATATATACACACACACACACACACGAGCTTCTTAATGGTTTGTCTATACATAGTTAAATGAGTTAATTTATACAAATTTATTAAATTGATATATTTTAAGTGTAAATATTTTCATAAAAAATTTTTAGGTTTGTTGGGTGTAGTTTGCTTTGACCTAAAAATTTAATTACTAAAAACTTAATAGAAAAATTACAAAATACTTTCTTTTTAACTTTGTAATGGTTACATTTTACTCCTATTAAATTTGAAAACTTACAAATTAAATCCTTTTAACCATAGAAAACCTAAAATTAACACTTACCATCCATTTAATTAATCATTTATTGAATTACACAATATTTTTAATATATTTTTAAACAAGAACCACAATATCACTATATGTTGATTTATAACTAATTTTTTAATATAATTTTTATGTTATACAATTAATAAAAATAAAATTGGATGAATATGATTTTAATTAAATGCTTGAAAATGAGTTGCAAAATTACATGTTAAAAATGAGGTGATAAATAAGCATTTAACAATATTGTGATTTTGTTTAAATGTCATAAATTATTAAAATAATTAATCAAGTAAATGATAGAAGTCAATTTTAAGTTTTTCATAGTTAAATAGTTTACTTTGTAAGTTTCTGAAGTTAATAAAATAAAATGCAATCCTATAAAGTATTTTACATTTTTATCCAATTTTAATTAATAATCTAGAAATTATTTATGTTTTTTAATTTACTCTAAATGTTTAATGTTTAATTGTAAATTCTTAACAATATATACATTAAGTGACGTAACATAAGACTCGATTTTTGGATAAGATGCCATTTAGGTCATATTACAATCTTCTTGGCTTGAGTTGCGATGTCTCCTTTTTAGGACAAAAGTAGCATGGCACCGGGACTATTCTGACCCTTGGCGGGACCAAAAATAAATTTTGATGCTTGGTTTTAAGTAAAAACCTTATTTTATTTATAATTTTTATTTTAATTATATATATATCATAATGAAATTCATTTAATTTAGTGGGAATTTTATTAGAATATACTTCATTTTACTTAAAAAATATTTTATATAAAAATTTTACTTTCTTTTTAATATTATATTTATTATAATACTATTAAAATTTATTTATAAATGAATTTTATATATTTTTTAATATATTTCAAATAAAATAATTGATTTACAAATAAATTGAAATCAATATTTTTGATAAAATTTTTAAATAATAGAATTTATTTATAAATGTATTGAAATTATTTTTATTAAAATAAAATAAAATTAATTCTAAAAATATTACATGCCAAACAAACCTTAAGTACAACTTTGATAAACCTTGAGTATAACTTTGATATTGGAATCAAAAGTAGCCTGGAAATTATAAAAGAGTTGCAATAGTCTTTGTCTTACCAGCCCTATATCTTTTTATCCATCCAACTGCTTATGTCCCATAATTTGAAAATCACAATATGTCATTATTTTAAGAAAGTAAATAAATTACAAAATGCCTATCTAGTCTGACTCATTTTTTGAGTTTTAGTGGCGAATCTCTTTTATTGGCATGAAGGAAAATAGTTAGAATGAAGAGATAATTTTAAATTTTGAATTTTTTCTCTGCTTAAACGAAGAGAAGAGAAAATAAATTAATTAATTAGTGATTAATATTATTTTATGCATCAATATTTTAAAATTTTCTTTCTTCACATTTTTAATTAACTTTTTTTCGTTTATTTTTCTTCCTACTTTGCTTTGGGTTTAAGTTTTTTATTCGCTACGCCGATACTGTTAGGTCAATTTCATATGTGATATGAGAAGGGGTTCTTTCCCTTGGTCCATTATTTAGAAGGGAAGAAAAAATGGGAAAATATCATCAACCAATAATAGTAGCTTATTTTATTTTTTTATAACTATGTTTGACGCCTAAACTTGCTTTTTCTCCAAATCTAACATTTAAATGACCAAAGTAATTATCACTTTGCTTACTTTTTCTTTACTACCAATGGCATAGATGCGCAATATATAAATGTAACTACACCATTCAATACAAGATAATTTTAAAGCACATTTCATATAATCTTTCTATACTTTTTTTATGTGTGATTTATCCTTTGTAATATTAAAATGTGTTATTGCGATCCTCTTAAATCTTTACTGGCGTGAAACTTATTACTTAGTTTCCACTAACTTAATTAACTTTTAAAATTCGATATCATCATGCAATTACTAAATATGTCATTCATATTTTATAATCATTGCCAAAATATGTATAATTAAGTATTTCTACTATCTTATACTTAACTAAGCTCTACAAAGTCTAAGAAAAGCATTTTTATTTACAATAGTATAACGATTAGAGCTATCTTGTATAAAATCTTGCAATAGAGAATTTACTTCTATAAGATTGGTGGTGGAGAATCATCCATAATAATATTTGTAAAAAGAATAATTAGAGAAAATAGTGAATTTAAGATTCAATAAGCAAACAACCTATTCACTAATATAAATGAAAAGCAATCCACAATACTCTTTTTGTTTAGATCAATTCTTTTACATAAGTATACCTAATATTAAAATCCAATTAAGTGAATAATAAAGAGGAAATAAAGTACGAAAGTATTTAAGAGTGTGTTTGGTTTTTGTTTTTAAAAATAATTTTCTATTTTTAAAAGAATAAAAGAATTTGTTTGTTTAAGTGTTTTTCTTTTTAGTTTTAAAAATCATTTCCAAAACATGTGTTTTAAAAACAAGAAAACAAGAACAATTTTAAGTGGTTTTTATTTTTCTGTTTTCAAAACATACTTCAGTAATGGCATTACTGTAATTTAGAATTGTTTTCAGAATAACTTACTAAACACTTTCTTTTTCTCATTATTTTTAAAAACTATTTTTGAAACCTATTTTCAAAAATAATTTTAAAAACAAAAAATAGAAAACACAAACAAACACACCCTAAATCTCTTTGTAATTCTTAATTAGTTTTATCCTTCCACGAACCTATCTTTATTCTTCCAAGATCTTTCTTATCACTTTATAAATATTTTTTTGGATCTAGTACTAATAATAATTTACATATTTCAATTTCCTCTTTTTATATTTCATATCATAATCCTATCTCTTTCAGGGATTTCATCATCAAAATCAATTACAATAATATCCACAAGCTTTAAGTATAAATATAATATCCACATATGATTACAATACTTTAAAATTTCATAGAATATATAAAATTGGATAAAACAAGATAATACCCAATTATATAATTGATTATAAAGGGATTTAAAGATAAAATTTGACCTTCGTAGTTAACTATGCTCATCTAAAAAGTAACTTTGAAAGCCACAAGCATCCATAGACTATAAGCATCGAGAGAGCATTCTTTTTATGATAGTTGACTATAAGCCATCCAAGAGCAACTCTCAGAGTTATAGTTGATTACATAGTTAACTATAGATTTCAAATTTGTAAAATTTCTATAGATTCAATGTTCATATGGTCCAATTCCATTTATTTGTCAACATATATAACCACAAAACCAAAATTCAGCACAAATCATGCTTCCATTATCATATTAAAACCATATACATCTATAAATGCAATCTATAACAAAGCTTCATAACATTTAATCATTAAATTCCAATAACCCACCATTTTAACCTAATTCAACTTAACTTTGACAAAACTTATAAAAATTAAGTAAATTGTTTACTTACATATTTATGAAGGAGATGAAGGAAGGTTGGAATGATGTTTGCTTGCCTTATTTATTCAAGAATTTTAAAAAATCAATGTTAAGAATCTAAATTACTAATTTTTCCTTATTCAAAGTTAGATTTTGTAAAACAACAAATTTAGAGCTTTAAATTAAAATGAATTATCTTTGTTCCATTAAGAATTATAAATGAAAGCTTAATGTAATATCACTAGACAGTATTTCAACAAAATAATGATAAATAATAATAGTAATAAACATATTAACATTTTATGGTTAAGCGAGCTTACTAGAAAAATATCATGATGGGTGACTCCTTGGGAAGTTATTCCAAAATGCTTAAGTTAATTAGGAAAATTATAATTTTCAAGCTAATCCCTAAGAAGTTTTAAGAAAAAACTAAACAAAATAAGTGGAGTGTTTAAAATTCCTCTTTGACTAATTTAGTATATTTCTTCAAGGCTTAATAAGTACTATTAAAAGTCCAAAAATAAGTCCAAGAACTAAATTGAAAAATGGCTAAAGAAAGTTGGGAAAAAGTGGAATTATGAAAAAAAATTATGGGGTCAAATTGTAATTTTCTCTAAAAGACTTGGTTTAGCTCAAATTTTCCTAACATTTGGACACAAATCTGGGCGTAAATCAGCCTACTTGCCACTGACTTTCTCAAGAAAGATCAAGGAAAAAATCTTAAGAACTCTAGAAATTTTTCCACACTTCTTCAAAAAGGCCTTTCTCTATATATTTAAAGATTATCTCTTAAAAATTCAAGAAATTCCAGTTCCATCTTCTCTCCTTGAGCCAATTGAAACCTTTGCTGCCATAGGACGAAGAAATCAAGCTTCCAAACCAATCTAAACACATAAATAAGAAGATTTAATCATAAAATTTTAAGGTAAATCACTTTACTACCTTTCTTCTTTTTTTTTAATTTTCTTGCAAGAATCTTTCTGAATTTGAAAAACTCATCTCTTTCCTCCTAAAACTAGAAACCTAGCTTCGTAGAAGAGAGTTTGAAGCTTAGAAGATTGCAAGTTGATGGTGAGTGGCAATTTTCCTTTTACCTTCGAGCAATTTCTACAAGTTTAGCTAGTAAAATACCACTTAGAATTGCTTGTGGTGGATTGGATAATTGTGGTTATGCATAGAAGGCATGGTTCTGAAATTTTTAGTTCTGGAAGCTTCTTGATAATAATAAGATGATATTAAGAAGTATGAGTGATTGAAACTTTGATTAAATAGCCTTATGTGGTGATTGATGGCAAAAAATAGCAAGAACAAACTTGCTGACAGTGTTTCTTGAATTGCTGAAGCTACAGTACAAAGTTACAAATTTTTAGATGAAGTTATAGTTCCTTAAAAATTCCAAAACATTCATTTCTAAACTTTAAATGATGTTAGAATGCATATATAAATTATTGAGAATTTTATGAAATTATTAGAAACTCGAAATAGGAACCTTCATGTACATAGGTCTAGACCAGTCAGAAACAAAATGTTGAAATTTTTGCTTCTGTAATTAAATTAATTGAGCCCCTTAAAAATGTTTAAAAATTCTGAAAAAATTTCTGTAAACCCTTCAATATGTTGGACAAATTATGGAAAAATTTAGTGGCAATTAAAGTTCAGTTGCTTACTCAAATAAATCCTTAGATTTCGGAACTCCAATGCTGTCCAGTATTGGAACTGATTTGGAAGGGCCTAATCTACGAATTTTTTTGGGCAATTTTTCCAGACTTTTTGTGAAACCTAAAGCCTCAATTTTGTTAATAAACATGTTAAGGAAATCCTATAATAATTTAGTGATTTTTAGAGTTAATTTGGATACCATAAAGTGTTCCCCATTTCGACATGTCCCTTGTTACCCTGTTCTGGAACACAACACGTAAATAGTGAACTAGAGTAAAGAAATGTAGGAAAAACTTGATATTTAACAATTTGATAATGCATTGTTGTGTTATTAGAACATGCTTAGATAGTGGAATGTTAAAAGTGAAATTAATTGGATATTATAGAAAATTAAGAACATGATGTTAAAGTAAGACTCCTAAGTATTGGAATAGGACAAGTATAGATTTCCTTAATACTCAATTCTTGTTTTTTTGTTTGAATGAATTTTTTATATGTATGATTGTTATTGTGTGTAATGATTAGAAATGGATATTATCTAAATGGCTAGTGGGTGCACTGGACCATACCCACATGATATAATTGTATATGCCTCGAAAGGTTAATGGACCTTGAAGCATTATTATGCTTCTGAGTCTTACTTCCTATGATTTATGGGGGGAGTAATACATCCTTCTGAATGAAGGAAAGGTGTGATAAGGGTTGGAGGGATAAGGTTGGGGGCTTTGGCCTTGGTGGTAAAGGATAAGGTTGGACTGAAAATATAAAGAGAAATCTCATATCTGATTAGCTATTTGTTAATATCCAATCTAATCATTCCTTACTTGTATGTTTTAGACGAGATACTTAGTGAATGATACTGAGTAAAAATAAATTAAATCTTTAGTTATAATTGATGACCTTACAATATAGGAATAGTATTATGAAAGGATAATTATTACTTACTGAGTATTTTAAATACTCATTGCTTGCTGTGTTTTCTTTTCTTTTACAGAGGATGAATCTGGACCCGCACGAATAGTTTGACACTTGCTTGAACTCTTGGCTGTCACCATGAGTCAATAATCAATTGCATGAAAAGTTTTTGTATACTGTACATACATCCTGATATGCATATACATAAACGTTTTGTGACATTATGCGTAATACTAATAGTATATGTATTACTATATTTTCTTATATATGTAAAAAAATATTACATTCATGTGTTATGAGTTAATGTGATAAAATAAGACTTGTAAAGGTATTTAATTAATAATCTTATATCAGTTAGATACCTTTACGTCAGTCATGATAGTTGTAGGAATAGGTCGTGACACTTGTGGTCTTAATTGATTCTTATTGATTCAACTAATGAAGGAATTAAAGTGGTGGTTGGAGGTCTAGTTTTTGGAGTTGCAGAGGCTTAAGAGCATTTTAGTAATCAAGGGTTATTTTGGGGCAAAATTTGAAAGTTAACTCTTAAATTTTCTTCATACATACTTATTTAATTCTAATTAAACTTTAATTCTCATATAATTTATTTCCTTCTATCCATGCCATTTCATCTTATATTTTACCATCAAATCTTGTCATTTTCTAATAAATTCTTATTCTTAACATAGTTATAACAACCAAACAATTTTTTTTCACACATTAAGTTATTCTAATTATTTATAATATCTTAAAAGGATGTAACATGTGCTACTTACCTTATTGTACTTAATTAATAGTACATATAAGCTCTATTTATTAATTCTTCACTTGATATTCTAATGGAATCAATATATAATTCATATATGATTCAATTTTCCTCTAAAATTAAATAATTTGGTTCTAAATTTTATTAGAAAAGTTTCTTGATATTCTTCCTCTAATTTATTTATCATTTCAATTGTCATTCTAAGGCTTCCCATTTATTGAAGCAAATTTTTTTAACTTGATTATTTTATAGGGAATTTCACACTATGAGTGTCTCGTTCTTAAATAATTTGATTTAATTTTTTTTAATGTAATAATTTACTTTTTCTTTATTGTGAATTTATCTTAACTTATAAGAACTATAAGTTGGCTATGGAAGCTAGTTTCTATTTTTTTAAACATAAAATGGAGTTAAGATGAGAGGATCCTATTTGTACTAATGGAAAAAATGATCTATATAACATTTGTTAGGGATAAACTAGATATATGTTGGTTATATATGATATGATCCAAGAATTTTGATGCATAAATATTGAAGGATCACTTCTGTAAAATATTTTGTGATATAGTATAATTCTTTTTATTTCGTTATTACTGATTATTAATGATGATTGGATAACAAGTTAGTCATAAAGATTTAACTTGTAAAATAGTTGTTAATGTTAAAGGTAGGTAAGCAAAAGTTTCTTATAGGATTATAAATACTTTAAATGAATTCATATAACAATTATTTTACCAAAGAGAAGTAGGAATAGAGCTTATGATTATTTAATTGATTGAGAAATCATAATTTTTATTTTTTAATATTATAATTCTAATATATTATTTATTAAGGGAAGAAAGAATGTTAAGAGTTTTTTTTTCTAAAATTACCATCAATTTCTTTTAATATTAAAGGAAAATCAAATTATGTGAAAATTATATGTTGATTCTGTTGGGATATTTAATGAAGAATTAACAAAAAAGAATTATATGTACCATTAAATAAGTATATGAGAGTAAGTAGCATATTTTAATATTCCATGAGATAAATTACATATGAAGGAAAGTATAGGAAGATTATATGTAATTTACCTATATTTTTACCTATCAATACATAGTAACTTGAATCTTGGAGATAACTTTTGTTAGAAGGAAAAATGTATTAATATTTTAATTTACAAAATTATTTTTTCATAAGGATCCGTTTGATTTAGGAGAAAATAGAATTTTTAGAAAATTCTTCCTTAAGAAAATATATTTTTAAAAAATGAATTAATTTTTTGTTGTTTGGTGTATAAGGAAAAAATATTTTCCGGTGTTTGGTGAACAGAAAAAATAATTTCATTTAAAGTAAATCAAAATTATTTACTTCAAAATTATTATAATTTTATGTACTTTTTAAGAAAAATTTATAAAATTTTTATCGTTCTTAGTATTTAGTAGTTCAATGGTGATTGATTTCTCACAATAAAATATATATTAAAGATATTATAAAATCTTATACATAAATTTATACAATTAGTTTAATTAATTGTTGTAAAATATTATATAATAGAACATCTGTCACGAGGAAGAAATGGAGAATATTTTAATAAATATTGCATAAAAAGTGCACCTAGACTTTAATAAATAAAAATAGAAATAAAAATTCATCATGAAGATACTTAATAAATAAAAATAAATTCTACTCGTGATTACGATTGCATAACATGGTGAGAAGGCAAAAAAGGAAAGTTTGGGCTTGGGCACGGGCATGAATATATTTAGAACATTCATCACGAGGAAGAAAGGGAGAATATTTTAGTGAGTATTGTATAAAAATGTGCACCTAAACTTTAATAAATAAAAATAAAAATAAAAATTCATCATAAAAATATTTAATAAACAAAAATAAATTCTGCTCGTGATTGCGATTGCGTAACATGGTGAGAAGGCAAAAAAAGAAAAGCTCAGGCTTGGGCATATGCATGAATATAATAAGTAATAAGATAAATGAATTCGATTTTTCAAAATGAGAAGTTATTTTATTAAAAAATAATATAACTTTCTGGTTGACCAAAATTTATTTTTTTATTGATCAAAATTTTTAAATGTCTAAATAGGAGAAAATTGGAAAATGAATTCCAAAAATTTATTTTTCCTCCAATCAAACGGACCCTTAATGTCTTGCCAAAAAAGAAACAAGTTTTCTCAAACTATTTTTTATAAATGGAAATTACTCTTAAATTTAAATATGAATTTAAGAAAGTATTTTTATCATCAAATATTGTGTAAACTATTTGATAACATATAATAATTCTAAGGTTGGGTTTGATAATGCTTAAGTTTTAGTGCTTAAATTAAGCATTGGATATTTACTATGGAATATATTAAGCATTCAATGTTGTGTGCTTGTCTAACTTTTATTTTAAGCACTAAAAATTAGTTTTTAATAATTGAAAATTTGAAAATATGAATTTTAATTTTTACAACGAAACTAAAGTACTATCTTAAAATTTTCTATGTGAATGGTAGATAAATAAATGCCTTCCAATAAAAATGTCTTTAATGATCGAACTCAAACTTTTTTATTGAATCTGAAATATGTTAGCACTTTCACTTGCTTCATCGAATCAACTGACAATTGATTTTTTCCTTACGTTTGCAGCTATGCTACTTGTACAAAAATTTGTTAATACTAATATCAATAATCGATATTGACTTGTAGAATTTCTATAATAAATATAAATAAATGTGGACATTTAAATCAAAATACCATTTTCATTGAAACAAGTGATATACCATATAAAAATTAATAATCTAGCTAAATGCTAAATGTGTTGCTTTATTGTATTAAATAATGTCAAATTTTTTTATGTATAAAATAAATCTTTTGTGACAAAAACAAAAAGTCCAATGAATAATAATAATAATAATAATAATAATAATAATTTGGTTGGTAGCAAAAACACTTAATGAGCTCGGCAAGAGTCCTTTCGCTGAACTTGCAATGTCGCTTAGTATTTATTTTAACTTTTCGAATACCCCATTAAAATTTTAAACTTTAGTTTTTCGGTGAAGCGTTGAAAGGAAAATTCAAACACACTGCATCATGCATGGATGAATTACTTATATTGTTATTTTTTTAATATTAAAATAATTGAAAGAAATATAATTCAAGATATTCCCTCAAATTTGAAATTTAATAATATTAAATATGGAAATGGACATATACTTATTTTGAAATAAGATTGGCACTTCATACTTCATTTCATTCACAAAAAAAGTATAATAAATCATCTATTTTACCAGCCACCTTAGTGCTGGAGGAATCAATCACGAAGGAAGTGGAACCATTGTGCTTTGGGTATGAGAGAAAAAGAGACCTGACGAAAATTGAACACAATCGGGGAGAATTAAATTGTTGTAAAAAAGTTAAATTTTAATAAGTACATTCTTTTATAAATTTATTTAATTAGATGAAGAATTAACACTTTTTGTAAATTAATTTTTTAGTTTTAATGTGGAAATTTTTTTGATGGAGCTTCGTATATACGTATATTATTATTCAATTCAGCGTTAATAATTAATAATTAGTATAATTTAATAAAAATAATTATTAATTAATTAAAAATGATATATAAAAATTATAATTAAAAGTCTTACAGTAAATTTCTATAAAATTTTACTTACAAATTTTCCTTTAAATATCTTAAAAGGTTTGATCAAAACATTAGTTTAGAATCATAACATTAAAAGAAATTAAAACTATCAATACTTTTTTTATCATCATTTTGACTAAAAATTTATTCAATTATTTATATTTAATTTATAATAAAATTTATATTAATTTGATATATAAAATTTAAAATTTAAATAAATTTTTAATTTTTATAAATATTAAAATTTATACTAATTTAATTGTTGTAAAAGATTAAAGTTATGCTCGAATTGAAAATTTTAAGAATTAAATTAATACAAATCTTACTTCAAAGATAAAATTAATATAAATTGAATATTTTGAGTACGGGTTATAATCTAATTTTTTTAAGATTGTAATTTTTTATTTTTAATTCATTAAAAATTAAAATGATTCATATTCATATTATATTATTTCATATACATTTATTTAAAGACAATTCTAACATACCCAAATTAAAAGTTTGGATATTGATACTTTGAATCTGTGGTAAAATAAAAAGGATTAGATTTCAATGATATTAAAATGAATGGTTAAGATTCATAGTTAGTATACTTGTTTAATAGGTAAAAAGTTAATGATATGATATTTCTATTATAAACTATAAATTTTCTTTTAATTTTAGATCTATCCATTACTTAAAATAAGTAATTTGAGTGAATTATTTATATTGATTTATATATATATTTACACCTCTGCACTATATAATAAACTTAATTTAATAATTATTAATTTAAGTTTATATATAATACATTATAATTACAAAAATTCAAAATTAAAATATTTTAAAAAAATTATCACGTAATCATTTTAAAAATATAAAATATAGTTAATAGTTAATAAATTAAAAATTCAAACTTTTACTTTATGAAACTAGTTTTTTTATTTCTTCTTCTTCTTTTTAAATAATTTCCTTTACTTATTTCTTACATATTAATACATGAAAAATATTTTAAAATATTTGATTTCATAATAAATTTTAGTATTATTTTCAATAAAAAAAATCTAATATTGATTAATACTTTTTAAAGAAATGATACTTATACATATTTTTTTTACACGTATCCAAAATTAAATTTTTTAAACTTGTATAAAATATGTTTAAGTAAGTTTTATTTAAAAATTAAAGTGTTATGCACATACTCATAAAAATATAATATGTGTATTTCTTTTTTACTTTTCTCATCTTATAAATTATATTAGATACAAGATTTTACAATATACATACTATCTCAAATAAAATATTTATTTTATTGATTTAATTTATTATTATTAATAATTTTTATATAAGATAAATAAAAAATAAATATGATAAATTTATTTTTCTATTCATAATGTGTAAAACTATAAAGAAAATAGAGATTAACATTAAGAAAGAAAATACAACTAATAATTTAATGTATCAAGTCCAAAAATGGACTATTTGTATTAGGTCAAAATTATAACAATAAATTACTTATATTTTTGAATTTCTAATTTTTAGGTGGGACATATTTAAACATACATATATAGGTAAGCATGTGTGTATGTAAGTTAGTTCTTTACTAACAATTTCTTGGTGTTGTTAAATTTTATATATAAATCTAAATAATTTAAAAGAATAAAAAATAAAAAATATTATATTATATCATATTAAAAAGAATAATAGTATGATTTCTATTAAAATAATTTGATTAGTTAAAATTAAAAAGATTATAAAATTAATTAAATACAATTTTATTGTATTGTATATATCACTATATTTTCTTCAACAAATTTATAACAAATAAAGACTTTATTGTTGAAAAAATAATTTTACTAATGAGATAATTAAAATAAAGTTTTTAAGAGTATAGTATGTGGCTTTTTTCGGTTTTTTGGAACAATTTTCTTTATTTAATATAGAAGTATCAAGTGTTATATACATTTATTTTAATATAAATGAGTGATCATAAATAGTGAAAAGTAATTTTTTTATTTCATGAAATGTTTAAATAATGAATAATAATTTTTGATTAATTTTTTACAATAATTAATTTGTTATTTAATTTAATAAAATAATAATTTTATTTTGTACTTTTAAGGTTAAGTACAAATATAAATTTTAAAAAATATATATGTATGAATTAAAAAAAGAGACGGAACAAATAAATATTTGAAGCAAGAATTTTTTAAATTTGTGTAGACCAAAAAAAGCATTTGGCTTAACTTACTTTTTATTTAACTATTAATTTGTTAAAAAAATGCTTGAGGATAAAATAAAATTAAAATAACTTTAAGGTTTGATTTAAAAGATTTATTGATAGTGGGTTATTGATAACTTATTGAAAAATAAAAAAATTATGTAATATTATTTTTATCATCTAAATTATTTATAATAATTGTAAAAGTTGTCATACATGTGATGAAAAATGTATGGGTTTAGGATTAAATATATGATACAATAAATAAATGTATTATATAGTATATTTAAAAGAATATATATTAGAGGATAGAATAATTATTTTTTGGATAACAAAACATATTTAATTTTCTATAATAGAATTATCAAGCTACTTAATAAACATATAATTTTAGGTTGAAATTCAAAATATTAAAAAAAAATTCATAAACATAAAACTAACAACATTTAGACGTTACAATATATTAAGAGTGTTAGAAAATATATAATTTTGATAAAAGATAAATAAGTAGCATTTAAAAGCATTCATGTAACAATTGAATAATAATTTTTTAAAATACATTTTTAGAAATTAGAAAAAAATAAGTATCAAATGATCAAAATTAAGTACTAAAATATATATAGATATAAAATTATATTATAAAATTAAGCCTTATGTACATTTATTACAAATATTATAATAATATGTACATAAAATATTTGTAAATTTAAATATGACGGTATAAATATATTCTAATTTGATAATCTTAATATTTATTTAACTAAGGTAAAATTTATAAATTTTAATAATAAATTTTTAAGTTGTAAGAGTAAATTTTGGTGGTTTTAATAAATATAAATTCACTTGTTAAAATATTATTAATGTGTCAATTAAGTATTGATATCCTGAACTTGGCCTTGGTACCAAAAAAGCATCCTTTATTTAAACTTATTTTATAACTCGTCTGTCCCAAACTCGGCGAGCCAGCGTAATTTGCCATGAAATCATCATGAAAAACCTAAAACGAGAGCTTCGGGAGCCATCGCGATGAAGGTCTCTGCCACTTCTGTGACGCAGGGAGATTTTTGCCTCTTCAAGCCGGTTTGCTTTTCTCTATTCTCTGTTTGGATTTGAATTAAATTTCTGCTTCTCCTCGTCTCTGGCTTCTGAACTCAATCTAGGTTTCCTGTTCCTTCATCAATCTGGTTCAGTTTCTTCTCCCATCAGCCCGAAACGACGCAGCTTTAGTTGCCGTGAGACAGTGCCCTAGCTTGACAAATTTCTCTCTTCCCACCCCACTAGCAACACTATTTATATCCCAAATCTTACACTCTCGAATTCCATATCTGGCTCACAGCCTTCAACAGCTTAGGGTTGTAAACTTTGCATCGACGAACGACGTGCTGCAGCCAGGATGGACCCGGATGAGTATGAGGATGAGGAGGAGGAGTACGAGCCAGTTCTCGACGATGAAGAAGGGGAGGATTTGGAGGATGAAGAGGAGAGAGGTGGCTCCAGCAGGAAGCGCGGAAGATCTAGCTTCATAGACGATGATGCCGAGGAGGATGAAGACTATGATGACGATGATGACGATTTTGATCATAGAGGTGCTCGAAAGGGCCGCAAAAGGATGGCTGCGTCAGGTTTTTTCGACGAAGAGGCCCAGGTTGATAGCGATGAAGAAGAGGAAGATGAAGAAGCTGAGGACGGTGCGTTTTTTCCCCCTTTTTTAATTTTTTTTTTGAGCTTAGTTCAATTCTTGTTTTTTACTGGTGGTTGATCGGAATTTGGGGAAAATCGAACTGGAAATGCAATTTCTGTAAAATTGTTTGAAACTGGAAGTCCATGAATTAACAGATTAATAGGCCTGTGTTTGCGAATTTTGCTGTGTGTGGAACTGGGTTTTTTGATTTCACTTTAAACCTCTCTCTATTTCTTTCTCATTTTTTACATCAGTGCAAGCTTGAAAGTAATAATGAAAGGGGAATAAAATAAAAAAAGTGGTATCATAGATGGTTGATTGGAGGGAATTCAATAGCGAAGCAGTGTAATTGAGTCCTTCCTGGTCGATGTATGAGGTCTGGTGTGTAAAAGTGTTGTAGGTGTTTGATTTAGGGGAACTCAATAGCGTGGCAGTGTAATTGAATCCTTTCCGGTAGATGTATGATCTGGTGTGGAATGGATACATAGATATGATTATTAGTTTTGGCCTGGCGAGTGATTGATTATGTGAACATGGCAGGAACGCTTTGTCATAGGATATGATAATGTCATCAGTAGTTTAGATCTCCATTTGCTTCTCTAAACTTCAATGTTTTATGACGCACAAACTATTGTATGCCCATGGATCTTTTGAAACCTAACTATTAAGTTTATAAGGATGCTCCTTTAAGATTGATTTTCAGAATAGGAGTTTGATAGCAAACGCTAACAGAAATCATTCTTATATTAATTTTCATTGGGTTTCTTATTTTCTTTTTCTTTTGTAGGACTGAATATGCCTGAAATCTCTAGTTAGTGACTTAGGTACTAGAGTTTTCTTTTAACTCTGTGTCCTGATTTCATGTGATGTATTTGAGTCCTTTCTATTTTTGTGCTTTAACATGTCTTTTTATACATGTATATTTCTTGAGGATGAGTGAGATTTGTGTTCACTTTATAAGGATTGCCTGTTTTATGGTTTTATTGTTCTGGGCATGTTTATGAAATTGTTATGCCTTGGCTACCTTGTATATAATGTGTCTTTTATCTATGGAGATAAGTTAACGGCTGCCTGAAACATGCAGACTTCATTGTTGAGAATGGGCCTGATCTACCGGAAGAAGATGATGGTAGAAGGATGCATGGTCGCCGTATGCCTTTACATGATCAAGAAGACCATGAAGATCTTGAAGATATGGCAAGACGCATTCAGGAAAGATATGGAAGGCGTGCAACAGATTATGATGAAGAAACTACAGAAGTAGAACAACAAGCTCTTTTGCCATCTGTGAGAGATCCAAAGTTGTGGATGGTTAAGTGTGCGGTATGAGTACTGTAACTGACTTTGTATGGTTGTTGTGAGCTGTTTCTATATTTTAAGTCTGAAATAAATATTTTGGCTCATGTTCATTAGATCGGTCGTGAGCGAGAGGTAGCTGTTTGCCTAATGCAAAAGTACATTGATAAGGGGTCTGAATTGCAAATAAGGTCAGCTATTGCTCTCGATCATCTCAAAAACTATATATATGTAGAAGCAGACAAAGAAGCTCATGTGAGAGAGGTATTGTCATTTGATATGTTTGTAGTTGTGTCACCTATATTATATTCATGGACAAAAAACTGCATTTTTTTTTTAATGTGGTTATGCTGCAGGCTTGCAAAGGTCTACGCAACATATTTGCCCAAAAAATAACACTGGTTCCAATTAGAGAAATGACTGATGTTCTGTCAGTTGAAACCAAAACTATTGATCTTTCAAGAGATACTTGGGTCAGAATGAAGATCGGAACATATAAGGGAGATTTGGCTAAAGTATGTTTCACATTCTTGAAAGTTCATGATAATATCTTATGTTTTCATTACTTTTACCATTCAATTTTCTGTCTTAGGTAGTGGATGTGGATAATGTACGGCAGAGGGTTAAAGTGAAATTAATTCCAAGGATAGACTTACAGGCCCTTGCAAACAAACTGGTATGAAATGTTTTCCTGCTTGTTGAATTCATTCTTTTCATTCCTACTTGGTTCGAGAATTCCTGGGCCTCCTTTCTTTGCAGATTTTTTTTCTTTTGATAAACCTTTGTAAGAAAACAATTATCATGCTTTTCATTTGTCCACAAAAAAAAAAATTATCATTTCTATATCCGAATTTCTGGGAGTCATGCATCTTGTATTCATGTTGCAGGAAGGTAGAGAAGTTGTGAAAAAGAAAGCATTTGTTCCTCCTCCTCGGTTTATGAATGTTGATGAAGCTAGGTGATGCCAATTCCATCATTTCCATGACATGCTTCCTGTTTTCTGGAAAACTTCCCCTTCTCTGATTTCATAATATATATGCTTTCTATTCAGGGAACTGCATATCCGTGTAGAGCATAAACGTGATCCCATGACTGGGGAGCGTTTCGAAGCCATTGGGGGCATGATGTTTAAAGATGGCTTCTTAATCAAAACAGTATCAATAAAATCAATTAGTGCCCAAAACATCAAACCAACTTTTGATGAACTTGAGAAGTTCCGTCAACCAGATGAGAATGGAGATGGTGATGTGGCTAGCTTATCAACTTTATTTGCAAACAGAAAGAAAGGGCATTTTATGAAAGGTGATGCTGTTATTGTCATCAAGGGGGATTTAAAGAACTTGAAGGGGTGGGTTGAAAAAGTTGATGAAGATAACGTTCATATAAGACCAGAAATTAAGGATCTTCCAGTAAGTATGACATGATAATTTGCCAGTTTCTGACCATGGCATATCTACCATGTTTCCATGTTGGTGTTGAGTGATGTGATTTTTTCCTTTTTTTTTGGGTCAGAACACTCTTGCTGTGAATGAGAAGGAGCTTTGTAAATACTTTGAGCCCGGAAATCATGTTAAGGTTGTTTCTGGTACGCAAGAAGGTGCTACTGGTATGGTTGTGAAGGTGGAGCAGCATGTCCTCATCATATTATCTGATACAACAAAGGAACATGTGAGTGCTAAGATCCTTATGTATGCTCACAGGAGTATTGTTAATTTGTATTTACATTTTGTGGAATTGACATGAAAATATCCTATCGTTAGATTCGTGTATTTGCTGATGATGTTGTGGAGAGTTCTGAAGTGACCACTGGAGTTACAAAAATTGGGGATTATGAGCTTCATGATCTTGTGTTGCTAGAGTAAGTGTCTTCTGGTGCTTAGGAGTAGTGGAAATAAATGTTTCTTCATTCCTTGTGTTAATCTGTTTTAGAAGTTTCTAATTTCCAATTTAACCTGGTGCAGTAATTTGAGTTTTGGTGTAATAATCCGGGTAGAAAGTGAGGCATTTCAGGTTGGTGACCTATCTAATGAGCCAAAATTTTTAGCCTTTGTATTTGCCGGTATTGACGTATCTTGCCATGTTATAGGTTCTTAAAGGTGTTCCTGACAGACCTGAAGTTGCACTTGTTAAACTAAGAGAGATCAAATATAAGATAGAGAAGAAAATTAGTGTGCAGGATAGGTTTAAAAATACAGTATCAGCAAAGGATGTTGTGCGGATCGTGGAGGGTCCCTGCAGAGTGAGATTCTGATTTTTGGATGGACTGGTTTTTATAAGATCTTGTTATTGAGAATCTAAAATTTGTGTTTAATATTTTTTCAGGGCAAACAAGGCCCTGTGGAGCACATATATAGAGGAGTTCTGTTCATCTATGATCGCCATCATCTTGAACATGCCGGCTTTATTTGTGCTAAAGCCCAGTCATGTGTGGTTGTGGGAGGTTCACGCTCCCACAGTGACAGAAATGTATGTCACTGTTGCTTCTGTAGTAGTAATTGTCACATTGGTAGATCTTTTTAATTTGATCATTGCTATAAACAAGGTTTTGCTGATGATGTTCAAAATTCCTCCAGGGTGATGCCTATTCAAGATTCCCCAACCTTAGAACTCCACCGCGTATCCCACAGTCCCCGAGGAGGTTTTCACGGGGAGGGCCTCCCGCTGATTGTATGTTAATCCCCTTCAATATTTCAATAGATGATTATGGTTCGCTCCATTTTATTGAAGAATGTTGCTTGATGTTTATTGTTTACTCTCTCTGTGTGGTTCAGCTGGTGGAAGGCATAAGGGTGGAAGAGTAGGGCATGATGGTCTGTCTGGTGCAACAGTCAAGATACGCCAGGGTCCCTATAAAGGATATCGAGGACGGGTTATTGAAGTTAAAGGCAATACAGTACGGGTTGAATTGGAGTCCCAGATGAAGGTTGTGACAGGTAATTCTTCTACTTTGGACAGAATTTGCCTTGCTTTGGCGTTTTGTATTTGCATTGGTTGACTTGTTGGATCTTTGCAGTTGACCGCAATCACATATCTGATAATGTGGCTGTTACTACCCCACATCGGTTAGTCAGAGCTGTTCTTTTCATAAATTTTGTAAGGTCCTGTCGTTTGAATCTTCTGACTCGACCATATGACTCTGTTTTATCAGTGACACATATAGATATGGAATGGGAAGCGAGACTCCTATGCATCCTTCTAGAACTCCATTACATCCTTATATGACACCTATGAGAGATCCTGGAGGTTTGTTTTTGAGTTACTTGTTTGTGAGATTGAAACTTGAGTGTCTCATTTGAATTCTGAAAGTTATTAATTTTAACATGTTGCTATTTGCAGCAACACCTATTCACGATGGAATGAGGACACCTATGCGTGACCGTGCATGGAATCCTTATACGCCAATGAGTCCTCCAAGGTTTGTGCTGATGTCTCTTTGCTCTTTTGAGCTTCTGTGATGTTCTTTGCTAAAAGCTTATGTTTTTCATTGTTTCCTGTTTTCTTCAGAGGAACTCTTTTCTAACTATATAATTTCATTCTCTCAATAAAATTTTCCTTTATTGGGAAAAGTAATAGAATGAAAAGAAAATATAGTAGAGAATTTTAACTTAACCAACTAAAAACATCATTGACCTTTATTGGGATGTTTCCCTTTTTCTTTTTCCTGTATTTTTGCTCCCTTCTTATATGGAGGGTTTCTTGTCCTCCTTCCTCATGTACTTTTCTTTTTGTATCAAAGAAAATTTGATTTTTATCCCCAAAAAAAAAAATTATTTGACCAAAACAGAGTTCATGGGGGTAAGAAGTATCCATGTGATACTCTTGCAGTTCTGCTGGTAACAAGTCGGCTTTTGATCAGTTTATAATGTGCAGCTTCTAGTTATATGTTATTATTCCTGGTGTGTTATATGCTGGTTTTGTGAATGATTTTGATGAAAATAAATTCAGGGATAACTGGGAAGATGGAAATCCTGGCTCCTGGGGGGCCAGCCCGCAGTATCAGGTCAGGAGACTTAGCTAATTTGTCATATATTCTTGTTGCACCTCAGAGAATAAACAAACTGATCAACTTATAGTCATTTCCCAACTTTGATTTTTTCAGCCAGGGAGTCCTCCTTCACGGCCATATGAAGCTCCGACTCCTGGTGCTGGTTGGGCTAGCACTCCTGCTGGCAATTATAGTGAAGCTGGAACACCCCGGGACAGTTCTGCATATGGTAACATCACATGTTACTGCACTATTTAAGCCATTGTTCTATTTGTTCTTCACATTCCTCCTCTAAAGTATGTATTTTGTGTGTTTTGCAGCCAATGCTCCAAGTCCATATTTACCATCGACCCCTGGTGGGCAACCTATGACACCAAATTCTGCATCTTATCTTCCTGGCACCCCTGGCGGGCAGCCCATGACTCCAGGAACTGGTGGTCTAGACATGATGTCCCCAGTTATAGGTACCTACGCACAAAATGTGCAGATGACATGTTAGAATATAAATCACATATTTAAAGTATTATAATCAATTTTTTTGTATCTGCCAATATTTTGAATGGCATCATTATTCTTCCTTATCAACTTACCAATTTGATGCCTTAATTCTGTTGTAGGTGGGGACAGCGAAGGACCGTGGTTTATGCCAGACATATTGGTCAATGTACGCAGGTCTGGAGATGATTCTGTTCCGGGAGTTATAAGAGAGGTGCTTCCGGTATGTTTCATAGAGACCTCCTTGATCATATATTGCTATAAATTGGCTTAAATATCAATTATCCATGTTGCATTGTGGTGCGGTGATCGTACTTGGTTGTGTTGTCTTTTTATCACTGCAACTATGCCATTCTTCTGAGTTCTTGTTAATAGGGGTTGTTATTGCTATTTGTTGCAGGATGGATCTTGCAGGGTAGCCCTCGGATCAAGTGGCAATGGTGAAACAATAACAGCCCTTCCCAGTGAAATGGAAGCTGTAGTACCCAGGAAATCGGACAAAATAAAGATCATGGGTGGGTCATTACGTGGTGCTACTGGCAAGTTGATAGGTGTAGATGGTACTGATGGGATTGTAAAGGTAGATGACACGCTTGACGTGAAGATTTTAGACTTAGTCATTTTGGCCAAATTAGCTTAAATAGGACACTGAACAAAGTTTTAGAGCAAAATGATTAAATGCATATTCATGTTTTTCCAATATTTGTGATGCCAGCTCTTGCCCTTTTCTTCTCTTGACTTGTGTGCTTGCCCGCTTGTTTCCTCACAACTTTGGTTAGTAAATAACCACGTTCCTTCCCAAATTGAAAAAGTTGAGTAAGAATTCAAAAGTTCATCAAGGCAGTACCGAATAATTGAGCGATTAGTGTATAGTTGCTTGATTACATTTGCTCACCGAACACTACCTCCTCTTAACTAAAAAATGTGTGCAAAAGGATTTACAGGACAGGGACATGTGGGTCTCACACAAGGGTCTACGCCATATTTTGTCTTCTGTTTGTATCATGAATTCAATCTTGTAAGATCATTGACTGTTGTAACGACAAAAATTAGACTGAAACTGTGAATTCTTTCTAGTTTAAAGAATTATATTTTGTTTTATAATCATAAAGTATAATATGGCTAGAGATGACAAATGGATTAATTAGGATGAATTTAAATTGGATTAGAAGTAGAGGGATTATTATTAATTTATTTATTCATTTAAAATTTGATATAAAATTTTAAATGAGTCATGAATGATTTATGATTTTGAATATATGGTTAATTTGATTTATTTAATTTTTTTATAAAATTATTATTTTATATTTTATTAATTTTATTGACATTTTTTTACTATTGTTTTATATTTATTATTATTTTAAAATAAACTTATGTTATCAAAATTTTTGTTCATTTTTTTCAAAATTATAGTTTTTATCTCATTTTCTTAACATTTATTTTTTAAAATTATTTTACTATTAAATATAGTTAGTTAAATATTTTAATATTCACATACATTAAATAAAATTTATCTAATTTAAAATAGAGATTATAATAAAATTAAAAAATTTAAAATTATAAATTATATAAATTCTTTTGCAATGATAAATTGTATTTTTAAAATTGCATATATATATATATATATATATATATATATACAATTAGATTTTAATTTACAAAATATTATCTGAAAAATAAAAATTAATATTACTGGTGTGTTAATATTTGCATAGTATAGTCAAGGATTTAATATATAACTATATGGTACATTATATGTAACACATAACATTGTAAGATTTTTTATTTAAAAATTTTAAAAAAAAATTTGAGATTATTTTTAAGTTTTAATCATAAAAGTAGTAAATTATATAAAGTGAAATTGGTACGCGGCTGTGTTTTTCCTTTCTTCAATATAATTTGTAATAAATACAATGTAAAGTGAAAGCGTAGGCTCCCCTCATGTACCCAAGGACTCACAGAGACTTGACTTTTATACTTAAGTACAAGTTTTTATAAGTGATGTATTTCAAAATTTAATTATTATTTGAAAGACATGAATTTCCAGTAAAGTCTCTTTTATAGGGGAGAGCGGGGGTCGGCTTTTTAACCATTTTGCGGGCCTAGTCATCCTTACCTTGAGGATAGCTCCATATCTTCCATGACGTTAGGAGTGAATATAGGAAAAAGTGGTTTTAAGGAAGCCCCTTTTGATTGGATGTCTATCGCTTCCACATCTAAACAGAATCCAGATAAATTGAACTGTTGTTTCATATTGTAGGAATTCTATACAATAATAAGTGCATTTCCCGCAAATCGAAAAATCTCAAATACTGTATTTTGAGAAGAGCTTTTGCATAAAATATTGAGGAAAAGCATTATTTTATTTGAGAATGAGAGTAGTGTACTACGGTCATATGATCAAGATAAAATTAAAGTCTTTTTGAATTTTTTAAGTAATTATGTAATCTTTAATTATATTTTTATTTTGGTTATCAATATAAAATTTGATAATTATGATTCACTTATTTTACTTTTATGTAAAATGAGTAGGTTTATTGATAAATATATAATTTTTATGAATATAAAATAATATTTCATTTTTTATGTTCTTTGAAGTTTGAGGGATAATGCATAACAATCAATTTTATTTATTTCTTTATCACTTTATGAATTGTATGTTTGCAATAATAGAGACAAAATTTTCTCACTTCCAATCAATTGGGTTTATTGTGTCAATTCTTTTGAGTCATAAATGTTGAAATACTCATTAGTTCCTTATTAATATTTGTATTGTTTCCAACACAACCGATATATTTCAAACTAACTGCTAGTTGTATATCTTTACCCTTGGCTATCAACCATCTTTTGAGTTTTTGATTTGCTTAACTTTTTCCATTTTCCAATTCGAAGTGCAGTAGAAAGGAAGGAAAAACACTAGAAGTTACTAATTTGAAATCCAATTATGATAAGTTTCCTTACCGTAAATAGGAATCATTGGTCCATCTAAAAGGTATTCTATAATTTTATATTGGAATCTATTGACTTTGTATATGATTAGATCTACTCTTGGAGCCCACATTGAAATAGTGCTTTAACCTTAAGATATCCAATTAACTACTATGCCTTAACACATTTCTTTGGCTTCAAGTAGCATTTTGCTTTCAATCATAACTCATTTATTGATTCTTCAATATTAGTTAGTTTGGACCTTCACTTAATTTCATCCAAATTTCATCTTGGTCATGGATAGATCACCTAAGTTTGTCTCCGTAAGCAGTGACAATTACCTTAAGAAGATTTAAACCAAAGCCTAATGTCCCTAGTAAATACTATTAGATTTGAACCAATGTCTCTTACCGCATGAAAGCAATACTTTAATAATTAAGTTAAATAGGTCATTTATCATCACAAAGAGAAACAAACAAAGGATCCAAAATGTTGATGAATAGTAAATGGAATATGACTTATAAGCGAGGTCAATCAAAGAGATTAGATTAGATCATGTAATATTTATCTTGATAAGAAATTATCAACATAATGTGATAAAATATGTACAAAAGTACAAAGCATATAGCTGAACACCTCATTTACACGTGTCCTAATATTTTTTAGAGAGTTTATCCATATAATTAAAAAAGATGATCTTATTGAGATATCAATTTCTTACTCCTCCATTTTAAGGGAAAAAAAGGAGAACAATAGGATGGGAAAAGGTTCAGTATAATTCAAGTGTCTATTTAATTTACATATCAAATAGAATAAAACTTGCTATTGATATAAGATATTGATAAGGTTAATACTTGGCCAATTTAATGTTAGGCATAATAAGTAAAAAGAACTAAAAAAATTATCCTTTTTTCAACATATCTTATGAACTTTAAGATGTATGAAATTACATATTTGATTCTTTAATTAGGCGAAAAGCAAACTTATGTTAAGTAATCCTTCTTTAAAAAAGTTTGGTAATCCCTTAGATTGAAATTCAAATAATGAAATAGAATATATAGACCTATCTCCTTATCTTTCTTTTTCTTAAAAAAAAAAGGATGGTAGATTAATTGATTTTTTAATTAATTAATGAAAAATTTCAATAAAAAAATGCACGCTAGGTCTTAGAAACAATTCAAATCAATTTTTATAATAATTATTTTATCTACTTTACCAAGAAGGTCTATGGTTCAACCTTACTTAAGATCACCACTAATAGTAGTAGTATAAATTCAATTTTTTTAAATGAGTACTTAGGAATTAGTACGCTTTTTATATTAGGATAATTTTTTTATAAAATTTATAAATTATTTTAATATTTTAATTATTTATGCATACAAGAATTTATACAAATAATTAAAAATAGAATTTTTATTTCTAATAAAAATAAAATAGAATATTATTGTAAGAATTATAATAAAATATAGATTGAATTTCAATTTGAAATTACTTTTCTTTTAAGAGAATCTAAAGTTCTAAAGTGAGGTGAGAATTTTCTATATTTTCTTTATATGTTATATCGAAAAAAGAAAAAAATATTTATATTTTGAAATAAGGTAATACCATAAGGAACAAATGAAACTAAGCGTCTCAATTACAATGAAAAAGATAAACATTTATGGATGGCAATTAAGTCTGATTTAAGTTAATTAATCTAGTATCTTTTCCACATCATTTATGTGTTTGCTTTATAAATATGATATTTTTTAGGCGATTCTAATAATATCAAACCTTATTCTCATTTTTTGTATTCCTAATTTTTGGAATTTTATTCTTGATTAAAAAGGGTTAGAGAAATGTTTTAGTTATGAATCGAGAATAGAACCAATAGGTGATGCTTGGTACCATTTTGAATATGTTATTATATGGTTACTTTAGATTTTGTTGTTGTTTTTTTTTTTTTTATGTTGTAATGATTTTTTCTTTATACTAGGCATTGAGTTTTTATGTATTAGGAGTATTCACATTTGTAGGGGTTATAATTTTTGTCCTTATCCTAATTATTGGTTTAGTTTATGCATGGTGAAAAGGGGCATTGATATAATTTTTAATTCTTAATTCATAAAATATTTTAGACAATTAAAAATATAATGTTATATGCACTAAAAATATGGATTGAAATTAGGTTTTGAATATAAATTAAAAGTTTTTATTAAATGTGAAATGGTGGAAAAAATTACAAAACATAGTCTAATATATACAAAAGATTTAGGATTCAATTTTGAATCTCATTTTCGGTATTTATAGTATTTTTGATCAAAAAATTGAGACTTATGAATTCTATTGAATTTTCCCTGTTTGATCAAACAACTCAAAATTCAATAATTTCAATTATAGTAAATGATCTTTCAAATTGGCTAAGGTTTTCCAATTTATGATAGCTTTTTCATGGTACCAATTGCTATCACATTGAATTTGCTTCACTAATAGACTTACAATTTGACTTTGATTGTTATGGACTATTACCGTGATCTAGTTCTAGACAAATAGATCTAATTTCAATAGCATGCAACGTAACAATGAAAATGGTTCCTCTTCTAGTGAGATTATATGAACAAATACCTTAATCAAAATATGTTATTTTTATGGGAGCCTTTATAAATATAACGGGAATGTCTAATATTGATTCTTATAATACTATTCTAGGTATGGATAAGCTAATTCCTATGCATGTCTATTTGTTAGGTTGTCCACCTAAACTAGAGGCCATTATATATGCTATAACAAAACCTTGTAAGAAAATATTTTACAAGATCTATGAAGATTAATTTAGTTCTCAATAGGAGAATAGGCTTTTTTACTATCAATCACAAGTTTTATATGGGTGCAATGCTTATACTAACAATTATGATCAATGATTATTATATCAACCACTATTCACTTCAGACATACTCTTTGAAACATTTTTCAAATACATAGCTTAGTATCCTTCCTAAAAGTAGTGAGTTAGGTAAATCCTTTTCTAAAAAATGAAATTCAAATAATATGTGCAAAATAAAACAATGAATTATAGAAAAAAATATAATATATACAAATAAAATAATAAATGCCAAGGCAATCTTTCAAAATTTCATCATAGTCATGAATGGAAAATACAAATGAATATGTAAAATAAGAGAGAGAAAGAAATGCAAGGTCATTTATTTTGCTTGGCTAATCAAACATGATCAAAGTCATATATATCTAGGCTTAGATTACCAAGTAATAGAGACTTTACAAATAAAGTCCAAGGATTAGCATTTTATTGTTGTCATTATATATATATATATATAATGTAGCACTAGGAGGATTGTTAGTTGGTGTATATCATCTTATAAGAATATAGTATAGTATTAATAAGCTTGAAGAGGTATGTATAGAAGTCTTTATTTTGACGGAACATCCTAGAACCTTTTTATTTTTTTGGGTTTGGAAAATGTGCGATTTTTCAAGAAAAAGAATCTTATGATATATTGAGAATCTCTTATGATAATTATTCATGTTTGAAATGTATCTTAATGTCTGAAAGTTGAATTGATGGTGTTTACACAAATATTATATTACCCCAATTTTTATAAATAAAAAATATTTATTAAAAAAATAAAAAATATTTATTAAAAAAATAAAAAATATTTATTAAAAAAATAAAAAATATTTATTAAAAAAATAAAAAAATAAGAAACTAATCCCCACTTCTACAATCCTATATATTCTATATGCTTTCTTATAAATCAGACAAAGAAATTGAAGTTGAATCAAACATAATAACTGAGGTTTCATTTATATTAATTTTTTTATTTTCATTATGGCACTTATATTAATTATTATTATTATGAATGGACTAAATATAAAAATAAAAAATACATACAAAAAGAAAATGTATATATTAAAATATTTATAAATTCATTGATATTCTAAGAATTTTAAGATACTTATTTAATTTTGGCTGAAATGATCCAATAGGATGCATTAAAAGTTTTGCATCATGAATTATGTACCACGCCACAACAAAATCCCTTGTTATGCCTCTTAAGAAGTAACACCAAAAGAAATGAATAAAATATGGCCATTTTTTTCACTTGAATCCAAAATCTATTATGATTGGATTTCGGATTAGCGCCTAGAAGGTATCTTATAGAAAGAAATGAAAATTTTGGACTATCGTTGTTTTTGATCAAATGTCAATGTGCATTTCATATGAGTTTCAATTGGAATATGAACTTAATTGAAAAATAATTTGTATTTGATTCACTTTTTCCAATTTTTTTTATTATCATGAAAAGATAAGAAGATAAAATATGAGCTTGTTTTATGACAATCATAATTAATCATTGTCATTTTAAGACCAATTTATTCACTTGTCTAGTTAGTATTTTCATCATTCATTAATAAATTAACTAATCAAACTCATGGTTTTATAATCAATTCAATCCCTCATTTGGATCAGGGATAAACATCTATGGAAAGATCGCTTAGATTTATCTAGGATTTATTTATTCCTTGTTTTGAAAGTTATCATTTCTTATAAAATTGGATTAATTTTCTACTTTTTTTATGTTTATTTATTTTTATATATGTTATATATATATATATATATTTATATAGTTTATATAGTTATACAAATAATTTATATAGATAGATGTATAATTTTTATAAATATGAAATAATATTTTATTGTGACATCAATAAGATCGCCTAGATTTAGGAAAAAATAATGCTTTTACTTGTGATATAAATGATGTCCAAATAATTTACATTAAATTTGGACCATTAATCCCACTAAAACTTAAAGGTTAGGATTGTTAATCTCAATAAAACTTAAAGGTTAAGACTAATTCATTTTATGCAATTTTTTACAATATATGTAAGTTATTCTTTCTCTTAGTTGATGCATTAAATAATATACCAAAAACCTATTTTAGCAAAAGATACTAAAGAAGTTTCATTATCATATAATATTATAAAGATACTCTAATCATTAATCTATTTTAGTAAAATACATTTGAAAAAAGATTAGTACAAGATATATTTCCTTTTCTACACAAGCATATCATTATTACTGATATGTGCAAGTAGAAATAATAAAAAATGAGTTAGTGCCCACGTTAAGGATCATGTAATAAAGTGAAAATTAGCATATGGGTCAATATTGGAATGAGAGATTTACAATATTTTGTAGAACTACTTTTATGTAGGCAACTATGCCCTCTAAGGCGCCTTTTGATGAATACAATCTAGTTTAGAAACATAATTATACAAGTTCTTTCGGTATTAAAGGCCCTATATTGATGAATGATAGTTGGGGCACTCCAAATGATTGTTGGCAATCAGTTTGGACTCCAATGGGAAGAAACATATCATGAGTCTTGATGACATAGACACAAAGTAATTTATATATGCACAAAAAACACGTATCTTGATGGCGATGCAGATATAAGTAAACTACAACAATGCTGCCTGTTTGCATAAGCTTTATAACATCGATAAATCAAGAATTAGATTTAAGGAACTGTGATTATCAAGTTTTATAATATAATAGTGAGTTTTGGATCTTATATACCGGTGTCTTTGCAACATCATCATCATTACTATGATTTTTGAATTTCGAAGTGATCTTGAACTTGATGCAGATTTCAAACTTTGATATAATGGTCTCATCTATGTTGTCGCATGTAGCAGAAGGCATCTCACAGCAATATTCTCCAACTTCAAGTCATGTTATTTTTCAAATGAATCTACAAATTAGGTTTTTGTCATAAGAGAACTTTTTTTGCTATATTTTCCAATATTTAGAGGCAATGGAAGCTTGAAATGTATAAAAAGTGAATTAGCTTTGGTTTTAAATTAATTAGGTATGATATTGTTGGAAATGTATACAAAGTGAGTTAACTTTGGTTGTTGCCTGGGGCTTATCTCTTGTAAGCTCTACTTGGTCAGAATATCCATCATCTGTTGTGTTTTCTAGAGATCCGTATCTGCTTGAGACATTGGCATTTTTGGTGGTAGGATTGGTTTGGTTTTGACAAGAAGGAACATGAGGCTTGATAGTTTGTTGGGAGGTGGGCTTTGGGTTGTTTACGTAATTTCTCTTGTTCTGAGGTTGGTTCAGAACCTTGGGCCTCTGCGACTTCATTGATTTATTTGAACCTCCGTAGGCATTTGGCTAATTGCAATTAGATTTATGTAATTATTTGCTGTTCACATGCTTCATGTATAGATTTATGTTAACTATGATGGAAAAGTGTATATTATACTAGTTGAAAAGATGTTGCTGCTTCAGCTATTTGCCAATTTAGCATCATGTATATCAATGAAAGTGCTTATTCAACATTAATTCTATTCTTAGTGTCAATATTATTCTTCCTTTTACTATATGCAAATTGTGGTAAAAATGAGAAAATATAACGTGATATTCACAAAATACAAGTTTCGTGTTTATTTGGATTTATTTCAGGTTTGATCTAGACTCGATTACATTTACTCCTTCGAGTTCGAGTTTATTTAGATCCATCTCGGATCTTGAATTTTGAATTTAATTTGAGTTTAGGTAAGGTCGGTTTCAAATCAAGTCGACCCAAACTTGACCTATCACCATGCCAAGCCTTGAGTTCCTCAAAGAATCTGTCTATTTTTGTGGCAAGTTTGTCATTAGAAATTGCTTACTAAATTTAAGTGTAGGGTGGGGTTGGAGTTCAAAATATTGTCATTTGCGCCAGAAAAAAATAATTTCATTCTACATATTCTTTGTGATTGTCATCATGCCAATTTGACTTTGAGATCTCCGATTTCTCTTCAGTATATTTCAGAATTTTGTATGGCTAATTTGTAGGAATTAATTAAACTTAATTTTACAATGGTCTGAGTTAATCTTTGCAATGATCAGAGTGCTTTTCTTCTATGTTGTCGCCTGAAGTCTTGGCAATTAGTTATTGGTTTTTTTGGCACTTGAGGAATAACATAATGTATTCAACTACAGATATTTGGCCAAAAAATTCAAGCAGAATTATATTAGAATATGTTAGTGAAGTGATTGATAGTTTGGAGGGCCCCAACCAGGTAGTTAATAGATTTATCGGATCTTTGGAAATTTCCTAGTATCCTCCCCCTTCATCTTGGAGCAAGATTAATTTGGATGGAGCTTTCAAAGCTAAGCCGGATGTTGCTGGCTGTAGTGGTCCGCTTAGAGACAATAGTAATTAGCTTTATGGTTATATAAAACCGCTTGGAGTTTATTTTGCTTTTCAAGTTGAATATTGGGGGTGATATTTATGGATTACAAGTTGCTTGGGATTTAGGCCATAAGAAAGTTTAACTAGAATAATGTGATTCTAAATCTTTGATTCAAGTTATGACAACCAAGGGCTATAGGGTACTATCTTGTCCAAGTAATCAAGAATTTCGTTCTCTTAAATTGGGAAGTAGAAGTATTACATGCAGAGAGCTAACCAACTGGCCTTTGCCTTTATTCAAGCACCGGACCCCTTGCTCAGATTTTTAGCCTACTCCTTATTGATGTAATTAGGGTTTTCAAGACTTGATCTGTAATTTTTTCATAATTTCTTTATTTCTCTATTTTTTTTTTGGCTTAGGCCCTTTGTTTCAATCAATAATTTTTTTAAAAAAACTATGCATCCTTTAGTTGTAATTTTGCGCGATTGTGATTATGAGATTTATGTAAGCACCTTTGCTCAAGCAAATGCTTTTCCTATAGCACTCAAAATGATCCAGGGTTCTTGCAAGTTTCACCAAATAAAATACCCACAAACTCTGATTATTGCCCTTCATGCTATATAATCAGATTTGTGGCCTACCCATATTCATAACAAAATTCCATCCAACCAAAGGATTCAGACATTCAACTAACCCATGTGATTCAATACCAAATTGAGTGATATAATCAGTACACCCAATGATATTGCATCATTTTGAATAACCCAATGCCAAAATTGAAATTTAAGTTTGAATTATACATTTTTAAAGAGACATTCCAAAATTGCTTTCTTTTATAAATTGTAAGATTCGCAAATACAGAACTATCAACCTTATAATTTGTTAAAGAGACTCCAAAATCACTTTCTTTCACAAATAATTCACATATTGTAAAATTCACAATTGCAGAGTTATGAACCTTATAATTTATTAAAGAAAGTGCATAATACACCCAGATGAGTTTATCGAGCATTTCCCATTGAAATTTGAAGTCCATTTTTTTATTTTTATTTTGGTTTTTCGTCATTTACTATTATGACATTTTTTTATATTCGCACATAAGTCAATCAGTTATATCTTGTATACAATAGTAAAGGTGTCATCGGCGCTTTTAACATCGCTTTTCTTTACTACAATAATTAACAGTGAATATCATCAATGTAATCCTTGTAAAAATGAAACAGGTAGGAAACAAATCATGTCATTTTCCGCAGTTACTCCAACCCATTTACATAGTTTTCTTTCATTGCTGAGCAGAGCAAAAAATAGATCAAAAGTTCTACTTATAGGTTTTTTCCCCCTCTGATCTCAAGCAACACCAGCCAACAAGTGCAATTGCCTGGCTATTACTTTTCAAGATTACATGAGGTTAACAGAAAATAAGGAATAGAAGAGAGGGGGGAAAGTCGGACAAACAACTAATATAGGTCAGTGTCTAATGGTGAGCTCAGCTCTAAGGTGGAGGACACCATTAACGAAGTAAAGACTGTCTTCGGCCATGAACGAAGTCCACGGAATTGCAAACAAGTTCCGATAACCAACCGCCTTTCCGCCGGTGAATGTGTAATTTCCTTTGTACTTGCTGACAAATTCCTCAGTTGGTCTTGACCTTGCAGCAAATTCATAGTCAACGGCAAAGCTAACTGAACCTTTTTCCTGCATTCCCAAGAAAAGGCCAAAACAATGGAAAGAGCTTTGTTGGTCCATGTTGCAATGTGCAGACAGGAAAAACCCTTGTCCGCCTAAATGAAATGCTTGAGAATAAACCCGGCCAGAAGGGAACAAATTCGCGCACTCCTCCCTCTTCAGATCTAGGTACACCACACACTGCTTCCTTGGAAGTTCAAATTCTACCACCTTGACAGGGCGGTACTTGTATGCTCGCTCCACAAAACGACGACTAGTAGAAGCAGACTCCTCAGCAGCCAGAGACCGTTGGCGGTGTGGGGCCTCAGCCTTAAAAAAGAGAGCCTCAAGTACAAGCTTAGATGCAATATCCTGTTCAAAGTCATTACAGGTCAAGACCTTCTTAAGTTTTCTGCAGGTCATGTAAGGGAAACGAATTAATCGTGCAAGCCGTGAACACAGGACTTCACGCCTCTCCTCCACTTTGGGGTACTGGATTCTAGCCCATTTCAACACAAAGTCATACACAGCATCCTCTGAAGCAACCTGAAGATCATCGCTAGACAATATCGCCTCTACTCCAGCTAGGGGCAAACTCATAACCTCTTCCTGGAACCTGATCGATTGCAAAAAGGCAAATCTAAGTCAAATCAACAATAAGATGAATGCATAGAGAAAACAGGAATTTATAAATGCAGAGAATCAGGACATAAAATGTATTGATCAGAAGTCCCAATTTAGCAAGGATATATAGCAAATATAGATGCATTGCACCAATTTATTTCCACAACTACATTGGAGCACACTATTTTAATGCTGCATAGAACTTGAATCTATACCTCTTTACAACGAATAACTTAGCACTTGTTTTTGTAGGATGCCGTAAAGATGAAAAACCAATCAGGTAACATTTTTGGATGTTACAAGTCAAGCCATAACATAGAAGATCATTCAGGACAAAACAAACTTTTTAAGGCTATTAAAGGGGAATATTAAATACCAAATATAGAATTACCAATGACAAAAAATGAGATTCATATGGTTCCAACCTCAGAGATGAAGGCAAATAAGTAAATGTAAATTCTTCATTCTCCTACCCCCCCCCCCAAAAAAAAAAAAAAAAAAAACCAAACAAAAAGGGACTCTCCCAACATAAAACTAAAAAGATATCAAGGGTGTTTGGCAAATAGCAGTTTGGTTAGCTTTTAATTGATTGATCAAGTCAATTTGCTGATTTTAGTATCTGATAAACAGCTTTTTAGATCAATGGATTGACCCGCAATCCGTCAATTTAAAAATGTTGGGGAGTCCAATGTTTTGAAACTGCAAATTCCCATTTTATGTTGAAAAAGACACTTTACTCATATTTAATAGAATATTCTGTTCATTTACCAATTTTTCATTTTCTATAATAATACGTGTTCATCTTTTTAAAATCAAATAATAATGTCATAATAATAATAATAATAATAACAATAACAACAACAACAACAACAACAACAACAATAATAATAATAATAACACCAATGAATGATTTTTTTAGCTTAACACATAATGGGCTGCATTGCTCCTATGATTTATCTAATAAATATTTCTTCTTTTATCAAGATAGGATAATCAAACTTAAAACGTATATGTATTACAAAATTAAACATATGTAAGCATAAAAAATTCTATTGATAAAAAATGCTTTCATTTAAATCTTCTGTCGTAAACACATTATAATAGTTATTATATCTCATATCATCTTTAATTATAAAATTTATCTTTACAAGTAAATAAATACATAAATAACTACAATTTGCATTTTTAAAATAACTAATCAAAGTTATTGAATTATAAAATAATGTCATATGTAGCTTACTAGTAATATATAAATAAAAAAATGTTAAGGAATATTATTTCAATGTTACTTGTTATTTGCATTTCAAAGATATTTGACTTATTTTTTAAGAGAGAATTTAATGTAACAAATAATATTTTAAAATATTAAATCTTATTCAAGTAAAGAAACACTCTAATAAATTATAAAATATACTCATGCCTTTACATGCTATTTTGCATATAAATAACTAATAATAAACAACTAGTTTTATCAAAATAGTTGATGCTATCAGCTGGTATAATCAACTATCGATTAACCGCTAATATAATTAGTTAATTGTTGAATAGGACCATTGTTGAGCCCTCAATTTTGACATCAAGAAAGAAGGAAGCAAAAACCCCAGTTGATAAAAAGGAAAGATATGACAATATTTTAAGGATGGAATCGGACCATGTAACTACAGTAAATAAAAACTTACTTGGTTATATCCTTATATCGAGAGGCAAGATATTGCTTTGCTGCATCGGTCAACGGTTGGACTGCCTCTCCCATTAAGACGCTGAAAGGAAGATCTAGGTAAAGTAATGCAGATTCAGGTGTCATAGGCATATTCCGCAATAATCTACTACAATATCTCATGCAAGAAGCAACTTCAAATTTGTCAGCAGCCATCAACACATCAAGCACGGCAGGTGCTGTAGTAGTGCTTAATGTATTACTATACATAAAATTCAAGAGTTCCATGACAGCAGCTTCCTCTGTAACATCCAAAGTAAGACACTAGTAACCATACTGCTTGAGGAAAAACTACAATAATAACAGTTTCCTAGTAAACAGAAAAAGATTTCTCTTGTATGATTATACCAGAAGCGTTAATTCTCAGGGTGACATGTCTCTGCTCTGACTCCTTCATCCCATTTGAGAAAAGCTACAAAAGTACACAAACTACTGAGCAAGGATGCTTGTAGCAAAAGAATCCGCATCACTGCTAAAAGAAAACTGATATCTACCTTATAGAAGAACGGACTTTTAGCTGCTAAGATAGGAGAACTGATATGTAGTGTTTTAATTCTAACAACTGTAGAGCAATCCATGCTCCAGTTTGAATCATTGCTATTTGCACATTCATCACCTACAAGAATAATAACCAGGTTAGAAGTGTTAATTGCAGAACTGAAATGAACTTCAGAACTAGAGAAAGAGGTTTATTTTCTTGTTGCAAGCATAAGAAGAATGTTTCATCCATATATTTCCCTAATGAATGAGTACGATTTATCACTCATTATTATATCAATTGTGTAATACCCTTGGTTAAACCATACTGAAGGCGACTGGTCTCAGATGTGAGCACTCTATAGATGAAGTGTTCAATTAAAAAAAAAGAAGGCTTGTTGAACTCCAAGAATACAGGCAAAAGAAAGTGGTAAGTGGGAAGTACAGTATCTTAAGTAAACATGCCATAATTGAAAAACTAATCTAAAATTACCTGAAGGGGATTCCTCAACCATCGCATCTGCCTCTTCATCTTGATTTTCAGAGGCCACACAATCATATGTATCAGGTTGACTACCATTCAAAGTTTGCTCATCAGGCAATAAAGTAAGATCCACAACTGCAACCAACAGAGCATATATTAGGTATTGTACAATACAATTAGCACATCTACAAAAGTAATTATTAAAAAATGCATAGAGCAGTAGGGCTGTTCATGGGTCAAATTAGTGCGGCCAAGCTTAAGAATTCTATCTGCCCTTAAGGCATAGGGTTGTATGTTTTGTCATCTGTGTTTAACAGCTTAGAAAGACAAAACTGATTTTACTTGCTGGAAACAATTTGAGATGGTTCATGGTGGTTAAATTTGCATTGCACCATCAACTCAACCAAGTCTAATATCTAGAGTGCAGGTGCAGCAAAACATGTTGACAAAAATGACAAACTTGAAGATAAAGCAAATTGAAACAGATATGGAAGTGGGCACTTCAAGACCATATGAAACAGCCTCAAAAAGAAACTCAATAAAATGGCTTTATTGTCTCTGCTTTGGCATTAAAATCTCATCAAAAATCCAAATCAAAAGCATTGAGATAATTTCAAGGAATGCCATGGCAGTTCCAAATCTGCAACAGGACAAGCATGAGTACCACTTAGTTGGAGTGGAAGATGCTTCGTTTGAAGACAGCTTGAGATTTGAGAGCTGTAAAAAGAAGTTGTTTGAGAAGATGGTGTGATTGAGTCAAAACCAGTTGTGACCTTGCAACTACTAGAAACAGAGGGTTTAAGGGACTTGCAGAGTCAAGACTTCTCAAGTATAATTTATCCATTCTTTAAAACGATTATGGATTAATTGTATAAAACACAAATACGAACTCAACAGGCAGTTAGGTTCAGTTTTAAGCGGGCATCTCTTTCTCATCCTGTTTAAATTGATATTACCCATCCTTTTTTAAAAAACCCGAACTGCATTAATCCAACATTGAATAGAAACCGCATTGGACCACTCACTTAAGGAGTGGGTTGCTCGTTTTTTAAGTGGGTGAAGATTTTTTAGACCCTGACAGAGCAGCACTTTTTAATTTTCATACAAGAAAGGCACCTAGTTTTGCAGTTGTTCTGGCTCCAATTGTAACAATGCCTATCAAAATCAACCACCCATATGACACTCAGCAACCAAAATTATATAAAAAAGAAAAAATTGAAGACCGTAGATTCTTCATAACATTCATCTCTCTGCATCAGTGTTCAATTTAGTTGCATTACACGAGAAATAATTGCAAATGACTTCTTAGAATATTAAAAAACACTGAATGGTAGTTGACTATGATGTACTGTACTCCATTTCACTTTCTTCTCCCTAGTTTTCAGGAAAAATACCAAACACCTGTAAAATCACATGTAACATTTTTTTTTTTTTAATATAACTTCACAAGTAATGATTCAAAACCCTAGGAGAGGAAATATGCTTTAGGCTGCAAAATAATAGACAAGGAAATCCAACAGAAAATAAACCCTCTGTTTTCTAGTCTGCCAACCTTCCTAGGGTACAATCATCAAAAAACTCCGGCAACTCTTTTCTTAAATTTGCCAAGTTTAGAAAAGTCAGCCCGTTCAGTAATCCAAAATTGCCCAAAAAAGGTTTAAAGCAAAGCGAGGGACAAACACAAAGAGAAAAGTACCGTTTTCCCTTTTAATATCTTCTCGCCTCCGCTTGCGATGGCGAGCCCAGTCGGCGATACTGGTACAACTTTCCGAATCGGGTAGGGCGTCAACTGGGTCATCCGTGATCTCGATACGGAGTACCCTGTCGGAGAAATTACTGTCATTGAAAGCGAACCCAAAATCAGCATCTGAACTCGAAGCACCGCGAGCGTAATCGGAGTCCATGACCGCCGTTACTGGGTCAAACAGATCCGAATTGATTCCCTTCATCATCATCAACAATCACCCAACCCCTTCCAACGTTTGAGAAGGAGAAAGATAGAAAGAGTGCTGCGCTAGTGCAGACCTAAATAGCTGCGGCTGAAGGAGGTGGAGGAAGAAGAAAGGTTTGATTTTGAAGTATGGAGGGTGAGAGGGTGGGACAAAGGCGTTTAGAAATGAAGAATGGAAGCCATACCTCGTTTTTATTGCGTTGCGTTTGATTTTGGTGAACTTTGTTTTGGTTTGTTGCACATGTTTGAGTTCATGCGCTGCTGCTCCAACAAACCAAACCAAATCAAATTGGTTTCTTCATTTTTTTCATTTGTTAATTAATAATTAAGTTATTTTGTTATTTAATTAATAATTATCATTTATGGAAGAGGGAGAAAATCAAATAGGGGGTCAACTGCGGAAGCCATGCATTTTTAGCACAAAATGGAAAATGTGTGAGACAAATTTTTGGTATGACATAATCTTTCTGTTTCATGGCATTTGGTTCATGAAATATTTTTAACATTTGTGTAAATGTTTTAAGGGAATATCACATGGCCATATTTGGTTCAAAGTTAAAAAAAAAAATACTTGGGAATGTCATATTACTGAAAATTTTTTTAACTGAACATTCTTTCAAAATATTCTCATATGGGATTTGGTTCATGAAATCTTATATTCTCAGGAAAGTATACATTTTCGGGAATGTGATTCCTGAGAATTTAATCAACAGGAATGTAATATTACTATGTTTGATTCATTATAAATTTTCTTAAAAATATTTTAATATCACATTCTCATTACATGAGAATCTGAGATACCCACCTTCTTTTATAGGAATCTGAGATATTTACCTCCTTCTATAGGAATATTTTAGGAGAATGTTGAGTTAAAAAGATTTTTAGAAATGTAACATTCCTAGGCATTTTTTTTAAATTTTGAACCATACATGGGAATGTGATATTTTCTTAAAATATTTCCGGAATGTTACAAAAATATTTTGCGAATCAAACACCACCTAAGGGGAGAATCTCATGTAATGGGAATGTGATATTAAAATATTCCTAAAAAAATTTATAGTGAATCAAATATAGAAATGTTACATTCCTGTTAATTAAATTTTTAGGAATCACATTCTCAAGAATATACACTTTCCTGAAAATATAAGATTTCATGAATCAAACGCTACATTTATGTTTTTCCCCCCTTCTTTCTTCTTTCTCTGAGGGTGGATTATTTTTGGAATTTAAATCTCTTGAATAGCAAGTAAAATCTGCTTAAAATTAATATGTTTTTCATTGAATCATACCTTATTTATTATGATATAGTCTTTTATATACTACCAAAACGCTTTTTACACATAATTTACATTTTCATTGTCCACAAATAATTATAAATCGTAATCTTAAACATGCAATGGTGTTTAATATTATGAATAACTATAAATTTTAGTTTATAGTGGTTTGGTAATATTTGATATTTTTTATAGATTTTTTTAATTGTTCTTATTTTGAACATATAATTTTAGTATGTGTTAAAATACTTGCCACACTATTATTGGAAATAATATAAATCTTACAAATATTTTACATATTTCAAAATAATATGAGTTTAGACACATAAGGGAAGTGGTTTTAGTTTTGTTATTTCTTTGCCAACAGAAAGTTATCAATATAGGTAAAGTCTTTTATATATTTGTTGCAAGGTTGGCCATTAATTATTTTATTTAAAAATAATTATAATATTTATAATTAATAACTATTATAATAATTAAATTATAATTACTATTAATAATTCATAAAATAATTGATGTATATGTTATAATCTAAATAAAGAATTTTATGAGAAACACTTAAATAATTTCCCCTGAATTTTGTTCATTCGTAAACGTATACAGGAAAGCAATGAGTATTTCCTTGTTTAATATTAAATTGGAGTTATGTAAAATTATTTTACACTATTATTATTTATATGTTGTCATATTAATAAAAAATTATTAAATTTTTTTATTATTCATAATTTTTTTTAATTATTATTACTTTGTAATAACATATTATTTTTGGAATTTAAATTGAAAACAATAGAAAATTTTGAAACTTTACATAGAATATAAAATGTTTTATGTTGTGGATCAAATTTAAATTCTATTAAAAATTTGAAAATTTACATGAAAACAATAGGAAATCATTATAAACGAGTAAATTATCTAGAATTTTGTTGACAAAATCAAATATTTCTTTAAATAATTCGATCCATATTTTAATTCTTTGCAAAGAAAATGAAAAAAATGAAAAATATGGTACATATATTTCGGATCTTGTGTGTACTGAATAAAATATTTTGCTTAATTGCATTTTAAGTCATCGACCAATTCAGTTTTTATTGTTTCCTTCACATGATGAAAAGGAATTTGTCAATTTGAAAAAAAAAAAAACTAAATACATAAGATTTTTTTTTTTGAAATCTAATATGTTAAGTACGTAGTAATTGATCAAATTTTAAAATTTTGTTTTTCATTTGATTTGTTTTTTTGTCACAGCTGAAAAAGGTTTTACTAAAAAGTTAGCTTTCACTTAATTATACTAAATTTTTTGCATTTCTCATCTCCCTACTTTTTATTTAATAATTTTAAAAAATAGACATAGTTACTAAAAAATATTAATAAAAATAAATATACAAATATGATTCTCAATTACTTTAATTTTTGCAAAACGAATTATATTATATTTATCTTATTTCTCAAAGGAGCACTATTCGTTTTTTCATAGTAAGAAAACTGAAAATGCTATTTGGAAAAAAAATATAGTCTATCCACAGGATTTGATGATAAAGAAAATAGTATTCCATAAACAACCATATAGCATATGTAAACTTATAATTTGATACTTTTATGGAATAGACTGCTACTAATGCAAAATTTTTAAGCAGGCTGTCAAGTAATAAAATAAAATGCATTCACAAACATATTTCTTAAAAATATTTTGTTTTTTCCCTTAAAAAATATTTTCTCTTTTTTTAATCCTAAATTTGAACAATTTTTATGTACAATTTTGGTTCCTTCAATATTCAAGTAATTGTATTTGGTTCCTGTAAATATAAATTCGACTAAATTAGATTCAATTGATAACTTTTATTTCAAATTGATAATGATAATTTTTATCAATTTTAAGACAAAAATTATTATGCAGCACATTAATTTTCAATGACACTCTAGCAGACAACCACCGAGAGAAAAAATTTAATGAAACAAATTTTATTATCTAAAAAAATGTGAAATTACGTTACTCATCTGAAATAAAAGAATACTTTAATTTAGTCGTTAAGATTTGAATAATTATCTTTCTAATAATAACAAATTTGAAATTTTATTAAAAATTTGTGTATTAATTAAAATTTTTATTTTTTATTTAACTAAAATTATTAATAAAAATCAAATGTGATTCAGTTGGAAATATCAAAACGATCAAAATAAAATATTACAATTAAAGGAAATTAAATATGATCTAATATATTGAAATCAAATATGATGGAATGAAATTTATGTATTAGAGGATGAAGTTTTAAATTAAACTTTTTTCCCCTAAAAATCGGAGACAGCGTGGATCGATATTCATGGTATTATATTTTTTTTACGAAATAGGAAATAATATTGTTGCCATTCATAAAATAGGATATGATTTATTTATTTCTTTATCTGTCCACTAATTTATTGCTTCCTTATACAGTCATGCAGATAACCTGGTGACAATATTAAAAAAAAATGGGAATTCTAAATATATTACAAGAGTCTTGATTGATAATAATGCTGGAATAACATAACTATAATTAATATCATTTTTCCCAACAAGAATAAAACAACAATAACGTCAATTTAAATGGAAAATGTGAAATAATACTTTACCAAAAGAAAAAATTGATATAATGCATAGACTTTATACTATTCTCTTAACATGAAAATAATTCAAAAATTCTAATAAGTAAACAATTCAAAAATTAAAATTAGATTGATACTTGTTCCACAAAAAAAAAATATTAATACTTACCAAGACTGCTTCCACTACAAAAGTACTTAGGGATTTAGCTTTTCTACGTTATTTTTTTAAGTTAGAAGGAGATATACACAATATAAAAATATTATAGTATGCCAAGAGTATTAGAATCAAATGACATCCGATGTCATTTGAAGTTTTTGTGCCTTCTACTATATACAGAATTTAATTTATGATTCTTATGTGTGTGTATTTAATGATTTAATCACTTTTACATTATTTTTTTGAAGGTTTTGTTCCTTCCATTATATATAGAGTTCGATCTTTGATCTTCACGTGTGTATTTAGTAATTTAACCACTCTTATTATTGTAAAAAATTATAATATGTAGGATTTTTTAGTTATTTTTTATATGTAATTTTTATATAACATATAATTAATAAAAATTATATTATAGAATTTTTATTAAATATTTGTATGTAAAGTGTAAAATTGTTATCCTAAAAATAATAAAATAAATTAATATTTTATAATATTTTAATTCTTATTTAAAACTTCATAAAATTATATAGTTTGATAGAATAGTAAGGTGCCATTTTTAAATTTTATAAAGTTTCAAAAAATAATTTTTAGATTTCTAAAATTGAAGAAGATAAAATTTAATTACTCCAAAGATAAATGAGATAATTCATAATTTTTTAATTTTTAATACAAGAGAAACACCGCCGGAGAATAAAGGAAATAAAAAAAAAGAGGAAATGAGACAAGCTCAAAAGTGATAATTTATAAAATTAACTCCACTAAATCATTAAATGGTTTTTTTTTTTTTTTCCAGATGATTAAAGAAATTACTTGAAATGATTGAAGAGGGAAGTATGTGCAAATTGATCAAACCTTTTACAATAAAACACAGACACTTGGTGGTTGATTGATCAAATAATGCGGTATTTTGACTTAGAATTAATGAGACTCGAAAGGGTCAATCTACATGTTTTTGGGTCCAATTTCAAATTAAAAACAATAAATTAAAATTGCACCTAACAAACAACGCTTTACTTTCATCATAATCATGATTTCTATCAACACTTTTGACGTTATCATGGGGATTACTAGGTATAGGAATTGGTCACATTCGTAGGCTTTGCTAAGTAAGTGGAACGGTAAACGGCGCCGACCAAACCCGTGGCCACAGATGTGAAATTTTATTTTAATTATAATCATAATCTTGACTTTTTACAATCCATATAGAATTGAAAATTAAACATGGGATTGCTTACCTTCGTACTTGCTTACCTCCCCACTCGTACATTCATATCGAGTTAGCGGCCTCTATTTTTTATTTAGAAGAAAAAGTTATATAACTAATTTAATATAATAAATTAATAAGAAATATTTAAATAATTTAAAAAATTAATTTAAAACATTTAAGTCAATTACATTCATTCTCTTATATTTTTACAATAAATATATTTATTAATGAAAGTATTTGATAGTAGTAATAAATTAATTATAATATTTATTATTATTATTATTAAATTAATAATATAATTTTTTTAGTTCAAATGAAAGAGTGGAGATTGTTAACTTTTACATATGAATATAGAGCTTAGCGATTTCCAATTAAATATTAGCATTTTTAGTGAGATAATTTTGTGATGTGCTTAACCTTCTAAGAAATTAAGTGGCTTTATTGTCCGAATATCTTCAATGAATTGAGATATATGTTCTTTTATTTTAATTCATTTATTTTTGAGATTGAGAAAAAATAATCTGACAGTAAAAAAATTTAATTTCTTAAGAAGTTGAATTCTCCATAAAATTTACCTTTTTGGTGTTGCAATAATATTTCATATTACTTTTGATTTTCCTCTTTTATCTAACTTTTGATTGTGATTTTTTTTTTCATATTTTTAAGAATGTTATTTTTTTATATTTAATTTAATATTAAACAAAATATTCTCAAAATATGAATATTTTTAAAAATACTTTTAGGTTAAAATTTTTCTAAAATATTTTTGTAAAGGGTGATGGACATTCTATATTTTTAATTTCTCATGCCATGAAAATTTTTTAATGATATAAAATGATTATTTTGCTTATCCTTTCAAAACTTACTATTTCATTTTATTATCACTTATTATCAATAATTGACACTTACCACTTTTGATTATCAAATATTATTGTTGACCAATGTCTGCTTGATGATTGCTACCTGTTATACACTACTATTGGCCGATGCTTATCCCTTCATGTATTGTGATTGACCATTAATTGTTATTATTTATTATTATTGACCGCTACTATATTTTATCACATATCATTATTAACCACCATTTATAATTGTGCCATTTGTTGCTATTAACCATTAGGTGCCACTATTCGTTATCATTGGCCATATTTTGCTATCACTCAATATGATTACCACTTAATTATTGATGAATACATTTTTATTATTTCAACTTTTCTAAACAAATATAAATAAGTTAAATTGTAATATTACGTTTTTAGTAATGTTTTTAATTTAACTAAACATGATAAGATGATATTTTTAGGTATTACATTCCTAAAAATATTATGATTTTGAAAAATGTATAATTATGAGAATCAAATATTACTTTAGTGTCTTGGTTTCAATCAAACGATGCCGTGGAGTGAAACATGAATTTTTCACTGTTACTATAATAAAATTAAAATTAGGTTCACATTACTAACGTTTGTTATATTAGTTGGTACTTTTAGGAGTATTACAATAATATTTAATATTAATTTTTGAACTTTTCTCTCTCATATTCTAAATTTGAAGTTAGAAACTTTTATATATATATATATATATATTAAGTGATTTGACACTTCTATTATTACTAAAAATTATGAAAAATTAAAGATTAAAAATCCTAAATAATATAAAGTGACAAATGGAGATATTTTTGCACTTTTGAATGGGTTCTGTTATTTGCATATTTTCCAAGTGACAAGATGAGTCCTACTAAATGTTAAAAAAAATAAAGTGAGTCCCTCTAAAGTTCCCCCAGATGATGGACAATTGGAAACTCTCCATCTTGAAGTTTGTTAGAACTGTATCTATGATTCAATTTTTTCCCTTAATTTGATAAAAACTACTAATTTAAACGTAATTTAATTTAATTTATATTTTAAATAAAGCTGAATGTTATAATGTATTTAAAAGAAATATATATGAAAAAACTAAAATTTAATTGTCGCACAAAAACATGGAGACGGCAAATGAAAGATTCATATTACATGGTCCACACGACAACAACAATGAACCTCGTGGTGTGGAACTCTAAGGATGGATTTTGAAAAATAAAAGTCAATCATCTTCGATGATGAAAAGTCTAGTGGAACGAATAATTGTAAATTTAAAATTAATTTTAATTATTTATAATTTATTAAAAATTGATTTATTGATAAAAATTTTTATCAACCACTAAATGATTAAATGTTGTATCTTACTTCCTAAACACTTTGTCTATCTTCTTGTCATTTCAGGTCATTTTTGTTTCGCTTATAGGGAATAATTATTTTTAATTATTTTTGTTTCATCTTAGCATGGGGAAATTTTTTAAAGAACTAGTAAGGTGAATTTTGAAAAAAGATAAATATAATTTTTTTTTCAAATTTGAAACTGTGGATTCTAATAGAAAAAGTATTGGGTCTGAAAATAAAAATTAATCTTTATTTTATCAAAATTGATAGAAAATTGACAGAAACAAACTGAGAGGATCTGAATCTATTAGTAAGTGGAATGAATAACCATTTTGGAGATTAGGAGATTGATAGATTTATCCCTTTCTAATACGTGAATATGATATAATTGTTTGTCTATTAATTATGTTACATTTGATATAATGGAATGGAACGAGAATAGGAATGGAACGAGAATAGGAGTTAAGGAATGATTAAGGAGAATGGAACCTCTCCATTTAAGGAATGAATGATGTGAATTTTAGAAAGTGATTTGAAAGTTGTGGGTTTTAGTAAGTAAAAAAAAAAAAAATTGGGTCTTGAAGTAAAAATTATAGGTCTATTTATTTATTATTTTTAAAAATAGAAGTTCCTATTTGAAAAATTATTTTTAAAAATTGTAACTCTAAATATATAATTTAAAAATAGAAAAATAGAAACAAGTTTTTGATGTTTACTTAACTTGTTCATTTATTCTGAATACTAATTTTTTAATTAAATAGAATATTTTCTTATTTATGTATCTAAACACCGTTTATTCTTTGTTTTCTTTAAATTCAAAAATAATTTTTGAAAATAAGAAAAATAATTTTTCAAAATAGTTTTTGAGATCAATTTCTATAAATAAAAAAATAAAAACATATCCAAACAAACCTTATATCTTTATCTTTTTGAAATTGATAGAAAATTAAAAAAAAGAAGATGATCCAAGTACATTAGCAAGTAGAATGGATAATCACTCTTTGAGATTAGAGATTTAACTGATTTCTTCCTTTCTAATAAATGAATAATATATAATTGTTTGTATATCAATTATGTTATATTTAGTATAATGGAATGAGAATGAGAGTGTGAAAGGGAATAGAAGTGGAATGATCTTTCCATAATTATGTTTAATATGATAAGAAATGAAATGAGTATTTCATTCCATTTGTATATTTGGTACAACAAAATAATATAAGAATGGAATGAAAAAAGTATATTTAATGATAATAGTATATTTATTACAAAAATAATAAATATTTTATTAAATAATTTAATATTATTAAAATATATGATATGATTAAAAAATTATCATAATTTAAATTTTATCATCAAAATTATAATTAACAAAAAATTTCTATAATAAAAGCATAAAATTTATAATTTATTAAAATTTTATATTATTTTTTAAAAATACAAAAATATCATATTTTAAGTTTTATTTTTAAAAATATAATTATTAAATATAGAAATATTTTAAAACTAATTTTTTTATTATATATTAACAAATGGTAATATGAAAAAAAGTTTTCCTATGAATGATGGAATAACTTATTTTATCATCTTTACTATGGAATAAAGATTTTATAATTTGATAAAATAATAATTCTCATTCTATAGTGCATATTAGGAGTATAAATGAGTCAAATTACTTGTAAGTAGTTTGAGATTGATTTATAAAATACTTGATTTGAATTTAATTTTAAATGAGTCAAGTCAAATCGAGTTGAGCTCAATTATTACATGAGAGCTAAACTTGAGTTTTATGTTATTCGATTTAAATTATTCATGAGCCTAATAATATATATATATATATATATATATATGTTTATACTATATATAAACAACATAATACATAAAAAATTTAATCTCATTAGTAATTGTTGATATTACATGATTAGGTACAATACTTTGATTAAAGTAATTAACTTTCTAATATATATTTTTGTGCAAATTTTTTTATAGATTGGATAGTAGCAAGAAAAATATATTTATAACTAAAATGATATTAAAAAAAAATCTAATGTATTATTTATTTGTGAAAAATAAAATCTTATATGATCAAATTGAGAAAAAATAATGACCCATTCGGATAAGGTTGTAAAAACTCAATTAGATTTATTTTTATTAGAAATTCAAATTTAAATTTGAATATTTTAAGTCTTATGAAAAATTAGGCCTAAGAACATATTATTTAAAAAAATTCATGCAAACTCATTTAGGCTTGAATTTGAATTAGACTTGGATTCAAATTCATTTATTTTTTTACTAGTATAAGTTGAGTGTATAGATGTTTGGCTTGACTCAATTTATTTATACTTCTAGTTTCTAACAAACAGATTTTTGTGTCATTTCCTTTTCTTTTTCTACTTCCATTATATTTTATCCAATCAAACATACTCATACATGAAAGGTGAATACACTCATCCAAAAAGAAATGTGAGTCCATTCTTTCATCCCGATTTCTTTTTTTGCTTTTGTCCTATTAATATTGAATTTTTCCATATGAGTCTTCAAAATTAATTCTCTTAGAAAATTTTATTCTTCTTTGTTAATAATAACAAAAGTAATTAAATCACTAGATACATATATATATAAGGAGGATTATAAATCGAATTCGAGATGTAAAGAAAAATTTAAAATTTTCAAGAAATATCTAATATTATTTGAGCTAAAAACACTTAATTTCATTCTTGTATATGTGGCCATTAATGGATATTGCTGATGTGATTCAAAATTATCGACGTGTACTAATTTTTTTCACTTAACAAAAATGACATTGCTTCAATTAATCAAACTGAAAAGGGTTAGATAAGGCTTTGCCTTCTTCAATACTTGAATCGTAGGATAATACAGGAAAATCTCCAAAGGTTTCAAGAACAGGACTACTCTTCATAAATGTAGACACATCTTCGGGGGCCACTCTCCGCTATTATATCTATATTTTTTCTAGATTACATTTATATTTAAAATTTAATTTACTTACCCTCATATTTTTTTTTCTATTTTCTCCCTTTTTCTTAAAGCATTGCTAAAATATGGCGGATTCATGCAGCCGAGCCATGAAAAATCGTTCATTTGTCTTAAACAAATAAATTTTCCATAGAGTTTCCTACAATGTTCAAACTATAGGAAAGCCACTCATAGGAAACATTTTCTATAGCCGTTCCCACAAAAAATTATGAGACTTATTTTTTAATTTTTGTCTTTAAATTCAATATTCCCACAGTAACAGTACTGTGGAAAAATAATGTTAGATACGACTGTAGCACGTTTTTTCAAGGCATTTTATCATGGAAAAAATATATAAATTACATAGAATAATATTATTAATTATATAATTTTATTGCCACAAATATATAATTTATTTAACAATTTATTTATAAATTTAACAATAAAAATAATTAGCAACAAGACTTCTTTCTTTAGGCTCCATATCAACTTTAGCCTTGATTAACGGAAGCTTTTACAACTACATTCCTGATCAAGAAGTTATTTTTTTAAGATAATTTCTTGATCAACAGGAGATTGTTCAACTACATTCTCTATTGAACAACTACTTTTTTTTTGTAAGAATTTTTAACTATTAGAATTTTATGTATGATAATTAGAACACTATAAACATAAAATTTGTATTTACTTGTCTAATGAATCTGTAGTTATAGTTGAATTCAATAGAAGCTAATGAATTCTTTTTAATTAGATCTTCTTTGCTTTTGTCTTTGGTGGTGACTCTTAATAGGTAGAAATCATGTGTATGAGAAATGAAGAGAGGATCTAACCATAATCCTTATTTATAAAACTTTAATAATCCTTTCCATAAAAGGTTTATTGGGCCTTTGGCCTACAAAATTACAAAACCACACTAATCTATGTGGATATGCTAAGCCCATATTTTTAAGATTACAATTTTAAAATGGATCTTATACATATCTCACAATTGAGCTAAACTTTAGTTAACTAGTTTTACTAAATTCAAAATTACTAATTAAAAATAGTTCACTTTATGAAAAATTCTAATAATTTCCCACTTGAGCAATATTAATTAGGTTTTATAAGAAATTTAACAAAATACATTTTTAAAAATAAGACACCAAACAGATTAATTGATTAAAAACTTTTATATGGCCACAATTAAAAATAATTTAATCCTTTGAGATAACATCATAATAATCTTATCTAATATAACTAACTAACACTAAATCATAGTGATCTTTATATCCCTTATTGATATAAGACCAATCTATGATTACAAGTGCTAGTGACTTTATTGACAATGAATTTTAGTATGGTTGTGTAGTAAAAAATAGCACCAAATGTGATTAAATATGTTATTTTCATTATTAGTCCTCGATTTCTTTAAACTTAACGAGAAATCCATATATTATATGTAAGTCTCATCTATATTCTCGAGATCATTCAATGGTATCATTCTATGAGATATTTATGAGACATACTTTCTTAATATCAAAGTTATACTTAAGAAAGACACCGATTTTAAAAAATAAAATTTCAATACCTGGAAGCACATGTACAAGTAAAAATATATAATAACATAGAGTATCTACTTTTTGATGATTATTAATGAAATTAAATATCTCATAAAAAAGAGGGTCTAACATAATAAAATTATAACCTGAGAGTATCAAATATGAGAAATATGCTCCCATTAATTAAATACATCAAAAGATCTTAAAACACCCATGCTTTCAATATGTTTGCTAAAGACTATAGGTCTCAATCATTTGGTCGGAGAATTAACAATCATATTGCTTGTATTGATATACTCTATAGTAATGAAACCATTTTTACAAAATCCCTAACCTTAAAATACTTTATTTCTAAATGCATGCTTAGACCCATATTTAGTTTTGTTGCTTTTTGAAAATAACACATCATATTTTTTTTATCATAGTAAATCTTTAGTGGATTAGAGATGGAATCAACAATATAAAGACTAAAGGTAGGATTCTTCAACCAAATAGCTTGCATAGCTGCTCCATAACATGCAATAAACTTAGCTTGCATAGTGGAAGAAGCTAAGAGTGTTTATTTCACACTTTTCTAAGATATAACTCCTTTAGCTAACATGAAAATGTATCCTGAGGTGGATTTCATATCATTTTGATAGCCAGTAAAGTCAAAATCTATGCATTTAGCAGTTTCAAGATTGTTAACTTTTCTATAAACTAGTATATAATCTTTTATCTTTTGTAAGTACCTCAACACTTTCTTAACAGCAACCCAATGATCCATACTAGGGTTAGAAAGGTATCTACCTAGAACTCCTATAGCAAATGCAATGTCTAACCTAGTACAAATCTATGTATACATAAAACTCCTCACTATACTAGAATAAGGTATGTTCTTTATTGATTCTCTTTTTAAATCATTCTTGCGACATTGACCAAGGTCGAGTTTATCACGTTTTATAATAGGTGCATCCCCACCTTTATAATTTTGCATATTAAATTTAGTAAGTACACGATTAATGTAAGATTTTTGTGAAACTCCCAACAAACCTCTAGATCAATCTTTACAAATCTTTATCCTAAGAACAAATGAAGCATTTCCAAGATCTTTCATGTCCAAAATCTTGGGCTATGATTGTTTAGTCTCATGTAGCAATCTATTATCATTATTAGTTAATAGAATATCATCCATATAAAACATAAGAAAAATGTACTTACGCTTACTAATATGAAGGTATATGCACCGATGAACTTTATTTTTCTCAAAACTCATGGAAATGATCATCTTATCAAATTTAAAATACTATTGCATGGAAGCTTATTTAAGCCCATAAATAAACTTTTTAAGCCAACACACTAAGTATTCCTTTCGAAGTTCTTGAAAATCTCCGGATTGTACCATATAAACATTTTCTCCCAAATCTCTATTCAAAAAGGCTATCTTCACATTCATTTGATGGAGTTCTAGGTCATAGTATGCTACCAAAGCCATGATAATTCTAAAAGAATTTTTAGATGACATTAGCGAAAAAGTTTTATTGTAGTCTACTCCTTCTTTTTGAGTAAATCCTTTTGGAATAGTTTGGGTACCCTATGAAGTACCAACGAGTAGATCGAGCTTCAATTTTCTTTTCAAAAGGATTATAAGTTTTGACTTTTGTAGGCCATCCCTAAACTCGAAAGTGATCCAAGCTTGGTTTCCTACTGATTTACAGTTCAAAAGATGTTTTTGGTATAGATTTGTTAGGTGCTCCATTCAATATATATAATATACATTTTATGACTTCACCCTAAAGAGATTCAGGAAGATTGATTCTACTTATCATGCTCCTCATTGCAATTGTGCCTTTTGGCCACACTATTTTGTTCAGGGCTACTAGGCATAGTATATTGGGCAATTATGTTATTCTCTTGTAAGTATTTGACAAACAGTCTCACATACTGTCCAGTTGTACCATGTCTGCCATAATACTTACCACCTCAATCAAACCTAACAATTTTGATGACTTTTCCTAATTGTTTCTCTACCTCCATTTTAAAGCTTTTAAAATTTTCAAAAGCATTCAACTTCTCCTTAATTAGATAGAGATAACCATAACAAAAAAATCATTAATAAAGGTAACAAAATATTTATTACTATATAGAGTACGAGTAAGTGGTCCACTAATATTAGTATGCATAATTTCCAAAAGATCAGAACTTCGAGTGGCCCATTTATTTTTAATTTTAGTTAGCTTACCCTTTATATAATTAATGCGTGTCCAAGCTTTTAGAATTAAGAAAAGGTAAAGAGCCATTTTTTATTAATCTATTAATTCTCTCATTTGAGATATGACCCAATCTTTTATGCTATAATAAGAAAGACTTTTCACTAATTAGGGTCCTCTTAAGCATTATGTTTTCAACACTTATACTACTGTATTCCTTATTTTGGCTAAGTATAATTTATATAAATTATCAATTAGCTTAAATTTACCAAGAACTTTAGAATTTAAAGATAAATTAGCTTTTTAATTTTTAATAATAAAATGATAACCATGCTTATCTAAAATAGAAACTGAAATTAAATTTCTCCTAAAGGAGGTTATATAGAAAATATTTTTCAAAATAAGTTCAAAACTAGACTCTAAATTTAAACCTATTGTTCCTATATAACTAACTTCCACTTCAACATTATTTCTAACTCTAAGCTTGACCTTTTTCTTATTTGGCTTCCATTTGCTTTTAAACCCTTGCAAAGTAATAGCAACATGATCGGTTGCCCTACTATTAGGCCACCACGAGTTTAATGGTGCATTAATAAAATAGGATTCAAAACAAATGAAAGCTACCTTCTTGCTTATCCCTTTTCTTTAACTAAGATTTATATTTGTGGCACCTGAATTTCTTATAACCTTTCTTTTTGTAGAAAAAATATTTACTATCTTTCTTAATGATAGTTTTAGGACCATTTATCCTTTTTATCTAATTATTGCTTTAGTTTTTGTTACCCTGAAACTTATCAGGAGCTTTTGACCTAAACTTCCTAAGCTTAGTAGAAAATTTTTAGTGGTTAAATTTAGAGTTAATAATGAGTAAGGTATTCTCATTTTTCTCTCTTTTAAGTTTTCCTTCTTTAGAAATGCATTTGGATGTAAGATCATTAATACTCCAAACTTTATTCATGGTGTTATAAGTAGTTTTAATTTGGGTGAATTCATGAGGGAGAGAATTAATGGCATGATGAACAATGAATTTGTCAGGTAAGATGATTTCATAAGAAGCTAATTTATTTTTGATGTAAACTATTTTCATGATGAAATCTCTAACATTTCTAACAAAATCATACCTTATACTCCTTAGCTCACTTATTAGGTTCCTAGTCTTAGATTTGCTAAATTTTTGGTACATTTGACTAATAGCATCATGGAGTTCTCTAGCATTCTCAATCTTATTCAACCTACTCAAAAGATACTCAAAGACAGATTTCTTAATGGCATGTAGGCATATACAATTCACTTTATCCCATTTGATAACTAACTCATTTTGTTCAATAGTATTTTGAGTAGTTATGGTTGTAGGCTGATCGATGCATAAGGCTATATCTATGTCACTCATAACTAAGACAAAGTTCAAGTTTTCATTCTATCTCTTATAGTTGGATCTATGTAGGATCTCAATAGTAGTTTGATTACTATTTATAACATAAGTCACTATTCAAAATAAAAATACAACAATTAACCAATGGATAATTTAAAAGAGAATATAAATAGCACCATTTCTTGATGTGCACAATAACTAGAGAGTTTAGATGTATTATCATATTCTGTCCTTTAGGCAAAGATATGATATGCTAGTAAGTACTCTTCTTATAAGATTAATATGAAAAATACCTAATTTTCAAAAATTCATCCCTTTTGGGTAGATAAGCTTTCTAAATTAATATATTTCTAATCATGATGCCTTATACCCCATACCAAAATTATCTTATATAATAGTCTTATTTGGGTAGGTGATTATATAAGATAATTCTAGTACTATTCCATAATTTTTGAATAAGAAAATATTTCACTAATTATTATAAATGAGTTATTTTGGTAGTCAAGCACTTATAGTTACTAATAATTTTTTTTAAATTGAAAAAATAAATTATTCAATATCTCAATTTGCATACTCAATCATATGTATGCAATAAGCCACTCCTGATGAGATGCCAAAACTTAATGTATCTTAATGAATCCTCAAATATTGTTGCATAATAAAGTCTTGAACAAAATTTAAAATCAATACAATTATAATATCTAATTATGTTTACCCCTAAAAATAAAAAATAACATAAAATAAAAAAAATTAGGAAGAGTGAATATCATCAATGGATTACAAGCATTTCACTTTACTATTTTTTTTAGAAAATTTCATAATTTTTTTGTTTCATCTCATAGCTTAGGAATCATTCTCTCACAATTTGAAGAGACCAGTTTATATATATGAATAGAATCACAAATGTGTGTGTATATATATATATATATATATATATGTATATATAAACTAGCATAGCCAAAGCATATATATATTTATATATATAATATATTTCAAGTATTCCAAGTAAAAAATAGACATACGGAAGCCACGCAAAACAAAGAAAAACTGGAAGTTCATATCTTAATATATTATATTAGGCGTGAATTCAGTCTTTAAAATTTTTTAGTCTCGCACTGCATTAAAGTGCATAACTTTTCACTCACATGAACGGGTTTTCCATTTTTTTACCCTTTCTTTTATGTTAATATTATTCATTATATTATATTTATATTATTATTATTATTATTTTTCCCTCTAACTACTTAAATATTATTTATGCTAGTTCCACGTATCATCCTCTTTGCATTTTTTCATTTATTTTAATTTTAATATTATTTATATTTATATTATTATTTTTTTCCTTCCTCCAACTTTTTCAACATTAATTTATATTTTTTGCTTTCACCAGAATTTATGGTCATTTATGAATTAATTTTATTTTTTATTTCATACATATTTTTAATTATAAAATTTTAAATCTTCTTTTAAATTTATCTTATAATATAATCTATTTTTTATTTTAGGAATATTTAAAATATGTTAAGGGATTGAATTAATAAATTTAATTAACTTATATTTTATTTTTTAACCATTATCATTTTACAATTAACATATTGCATCTCTTTTTTTATTTGTTCTATATCATATTTTTTAATTTTTCTCATGTCCATGCATGTTATTTATTACTTGAATACTAATATTATTAAATAATATAAATATAATATGATATATTTTTATTATCACAAAAATATTTTAAATAAGTTAAAATTTTAATTTAATAAAATTACTTAATTATATGTGTTATTTTTAACTATTATTACTGTGACTCATACATTATTGTCCTTTCTTTATTTGCAACGACGTGTTTTTTTTCATGTTTATTCCTTTTATTTATAATTTAGGTATTGAATAATGTAAATATAATATAATATATTTTATTTTTATAATAAAAGTATTTTAAACAAATTGAAATTATATTTATATTCATTGATGTAAAAATAAAGTGATATTATCAATCAACCATTTATTTGATGCCAATATATAATAAAACTAGAATTTAATTAATATTTAACTAAAAAATAGTATTGTTATTTATAATTTTCGAAAATTATATTTTTATTACATACATTATTTTATTTCATTCTCGTTCTTTTTTATTTTATTTTTATTCTAATTCCATCATATCAAATACATATAAATTCTTTCTTTTTATCATTATTTTTAACTATTATAATTATATTAGATACATACAAGGATATTTAAAACAATGATAATATATATATAATTTAAATTTTTAAATTTTATTTTTCTTTATAAATTAAATAAAATATTTAAATATATATTTAAGTTATTATATTTTTTAAAATTTCATTATTTTTTAATTAAATGCTGGTCGTGCTACCCACGGGCTTACATTCTAGTATATACATATAATTCGTTTTATATGTAACTGTCCAGAGAGTCCGTATAAGTAAAGGAACTCAAACGGCACGCCAAGTGAGATTTAGTAACTAGATGTATAAAATCCATTTAATATAAAAATTAATACTCAAACTTGGCTTTAGATATATATATGAACGGAAACACACATGCTGGCCGAAACTAGTTAAAACCCTTTATGCAAATTCCAAATAGAACACCAAACGTTATATGCTTCCCGCACAATTTCATACAGAAATTGATAAATTACGATTTCTAATTCAACAATTCTAATATATAAACAACAACATTCATCACTAAATTATTAGAAAACGTGCTATAATTTCATTAAATCTTTCATGCCTTACAAAAAGCACAATACACAATACAACTCATTAAATCTAGATATAAATTTTATATTGTTACCAATGGAAAAATAATCCATAATTTTTCAATAAAAATTCATAATAATGTATTAAAGAATTATAAAATAAATATTATAAATTGATTGTATGATTTTATTTTAAGAATCATACATATAGAATTTTATCATAAACCTTTAATCAAAATAATATGAAATATAATGAATTATTCTAGATTTTAATATCATACATATATGCTTTGATATTACATGTAAGAATTTTTAATTATTAGGATCTCATATATGATAATTAGAACACTATAAATATAAAATTTGTATTTACTTACTTGATGGATTTATAACTATAGTTGAATTTAGCAGAAGTTAATGAATTCTTTTCAATTAGATCTTTCTTTTCGCTTTTCTCTTTGCTGACAACTTTCAATGGATAGAAATCATGTATATGAGAAGTGAAGATGGGTCATAACTATAATCCTTATTTATAGAACCCTAGTAATCCTCCCTATAGAAGATTTATTAGGTTTTTGGCCTATACAATTACCAAATTATACTAATCTATATGAATGTATTAAACTTATATCTTTAAGATTATAATTTTAAAATGGATTTTATATATGTTTCACAATCGGACTAAATTTTAATCAATTAATTTTATTAAATTTAAAATTATCAAATAATAACAACTCACTTTATGAAAAATTCCAACGTTTCTAACCAACAACTACTTTCTTGATTAACGAGGTTTCTTTAGAATGATAAAACCACAGCCGTCTCACCACCATGCTATCATTTTTGATTAATGCAATGACGTAAAGTAAAAGCAAAATTGAATTCTATTAAAACTAATTTGCTCCCTTAAAATTTTCTAACTTATAATAGAAAATAATTTAATTCAACTAATATTTTCTCAACACCAATTTTCCAATTTATAACTAAAACTAAGTTAAACTAATATTGTTTTTTAATTCCTATATTTTCTTATTATAAAACTAAAAACTAATTTCAAGGTAAGAGCACAGAAGACAAATTCACACAGCCACAAATTTACTCCATCAAAACATAGACCCACGAATACAAAAATTAATGAAAAATGGCATTTTTTTTAGCTTTTCCACAGCACGTCTCGAGAATGTATTATTTCTTCCCTTGCCCATGGTATTGCCATGGGAAACCGTGATAATAAGGAAATTTGAATTTTCCACGACCTATAGATTTGAGGAAGAAACAAATATTAAATATGAGGTGTCACATAGTCCACGATCGTTTCCATAGTTTTCCATAACATTTTTCTTAATCTCAAGATCGCGGGAAATAGCATGGAAAAATTGTCAATTTCTAGTAATAAGGGGAAGTGATTGTACATTTCAAGTAGAAGGTGAGCGTATTTAAAAAGAGAGGTTTTGCATGTATATATTTTAAAAATATATATGAATATAATCATACTAAATTATAAAAGAAGTGAGTTTAGTTTGCCTTTATGTTTTCTATTAAACGTGAAATTTATTAATAATAACAATAATATATCGTGATTGCATGAAGACTTGAAAGAGAAAGAAATCCAAGAATAGAACTTAAACCACTCTCTAGACACTACTGATTTTATTCCTGCATGAGCTGCTTCGTTTATCCCACAGCTAATCCTTACAACTAGCAAAACAATTTAATGCTTCCAAATAAGATTGAATATCCTTTGCAATACTAATCTCTCCTACTATAAATTTATCTTTTAATGTTGTTATATTTATATCGATTAAAGCAAAAATTGACGTATATAATAATATATTGGTATTTTTAAAAATAAGTGCAACTTACTATGTCAATTAACATAATAAATCATCATTTTAAATCCTTATTTTTTAATGGAAGACAAAAAGTTTGGCAAAAGATAAATTAAGACAATAGTTTTTCTTTACAACTAATGTCAATTGTTACTTACACATCAATTTTTGAATATCTGTCATCTAAAGCAATATCAAATATTGAATATGTGGAATATTAAATGTTGATTGTACATGAAATTGATGTCTAAATGCATATCAATAGTTAATTAATGTTTTTATTTACAATATTATTGAAATCTATAAAGAACATCAGTGTTTTAGACGTTAGTTGTACATGAAAATTAATATTTAATGGTTAGTTACAATAAATTAATATTCGTATTTATGGTGTTATTGAAAACTATAAAATTTATTTGTATTTTAATTGTCTATTCATTTAAAATACACTATCACTTACGATATTGATTTTAATATCAATTGATGCTAAAATTGATGTTACTTTACTTATAAATTTTGCTTGCACTCTTGTTTTTAAGTTTAGGTTGAATTTGAGTATAACTCACTCATTTGTTAAAAATGCTTCAAGTTTATTGGAAGTATCCTATCTATGAATCTAATATCTCCTACTTTCAAATAAAGAAAGTCATGGATGGGATGCTTTCAATAAATTTGAAAATTTTCTAAATATGTGTGAGTTATCCTCATATTTAACCATTTTATGATAATGAATTGATGGCTAATTTTTGCATATTTTGGTAGAGCATTTCAAAATGAAGAAAATAAAGTAAATCTTTTTAATAAATGGGAATTTCAAATAAAGGTTTTTAATCTCTTTAATACGATGAATGAGTGGCTATGTTGTAAACTGTATCAATGGTGTATTATAATTTTTATGTAGGCCATTATTTTATGAAAAATATATAGTGTATAATGATTTATAAATTTCATTCAATGATTAATTGTAATATTTTTGTGCAATATTTTCTAGTTAATGTTGATAAGGTTGCTAGAAAAATGATTTATAATTTGTACCTATTGTTAGAAAAAATGTCAGGATGCAAAAAGTTAATAATTATTTGAGAAAATTAGTATTTGTTGTTAGAAAAATATTAAAATGCAAAAGTTTAATTAAAAAAAGTAAAAAAGTAATAAACCATGTTGGTTGTTTACTCAGAATCAATGTGGTTTAAGAAAATTGGAGGAAAAGATGAAGAGTTGAATAAAAAATTAAAAAGTAATAAACCATGTCAATTTTCTAAACTAACCAACATATAAAGGTATAACACCACCCACTTAATTTCTTATAAATGGTAAGTATTTATCAATAATAACATTTAGGAGGTAGGGAATAGCCAAAACTTATGAATCAGCCTTTTGAAGTCAACTTTCTTTTAACAATCAATATTTATTTGAAGATCTTTGTCTTATATTTCTCTTTCACTCTATCTTTTCTTTAAATTGCATAAAAGGACAACACATTTATTCTTGTTATATATTTAGAAAAGTTTCGAATCTTATAATCATAAACATCCTATTAAACAACAATTATCTTTTATTTTAAAATAGATGGTTATTAGTAGAAGATATTCATAATTCGATATGATTGCATGTTAATAAAATTTGAAGCATTTCTACTTGTGTAGCATAAATGGCACATATTGTTTTTATATTTTACTCAATACTTTAAGGAATATATGGCTAATATTTGTAGAATTTGGTAAACCACTTCAACACATGAGAAGTTACAACAAGGATTTTAATTTGGAGTGATGTAGTAATTATGTTGTATATTGTAGTGATTTTAGTTGTAATTTGTGTTAAATAGTAGGATATGAAAAGTTAACAATGTTGTTTGAGAATGTAGGTATAGAGGAATATCAAGATCAATTTAGAAGTTGAATTTAAAAAAATTATAGGAAGATTACATTGATTATTTATTAAAAACTAATATGTTTTGTATGATGTAGATACCATGTTAGTTTTTTAATGAATCAAAATCTAAAGGTATTCTAAGGAATTAAGAAACGAAAAGTTAGATCAGAAAATTGCTATATATTTAATGTGTAATAAATACTAAGTACTTACTAATACAAGGTATTAAAAAATTGCCAAGACTTACTACATTTTAAGGTTTATCAATAATCAAGCTATATTAAATAAAACATTCATAATAAGTTAGTTTTGATTAACAATTGACATTTAAAATCTAACATGTTGCTTATAAATTTTATTCACACTTTCCATTTGAAGCATGGGCTATAATGGAAAAATTATAATGAGAAGAACTAGTATATTTATTTTTGCATCAAAAGACTTAAATTTATTACAAAAAAAGATATTTTATTTCTTTTCATTATAATTTATAATCAATTTACAACCATTTGCTCCCTTTAAAGCTATCTTTATTATTTAGTGTAAATTACAAAATTTGGGTTTTATCTTAAGAAGTACTATGAAAAAAAATGCAAATACATGTAAAGTGATGAGAAATTATAGTGAAAAGAAGTAGTATGACCATTCTTGCATTGAAAGACTTAACTTTTTGAGTATATTACAAAATTGATTATATTACATCTTTTTGTTATAATTTATTATTAGTTTACAACCATTTATAGTGACCTTCAAAGCCATTTTTGTTGTTTATTGTAAATTATAGCATTTGGATTCCATCTTAAGAAGATGTTGAGAAAATGCAATGATATGTAATTTGATAAGAAATTGTAATGACAAGAAGTAGTGTGACAATTTTTATATTGGAAGGTTTGTGTTCATCGCAAAAATGGTCATAGTATTTTTTTCACTATAATTTATTATTAGTTTGCAATCATTTTCATTTTTTAACTTAAAAGCTCTCAAGTAATATAAGTGAGTTACGAGAAAAAGGTATCCTACTTTTCCTTTTATTTTAAATTTTTTGTTCATTGTAAATTGTAAATTGTAAATTCTAATTTGTTTTTGGTTTAATTGTATACAAAAAACATCGTACTGTAAAAAATGATTTTTTAATACTAGCAACTTCATTTAAATTAAGTTGAATTAAAATAAAAATTCATTGGTTCATAAAATAATGTCGGTTCTTATAAGATTTATGTTAAAATTATAAAATTATTATTTGAAAGATGGTGGAAAAAGTTAGGTAATTTTTTTTGTTTTTAATATTGGTTATTAATTTATAACCAACATGTAAAATTTTATAGTGGAATAACATAATTTTATTATAGAGGTTAGGTTTTTATTAATTAATTGTTATGGAAACTTAAATCAAAATGCAAGTTAAAAATAAAAACAATGAAATTATAAATTTATTTACAAATTTCATCGCAAAGATAATCTATCTCTAAAATGATTCTCTTTTTATTAAGATATGCTTACATTCTAACTTTTAGATAATTCTCTTTTGTTTTGTATTTATGCACACCAATTGATTTACAGTGATAAATATCTATTAGGTTGTTGCTAGATTTGTGGTTTTGCATACTCACTGGAAAATGTAGAATATAAAAGTATGAATATTTTTAATTTTTATGTGTTTATTTATTCTTTCAGCTTAGTTTCTTATTCCATAATCAATTATTTTTTGTTGCTTTTCATTTTGAGACAACTTTTATAGGTTTATATATATGTAAGAAATTTAATTTAATTTATTTTTTTGGCATTTGGTGTTATTATCTGCTATTTATTTATATGTAATATGTAATATTATATATTATATTTAAGAATATTTATTGTATTTGTAGATATTAGATTCAAGTATGTTTTTCTAAAGATACTAAAGTCATATATTAATTAACAGGTATTAGATATAATCTTTCACTAATTTTATTCTTTTTTTATAGTCTTTAAAATTATTAAAATTGGGAGTCTATGGTATCAATAGAGGTGTTAGGGGTTAAAAAGAACTAGATAGGGAAGAATTGAGAGAAGAGTTTAGTATTGGGAGGGACTAGGCAAAAAAGAACTATGAATGGGTTAGGTTTTAGAAGGGTATGATATATCATATCGATTATTATAATATATTTCTAAAGGGACTTTGAATAGAAGAAACAACGACAATTTTTATACATATGGAAACTGATGTTATTATATATTTTTTGCATTGGTTGTAAAATTGACATGGAATCGTTTGCTATACAATGATATTTGAATATATGTTGATTGATAATTGACATTGAATATATCAAATAACCAATGTTGATTGACAATTCTGTGGTAGTGCCTTTATTTGACATAACCAAAAAATAAGATTTCATTTTATTTTCAAATAAATTTATTTTTAAAATGATTTTTAGCTCTAAGTAAAAATTGATTTCATTTTATTTACACCTTTTATTTTAATTACATTTGTGTCATCATGAAATCTATAAAAATGTATTTGACATAACCAAAAATAAGATTTCATTTCATTTTCAAATAAATTTATTTTTAAAATGATGTTTAACTCTAAGTAAAAATGGATTTCATTTCATTTACACTTTTTATTTTAATTACATTTGTGTCATCATGAAATCTATAAAAATTTAGCAAGGATTTCACTAGAATTTATTTTATTTTGTCTAAAAAAATATATTATATAAAAGATTTACCATCTTTCTAATATTATATTTATCATGATATCATTAAAATTTATTTTTAAATTAAATTTTTTCAATGCATTCTAAATAATATAATTTATTTGTAAATAAATTAAAATTATTATTTTTGATAAAATTTTTAAACAACAGTATTTATTTATAAATAAATTAAAATCATTTTTATTGAAATGTAATAAATTCGATTCTAGAAAAGTTGCGGATCCTAAAAAACTTTTCATGAAACATCGACTAAATTCTAACACTACAACATCTTTCACTAATTTAAAGTGACTTTCAATATCACTTCCAGATAATTCCAACCCCACTGAAACTGCTAAAATATTCGAGCGATGTCTGCCAGGCCAGCCCATCATCCTTCCAAGCTTCTGAAACTTGAGATTGAGAATAATATCATATAAGTTTCTACCATTATTTATGGAGCTTGATTAATATTTCTAATAAATTAGTATTTCATTATCATTTATCTGACAAGGGTGGAAAAGATTGCTATTTGGATTCTTTCATTTATTTAATATAAATTTATCAAAAGAAATCTTTAAGAATAACTTAATAAAGTGTGAAAGTGAGCCACTACCAACGGGCTTTGCAAGTTATGAAAGAAACTTTAGGTTCATATAAAATGATAGATTGAGAAACTAATTGAATTCTATGAAATCTAATTTCTCATTGATCTTCAATAGTTCGGCAAATATATAGTTGAGTGTCACTTTTTTTTTTTGATAAATAGATGGGGCTGAAGCCCAAGAGAAAAGAAAATTACATATAAATATTCGTGGGATAGAGATCCTTAAGAGATCATGTAGATATTATAAAGTTCTATCGAAGGGTTGATCAATCTCTTTAACCCTGGATCCTCTGATAAGCTGTAGTTTACTAGCCACTCTGCGCATTTATTATCTTCTCTAAAGGTATGTTTGATGGAAATATTCCAATTTTTGTCTAGTAAGGACCAACAACGCATAGGGAGATCTTCATTCTTGGATTTCACTATAGCTTTTTGCTGCAACAAATCAACTAATAACTTTGAATTTATTTCCAAAATGAGATTCTTCACTCCCATCTCCCATGCTAGTTGAAATTATGGAAGGCTCCCCACAATTTTGCCTGAAGAGAGGAGCATATGCCTAATTTCCTTGTGAGATCTTGTATCCATTGTCTTGCCTCATTTCGAAGAAGTTTGCCACATCCTACTCTTCCTGGATTGTTCTTCGAAGCTCCATCTATGTTCATCTTCAACCACCCTTCCTGTGGTGCATCCCATGTGACCTGAATTGTTTGTGTTTGTCTGCTTTTGCATTGTACGTTATTTCTGTATGCTGTCTCATACTGTTTGATTGAGGAGACCAAGAAGTCAATTTGATTGATAATTTTTTTTTGAATTTGAATTCAAATAAATAAGAAATATTTTAATATTAAATATTATTGTATCACCATTGACTGCAAATTTGAAGTCTATTCAAAATGATTTGACTCATTTTAAATTCTTTTATTTGAAATATACTGATAGCAGATTTTGGTCTCGTGCTCAAAATTTGAGGCGTGATGCTCAAAGTTTGGAATGTGACACTTTTGATAATCAAAATTAAATAACATATCTTCTTCCGTGTATATTTATGCATAACAAATTGCCAGTGCAATGACGCACAAAATATGGGACCAAATTAATGATTTACCTTCATTGAACATCTCAGATTTAGAAAGAAAAATATGGAGCCTCTTCCAAAGCATTTGATATCCCATATTCTTGGTTGAAAGGGAAAAAAGCCAAAAAGCAAGACTTTTTGTACGAGTTTTACGATGGTAAAAAAAATAATTTTTCTTTGTACTTGTTACAATGTTCTAAGAGTTTCAAAATTTGATATTACATGATAAATTTAGAAACTGTTAAATTTAATTTATTTTAATCAGAACTATTCATTTTTTAATAAATATGATTAGATAATCTCAATATAATGATTTCTAAATTTGTTACATTATTTTGACTTTTGAAACCCAAGAGTATTATAGAATTTGTTTTTTTTCCAGCAATAATGTTCTATCATAATTTTTACAAATAAATAGAATAGTTTTATTATTTTAATTTTTTAATTATAATAATAAACAAATGAGATTATTCTTATAAAAAAGTATTTTCTATCAAAAACAAATCTACTTAAATCTAATTTCATCTTAATGATGATGTGTTAGAATTCATAATATTAATGTTTCATAAGCAAAGAAAAAAGAAAGAATAAATAGACCACAAATTGTGACATGCAAGAGCTTATAGTGGGGAAGAGAGAAGGGTAGAACTTAAGAATCCCAATTGCAGCTCCCTTCACTCCAATACAAAAAGAATCAAAGTAACCCTATCTCCCAATTCATGCAAACCCTTAACCTTCCCACGCTTTCCCAACATACATAGCAATGAAAGCCAAGGGTATCCATGAACTAGCAGCTAAGGTCTACCATCACTTCCTTTCTGAGTTGGAGTGAAGAGAGCTCCAAACTGGGGTTTCGTATCCAGAATCCCGACCATAAATATGTCTGAAAATTTGTTGAGCCAGAAGTTATAAACTATAACTTCTGCTTCAACCACTATTATAAAAATGTAAATAGACATCATTACATAGATGATAATCAAATCTAACACCATAATTCTCATTGTGATTTTGATAATTTCATCGTATGCTCCAAACTTAAATCCTAAAAGCCTGCCACAGAATGAATGTTAAGTTTAAGGAAGAAGAGAGAAATGTTTGTAATGCCATGTTGCTTGGCAAACATGAGTTTATATAGGCTAAGAAATCAAGGCTAGATGAAATCTAGGCCATTGAATATGAAGAATCCTATATATGTAGCAAAAAATCTCATAATAGGATTCTGATGGTCGAAGTATTGGTGAGGCAATATATATTTATTGCAAAAATTATTGCTGATGGAGGGAAATGAGCATCTTTTCATTGATTTTGCTTTTCATGAGTTTACACTGCGAGTTGCTCCTTTATATAAAGCTTAAGTCGATTCTTTTTTTTAATTTTTACACAGATATTCTCATACTATTTAGTATGGGACTTTTTCAAGATAGGAGCACTATAGTAAATCGCTTTTCAGCTTGCTACCATTAAGTCAATTAATTCTTAGTAAAGCTCAAATGGGTTTTGATGTTTACGATCAAATTCAAAAGTCCTCCCTCTTTAACTAAAGAAGGTGCTTGATGTGCATTGACTGTTTAATTGGTTGATCGATTTATTAATTTAGTTTTTGGGTTGAAATCCGCGTGTCAAGTTATGCTTAAAGTTGATTAATGTGAATCCATAATGGATTTAATTATTTATTTACTTTTATTAGTGTATAGTTAGTGGGATATGTGTCACCTAATTAGGGTCAACTTTATGAAAAAGAAAATTTGATCACTTACTTTTCAGTTATTGGATCCACTACGATAATTTTGCAAAATCAATTGCATTATAATGCTGGCCTTATCTAAAAAAGGATTATTTATTTTTAGATAATTATAGGAAGTTCAATTCTACAAGTGGATTATTTATCTTTAGATAATTCTGTAAGAAGTTCAATTTTTTAGGGAGCCAAATGTTCAAATTGTTAGATTGCATTTTTTTTCATTGAGAATTGTATTTTTTATTTGAATGATTCCTTTTGAGATTTAAAAAAATAAAAAAAATTCAATAATAAAAATATTAAACTTTTTAAGAGGCTGAATTCTCTATAAAATTGCCCTTTAATTTTTAGTGTGCGGTTACTAAAGGCAAAGTCCCTTTCCCAAGCACTCTCATAATTTCAGTAGTAATATATCTGGAATCAGGTTAAGGAGGAAATGCAAGATAATAAGAGCAATTGAAGGAGAGGAGAAAGGGCGAATGGTTAAAATGAAAATATTGCTCTTCTATTTGTTTGAATGTTTATAAAATCTCTCAAAATTGTGGAAATTGAAAGAATATAAAATAGTAAGTTGTTGAGTGTTGAAAAATTAGTCTTAAACTTATAATTTTTTTTATCTCTTAACTAAAACTTTCAAATGAAAAGGGAGTTATAACATGATAACTTTTTTCTTCCTTTCTTTTTCTTCTATACTCCTTCGTCAAAATTTATTTTAAAGTTTTGTTTATTTTTTGAAAGATAATTTTCATAGGAAACTCATTTCCTTATATAGAAATAAAGGAGTGTCATACATCTCTATACCATGTGATTAAAAAAAAAAATGATCCAAAACCATGTTAGGAAAGGAAAATAACTTCTTTGAATATTAAAAAAAAAGTAGTTGTCTTCTACTAAATTTATTACATTCAACATTAAATATATCAATTATTTTTCATTATTTTGATAATTTATAACTATATTCTTATAAAAGATATTTTTTGCCTAAACAAATAGAACTTAAATATCTTGTTAAATACATCTTTAAAATAGAAATGTCTTTCTCTAAGAAGTGTAAATGTTTGTAAAAAAGCAATAGGGGAGGAAAATAACCTCTTCTTTAGATATTGAAAATGAAGTAATTGTCTTTTATCAAATTTACTATATTTAACATTAACTATATCAATTATTTTTCACCATTTTGATAGTTTATAACTATATCCTTATGAAAGATATTTTTCTTGAAAATAAATAGAGCCTAAATATTTTGTTAACTACACCTTTAAAATAGAAAATTCTTTCCCGAAGAAGTGTGAATGGATGTAAAAAACCTATTGAAATAGGAGATTTTGTACTTTTTTTACTTAGAATTCAATTTCTAATATTTTCACATATCTCTAATTGTTTAACCACTTTTACCATTAAAAAATCCACACAAGTTAGTTGTAAAATTTTTTTATATTAAAATTTTTTCCTTCTTGGTATTGTCTTATGATGTATCTTTTAGTTGCATGTTGATGAGAATTTTTTTTTTTTATCGTTGTCACTTTTTCCCCTTCTCTCTTGTATAATTTTGTATGATTTTGAGCATTTGTTTGTTTCAAATAACATGTATTCGGAAGTTTTTAAGGCTTTATCTTTCTTTCGTTCCGAATTCTACTCAATTTTAATATAATTTTAATTAACTTTTACACAAATTTTATATACAATTATATATTTTTTATTTTTTTGTAAAAACTTATAAAATCTTCAAATAATCACATACGCAATGGAGGAGGGAGCATCAATAAGATAAGATATTTAAGGTAAGTTTGTTTTGTAAAAAAATATTTTTTATAAAATATAGTTATAAAATCTTAAATTGAAGAAAATTTTTTTATTTAATGTTAAATATAAATAATTTAGAAAACGTAATCTTCTTTGTGTCAAAATAATTTACTTCCCTCATCACTATATCTTTAAGTATATTACATTTTTAATTATAAATTAATAATAATATGTTATTTATTTATTAATATATAAATATTATTTTACTATAAAAAATATTTTCTAACAGAGGAAACAGAACTTAGCATGTCCCATTTTTTTGGTGCGATGACATCGAGCATATGTCAAAGCGAATGTTGATACGGGGCTATTGGGTTCTCGGAAAGTGACCAACTGGGGTTGCTTTTTGTTAGTGGTCCACTACGTTACCATTTCAAGCTATACATTTATTATGACTTAATTACTTAATTAATGTAGGCATTATCTACATATTTTTGTCAATGACCGTACCTAGTTGGGACATTAGTCTACAAATGAACCTCATTGCTCTTCAGATTAGGCAACATGAAATCATCACAATGTTTCATTTTTTTTTTTTAAATGTGTGCGCCTAATTCATGAAATCATCACAATGTTTCATTTTTTTTTAAATGTGTGCGCCTAATTCATTGTGGTGGTTGCAACTTATTATTATTATTATTATTATTACTACTACTACTACTAATAATAATAATAATGTAAAAATTACGTCTTTTGTTAATATCACCAATAACGTAAAAATTTTGTTATTTTTCTTAAAAAGTTTACATTAAATTCTACAATTTATACTACTTATTAATATCATCAATAATTTTATCACTCTCTTTTATCACTTCACGGTAACCTTCGTCTTTGTTGATGTGGTTGTGGATTTGCACCTTGACTTTAAGGCAACATTTGTTTGGTTAAATTTTATTTCTATTTAGGGAAAGTTTTAAAGAAATGTAAGATTTTTATATTTAATTTAAATTTTTGAAAAAAAATATTTTAGAATGGTTTCAATCCAATATTTCCTAAAATATTCTTATAGAAGAAGGTGGGTATTCTATATTTTCATAATATGAGAGTGTTTTATTTATATAAATAAATTATTTTGTCTACCTTTCTATTAAAGCTTTACTATTATCGATATCCCATTTCATTATCACTTATTATCATTGACAACTATTGGTTATTACTCTACACATTGACTACCACCAATTATTATTCAGCACCACTTACCATTATCCATTGCCAGTGAATATGACTAACCACTATTCACCACCGATGACTATTGTTGATCACTACTTATTGCTAGTAACACCACTAACCATCACCCATTGCTCATGATTATTGTTAGCAACCACCTACTATCGGTGATTATTATTACCATTATCTATTATCAATAACCACAGTTAGCAACCATTCATTGCAAGTGACCACTATTGGCCACCACTTACTATTAGTGACAGTGATCCATCACTACTTACTGCAAGTGACCACTATCCACCCAAACCTATCATTGACCACCATTTATTCTTAGTAATGATTATTAGCCACTAACCACCATTGGTGACTATCATCCACCATCACTGTTGCCACTACTCACCACTTATGAATATCATTGACCACTATCTAATATCCATTATTGTTAATCATTTAATTTTTGATGAAGATATTTTTAGTAATCTAATAATATTTTTAAAATATTCAATGAATGAAGAATAGTTGTCAACTTCCATAATTTTGAATGTTTTGAAAATTGAAAAATTAAATTTTTAATGTGTATAGATCCCATAAAACTGATAAATAGATAATAAAATTGATAACTACCCTTTATATATTGGATATGACTATAGACATGTAGTATAGTTGAAGCATACAAATATTTCTCCATAGATATTTAAGATCATTGGATGTAGACTTTAGACTTCAAATTTTTCTTAAGTTTATACTATATTTATTCATTGGCTAAAGTATTAGAAACTCTTTTAGCAGGGCTAACTCTTATCATACTTATGCTTATCCATTTTGTAAGCCATGTAAGCCACCTTATAGGTAGGAGGTTTAATTTCCACCTGCTATGTCTTTTGGCTATTTAAAAAACCAAAATGCAAATATAACAAGAGTAAGAGACTATAGAAAAATTTATATATTATTAAGTAATAAAGTGCTTATTTATATAGAATAATGAAAATTGAATTGCAAAAAATCTACTACTTGTTAAGCATATTAGTTAAATGCCTAAAAATAGGATAATAAGATAATCATAATCCTAATAGTCACTTTGACTTCTTTATCTCTTAAGAAATAGAACAAATTAAATAGATTCTATTAGCAATTCCATAAGTCATACCAATCAATACTTCTCTTTATCTTCAAAGCTATATACTCCAAGCTTTTACTTTAAGAATTTAAATTTAGCTTTAGGAAATACCTTTATTAGGATGTTTGCACTTTGATTTTCTATTTTGTGGTAGAATAGCTGCACTTCCCCTTCCTTTTGTACCTTTTTCAAAAGATAAAAATTTATCTTGAAGTGTTTTGTTTTTTCATGGAATATTGGATTATTGGTAATTAAAATTGTAGCTTGGTTATCTATAAATATTTGTGTGCTTTCTTCTCACTCTATATGCAAATCTATTATGAATTTCCTAATCCAAAGGGTTTAATTTATAATGGCACTAACAATTACATATTTTGCTTTCACTATAGATTAAGCTATGACTTCTTGTTTCTTAAAATACCATAAGAAATTTCTAAAACCAAGGCTATGATAGTAACTTGAGGTGTTCCCTATATCATGAATATATCCAATCCAATCATTATTAGAATAACCATTGAGAGATTGAAATTTTTAACTTTACTAAATTTTAATCCATAGTCAATTATGCCCTTGACATATATCTAAGAATTCTTTTTGCTACTTGAAAATGAATTTCACCAGCATAGTGCATGTACCTTGATAGCGAACTCATTGCATACATGATATTTGGCTTGGTTGTAGTTAAATACATTAAGCAGCTTATTAAACTCTTGTACAGTTTTTCATTGACTCTTTCAGCTCCATCTTCTTTACAGAACTTCTCCTTTTAATTCATTGTATTTCATTTGGCTTGTACATTTCTATATTGAATTTATTGAGGAATTCTTTTGTATTTGCTAACATATAAATATTTTGTTTTACTTTTATTGTACTAACATACCAAAGAAAAATGTTGTTAATACTAAAATTTGTGAAGCTTACTAATAAAGGGATTATTTAAAAATATGAAGGGTTAAGGGATGAGTTAGGCTACCATAAGAAAGCCTAAGTTTTCACAAAGAACACCTTACAAGGAAACCATAAAATGCATATTTCTAAAAGATCAATATGCATATTTCTAGAAAATGCTTTTAAAAAGGCTTAAAGCAGCTAACTAGTCATTTCACCTCAAAAGAGATACAAATCAGGTTAAAAGACTATCCCCTCCAAGTAGGATATAAATGATCATAATATTTTCACCTTCGAAAAAGGTAACTTTAAAGAAGACACAGAGGATTATAAGGTCTTACCTTTGAAAAGGTAACTTCCAAATAGAGTCATAAGGAGTCACAAGACTTTACCCCTAAAGAAATCTAACCATTATCTCCTAGAGGGTATAAGGGATTAAAATAAAGAGATGCTATAGAGTCAAAAGACTTTATTTCAAAGGAGGATTCAAAATGGGTTAGAAGACCCATTTTCACCTTTATCTCTATAAAGCGCATAAAAGATCATAAGATCTCACTTTTGAAGAGGGTAACTCTAAAAAGGTATAAAGGATAATAAATTCTTGTCTTTAAATAGGTTATTTTCAAAGAAGGTTATAAGGATTCAAAATAATGCTTTTGAAGAGATCTAGCCATGATCTTCATAAAGGGCATAAGGGATTAAAAGGTTTCACTTTTAAAAATATGTTATAGAGTCAAAAAACTCTGCCTTTATCTCCATAAAAGACATAACGAGTAAAAAAATCCTACTATCAAAGAGATCTTAAAAAAATCAAAAGATTTTATATAAGACAAAGATTCAAAATGGGTTAGAAGACCTACTTTATATCATTAGGTGTATAAAAGAGTCCATAAACAATTACCTTTTCTCCTTATCAATACTTAATGCCTAAAAAAGACTATTTGCCTTATCTTAAGCACCATTTTTGCTACTGGAGCTTAAATAGACAGGATTCCATGGAGGCTAAAAGGTTAGTTGGCAACTATTTGATTTGAAGGAAAATATTGCTTTGGCCATAGAAATAGAGTAACTCTTTCCTATCTTTTTAGAAATACTTAAATTATGTGGCTAAGAAGGATTGGAATAAAGGCCTCACTATGACTTATAAGAGTGGTTGGTATATCATGCTTAACCTTTGTTAGGTATACACCTTTTTAATCATGGTGAATATAAGAGCCTTTTTACTCAATGAATTACTAACCTAACTTGATTTTAGCACATAACACCTTTAGCCATCTTGCAGAAAATCACCATTGTCATTATTATCATTACCTTTGCATGCCACACCATCAATATAATACCATTACTACTATTATTGCTGCACATCACTATCATTATTGCCACAAGGAGCACTCACTACCTTATACCACACTTTACCTTTAATCCTTTATATTTTAGTCTGACCCTCCATACTAAAGTTATTATTTTCTATAACCTATATCCATGTCAAGAACCCAACCTTTTGTAAATACCCTTTCTATAAGTTATAAAAGACACATAAGAAATAAAAGAGAATAGAGAACAACATATGGTGCTAAGACACATTAGTCGAGAAATACCTACTAGGTCTTTAGAAACCTTTTATAGCCTGCTTAATCTCTTCCTTTTCCTAAGTCTTTGAAAAGGATTAAAAAGTCCATTAGATACAAGAAATAGAGATTTTTTAGCCATTCATAGTTTGGTTATAAAATGTTTATTCCTTATTAACCCTCATAACTATTTTCCCTTGCTTTATTATCATACTTACACCTTCTAATTAAAGAACCCATAAAAACCTCCTTTATGCCATCCTTCTAAAATCTATTATTTTAAAGATATTTTTCATTTTTCTTTAAACTTATTAATTTGCTACTTGCTACTTTTTATAATAAATAGATCATTAATATACATAGATACCTTCATTTTCAACCTTCTTGATATATAAAGTAAATCCATTCAAACTTTTTTCAAAGCCTAAGTTTACTAAGTGTGCATTAATCTTGCTATGTTCAAACTTGGGTGCCTATTTTAAACTATATAGGACCTTTTTCAATTGATATACCTTATCTTTTTATTCTTGAACAACAAATCCTTCAGGTTATTCCATGAAAATTTCTTCCTTTAAGTATCCATTTAAAAAAGCTGATTCAATATCCATTTGATATATAACCTAACTTTTTAACAAGGGCTAATAATATTTTTATGATATCTAACTTAGCAAGTGGGGCAAATAGAAGTTTCAAAGAAATTTATCCTAACAATTTGGTTATATCCCTTGACAACAAGTTTTGCCTTATACTTGTTCATAGAATCATTAAGGTTAAGCTTGATTCTTTAAACCTATTTAACTTATTTAGCTTTTTGATGTTTAAGTCTATCCATAGTTTTGATGTTTAGTTCTTTTCAATGATCTTGAGCTCTTCCTTCATTGTAGCTATCCATTTTTGATCAGTTGCAGCTTCTTCATATCCTGCAAGTTTTATTACAGCAACATTACAATTTTGATAAATGTTAAAAAGTGATTTGGTTTCTTTATTAGGTTTTTCATCTATATCATCATTTTCTTTTAATAACTCAAGCTTCTTGTCACTCTCTTAGCTCTAGGTGTTTAATTCAAGAAATTGGATATTTTTGCTAATAATTACTTTGTTACTTTGTAATAAGTGAATCTTGTAGGCCTTTGAAATTAAATTATATTCTACAAAGATCCCAAGTTTTGCTTTCTTATCCAATTTGTTAACCTTAATCTAAGGATTATGAGAGATGTATAGACAACCAAATGTTTTTAGGTTATGTAACTTAGGTTTGTAGCTATACCATGCCTCAAATGGAGTCTTTTTTTTATAAAGTATTTGTTAGCAAATTGTTTAACAGAAAGATTGTTATGTTTGCAACCTCAAACTTAGCAACCTTTTGTCATGAAGCATGCACCTAATTCATACTTTTTCTCTCCACAACACCATTTTGTTGAGGAGTGTAAGGTGTAGTTAGCTAGTATTCAATACTTGCATCTTCATAAAATTTGTTAAATTTTTCATAAGAATATTCAATTTCATTATTAGACATGACCACTTGCAATTTGCATCCTCTTTGAATTTGCACCCGAGTGTTAAAATTCTAAAAGATATTAACTGCCTTAAATTTAATCTCTATAAAATAAATCTAGCACATTCTTGTTTGATCGTTATTGAAATCAATATAATGCTTATTACCATTCCATAATGGTGTTTTCATGGGTCTTCCTCCATCTATATACATTAATTATAACTTTTGAGCAACCCTCTAAGCTTGTTTTGTGGAAAAAAAAGTCTTATCTACTTCCTATATTGATAGGAAGTGCATGTAGAAAGCTTCTCTTCTAATTTAGGCAAGCCCTCTATAAGATTATTCTTTTTCCTAAAGAGTAAAGTGTCATGATGAAACTGTCCTAATCTTTTATGCCAAAGTACCATATTGCTATCTCCTTTCATTTGAACTCTAAACATTTCTCTACCTTCTACATCTTTAGATAACAATTTCTTGTCTTGAAACAGCACCTTGTAGTCTTTTTCCTATAGTTGAGCAACACTCAATAGGTTTTAATTAATTTTAGAAACATATAAAATATCATAAATTAATTTCAAACATGTGCAACCTTTAATTGCCACTATTCCTTTACCTTTTACTATAATGTGGACTCCATTTCCAATTTTGACTTTAGAGATGAAAATTTGTCAAGCTTTCTAAAGAGTTCTTAATTATATGTCATGTGGTTTGTATAAACATTATGTATAACCTAAATTTTTGCAAAGCTGTTGATGGCAAAGTATGATACCACAAATAACTGCTCTTCTTGAGGTTGATCCTCAATAGCCTTAACTTCTTCTTATTGCTATTAAGACTTACATTTTCTTTTTATATGCTTTAGTTGACCACATTTATTGCATCTCGCATCTGGCTTCCATCAGTATTTTTTTTTGTGGATGATTAGGTGTTTTACTTTGATTATTATTTTTATTATTTCTAAAGCCTTTGGGTTTGTTATTATTTTGCCTTTTTTTCTTATTTTTGCCACCATTGTTGTTTTGTGATTTGACTTGAAAAGATCTTTCCACAAATCTTTTTTTTTGCTTTGGTTATTGTTTTTGTTATTTCTAAAGCCTCCAAGTTAGTTGCTATTATTTTTCCTTTTTTTTCTTATTTTTGCCACCATTGTTATTTTGTGATTTGGGTTGAAAACCTCCTTCCACGGATCCTTCTTGTCTTATAAGCCTATTTTATTCTTGCACTTGTGATGCATATAACAATTTTGCTAAGGTGATACTTGATAGATCTTTTGAGCTTTTCAAAGATGCAATTGTAGCCTTAAACTTCTAATAAATTGTAACTAAAAACTTTTGAACTATTCTAGAATCAGAAAAATTAATACCAAGGAGTCTTGCTTTGTTAACAATGCTAAAAAGGTTGTCAGAGTATTTCTTGATTATTTCTGATTCTTTCATCATTTGCATCTGAAAATCTCATATCAAATTTAGTACTTGCATCCTTTTGACCTTTTTATTTCCTTCATATTCTTTCTTCAAGATGTCCTAAACTTCATTGGTTGTTTCCAATATCATTATTCTACTAAAAATGGTGGATGAAGGTGAGACAACTTCAAATAAAGCTTCTTGTACTTTTGATTTTCTTGTCTTTTTCTTTTCGTGAGTTTGATTTATGCAATGGTTGGATTTTTGGACAAGGGTGGAATTTCATATTCTTTTTCAATAGCTTCCCATAGGTCATTGATGTTAAGATAGGCTTCCATTCAATAGTAGTGAATGAAGATTTTGAACTTATTTTGAATAGGTTGTGGGTTTTTTTTTGGATAGGTGATAAATATTTAGGCATTGTGTTTGGCCTCACTCAATCTTGTAGTCCTCTCAAGATAAATCTCTAATACCAATTTGTTTTTTTATTTAAAAAATGAAAATGCAAAGATAACAAGAACAACAGATTGCCACAAAAAAACTTATAGTTTATTGAGTGATAAAGCACCTATTTATACATTATAATGAAAATTGAATTGCAAAAAAATTTGCTACATTTTAAGCATATCAATTAAATGATTAAAAATAGTATAATATAATAATCATAATCTTAATAGCTACTTCAATTTTTTTATTTCCTAAAAAATGGAACAAAGTATATAAATTCTATTAGCAGCTCCGTGAATAATGTCAAAAATATCTATATCATTGATTTCACTTTATTTTTTCTTACGTGCTTTTGAGAATTGGTTATAACGACGTTGAAACTTATCTTTCTTCTCTCTCACATCACTTAAGTTACACACTTACACTAGTTTTCTAAATTCTGTGAAAAACTTTGGGAGCAGATAACACATCTTGGACCCAACCGCAAATGAGAAAGTAAAGTAAACTCTTGCTTGGATTAAGTTTCACACACCTTTTATTTAATTTAATTAAGAAAAAGGCTTCTTGTATGCTTTAAGAGGGAAGTGATGATTCACTTCCCTTCATAAACAGTAAAAATCATAAAATTATGAATTTTATATTTTGTGAGGAGAGAGTAAGTAATGAGTTAATAAGAGGGATGAGAGTAATAATGGCAGAGCTACGCATATTCTAATGAAGGCATGTTTTTTTACTAATTTTTTTAGAATTTCATATAAAATTATATATATTAGTCAAAATACTTTTACTAATTTATAAATTTTATATCTACTGAAATATAAACACATTAATTAACGAATTGGGGTAGCATATTACTCTTTAATTAATGTGTCTTGCTTGGAGAAATTTTTATAAAATCAAGTATTTATAAGAAAGTCTTAAATTTTCTAAAAGAAATATGGCTAAAATTAGTTAAATAAGAGTTGTGTTTCGTGTCTTCTCGAAAAATGAATATCGGCACAGCCTTTTACAAGTATTTTATAAAATTTTGTAATTCTTCTAATAAAATTTATGTAAATTTTTCATAAAATTTCCAAATATTGCTATATTACAAATTTGATTGTTTCAATTGTAATTTATAAAGTTATAAAATTTTATAAAAAAACTTACAATTTCATATCTTAAAAACCTGTAATATTTTATGAAAAAAATGTACAATTCATATAAAAAGTTAAAAATTTAAAATTTTCTTTTTAGAAAATCACGTCAAGAGTTTGTACCAAAACAAGACTCCAATTATATGATGGTTAGAAATATTTTCAGGGGTCTATGTGTGAGATAATATGATTATATTTTAGGAGCTAGAGTCCTATGCACACTTTTAAAGGTTTTGATTTTATATGACGATGTTTTAATGGCTTTAATCTTATGCCCACTCTCGGAGGTCGTGATTTCCAGATAATGTTTCAGTGACTAAAATCCAGTTATATTTTAGTGAATAAAATCCTATGCAACGAAAAGAAGCCCCATTGTGCTGTGTGAATATATGAATGTTTTAATAGTTGGAATCTTGGGCGTACTCTTTAAGAGGCTCCAATATATATATACACACACACATATACATATACATATAAAGAGAGAGAGAGGCACATTACTATATCCCTTGTTTTATTTTAAGTGAATCATTAAGTGAGATGGATAATTTATTTTAAAAATTAAAGTATTAATAATTTTTTTAATATGTATTATTTTCAAGATTTAAGCCCTTATCCATTGACATGAAAAATCCACTTAAAATCAATATACTTTTCATTGAATTGCTGAAAAAGTTTCTGACGGTGAAAAAGTAAAAGCAATGTGTTATTATAAATCAATATTATCAAAGAAGTAAATCACAGCACGCAAATAATTTAATAAGGTTCAACTTTTAGCTTTCTTTATGCGCATATATATATATATATGAAAGAAATCTACAACTCAAATATATCTAAAATACCTTACATGTTTCCTCTAATTAGCGGTATATACAAATAATATATATACTCTTTACTCTTAACAATTCCATCAAAATAGTAAAAATTAATTGTTAATGCATACAAACAATGTATTCACTTATTCTTAATAATCTCATCAAAAAGTGTAAGAGCAAATTGTGAATTTCTAAGATTTCAAGTCATTTCATAAGAGCAACGAATATAAACTCTCCCATATCTTTCCTCTTCACAAAATATTGCATTACAAAAGTATTTATAAGCTAAAATCCTTGTGAAAAGAATAAGTCTAATTTAATCAAAATATAAAATAATAGAATTTATTTAATTTGGTCACAATCCTATTTTCTCAAAATTCAAACTTGAATAAATGAAGATAAAATTAGATATTTATCCTATTTGACATTGCCTAATCAATCAAGCATCACAAAAATCAAGTTAAACTAATTGTCATAAGGACATTTCACTCAACCGAACTTCATTCTAACATCTCCAAACTCCTTCAAAAACATTTCTCTCCTCTTTTTTATTATTTTTTTAATCAAACCCAATGCCCTAACCTGTCACCTCTCATTCTCTTCAAACCCCAAGCTTCGTTCGCTTGAATTGCTTCTCTTCAAACCTGAAGCTTCGTCCACTTAATTCCTGGTTTCTCCTGAAGTATAAGAGTCGAGCTCACCTCAACCAAGGTCCATGACTTTTAGGCGATTGAGTGATAGATCCCACTAATGTTTGGGTGAGATTCCTTTAATTGTCTCCTTGATTAAGTTTATTGAATACTTTAGATTGTTTCTCACTTCCCTTCATTAGAATTGCTTTAACAAGAGTCCCAATACTAGAATCACAAATCTTGTGCAAGGATGTCTTATATCCGTTTGATAAGCTTCAATTTCCCATGCCCTATAATAGTAGTTTTTCTTGATGAATGTGATTAGAATATTTGTTTTTGATGCATAGTTTGTGATAATTGTTTATTGCTTAAGAGCTTATGGGGGCTTGATTAAGGAGAACAATCTCCTCCAAAGGCGAGTCGAAAGTGTAGAAAATTATATATGATATTATTGATTTCAAAAATTGCCTGCCTTGAAATAAATATCAAGTATATTTGTTGTACATGAAAACGCAAATAAATTGCTTAAGAATATGTCAATATATGGTTATGACCGAATTTTTTATATATGTACAAAGAACTTGATGAGAAAATAGCTATGCCTTGAGGTTAAAAATGCTTGACACATAGGTAATGGGATTAGGTATATGCTTAGGTTAGGGTATGGAATTCATGTAAATTAGATTGAGCGAATTACTAAGTGCAACTAGTAGAATTTACATGATTAAGGGAGTAAAGAGTTGAGAATACTGCATACCTACTGGATATGAGAACGAAATTGTTCTTGGGAAGAATATTCGAAATTATTAGAATGTGATTGGGAAGTTTCCCACTCACTTTTCCTGTTCAAATTGTCTTGGATCTCAAAACTAAGAAATTTTTTTATCTTATGAATCTATAGATGATGCATGATTAGAGACGATGAAATTGCTATCTTCATACTTAAATATTGTTAAACATGTTTCTGTATATGTGTAGGTGCATATACTCATTGTATTTTTCTCCCATGCTTTGTTCGGTGGTTGAAATCATTGCTCCCTAAAAATATGTGACTCACTCCTTACAGATTTTCTTTCTAAAAATCAAATTCTCTCTTAGTCATCTATCCACGTCTGGAGCTTAGGGTAAACATGATTAGTAAGTGGACGTCAAGCACTTATTGGTGATGATCGAGTAATGTGTTAAGTCAGATTGATCGTCGCATATATATCCTTGATATTGTCATTTCGAACTTACATATTTTGATAAAATTTGTATCAAACTCATACATTCAAAGTAGGAGGGCTGTTTATTTATGTTTCTTTCTTTGAATCCCTGTGATGTCTCATGTTGTTTAATTTGAAGAACAACGATTCCAACTTAGCTGAGAGTGTGTGTGTTATTGGGAGGAGTATTTTCTTTTCTTATCTTTTTTTTTTTAAAGTACAAAGAGTGAATTATGACCATTTGACTTAACATTGAAAGATTAAGATTAAAATAAAAAATTATATAACTTTTTTAAAATAATTATGTAACCTTTTTAAGTGATGACATGATTTTCAATTATATTTTAATTTTGATCATCAATGTAAAATTTGATCATGATTCATTCCTTTTATTTTTTTCACATTAAAATTCTCCTCTCATTTTTTCATTTAGATGAAAAAATTATGCTTCTAACTATGCCTTCTACGGAAAAAGATATGGAGATTATGTTAAGACAGAAGCTCAACTTAGTAAGTAATAAGGTCTTCTAACATAGCGGATCACTGGCTAGTTAAGAAAAAGCAAAGCATGTGGTCACTATGAAGGACATGAGATTATGTGGATTATCAATTTGACATCTTTAATCCCTTTATCATAAATTTAGAATTCAGGCGGCTATTTCATTGAATTTATTTAAAATTATATAGTGAAGTGCCTGTTATAAGTTTAGACTGTACAGAGATTAAGCCAATAGTTGATAGTTCATGATGGAGGAATTTAAGTGATATACAAAGAATTTTAGGTTAAAAAATGGCTATTAATATCAAAATGTTTTTATAAAGTTTAAATTGTTCCGGAGTCTACTTATGAATTATTGTGAATGATTTAAAATTTTCCTCATTGTTATAGATTTGTGATCCAATGTTGTTACATTGATGTCAATTAGAGTGAAAATTAACATATATAATGGGGTAGTGATATTTTTAAAAACACAAACAAACTTCTCATGTCAGTTTTAATTAATAACCAACAGTATAAAATTATAATATTTTTCTATATTAGTTATTAGTGAATTGATGTCTAACAAGAGGTTAAGAGTTGGCTCAGAAAATGAGTTTAAAAAAATTATAACTTATCCATTTTGGTTATTTAAAAGCTAAAGTTGAATTGTTAGATTTAAAGATGAGATTGAACATTAGATGTTAGTTTCTATAAACAATTGATGTTGAAAGTTTACTCCAAAGGGCATTTTTATGATTATGCATAGAATATTATATGTCGCTCTTAGTGATAACCAACATGGAAATATATAGATGTCGATTGTTTATCAACAACCAATGTTGAAAGTGCTACCAAAATCATTTTATCATCTCTATTTCTCAGAACCTTAGACAGACTTGTTTCGCATGGTGATTTATTCTACATTTTTTCATGCTTTCCACTCCATTTTCTCCAGTTTTTGGTTTGATGATTGTGTAGCATCGACCTTCTATTGTTTTTAAGTATCTACTTCACATTATCTAAGATATTCTCCTTGGTTCCCTTATGCTTTATGAGCATTTTTGTGGTCTTCAAGGTTAGATAGCTAACATTGTTATATATTTTTGAAAAGCTTTCATTTTTGTGTTTTAAAATTACTCTTCAGTTCTTGTGAATATGGTTTAAAAGTATTATTTAATGTGGAGAGTTGATATACTAAAAAACATGTTCTATTTTGTGATTATATTTTTGAAAATGTCATTTTTTCTTGGATGCTATATTTTTATAGACTTTATATATTGGTGTGACTTTATTGCTTAAGTGTTATTTTGGAAATGTTAATTTAAGATAGAGAATTGGATACCTAAAACATGTCCTATTTTGTGCTTATATTTATGAAAACATCAATTTAGCTTAGATGTTACACTTAAAGAGTAACTTTCTACATTAGTGTAACTTTATTGCTTGGATGTTATTTTTGAAAATATCAATTTGTCATGAGTAACGTTTCGTTCTACGGTCAAATTGAATGTGATAAGATAATTTTCAATCATTATTATTTATGTTATCACATGTATGTACTTGGAAACCTATTAGATGATGCTTAGTATATAAGTTAAATATTTATATTATTTTTGTCATAACTCTTTAAATAAAAGTGGCGTGAGTGGCATGAATTCAACTAGTTTCAATAAAGGTGGTCATAAAGTGAATAAAGCCATAGGTTTTACAATTATAAGGGACATGATTCTTAAGCACGCCAAAGAAGAGAAGCAATGTGTTTTAATGACAAGGGTTAAATATAACATTATGACCTAGTGAAACAAAATTCAATAGCTATATCAATTACTTGGCATACACCAAGGTGCCATTACCATGAAAAAATGGCACCAAGTGTAACAAGATATCAAAGATGCCACTTGAAAGCATATATTTGTAAAGAACCTCAATATCCATCTTCATTTTATTTTTTATATGTGCATAATAATTTTTTTAGATTACAAATCATTTTTATTATTTATGTGTGTTGTAGTTTACTTTCAATATGCTCAAGGAGTATAAAAAACACATCTTTATGGTAATGAGTAGGATGTAGAAAGGTTCTAAGTATAATTTAAGAAAGGACTTCATCTTTGCCAAAAGGAAGAAGGGAGAAAGTCCTTTTTGAAAAATATTACTAGAGTAATCCTAAGATATAGGAGGGGTTTATGAAGATATTCAAAAAAGAGGATTCTAGATAAATGTGGCTATCTCATTGTTGTCTTTTTTTCATTATTAATAATAATGAATGTTTTCTCATCATTTGTTTTATTTTTTTATCAACAGGTCCAAAGTGCAAAGAATAAAGCGAATTAAACTAAAAATGTCTACAAGTATAGGTTATTTTAGGGTAGGTGCAAGAAGGAAAAGATCATCAATGAAAAAACTCAAGTTGTTGAGAAGGCTATTGATCAAGCATTTGCCTTTATCACCCTTATAATGATATAAGTTGTGGATGAGAATTGGGTTAATAATCATAGAGAATTCATAATAGAAGGGAATTGGTAAATTGCACGATGAATAATAAGTAATGTTATTATTTTATTTGTTAAATAGTGAGCATGCTATTAGGTTATTAACTCATATTTGATTACATTATGTTAAGATGAGCTTATGTAGCAAGCTACCTAGGAAAAGTTTTGAGTGGAAAAGAGGATAGATATATTAATTATTACTCTAGGAACTTAAGAGCATCTTGGATGTGTTAGGGGAATTAGAAGATTAATAGGCCTTAAGGCCTACTTTAGGAGAGCTTCAAAACATCCTTGCATTGAAGGACCATTCGATAGATATATCGAAGAGCTAAGGGCATAACCATGGTTGAAGTGGTTGAGAAAATAAAGAGAGAAGTTATGGAAAAACTAAAGGCTATGTTTACATAAGAAGGCAAGATATTAACCATTATCACACTAGAGGAGGGGGTATAGATGATAACCTTTATCCTATAGTAGGGTTGTTGTTGCCTTACTAACTTTGACCTTTTCGCCTAATTATTACAAGTAACTTTTGTCATTTTATAGCTTGTTGTTAGGTATTATTCAATAATATTATAATTTTACATTAATGCTAATTAACTATTTTATTTGTCTTTACAGAATAGATGTAGAGATTTACTTATAGTTGTGGGACCCTTTATTAGGTAGGTGGCGATGAGCATGATTTTTTTAGGCCATGTGCTTGACATTAGAGGACCAATGTAAGGTTATGGTAGATTTTATTGAGAAAAGCATGTATGAAGTGCCATTATTGTTCAATAAGGTGATTATGATGGCCAAAATAATTGACACTTACCTAGCTTAGTTGCAGGCTTTGATTACATTATCCTTGGATGTAAGATTTTCCATCACTTGAAGTTCTTTGTTTATGGTTAAAGACATATTACTTAACATGTCTAATTTTCATTCTTTTTGATAATCCATTTTGGGTATCTCAATTAAAAAAAATGAATAAAAGGTCATTGGATGAGGATAGCAAATGTAAAGAATAAAAGAATTTAGTACCTTATTCTTAACCAAAAAAGAAAAAGAAAATAAAAGTTGATAAATTTTAAGAAGATCTTTGATCCATTGTAGATGAGATACATAATTCATACATCATACTACTACATATGAGATATGATATTATAACACATAAATATGACATTTGTTTATCCAAGGAACTTATCTTGTATCTTTTGAGCATAAATGAGCTAGGTGTTACTTGTGTGCAAACTTGGATTATGTATATTCATCTTTACCCTTTGAGTCTCTTTATTTTGTGTACATATTAAACATTATAAAGTTGAACTGGTGCATTCTAAAAATAATAGGTGCTTCTACTGTGTTTTTGAGGATATGGAATTAGGTTAATATGTCGATTTCTTTAATCCATATCTCACTCAGCCAGTGGATAACTCATTGATGAAATGCTACAAGTACATAGACAGGGCTATGTTAGTAGACAAGAAATAACATTGCTACATGACATTATATCACAAAAGGTATATAAGTGCAAAAATGATTACTTTATCTTTAGTTATTTTCTCCTCAATTATTTTACTTTAACATTGATAATGTTATAGGTGCCATTGAATGTTAATGATAATTTATCTAAAGGACAAGATAGTGTATTAGATTGACCTACACCACACTTTTGTTGGAAGGCAATAATAGATAAGTCTATAAAGGTACATCACTTGGTAGGTAATTCTAAGAAGAAAGGCATTGTCCATAATGTTCTTGAGCATGTTTAGGTACCTAATATAGTGATCAATTATCATGACATGAAATTGATGCTCTTTTGAATTAGTTTGTTATATTACCCCATACAACATAGCAATATTGAATATGGCTACTTTGTCATGAAATACATAGCAAATATGATTAAAAACATGAAAAAGGATGAAAAATCTAATAGGGTAATTTATTTAGATTTCAATTAGGTTGACATTTATAAAAAATATGTAATTTTATCTTTTTATCAAGTTTTATATGTAAACATATAGTTTTTTAAAGGAGACATGATCTTTTATAATAAAAAAGAAATAGGAATCTTGCAAGAAGAATGGTTTGCATATGTATTAAAAAAACACTAGCATTAGCTTGAGGGGGTAATTAAATGTATAAACTAGTACGTATAATTATAAATGAAAATGTATATATGCTTGTCTTTGAAAGAATTAGTAGAATTAGTTGTATATATATATGTTTTGTATGCATTATTAATGATGTTTTTAAGTATTGTTATATGATTTAATATTGTTTAAAAGGTGATGCTCTTTTGCATTAATAAGTGTGTTGATCTTGCTATTTATGCAATAGTAATTTAAATAAAAAGGGAAATAATGTTGGTTGTTTATTAAAAATTGATATCAATATGGTATGACATTAGGTTTTTAAAATTAACTGATGTAGAAAGTCAAATTATAATTTAATCACATTTAGGCAATAACAACAACAATTCGATAAAAAAATAAAGAAATAACATTGGTTATTTATTAATAGTTGACATCAATATAGTACAACATTTGTTTTACAATAAATTGATGCATTATATTTGTTTGTTAAACATTTTCAAAATAATATTAGATGTTAATTTTAATGTATGATCGATATGGAAGATTTAAATAATGCCATTTTTCTTTCCTCAAAACTCGCAAAAATAAAGATAGAGGTTGAAATAAGAAGCAAGCTTGTCCTAGTAGTAAAGTGTAGATTGCAATTCATAGTCTTTTATAGAGAAATTTGTATAAAAGATTACTATAGCTTGAGTTCAACTAATAGTTTGCCCTTATCTTACTAGCATTTTTTTTTCTCAATGTTAAGGTGCACTCAAATGCATCATTTTCCCTCTAAACCTAATGAAAAATATCTAGCTATTATGTATTGTATAGATTTATTTGGATTTTGTATTCTTGATTTCATTTTTTAGAATTTTTGACAGTATTGACATTGATATATTCCCTATGAAGTGGATAGATTATACATCCTTAGTAAGTTGAGTGTTATATTTTCAAAGTATAGGTTATTTATTGAAAATGACAAATAAAAAAGTAAAAAAATCATTTAGCTCATCATATGTTTACATGAGAAAGTTGTATAAAGTCACTATTATAGAATTGTTGATTAATGTTATTTATTTAATAGATTATATGTTAGAATATGATCAACATTTTATCTAGATCATTGTAAATAAGTTATGACATCAATTACATACTCGATATGAAAATATAAAATAACATTAATTTTGATATCCATTTAATATCGTATAATCCGATCATTGATAATAAGTTAAAAACATTAGTTTTTGCTAAGTAACTAATGAAAAATGTTTATAAAATATATTTTTAAATGATGATTTTTTGACTTCTATGCTAGAATATTTATGGAAAAAAATGAATAAACTTAAAATCTAACTAAAAATGTATATTTTGAGTTAAAAACTTTAAAAATTAATATTTTTGTGCTTATTTGCCTATTTTTCTGAGATATATCCATTTGTAAAATCTCAACAGGGTTTTGCCCTTCACAGAATCATGAAAAAAATGACTGTTTGCATGAATTTTTTTCAATTTATTCTTTACCTATTATTATTGTTTGATCAAATTCAAATTTTGTTTTAACATTTTATCAAATATATAATAAGTATTTAAAACTTAAATATAACCTTACAGGTTATTCAAAGGAAATAAAAATAAAAATCTTTTTAAAACAATTGGATAAAAAATCAAAGAAATGGAAAAGGTGAAGATTTAAAAAATCAAAGTAAGAAAGGAATTTGAGGCAACTTCAGGCTTTACTGTAACATTTATCAAATATATAATAAGTACTCAAACTTAATTACATCATTAGAAGTTATACAAAGGAAATACAAACAAGAATCTTTTAAAAAAAACTTATACAAAAAATTAAAAAAATATAAGAGTCGAAGATCTAAGAAATAGATGCAAGAAAATCACCTCTGATGTTTTGAATTAATAACATGGAATAAGACATTTGTTTCAAAAGTACTCAAAACTTAAATACAACATTATAAGTCATACAAAGTAAATACAAATAAAAATATTTAAAAAAAACTTATATAAAAAATCAAAGTAATAAAAAAGTCGAAGATTTAAGAGATAGATACAAGAAAGTCACCTCTGATATTTTGAACCACTGACATAGAATAAAACATTTGTTTCATGCTTGATGTTAATTGAAAGAGTGTTGGTAATTCAATGACATGTGGTGGAAGATGTAGTGATATCTTAGGTTTTGTAGAAGGAGTTAGATAGAATGGAGATGAAGTTTAGAAACAAATAAGAAAGGAAGTCAATGTGATAATGAGAAAAAAATAAGATATGTTTTATTTATAATATAAAAATGTCATTAACTCTAGACATTAGTTATTAATATAAAACTTATATCCTATATATCATCATTTTCTATGTAACTAGTTATTACCATACTGTTATATGTTAGTTAAATACAAAATTATTGTGTTTAATTTTTAAATTTCCTAACTAGTTATTTGAAATACCTTTAAATGATAATTATAGACAAAATCAATGTCTTAAATTTTTGTAGATTCCCAATAACCTTATGAATACAATCACTTTAGATGTTAGCTTAGTTCAAAACTAGTATTTTAAGTTTGATTTTTTCTTATTAAAATTTTGAAATATCTTTGAATATTGGTTAATTCTAAAATTGATGTTTTTAGTTTTCTAGTTTTTCCAACAATATTTAAATATCATACATTTTGGTATTAGTTAAGTAAGAAATTAATATTTTAAATTTTTTTAATAATTTAAAAAATGCCACCATTTCCAAATGAATGTTAGTTAATTCTAAAACTAATGTCTTAAGAGTCCTCATTTTTGTAATAATCTTTAAATGTCATATAGTTTGACATCAGTTAAGTAAAAAATTAATATTTTAACTCTTCTAATAATTTTAAAAATATCACTATGTTTAAATAAATATCGATTAATTCTAAAATTAATGTTTTAAATTTTCTCATTTTTTAAGGCCTTACATTATGATGTTGGTTAAATAAAAATTAACATACGAAATTTTTTTAAAATTTCAAAAATATTATTATGTTTAAATAGATGTCGATTATATTTATGACTTATTATCTTAATTTTCTAAATAATTTCAAAAATGATACTACATCAATATAAATGATAGTGTTAACTTGGGTTGACATTTATGTAGTGACATGATATCCCATTTTTATAGTAGTAAGTCTATAATTATCAAAGAGCTTGAATGATTTCTAAGTTTATTGAGTGCAATGTGGGAATAACATATTAAGTAAATCCAAGAACCGTTCTCTAAAGAAAAGGTTGATCAATAAGGGTTTTATAAAACTTATCTAATTTATGGAGGTATTATTTACAAGTTTTGCAACATGTATATATTATTTTCAATTTTTGCAATATGGTAATAACATCATGCATCCTACATGGTATTTTTGTACATTAAATTAAATTTATTTGTTATATATATAGTGTTAACAATATAAAATATTTCCTTTTTCTCTTCATAAAAATAAAGAAGATTTATTCTATATTATGATAAATATAAGATGATTTTGTTTAGTTAAGATAAATATGGCTTAAGAAAGATATTAATCTTGATTAAGGTAAAATATTTAGTGATATACTTTTAGTAATATAGTGACATTTAATGCTATTAATATTGCTTCTGTGACTTTTTTCACTTTAGGGTCATGGATATTTTTATTCGTAAGATTTCCTTCAAGCTATAATAGGATAAAAGTGAGATTGATTGAATTGATGTTAATGATATCAACATTTTCCTTCAAGTTTAATAAAATTTTAAGTTTTTGACAATTGTTTTTACTATTATAGAAATAATTTTTAACATTGGACATTTAACATTGAATTTTACTTGATGTATATATAAGTGTTGTTATATATTGGGCAATTCCATGTTGATTTTTTAACTACTGTAGAAAAAATAAAATAATGTTGCTTTTTATATGTATAAAACAGTCATTATTTTTTCATGAGAATATTATATGATGAATTTTTTTTATAAAATAATGTCAATTTTTATAAATAACAAATATTGTATTTTATATACTACTTCAATTAATAAAAACAACCAATGTGGTATATCATTTCCCCTACCCCAGCCCAAACCTAAGCAAAAAAAGTTTAGAAAGAATGAAAGGTTGCCTCAATCATAGATTTGTGTTTCACTATGAGTCCTTATTACTTAATATATGAGGTTAACACTCTTTAAAAAAACACATCTAATATTTACAAATCTAAAGAGTAATATTCATTAAAATTTCATGTATAATATTGCATTAAATGTTAAAAAAGATATATGAAATCAAGTTTCTTCCCTATACAAACTTATAAATGTTGTATTAAAGTGAAAATGACAAAATATGGTTAATTATGAAATTAGAAACTAAATTGCAAAAGCAAACACAAAATATAAAATAAATTTTTACATTTATATTGTACATTTTTTTAATGAGTACTAAACCTCACATATTTAGTGATAAGCTAACAGAGCTTTAGTCTTGCAAAATAGTTAGTAAATATAAATAAAAAACTAAAGAGAATTATCTTAATATTGGAAAATGAGTATATCTTATTAGTGAAAGAATTATTTTAGAGTTAGAAAAGCTTTGTAAATTTGCAAATAGTATTATACTTTACTTTTTTTTTATTTTCATCTCGCATCTTGAATTTTCAAATATTTTAAGTTTACATGTTGGTTAATATGTTTATAATAAAATGATATCATTCAACCATATAATTTTAAATATCAAATGAAAACTGTCATTATAAACTAAAAGCTTTTATTTTTTTCATTATATTTCAAGCAAAAATTTTATAATTTTACAAGTCTGTAGCATTAAAATTTTTTTTTTGTATTATGATATTTTTTATACAATCAAATATTTAAAAATAGCAATAAATTAAACAATCTAACAAACAAGAAATTATAAATTATAAATTTTTCTTAAGAAGTTATTGCATAAAAGGTATAAAGTTATACTAAAAAATTTTTGTTATTTGCATAAAAGGGCATAAAGTAGGATACCTCTTTTGGTAATTCCTTTATATTATATGAAGGCCTTTGAGTTGGAGGACATGAACATGAAAACTAATGATAAATTATGTAAGAAAAATAATATAACCATTTTTACTATGAACTCAAGTCTTTTAGTATGAAAATGGCCATATTACTTCTTCTCATTATAATTTCATATCAATTTTTTAATTTTTGTATTTTCTCCTTAATTGTGTTTTTTGAGATGGAACACAAATAATAAAGATAACTTTGAAGAGTGTAATGATTGAAAAATAATGATAAATCAAAGTGAGAAGAAGTAGTTTAATTAATCTTGCAATGAACTTAAAAAGTCAAGTTTTCTAATATAAAAATGATCATACTACTTCTTTCTACTATTTTTTACTATGATTTCTTATTAGTTTGCATACCATTGATAAGACATTATTAACATGTTTCAAATAGAGAGTGGAAATAAAATTTATAGGCAAAGATTTGGACATTAATTATTAACTAAAATTGACATATTTCGTATGTTTCGCTTCATAAAACTTAACTATTAATATACCTTGATATGTAATAATTTTTTATGATTTCGTAATACACATTTCTAATAAATACTTAGTATTATGATCTATATTTTCATCTCCTAATACAACACACCTCACAAATGCCATCATTGGTATATTGATAAATATTTATTATATGTTGGTAAATATATGTTTCATTCTAGTTGGTCATTTGTGTGCCTTTAGATGTTGATTATCATAAAAAACTAATATAACATCTACTTTTAAATCTAATTTTGCCAAACTATGTTAGTTTTAATAAATAATTGATATTGTTTAGCTATTTTTTTAAATATAACTTCAATATGTTGATATTTTTCTAATAATGATCTATACAAAAATTACACTAGATTATAAACACACCCATTGATGGTACACATTTTTATCTTGAAGAATAAGTATTTTGTCATTAACAATTAGAGAGAAATAATATTTATAACTACGACTACTTTGAATACTTATTGTAAAACCTACATATTCATTAATGAAGTGGACAAATATTGTACAGTAATATTACAACTAATTATTTGATCTTACAACTTTGAAGTAAAGTGATGGGAATTGTCTTCATAATATCTTTAAATTAGTTCCTCACTTTCATGTCAATGATAACCACTTTTATCCTTATAGCCATTATTAACAAACTCTAGTAGAAATACTTGCTTTCCATTATTATCAGTATTCTTAGATTTACTCCATTCAATTGGCAATTCAAAAAAGAAATAGAGTCATCTTTGTTTATTTTAAAATGGCAACTTAACACAAATTATGATTGAGAAAGGATGACAATTTAGGAGTAGTGACTTACATCATAATAGTTAATGACTGAATAGTATTGATCATGTATGGTTCTCTTATACTACCTAAATAAAAAATGGAGTATGAAAACTTAAATGAAAATTTGAGTGAAAAAGAAACTATGAAATGAAAAATTTAAATGAAAAATAGAGTGAAAGAGAAATTTATAGATAGTTTAAAAATCAATAAATGACAATTATTTAAAAAAATCATTATATAAACATTTTATATCTTCTACTAAGATGATTCAAATGCATTTTAGATAATTATAGGAAATTGATGTTCTAACTTATTGACATTTGACTTTTTGTATCAATCTTTTATTTTAATCAATATGATAAGTTACTCATATTTACAAAATTGCCACCATGCTAACTTATTATATCAATTTTTTTATTAGAATTGATGTTAATAGTTGCCCAAAATTACAAAAATGTCACTACATCATTATATATATATCAATTTTATCTATAATTGATGTTAGAGGGCAATTCTATTCTAGTGTATTGGTGAAACATAGGCAACATATCTTGTGATGATGTGATATAATTATATAAGAGTATAGGCAAATATCAATATTTGTAATCCACATGTTGACTTGCCAGACAATTTCACCACTGCTCAAATCAAAGTGTAACATGACATTTAAAGATATTATTTCTAATTTTTATAACATGTATATATTATATATTTTCAATTATTTGGACCCAATTGAGTATATGAAATTATTGCTATTAGGTGTTTATTGTATGTGGAATATTATTTTAGACAAGAGACATTAAGATAGGGCTTAAATACTATTATCTATAATAATATTGCTTGTATAATAATATCATTGCTAGATTTTATTGTTGAGTTTAGATATTACTTTGAGTGTAGTGAGTTTTTGGTGAATTCTAGCTACTAGATAAAGAAAACCTAGTAAATCACATCATTTATTCTAAAAAACCATCGTCCTATATTGATATTACTCATTGATTATTTAATACAAATTGATATATTGTATGAAATTTAAGATATGAAAAAATATTGATTTTCAATGGAAGTTTACAAATTAAAATCTTATATATACCTATGTCAATGGTTAAACTAAAAACTGATATTGTAATATTTTTTTTGCATCAATTATTATTGTTTTTAATATCAATTATAAAATTAACATCATTACCATTTTCCTTGTCCATTTTGGGAATTGGCACTGAATATATAAAATACATAACAATGTTCGTATATATGTTAGCTAACAATTGTCATTGTTTGACAATTTTATAGTAGTATTCTGTATATACTTTTTTCAGCAATTCTATATATATATTGAAAATAAAATTTAAAATTGAATTTTCAATTCAAGGTCTATTTAAATACAAGATAATGAAATAAATTTATAAAACTAAATTCAATAATATAGAAGATTCAACATTTAATTTTGAATCCCATTTTTATACTCATAGCATTTTTGTACTTTTTTTCTTATATGAATTTGTGTTACATATAATAGAAACAAGCAACGTTGAAGACTAAATAATAAGGGAAGAGGATAGAATGCTATGCCACGATCTTCCTTTTGTTTAAAAATTTAATTGAAGGGAAAAGAGAATGAATGATTAGAGCTAGTCCTTTATCGCATCTAAAAATTATTTATTTGTGTTCCGATCCAGTTTTTTTGTGGATTTTTAAAGAATTTTCAAATATACAAATAAGAGCAAGGAGAATTTTATCTAAAGGTCTTTGAAAACACATTTTTTGTTGGAAAAATTTTCCATTTACTTTTTTTTTCCGTCACAATCTTCCATTTACTTGTATTTATATACTTACATAAAATTAAGATCAGCTGATCAATATGCTCAATATTGCATGTGGGGTTAAACAGCACAAAACAATTTCCACTACATGTAAGTTGTTTTCCCTTATTTTCACACTACCATTAGCTTATTAATTATAAGGCATATAAATGATGTAAACGTCTTATGATTATATATAAGCAAATGAGCAAAATTTTTATATAAAAATATTTTTTAGACAAAATAAACAGGCTTTTAACTATTTATTCACTTCTTTTTCCTTTTGCCTATCATATTCTCTAAATGTTTTCCTGTCCTTCCCATCAGTATAATGATATATTTAGAAATTAGAATGAGAAGATGAGAGAAAACAAAAAGAGTGAATAGAAGGCAGAGATAAAGGGAAAAATGGATAAGACATATATAACTTCCATTTCACTTGTCTGAACGTTTGAAAAATCATTCAAAAATTTCAAATCAGACAAACATAAAAAAAGGTGAGTATTGAAGATTAGGTGAAAAAAAATACTTTAAACAATTAATCATAAATGCTCATTCTTTTTTTTTTTCTTATGGTTTCTTTGGATGAGAGGAAGGAAAGAAAATAAAAAGTTGTGTTATAACTATTTCCTTGTTTAGGAATTTCGATTAAGGAGGAAAAAATTTGAAAGTTTATATCTAATCTTCTGAAGTTTTCCAAAAACTTCCACTTCTAACTATTTTTTATTTTTCAATTTAAATATTTTTTAAACATCCAAATAAAAAGAAAAAATCATAACTTACTTTCCATTCTTGTTTACATTTCCCTTAATCCTTTTTCATTTTCTTTTATTTTTTCTTTTCTTAATTCCCAAACATATACAATTAGGCAAAGCTTTTAAATAAAAAAATTGAGAAAATTATTCTAACCTCCTTCAATGAAATTATATGAAACTTGTCTCTAGTTTCAAAACCTACTTAAATATTTTTTAAAATATAAAATAATGCTACTTTAAAACTCAAATTTAAATTTCTTTTTAGTGAAATGATGAAAAAAAATTCTAAATTCAAATCAAACAGTATAAGATCATTAATTTAAATATTTTGTCATCAAAAGCATAATTTGATTATAAATTTAAATGGTCAAAAAGTGTAATAATCCAAGTAAACCCCAATTTCTAATGATCCACCTCAGGTTAACCCTAATCAACAAATGGAAATTGAACAAGTCCAATACAAGAATGTAGTTCCTGCTTCACCTCCTTTTTCAAGGACAAATTCTCAGAACCTTAATCATGGTGACTCATAGCTCTGCATCGTTGAGCTTGAAGTCGAAAATCAACCAGTCACCTAATAGCAAGATAGTGTGGGCGTACTTCATCAACAAGACTTATATACTCATTGAGGAGCTGATGGAATGGATCTCAATAGATCCAACATATGTAATGGGTACAATCAAATCTGAGAAGCTTTAAACATGGAGAAATGTGAAATTGTTCAAATGCTTATCAAGCGGCGTAGATCTATATCCCCTAGAAAAGAAGGAAGTAGAGGAGTAAATTCTTCCAGTGATAGTGCATATGGATGATGTTCCAAATTGGAACTATCTGGAAATTAACCTTAATCTATTGAGAGAGACTGAGCCACCATTAGTGATGTCTCCTTCGGATGCATTTCATGTAGAATCCAGAGAATAATGGCAACAAATGATGACTCCTTAACAACATTAAGTTAATTTAGAGATCAGAATGACCTTTAAGGGAGGGAAAATGGAAATACATGTATTTCATCTCAATCCACAATGCGAGAATTCTTTGATTTGAGCCAAGAATACAATGGTGTTCGATTGGGAATACTACGGCAAAAGGAAATCCGAGGCCAACTACCTGCTCTGTTGGTATTAGGAATTGGAAAGGTGAATGGGTGGGTGGTTGCTATAGGGGTCTTGCAGTAAGCTCAAATTATGTGGTTGAATGGTGTGGCTTAAGAGATAGACTATTTTTAGCCATTAACAGGGGTTTACTCTTAATTACAATTGAAGTGGATGCAAAATCTATATTTTCTACTTTTCAAAATGCTAATCCTTCTATTTCCACTTATGTGTATAGCTTAGATGAAGATTGTAAAGAGCTTCTGTTTAGATGTGCACAATATCAAATCATACACACACACATGTGTATCTATATATATATATATATATATATATATATAGATATGGAAGCTAATTTTAAAGCTGATTATATTGCAAAAAATACTTCCCTCTTTTGTAACGAATTAGTTATCATGGATAATGCTCCTAGTGGGGTTGGTACGCTACTTTTGTAAGATTCAATGGGTATTACTAAACTCAGACTTATTTCTATTATGTAATGCTATTTAGCTTCCTTTTTCAATCAAATGATTAAAAGGTGATAACACTTACATTAAAGTTTAATTTTTTTATTAGTCATATTTCAATTATTTGAACTTAATCAAAGTATTTTTTTATTATAAAATATTTAAAATATCTTATATTGGTAAATTGAATTGTATAATAATTTTTTTCTCATTTTTTTCCTTGATAAAAATTCAAATTTAAGTCTAAGTAGAGCATTTCTTCTTATATTTTGAGAGAGGTCTGAATTTATTGTGAAACTTAAGAAAATATCCATATAATATCATTGAAACTCAATAAAAGTTAATATATTTTTCTAAAAATAAAAATATGATACAACTTTCATTTTCCTTTCGTTTTTCTTCATTCTTCCCCCTCCATATCCTCAATCCAATGTATATAACATGGTATGCACATATTCCCAATCTACATTCTTTCTGTACTCTACACGCACTATTTCGTTCTATATGGCACGCAAAACTTTGTGAAGGATTACTCATCAGAAACCTGAAATGCAAAAGGAAATTTGTTTTCCATTATGCAATCAAAATCAATAAACTTCTATGTAATATATTATAAGAAGAAAAGCGGGGTTCTGAAGAGACTAAACAAGGCCCCGTATGGCGGACATATTGCATCCGAGTGCAGACTATCATAAATTTACTTACAAGTGATCCAATCAATGGAAAGTGGGTAGTTACCTTCTATTTCCTATCTTACGTAAGATGACCCCACCACTATAATAGAATTTGAAGAAACGAAAGTTGAGTCGATCGGTTATGTGACACAAACTCCATCAAATATATAAAACAAAGATAATACACTATATATAAGCATATTATACACAAAGGCGAAAGACGTGACCATCAAATTTTATATTGATGACCCAAGATCAAATTATAGTGTCATGTAATTTTTATTTGATGATAAAACATTCAATTATATTTTAATTATAATTATTAATATAAAATTTGATAATCAATTCATTTCTCTCACGTCTACATAAAAATATTATTTTTACTTAAATATGTTATATATATTTATATATATGTATGTGTGCATGCATGCACATGTATTCTACATTTTTTTTAAAAAAAGAAACCTTGTGTGCCACTATTAAGGATGCCAACATGAATTTATTTAAAAAAGGCCAGACACATATGAACATGTACACTATGATTCAGTTTTTTTTTTAAATTATTTTTTATATATGAATAAAAATATTATATATTTTTATAATTTATGATTAAAAATATGATATTTAAAATATGGTGGTAAAAGAAAATAATTTCTTCTATGAGAAAAAGAAAATGATCTTCTATTAAATTCTTTACATTTAAATTGAAAATTTAGATTATTTTCTTTTATCTTAATATTTTATAATTATATTTTATAAAAAATGTTTTCCACTAAAATATGCAGAGTTTGAATAAAAAAATAATTCACAATAAAAATAATTACTAATTAACAATAATATAAATGTGGGTCAAATTCAACCGTTTTAAAAATCCAAACTGCATTCTAAAAGAAAATACATTGCCTAATCGATCAAGCATCACAAAATCATGTTAAACTAATTGTTATAAAGACATTCCACTCAACTAAACTTCATTCCAACATCTCCATACTCGTTCAAACAAATTTCTCTCCTTTTTTTTTTAAAAACCAAACTCAATGCCCTAACCTTTCACCTCTCGTTCTCTTCGAACCCCAAGCCTCGTTCACTTCAAATCACCACTTAATTCCCTGTTTCTCCTGTAGTTTAAGACTTGAGCTCACCTCAACCAAGGTCCATGAGTTTTAGGCGATTTAGTGAATGTTTGGGTGAGATTCCTTTAATTATCTCCTTGTTTCTCACCTCCCTTCATTAGAATTGCTTTAACAAGAGTCCAAATACTAGAATCACTAATCTTGTGCAAGGATGTCTTCTATCCGTTTGATAAGCCCCATTTTTCCATGCCTTATAATACTAGTTTTTCTTGATGAATGTGATCAGAATATTTTTTGTTGATGCATGGTATGTGATAATTAAAATGTAAACAAATTCTTACATCTATATTATACACTTTTTTAGTAAGTGCTAAACCTTACATATTTAGTAGCTAGTTAACAAAACTTTAGCCATGCAAAATAATTAGTGAGCACAAATAGAAAACTAAAGAGTCTCATCAAAAAATCGAAAGAAAAGTATACTTCATTAAAGAGAAAATCAATTTAGGGTTGGAAAAGTTTTATAATGAAATTTACAAATAACATCATGACTTCACTTTTTTTTTTTAATTTTCATCTCACATTTTGGTTTTGTTAATGCTTTAAGTTTAGTAAGAAAAAACTAACATTTATAATAAAATAACATCGTTCAACTATAGAATTTTAAATGCTAATTATTAAATAAAAATCATCATTATAAACTAAAATTTTTATTGTTCATTATATTTCAAGCAAAATAATTTCTAATTTTATAAATCAGCAGCAAATTACAATATTTTTCCTCATACAATTAAACATATACAAATGGCAACAAATTGAACAATCTAACAAATGAGAAATTAAAAACAATAAATTTTTCTCAAAAATTATGGCACAAAAGGTGTAAAGTTATAGTAAAAAGTTTTTGTTATTTGCACAAAAAGGCATAAAGTGGAATACCTCATAGTTTCTTTATATTATTTGAGGGTTTTTGAGTTAAAGGATATGGATATAGAAACTGATGATAAATTATGAAGAGAAAAATATAATATAACCATTTTTACAATGAGCTTATGTCTTCTAATGTGAAAATGACCAATATACTTCTTTTCATTATAATTTTACATCAGTTTTTCCATCTTTATATTTTTCTTTCTAATTGTGCTTTTTAAGATGGAATGTGAACAATAAAGATGATTTTGAAGACTATGATGATTGCAAACTAATGATAAATTAAAGTAAGAAAAAAATAATATAATCAATCTTGTAATAAATTCAAAAGGTCAAGCTTTCTAATATAAGAATAGTCGTACTACTTCTTTCTACTACTTTCCACTATGATTTTTCACTAGTTTACACATTATTGATAAGACATTACTTAGATGTTTCACATGGGGAGTGAAAATGAAATTTATAAGCATCATGCAAAGATTTAAATGTGAGTTATTAACAGAAACTAATGTATTATGTATGTTTTACTTCATAAAAGTTAATTGTTGATATACCTTAAAATATCATAATTTTTGTGTTTTCCCAATACATGTTATTGCTAAATACTTAGTATTTATGATCTATATTTTAATCTTCTAACACAATACACCTTGCAAATACTATTGTTGGTGTATTAGTAAATATTTATTGCACATTTGTAAATATGTTACATGCTAGTTAGCCATTTGTGTACCTTTAGATGTCAATTATGATAAAAAATCAATGTGATATTTGTTTGTGAATCTAATTTTGCTAAACCATGTTGGTTTTAATAAACAACTAATATTGTTTAGCTAATTTTTTGTTTTAGATACAATTTTTGTATGTTGCCATTTTTCTAATAATGATCTACATAAAAACTATCCTAGATTATCAATACACCCATTGATACTACACACTTTTATCTTGAAGAATAAGCATTTTGTTATTAACATTTAGGAAAATATTATATTTATAACTATAACCACTTTAAATACTTATTGTTGAACCTATATATTCATTGATGAAGTGGACGAATATTATATAGTAAAATTACAATTAATCATTTGATCTCAGAACTTTGAATAAAAGTGATGTGGATTGTTTTCATAATATCTTTAAAGTAGTTCCTCACTTTCATGTCTATGATAACTACTTTTGTTGTTAAGACCATTATCAACAAACCCTAGTAGAAATACTTATTCTTCATTACTACTGATACCATTATATTCACTTCATTGAATTGGTAATATAAAAAAGAAACAAAGTTATCTTTGTCTATTTTAAAATGATAACTTGACATAGATTATGGTTAAGAGAGAATGATAACGTAGGAGCAGTAACTTGTATTTTAATAGTTAATGATTGAGTAGCATTAATCATGTATTGTCCTCTTATGCTATCTAAATAAAAAATAAGATTTGAAAACTTAAATGAAAAATGGAGTTAAAGGGAAACTTATAGACAATTTTAAAAATAGTAGAAGTCAATTATTTAAGAAAACCATTGTGTAAGCATTTTACATCTTCCAATGAGATGTTTTAAATACCTTTTTGATAATAGTTATAGGAAATCAATGTTTTAACTTATCAATGTTTTGACTTTTTATATTGGCCTTTTATTCCAATTGATAGGATAATTTACTCATATCTACAAAATTAGCATTAAGCTAACTTATCATGTTGACTTTTTATTAGAATCGACATTAACAATTACTTAAAATTACAAAAATGTCACTACGCCATTATATACGTCAATTTTCTCTATAACCATTGTTAAAGAGAAATTTTGTAATAGTGTGTTGGTGAAACACAGACAATATATCTTGTGATGATTGTATACAATTATATAAGAGCATTGGCAAAGATCAATGTCTATAATCCACATGTTGACTTGCAAGATGATTTCACCATTGCTCAAATCAAAGTGTAATGTGACATTTAAAGGTATTATTTTTAGTTTTTGCAATATGTAAATATTACATATCTTCAATTATTTGATCCAATTAAATGTATTAAATTGTTGTTATTAGGTATTTATTATATGTAGGATATTATTTTTGGTCATGAAGATATTGAGATAGGGCTTAAATGTTGTTACCAACAATAATATTGCTTATATAATAATATAGTTGCTAGATTTTGTAGTTAGGTTTGGATATTAGTCTAAGTGTAGGGTTTAAGTGAATTCTAGCCATTGGATATATATAAAAAAAAATAGTAAATCACATCATTTATTCTAAAATACCATTGTCCTATATTAGTATAACTTGTTGATTATTTGATACAAATCAACGTATTATGTGAAATTTAAGATATAAAAAAACTTGGATTTTCAATGGATGTTTATGAACTAAAGTCTTATATATACTTGCATTAGTTTTTAAACTAAAACTAACATCATAATATTTTTTTCCATGTCAATTATTATTGTTTTTAACATTAGTTATGAAACTAATATCATTACCATTTTCCTTATTAGTTTTAGGAACTAATGTTGAATATATCAAACAACATCTATGCATATGTTGGTTAATAACCAACCTTATATGGTAATTTTATAGTAGTGTTCCACATATACTTTTCTAAGCAATTCTATATACATTGAAAATAAAATTTGAAATTAAATTTTAAATTCAAATCAAGGTTTATTATTAAATATAAAATAGTAAAATAAATTTATAAAATTCAATTTAATAGATATAAAATAATCAAAATTTAATTTCAAATTCCATTTTGAGTATTCACAGCATTTTTGTACTTTTTTTCTTATATGAATTTGTGTTACGTACAACAGAAACAAGCAACATTGAAGACTAAATAATAGGAAAAGAGGATAGAATGCTACGCCACGATCTTCCTTTTCTTTGAAAATTTTAATTGAAGAGAAAAGAGAATGAATGATTGGAGCTGGTCCTCTATCACTTCTAAAAATTATTTATCTGCGTTCCAATCTAGTTTTTATTAGATTTTTAAGGAATTTTCAATATACAAATAAGAGGAAGGAAAATTTTATCTAAAGGTCTATTTGTTTTGAAAACATTTCTTTTGTTGGAAAAATCTTCCATTTAACATTTTCTTTCCGTTACAATCTTCCATTTACTTCTATTTATATACTTACTTACATAAAATTAAGACCAACTGATCAATATGCTCAACATTGCATGTGGGGTTAGACAGCACAAAACAATTTTCACTACACGTAAGTTGTTTTCCCTCATTATCGCGCTACCATTTTAATTATACACAAGCAAATGAGTAAGTTTTTTTTTAATATAAATATTTTTAGACAAAAGAAATAGGCCTTGAACTATTTATTCACTTCTTTTTCCTTTCGCTTATCATATTATAAATGCTTATTTTTTTTCCTTGTGGTTTCTTTGGACGAGAGGAGAACATGGAGGAAGGAAAGAAAATAAAAGGTTATGTTATAATTTTTTTTTAGTTAAGAGTTTTGATTAAGGAGAAAATAAGTTTAAAGGCTTATATCTAGTTTTTCAAAATTTTCCAGAACCTTCCACCTCCAGCTATTTCTTATTTTTCAGCTTGCAAAGTTTTTTTAAGCATCCGAACAAAGAACAAAAGTCATAATTTAACTTTTCATTCTTGTTTAACTTCACCTTAATCCTCTCTCATTTTCTTCTATTCTCTTCTTTTCTTAATTCCCAAACATATGTAATTAGACAAAAGTTTTAAATAAAAAATTGAGAAAAATATTCTGAACTTCTTCAATGAAATTACATGGAACTTGTCTCTAGTTTCAAAATCTACCTAAAGATTTCTTAAAAATACTATTTTTTAATCTAAATTTAAATTTCTCTTCAATAAAATGATAAAAATATTATAAATTTAAATTAAATAATATAAAATAATTGAAATATTCTGTCATCAAAGGTATGTTTTTATTATAGATTCAAATGGCTAAAAAGTGATAACACTTACATTAAAATTTAATTTTTTTGTTAATCATATTTTTATTATTTGAGCTCCATCAAAATATATTTTTTTATCAAAAAATATTTAAAATATATTATATTAATAAATTGAATTGTATAATCATTTTTTTCTTGATAAAAATTCAAATTTGAGTTTAAGCAGACCATGTATTTTTATATTTTAAGAAATGTCTGAATTTGTTGTGAAACTTAAGAAAATATCCATATAATCTCGTTGAAACTCAATAGAAATTAATGTATTTTTCTAAAAATAAAAATATGATACAACTTTCATTTTCCTTTCCTTTTTCTTCGTTCTTCTCCCTCCGTATTCTCAATCCAATGTAAATAACATGGTATGCACATATTCCCATCTTCTCATGCTCTCTGTACTCTATAAACACTATTTCCCTAGCTGTTCTATATGACACGCAAAACTTAGTGGAGGACTACTCATCAGAAACATAAAATGCAAAAGGAAATTCGTTTCCATTATGCAATCAAAGTCAATAAACTTCTATGTAATATATCATAAGAAGAAAAGTGAGGTTCTGAGGAGACTAAACGAGGCCTTGTATGGCCGACATCCTGCATCCGAGTGCAGACTATCATAAATTTAATTACAAGTGATCCAATCATTGGAAAGTGAGTAGTTACCTTCTACTTCCTATCTTACATAAGATGACCCCACCGCTATAATAGAATTTGAAGGAACCAAAGTTGAATCGATCGACTAGGTGACACATTCCATCAAATGTATAAACCAAAGAATATCCACTATATAGAGGGATATTATATAAAAAGGGGAAAGATATGAATCATGATCAAATTATATATATATATATATATATATATATATATATATATATATATATATATATATATATATATAATCTAGAATTAAATTATAGTAACATATAATTTTTATTTAATTATAAAATATTTAATTATATTTTAATTATAACCATCGATATAAGATTCAATAATTAGTTCATTCTTTTCAATTACTTTTACATAAAAATATTATTCTTACTTAATACATCATATATATTTTTATTTATTTATGTGTACAAGCGAGTGTGTTCATTTAAAAAAAGGCCAGATGTGAATAATCATATATACTATGGTTCGGTTTATTTTACATTAGAAAAATATCATTTTTTATATATTAATAAAGAAATATTATATATTTTTATAATTTATGACTAAAAAACTAATATCTAGGGTGAAGAAAAATAATTGATTCTATAAGGAAAAATTATTTTTATTTTTATTTAAACTATTTTTATCTTAATATTTTATTATTTTATTTTTATGAAAAATATTTTTTGCTAAAATAAATGGAGTTTTTGAATAATAAAAAGTTACCAAACAGGTAAGTTAATCATGCAGCATGCTATCAACCGATCATAGTGATTCCGTGTCATAAAGATAAAATTCCACTGAGTAGGGAATCAATGCAAGCACATACCCAACTCATTGGCGCAGATGACGCGTCGTTTCATTCATATCTGAGCCTATATTAGTTGATAGTGGGCCATCCATAGCATCACAGGTCCTTCTCTCTTCCATAGTAGTTCATTACTCATTTTCATCAGTAGTTCTTCTAATTAGGGTTTTGGGCATCGAAGCCAAGTTAGAGCTCTCTTCACTTCATGTCTAAGAGGAAGTGATGGTAGACTTCAGCTGTCAATTCATGGATGCCTATGGCTTCGCATCAAACATGTATACATAAGAAATGCGTAGTAGGAAGTGATGGTAGACTTCAGCTGTCAATTCATGGATACCTATGGCTTCGCATCAAACATGTATACATAAGAAATGCGTAGTTCAAAGGTTTGCATGAACCGAGAGATGTGGTTACCTTGATCTTTTTGGTATTGAAGTGAAGGGAGCTCTAGGAAGGTTTCTTTGATCAAAACTCTAAACTGCCTTTTTTTTTTCTTTTCATTTTTCCCATTTTATACCATAAAAATTCTAGAAATATCTCGTACTCACTTTCTCTTTTCTCTCTTATGATTAATTCAAGGATTTTATTTGTTTATGTGATATTAAAATACAATTTTTTCACCTTTTTTTATGAGTTACTTGATAATTAAATATTGATTTCTCAATCATCCTTTTTTTTTATGTTGTAAAAATAGAAATGATAAATTGTTTGATACACATATAGAATTTTGAGTTCAAATTCATGACATAAAGAGATAAAAGTTTGAAAGAGTTAATAATAGATATTGTTGTACTACCAACGTTAAACTAATCCTAAATTTAGGATTTCAAAGATCTCTTTATTGTGAAATATTTTATTATTAGTGAGAGAATACTTATATAAAAAAGGGGAGAGGAACCCTTTTTCTCATGTTTATCGATTTATATATATATTGATCCATTTTTTAACTTTTGTATTGAAACAAAATATTGATATTATTAAACCAAGCATTCCTAGAACTATTAAAACGGGTTAACTTAACTCTACTAGACTAGTTTAATAAGTAAAAACTATACGTTGAGCCAATTTCAAATTAAGTTATTTTTTCACCGAGTAGGGTTAAGTTAAATTGTTATACCATCAATCCTAGTCCTAGGCTAGTCCCAGGCCAATTTTTGCTAGGTAATCCTAATCAAGTTTTACAACTTATTATTATTATTATTATTATTATTATTATTATTATTATTATTATTATTGCTACTATTATTACTATATAACTTGTTTGTTTATTGTTAATTTTATATTATTAATTAATTGAAATTAATTATTACTATTATTGTTATCATTTAAAAATTTATTATTGTTAATGTATAAAACTAAAATAATAAGAAAATTAATAAAGTACAATATTTTTTAATATAAAAAATCTCTAATTAGAAGAGTAATTAAAAATAATAGGGACCAAACTAAAAAAAGAATTCTAATACTCATTAAAATGGATATAAATATATTGTTGACTAAATTCATAACATATATGTGAATATATCAGTGTTTTATGGTACTAATAATAATTTATTACTCCAATTAATATATTTATCTAAGTATAGTAATTATTATATATATGTTTAGTTATAATAATTACTTTATGTATTTATTTTTAATTAATTTTTAATTTTTATGATGATAAATTAAATTTTTTGTATTATTATTATTACTATTATTATTATTATTATTATTATTATTATTATTATTATTATTATTATTATTATTATTATTATTATTATTCACATTGAAGTTCAGAGAAAGACAAATTTCTGGTCAAACTCTTTATAAAAGATTACGGAATCTGAGTCTCCGTGAAGGAGAGCATTATCCTTTGTAATATCCTGTAATTAATCTTTAACTGATTTATATCTTGTATAAAAAATTAATTAAAGTAGTACTCGAAAAAAATATGTACAGGCGAGTATTCTTCTAATCTACGGGAAGGACATTTATTGATCAAAAAGGTTATTCTTCTTATGCTTAAGTAGAGTTCTACACTAAGGAGAGAGACCGAAAGGGAGAGATTTAGAGACTTGCTTTATTGGCAAATTACATTAGAAATCTCGTTAGATTTTCCAGAGAATTAAGTTTTATTTGTAGGGTTCAATTTTCTCTAATATATGCCCTTTTTTTTCACTTCATCAATTGTCTGTGACAGATTCCGATTTGTCCAGCTTAATCTCAACATACGTACAAAACGAAAGACTAGTGGTTGGAATCAGACTTTCGAAGAGCGATTTGACGACCAAGCTAGTAATATCAAAAGAGAAAATAATGTAAAAATGAGAATGGGAGTAAGGTTTTCTTTGTAATGTGCATACCGCTGATTACATACAGTGATGTGAGATCGAGTGAGTTTTTCTTTGTAAGGTGCATACCTGTGATTATATCCAGAGAGGTGAATTCTTAGTTGATAAGTAAGAGATGACTTAATGACCGGTTATTATAAGGAAAAAATATAAAATATTACTTTCAACTTTAGGGTAATTGAATTTTATTTTCTTTAATTTTAAAAACTTAAAAAATCATCCCTCTAAACTTTACAATTAAGATTCATTACCTAGAATCATTGAAATGGATTTCAATCTATGGATGAATTTAGGCAGAAAAAACACAAATCAGGACCTATAAAATATGAGTGTATTTAAATACAAATCTAAAATGGGCAATTCATTGAGTCTATGGTTTACGTGGACTGGATGTTTCCAAATGGGTCTGCATTTTTTTTTTATTTTTTACATTTTCACATTCAAACTAAATTAACTTACTATACAAATCTTCATTACTCATTCATAAATTTAATTTTTTACCTTTCAATTTAACCTAATTTAAATAAATTATTTTTAAGTTAATAATTTTATTTCTAAATTAATAATTTTTAAAGTTAATAAATTTTTATTATAATTTATTTAATCTTGATTGGTTGTGTAGATTAAGAATATATTAAATAAGTGATGTGTAATTTACAATTGTTATTTTAGACTTGAAATTATTTTAAAAGCCTTAATTTTTTTATAAAAAAGAAAAAAAATTTACAAACCTAATTCACAAGTTTATAATTCGTAAATGTTAGGACTCAGGCTTTGATTTAGGGAGTCTACAGTTTTTGCCGACTGTTTTTTAAATTTACAATTTTATGTGTGAGATAATATGATTATATTTTAGGGGCTAGGGTCCTATGCTCACTTTTAAAGGTTGTGATGCTATATGACGATGTTTTAATGGCTTTAATCTTATGCCCACTCTCAGAGGTCGTGATTTCCGGATTATGTTTCAAAGACGAGAATCCGGTTATATTTTAGTTAATAAAATCCTTTGCAATGTAAAAGAAGCCCCATTGTGCTGTGTGAATATATGACTGTTTTAATAGTTGGAATCCTAGGCACACTCTCAGGAGGTTCCAAAATATATAATATATATATAGAGAGAGAGGCACATTCATGTGTACCTTTGCTTTTTTTTTTTTGGTAAATTATCAAGTATGATGGATAATTATTTCAAAAATTAGAATGTTAACAAATTTCTCTTCTTTAATAAGTTTTATTTTCAGAATTCAAATTCCTGTCCATTGATAAGAAAAATTCACTTGAAAGTAATATATTTTCCATTAAATTGCTAGGACAATTTTTGATGATGAAAAAGTAGAAATGATGTGTTGTCATAAATTAATATTATCAAAGAAGTAAATCATAAAATACAAATAATTTAATGCGCTTCAATTTTTAGCTTTCTTCATGATTGGAAAAAAAAAAAACCACTAAGGAGGAAACCTACACCCTAAGTATATTCAAAATACTGCACATGTTTCTCAAATCAGTGATACATACAAACAGTATATACACTTTTCATTCTTAATAATTTTATTAAAAGAGTAAAAATTAATTATTGATAAATACAAATAATGTATTCTCTCTTTACTATCAATAACTTTATTAAAAAAGTAAGAGTTAATTGCGAATTTCTTAATAATCTCGTAAAAAAGTAAGAGTTGAGAGTAAGATCTCATATCATTCTCTGGAGTGATAAATACAAACTCTCTTACCTCTCTTCTTCTCACAAAATATTGTATTATAAAAGCATTTATAAGCCAAAATCCTTATAAAAAAAGATAAGTCTAATTTGATCAAAATATTAAATAATAGAATTTATTTAATTTAATCACAGTCCTATTTCTTCAAAATTTAAATTTGAATAAAATAAAAATAAAAAGAAATATTTATCTTATTTTACAAAATTAAAAATTGTGTCAAAATTTCAACATGAACCAACAACTTGTAGCTGTATGTCCCTGTTCAAATGAAGAAATGGAAGGTTATGGAATCATATATTTATCTAAGCTAGCACCATATTCATATTACTAATATTTTAACTTTTTATTGAAATTTTTATATTTCCTCCTAACTGTGTGAGTTGTAAAAACACAATTTGATCAAGTCAAATAAAAAATGAGTAATATTCCTCTTAAACATTGTTGTCCTATTCTTTAAATAATATTATTTCATGTATAAATAAAAAATGTGTTTGTGTTTTGAACATAAAATTTGTTTTATTTGAAAATAGACTTTACATGCATTCGAAGTGCTTGAAATTTGCCAAAAATGAGTAAGTTACAACAACATTGTGATATTTTCATGTTAAAAATTAGGGAGGTTCTTAGGTACTCTTTCTTATAGTACTTTATGATACTCATTTATTTTGTAATCATAGAATAAATTATACGTGGCAATGGAAGATGGTTAAAATTAATAGGCCATTCTACGACTACAGTACTAAACAGAAATTAATGAGTACAACAAAATAATGTAAAATGGACCCTTCAAAATTGAAGTAAACATCTCAGTCCTTAATTACTTAAAACATGCAATCCTTTGAAGCAAGTTAGCATGGAAGTTTAAAAGTCAATTTTGCCCGTGTCATTTAATTCGGAAAAAGGATTGAATTTTTAGAAAAAAGGCCTTTGAGTTGCTCTTAGGGTTAATTAGAAATTGCTTTTTGTTTTTATTTGGTTCCATTTTTCATGTTGGTTACAATAATAATTTAATAAATTATATTCAATGTTTCTTGAAATTTGGATTAATTATACATGTCAATTTTTTTAGAATTATACACATTTATTCTTAATATTTTTATTATTATGAAATACAATAACAATAAATTGTAACTTATTTTCTAAATCCATCTCTCATTGACTAAAAATTGTTTTCCTAGATTCCTATATAAAAATACTACAATATAAATTATATATAAAAGATGAGAGATTTTTTTTTGAATGTTGAGAGATTGTTTTTATTTTTTAAAAGGAAGGAGAAATTTATAGATGAAAATGAAGGTTCTTAGAATGATTTGCATCAAAAGGTTTTTCGAATTTGAGACTAATTATCAACATTACTTTGTTTAAGATTTCAAAATATAACAATAAATAATTGTAGAGTATTCAAATTGGCTTTTTGCATTATGACACTTTTCTTATATAATTAATTAAACATATATAAATAGCAACAAATTGAACAATCTAATAAATAAGAAATTATAAATTATAAATTATAAATTTTTCTTAAGAAATTATGGTACAAAAGTTGTAGAGTTATAATAAAAAGTTTTTGTTATTTGCACAATAGGGCATAAAGTAGGATACCTCTTTTTATAATTCCTTTATATTATTTGCATTATAATTGGCTTTTTACATTACAATATTTTTCTTATATAATTAAACATATACAAATAGGAACAAATTGAATAATCTAACAAATGATAAATTAAAACTTATGAATTTTTTCTTAACAAATTATGGCACAAAAGGTGTAAAGTTATAATAAAAAGTTTTTGTTATTTGCACAAAAAGGCATAAAGTATGATACTTCTTCCTGTAATTCCTTTATATTGTTTAAGGTTTTTGAGTTGGAGGGTGTGGATATGAAAATTGATGATAAATTATAGTGAGAAAAAAATAATATAATTATTTTTGCAATGAACCCAAGAAAATGGCCATATTACTTTTTCTCACTAGAATTTCACATCAATTTTTCTATCTTTACATTTTCTTTCTAATAATGCTTCTTGAGATAGAATATGAACAATAGAGATAATTTTAAAGGGTGTGATGATTGCAAATTAATGATAAATTAAAGTGAGAAGAAATAGTATAATTAATCTCGCAATAAACTAAAAAAGTTAAGCCTTCCAATATAAGAATAGTCTTACTACTTCTTCCTATTACTTTCCATTACAATTTCTCATTAATTTGTACATTATTGATAAGACATTACTTAGATGTTTTAAATGGAGAGTGAGAATGAAATTTATAGGCATAATGCGATGATTTAGATGTTAGTTATTAATCAAAACTAACGTATTACATATGTTTTACTTTATAAAGCTTAACTATTGATATACCTTAAAACATCATATCTTTTTGTGATCTTTCAATACACATTATTGCTAAATACTTAGTATTTATGATCTATATTTTCATCTCCTAATACAACACACCTTGCACATGCCATTATTGGTGTATTAGTAAATATTTATTACTCATTGTTAAATATGTTACATGTTAGTTGACCATTTGTCTACCTTTAATGTCAATTACGATAAAAAAAACTAATTTTGCTAAGCCATATTGGTTTTAATAACTGATATTGTTTAGCTAATTTTTTTTTAAGTACAACCTTTATGTGCTGACATTTTTTAGTAATGATTTACACAAAAATCATACTAAATTATCAATATGTCCATTGATACTATAATTCTTATTTTGAAAAATAAGCATTTGTCATCAATATTCAGGGAGACATAATATTTATAACTATAACCACTTTGAATACTTATTGTTAAACCTATATGTTCATTAATGAAGTGGATACATATTATACAGTAATATTACAATCATTCATTTGATCTCAAAACTTTGAAGAAAAGTGATGTGGATTGTCTTCATAACATCCTCAAAGTAGTTTCTCACTTTTATATCTATAACAACCACTTTTATCCTTAAGGCCATTATTAACAAACCCTAGTAGAAATACCTGTTCTTTATTGTTATTGATATTTTCATATTCACTCCATTGAAATGGTAATATAAGAAAGAAACAGAGTTGTCTTTGTCTATTTTGAAATGATAACTTGACACAAATTGTGGTTGAGAGAGAATGATAACCTAGGAGCAGCGACTTGTATCTTAACTGTTAATGATTGAGTAATATTGATCATGTATTGTCCTCTTATGCTATCTAAATAAAAAATAAAGTTTGAAAACCTAAATGAAAATTGAAGTAAAAGAGAAACTTATAGACAATCTACATAATAATAGATGTTGATTATTTAACAAAAGGGCACTATATAAACATTTTATATCTTCTGCCGAGATGATTTAAATGTCTTTTTTATAATTGTTATAGAAAACCAATATTGTAACTTATCAACATTTTGACCTTCTATATTGGTCTTTTATTCTAACTGACATGATAAGTTTCTCATATCTACAAAATTAATGTTGTGCTAACTTATCACATTAACTTTTTATTAGAACCAATGTTAATAGCTATTTAAAATTATAAAAATGTTATTATGCCATTATATATGTCAATTTTCTTTGTAATTGACATTAAAGGAAAATTCTATACCCAGGTTTATTGTTAAACTAAAAAATGATGTCATAATATTTTCTTCTATGTCAATTATTGTTGTTTTTAATATTAGTTATGAAACTAACGTTATTATCATTTTCCTTGTTAGTTTTGGGAATTGGCATTGAATACATCAAATATATAACATGTTCGTATATATGTTAGTTAATAACTGATGTTATATGGCAATTTTGTAGTAATGTTTTGCATATACTTCTTTTTTAGCAATTTTATATATATCAAAAATAAAATTCAAAATTACATTCTGAATTCAAATCAAGGTTTATTATTAAATAAGAACAGGGAAATAAATTTATAAAATTTAATTCAATAAATATAAAATATTTAAAATTTAATTCTAAATTCCATTTTCGGTATTCATAGCATTTTTGTACTTTTTTTCTTATATTAATTTGTGTTATGTATAATAGAAACAAGCAACATTGAAGACTAAATAATAAGAAAAGAACTAAGAGCCTTTAATTTAAGTGGCATCTGATGTCTTTTTAAGGCTTTGTACCTTTTATTTGATTCCTAATTTTCATATGTGTACATCTAATGATTTAACTACTTTTACAATCACAAGCAAAAAAAAAAAAAAGATGATAGAATGCTACGCCATGATTTTCCTTTTCTTTAAAAATTTTAATCGAACAGAAAAGAAAATGTATGATTAGAGCTGGTCCTCCACCACTTCCGAAAATTACTTATTTGTGTTCCGATCTAGTTTTTATTAGATTTTTAAAGATTTTTCAAATATACAAATAAGAGGAAGGAAAATTTTGTGTAAAGGTCTATTTGTTTTAGAAACACTTCTTTTGTTGGAAAAATCTTCTTAGAAACACTTCTTTTGTTGGAAAAATCTTCCATCTAACTTTTTTTTCTCATTACAATCTTCCATTTACTTCTATTTATACACTTACATAAAATTAAGATCAACTGATCAATATGCTCAACATTGCATGTGGGGTTAAATAGCACAAAACAATTTTCACCACGTGTAACTAGTTTTCCCTTAGTATCACGCTACCATTAGCTTATTAATTATAAGGCATATAAATGGTGTAGAAGTCTTTTAATTATACACAAGCAAATGATTTTTTTAATAAAAAAATATTTTTAGACAAAACAAATAGGCCTTTAACTATTTATTCACTTCTTTTTCTTTTTGCCTACCATATTTTCTAAATGTTTTCCTCGCTTTCCCATCTTAATTCTTAGAATTATGATGTATTTAGGAATTAGAACGTGAAGAAGAGAGAAAACAAAGGGTGAATAGAAGACAGAGATAAGGGAAAAAATGGTTAATACATATATAACTTCCATTTCTTTTGTTTGAACGTTTAAAAAATCATTCAAAACTTTCGATTCGGATAGACATAAAAAAAGGTGAGTATTGGAGATTAGGTAAAAAAAAAAAAAATTTAAACAATTAATTATAAAATGCTTATTTTTTTCCCTTGTGGTTTTTTTTACGAGATAAGAGGAAGGAAAGAAAATGAAGGGTTATATTATAAATTTTTTTTATTTAAAAGTTTAGATTAAAGAGGAAAAAAGTTTAAAGATTTATGTCTAATCTTTCAAAATTATCCAAAACCTTCTACTTCTAACTATATTTTATTTTTCAGTCTGACAGGTTTTTTAAGCAACCAAACAAAGAACAAAAATAATAATTTAACCTTCCATTCTTCTTTAACTTTCCCTTAATCCTCTCTCATTTTCTTTTTCTTCTATTCTCTTTTTTTCTTAATTTACGAACATATACAATTAGGCAAAACTTTTAAATAAAAAAATTTGAGAAAAATACTCTGAACTACTTTAATGAAACTACTTAGAACTCGTGTCTAGTTTCAAAATTTATCTAACCATCTCTTGAAATATAATAATGCTACTTTTAAACCCAAATTTAAAATTCTCTTCAATAAAATAATAATAAAATTATAAATTCAAATCAAATAATATAAAATAATTTAAATATTTTGTCATCAAGGTATGCTTTAATTATAAATTCAAATGGCTAAAAAGTAATAACACTTACATTAAAGTTTAATTTTTTTATTAATCATATTTTAATTATTTGAGCTTCATCAAAATATATTTTTTATCATAAAACATTTAAAATATGTTATATTAATAAATTGAATTGTATAATCATCTTTTCTCATTTTTTCCTCAATTAACTTCAAGTTTGAGTTTAAATAGACATTTATTTTTATACTTTAAGAGACGCCTGAATTTGTTGTGAAACTTAAAAAAAATCCATATAATCCCCTTGAAACCCAATAGAAATTAATGTATTTTTCTAAAAAATAAAAATACGATACGACTTTTGTTTTCCTTTCGTTTCTCTTCATTCTTCTCCCTTCACATTCTTAATCCAATGTAAATAACATGGTATGCACATATTCCTATCTAATTCACTCTCTCTGTTCCCTTTACACACTATTTCCCTGCCTGTTCTATATGATGCGCAAAACTTTGTGGAGGACTATGTAAGAAAATTTTTAGGATTCACAAAATAATTTAATATTCATACAACCATAAATCCATAAAGAGGAGTACAATAATTGCACAAAAAAATAAAGAATTTTTGAATTACCTGACCCTCCTGCTGCATTCATAATGTCTGATTGTAGAATTGGTTGGATCACTGCCCACTCTTCCTCAGGTGAGTCTCAGAGAGAATATTTAGAATTACAAACTGTAATTTGATGGGAGACTGCAGCTCACCTTATAAGGAGGTGGATAGGGATCCTAACCTTAATTCAACTAGGATTAATTGGCCCATCACAATTAATCTAGAATAGGGTATATGCACACACTTTAGAGTTTTAATATAACACAAAGTCTAGGCATTATTATTATATTAATGACATTGAATTAATTCAATTATATATTAAAATATGTTTAGTCCATTATTTTACAATCTCTCACTTGGACAAACACATTTTAATATATAATTTAAATTACAATATGTGGCCACTTTTAAACACTGTCATTAATACAATTCATACCATTACAACCATAGGTCAAATATGAGATTTCATTAAATGCATACCTGATCATCCGATAGGGTTGAAAAGATATACATATATGAAATACCCATTCCAAAAGACCAAACAATATAAAATGTGTGCATAATCGAAATATACAAAATGATTCATGCATCCGCCCAAGATACTTTACAATAGTTTGAGACAGGGTCTTAATGTCTCCTTATACTGCCACAATGGCAATATTATAAAATCTTGAGATTAACAAAATTTTAGTTTCATAAATACTCCCACTAACCCAAAACATCAAAAGAATCAATAAGGCCCATATTTAGTACATGTCTTTTAAATATTCCTACAGCTAGGCCTTTGGTTAATGGGTCTGCAAGCATACAATCTGTCGAAATATGCTCAATATGAGTAAGATGCTCACGTATCTTCTCTCTCACAAATTGAAATTTCACATCAAAGTGCTTTGTACGAGTAGAGATTTTATTGTTTTGAGAGAAACTAACAGCAGCAGTATTGTCGCAATAAATGGTTAAGGGTTTCGAAATGCTTTCAACTAAGCAGAATTCAGAGATAAAATTTCTTAACCATATAGCCTCTCGAGTGGCTTTATAACAAGCGACATACTCTGCTTCCATAGTGGAGGTTGCTGTTAAAGATTGTTTAACACTTTTCCACGATACAGCTCCTCTTGCAAGCATAAAGATATATCCAGATGTTGACTTCTTATCATCTGGACAGTCAGCAAAGTCAGAGTCTGAATAGCCTGTACAAATCAGATCACTGGATCTTCTATAGGTCAACATATAATTCTTTGTACCCTGTAGGTACCTCATAACTTTCTTAGCTGCTATTCAGTGTTTTTGACCAGGATTACTTAGGTACCTCCTAAGCACACTAATTGCAAAAGCAATATCTGGGTGTGTACATACCTGGGCATACATCAGGCTACCAACAGCGGAAGCATATGGGACTATACTCATTTTAGATTTCTCATCATCATTTTGAGGACACTGGACTTTGAAAAATACTTCACCTTTTTGAATGGGCGTAGCACTATGCGAGCATGAAGCCATGTTAAATCTTTTAAGCACTTTGTCTATATACGCATTTTGAGACAAACCAAGCAAACCCCGGGATATGTCACGATGGATCTCTATGCCAAGCACAAAAGATGCATTTCCAAGATCCTTCATATCAAAATTCTGTGACAGTGCTAATTTTGTCTCGTTCAAAAAATTTATATCATTACTCGCAAGGAGAATATCGTTAACATATAACACCAGGATCATAAAATTACCCGCGCTTATCATATAATAGATGCACTGATCCACTGCATTCTCCTTAAATCCAAGAGAGGACACAATCTCATGAAATTTGAGGCCATATATCGACTTATTTAACTTACACACTAAGTGCTTATTTCCATTCTCTTGGAAACCATCTGGTTGTTTCATATAAATTGTCTCTGATAAGTTACCATTAAGGAAGGCAGTCTTCACATCCATTTGATGTAGCTCGAGATCAAGATGAGCTACCAAAGCCATTATAACTCGAAATGAGTCTTTGGTCGATACTGGTGAGAAGGTCTCCTTATAATCAATTCCTTCCTTTTGTGTGTAACCTTTAGCTACTAATCTGGCTTTATATCTTTCAATTTCACCTTTAGCAGTCCATTTGGTTTTAAAAATCCACTTGCAACTAACTGGTTTACATCCTTCAGGTAGTTCTACCAAATCCCATACATTATTCTTGTACGTTGAATTTATTTCATCCTCCATGGCATGAATCCATTCTGAGGAATTAGGACTCGAAATAGCTTCTGAAAAGTTAATAGGATCAGAATCGTCATTCACATTAAACTCATGTTCTTGCAAATAAACAACATAATCATTTGAAATTGCTTGACGTTGGGTTCTTTGTGATCTTCTCAAGGGAACTTCCTCAATTTCTTCATTTGGTTCATTCACTAATTGGATCGGTTCAATTATGGGTTGGACTGGATCAATTTGTGGTTCTATATAAGATGATTCTTCAGAAGGCACTATCAGAGGAACAACACTATGCTTATCAGGTATTTAGGAAACGTTGCTTTTTTCTTCTCCTAGGGAGATCTGAAGTGATTTTCTCCCACTGTCCAATTCATCCTCGAAGTAAATAGCATGATCAGATTCAACAACTCTCAATGAATGAGATGGGCAATAAAATCTACTTCCTCTTGAACCAATACAATAGCCAATGAAATACCCACTAATTGTTCTTGCTTCAAGCTTCTTAGTATGTGGGTTATAAGGTCTAATTTCAGCTTTGCATCCCCAAACATGAAAATATTTCAGGCTAGGTTTCTTACCATATATTAGCTCATATGGGGTCTTTGGTACAGATTTGCTTGGAACTTGATTCAACATATACGCATCTATTCTCAAGGCATCACCCCATAAAAATTCTGGTAAAGTGCAGTGAGTCATCATACATCGTACCATCTCCATGAGTGTTCTATTCCTCCGCTCTGCAATTCCATTCTGCTCTGGTGTGCCAGGCATATTATAACTGGCTTCTATTCCACACTCTTGCAAATATTTTGCAAAAGGACCAGGGTTTTTTCTAGTTTCATCATATTTGCCATAAAATTCACCACCTCTGTCTGAGTGTACACATTTTATTTTCTTTCCCAGTTTCAATTCAATTGCAACCTTGAACCTTTTGAAGGCTTCTAATGCTTCAGATTTTTCAGAAAGAAGTTCTACCCATCTAAATCTTGAATAATCATCAGTAAAGGTGATAAAATACTTAAAGCTTCCCATTGCACTGGGTGAGATGGCTCCACACACATCAGTATGGATTAGCTCCAAAATATTCTCTTTCCTGGTCCTCTTCCCTTTTCTAGCTCTAGCTGTTAATTTTCCTTTGATGCAGTCTATACAAACGTTGAAATCTGAGAAGTCAAGATTAGGTAAAACTCCTTCTTTTATCAATCGTTCCATTCTTTCTTTGGAGATGTGGCTTAATCTTCTATGCCAAAGTATTGAAGAAGTTTCATTTAATCTTGGTCTTTTATTTCCAACAACTGAGTTGATGGAATTTTCAAAAGTATTATCTAAATCAATTTTATATAAGCCACTATTCAAAGTACCAATTCCAACAACACAGGAGTCGTAATATATTTTAAAATTATTATTTTCAAATAAACATGAATATCCATCTTGGTCTAAACAAGTAATAGAAATCAAATTCCTTCTCATGGAAGGTACGAAAACAACGTTTTTCAATTCTAAAATATGACCAGTAGACAGATGTAAAGAAATAACTCCTATGTGTTGAACTTGTACTTTATCTCCATTTCCTAATCTCTAAGCTATTTCACCCTCACTTGGCCTCCTTAGATTTCTCAGCGCCTGCAAGCAATTAGTGACATGGATAGTGGCACCAATATCCAGCCACTAAGTGTTAAAAGGAACTTCAACACTATTAGATTCAAAACAAACTAGAGCTAAAAGGTTACCTTTCTTCTTCTTTTCAAGCCACTTCTTAAATTTGAAGCAGTCTACCCTTTTGTGCCCATACTTCTTGCAAAATTTGTAATTTCCTTTGAACATGGCTTTCTTAGGTTTATGATGTTGCTCCCTCATATCATTCTTCTTTCTTTCATGATGGGATTTTCCCTTATTATCCTTCTGGAAGGGCCCATTTACTTGTCTAGAACTCGAACCATGAGAGACGAAGTTTGCCACTTGCATCTTTGTCTTCTTCATATCCTCTTCTGTTTGAGTCACTATAGAAATCATTTCATTAATAGTCCATTCTCCCTTCTGAGTGTTGTAAGATGTTTTTAACACATCAAATTGAGGAGAAAGCGACTCCAGGGCTCGCCAGATCAAATAACTATCTCCCAATCAACATTAATGCTCTTCAATCGACTGTAATAATGCACTAATTTCATTATATGCTCCCGAACACCACTCACTCTATCATACACAGTCTTCTCCAATAAGGACAGAAAATGCCCTTTTTCAGCTTTATCAAACTTAACATATTTTTCAGCACTGAATTCAGGAACGTTTTTGCCTTCTGACTATCAGGAATACTTTGCCTAATGGTTTTATCCATAGTGTACTTTATCACCATCAAACAAACTCTATTGGAATGAGTCCATTTTTCATGATGAGCTCTTTGAGCAGAAGTTGACTCCTCATTGATTTTCGATTCCTCTTCACGTAAAGCTAGATCAAGGTTAGAGACTGCCAGATACAGTTTCAAGGATTCCACCCAGTCCTCATGATTAGTCCCATTTAAAGTTTTCACAGAAGTCAGTTGCATAGGAACAGAAGCTGGGGAAAATTATTAAAATTTATGAAATTAATCACAAATTAACAACATTGCATGTTTGAATAATAATCATGCTTAAAATTTTCCTCTCAAAATATGCAACTATTTACAGTATAATGCTATGATACTTAGTACCGATGGGGTATAAGTATTATAACATAATACAAGAACTATATGCTAAAATCCTAAAACCTAACACCGATAGGGTATTTAAAATTTTAGAAAATTAATATATAATCCTAACACTCATATTATCACCTACAAACTATATTAATAGAATTATACCGATAGGGTATAATTTCCATTAAAATAGTACTCTCCTAATTTTAATTATTCCAAAATTAAATCATCATAACAATAATTTAATCAATAATATTACATAATATATATATCAAATAAAACATTACAAGAATTTTATGCAATTAACCCACGATAGGTGAGTTTAATTACATAAAATTTAAAAGGCATAATATGAGCAATTATAATCTTTGTATAAAATTTAAAAAAAAATTGAGAAAATATGCATACAATATATATTTTATCCAGAAAAATTTCACACAACAGATTATTATACAAAGATTATATAGTAGAGAATTCGAGCCAAAATTCAATTAATACTCAAAATATTAAAACAAAAAAAAATAAAAATTTTTGTTTCCAAAAATTATATAAAAAAACACGAAAGTATATATATCAGGCTTTATGAACTGTTAAAGATATATATATATATATATATATATATATATATATATATATATATATATATATATATATAATATCATGCTTTATGAAACGTTAGAGATATATATATAAAAACACGAAAGTATATATATCAAGCTTCATGAACCGTTCACTGTAAGTATATATCTATTCAAATCATATATTGACAAAATTGCTTTTCAATGTTCAATACACACAGTCCATGACGTCAGATCATTTATGTATAAAATGCCGAATTTGATAATCAGAAAACTCGTTTTATATAAAAACTAAAACACAGTCTTTGCATCACCGAAATTTGGAAAAATTGTTCTCAAAATTTAATTTCAAATCAAATAAACAACATTGTGATTAAAATAAATAAGAAACAATAAATCTAAAGTAATATTGCCATAATTTTATTTTAATTTATTATGGCTAAAACATAGAAAGAATTCATACTAGGTAAAATATAAAATAGCACAATGCAATTTGTGCAATTTGACTCATCAATATGGATTTTCTGGCTCTGATACCAATTGTAAGAAAATTTTTAGGATTCACAAAATAATTTAATATCCATACAACCATAAATCCATAAAGAGGAGTACAATAATTGCACCAAAAAAAATAAAGAGTTTTCGAATTACCTGACCCTCCTGCTGCATCCATAATGTCTAATTGTAGAATTGGTTGGATCACTGCCCACTCTTCCTCAGGTGAGTCTCAGAGAGAATATTTGGAATTACAAACTGCAATTTGATGGGAGACTGCAGCTCACCTTATAAGGAGATGGATAGGGATCCTAACCCTAACCCTAACCCAACTAGGATTAATTGGCCTATCACAATTAATCTAGAATAGGGTATATGCACACATTTTAGAGTTTTAATATAACACAAAGTCTATGCATTATTATTATATTAATAACATTGAATTAATTCAATTATATATTAAAATATGTTTAGTCCATTATTTTACAGACTATTCATCAGAAACCTGAAATGCAAAAGAAAATTCGTTTCCATTATGCAATCAAAATCAATAAACTTATATGTAATATATCATAAGAAGAAAAGTGAGGTTCTGAAGAGACTAAACAGGGCCTTGTATGGCCGACATCCGGCATCCAAGTGCGGACTATCATAAATTTAATTACAAGTGATCCAATCATTGGAATGTGATTAGATACCTTCTATTTCCTATCTTACGTGAGATGACCCCGCCACTACAATAGAATTTGAAGGAACAAAAGTTGAGTCTATTAGGTGACACAAACTCCATCAAATATGTAAAACAAAGAAAATCCACTATATACAAGCATATTATATAAAAAGGCGAAAGATTTAAATTATGAGTATCAAATTTTACACCATAATCTAAGATCAAATTATTGTGTATTTAATTTTTATTTGATCATAAAACATTCAATTATATTTTAATTATACTTATTAATATAAGATTTAATAATCAATTCATTCCTCTTACTTTTATATAAAAAATATTATTCTTATTTAATATGTCATATATATGTATATGCATGCATGCACGCACGCACATGCATTCAACATTTAAAAAGAGCAAGCAACCTCGTGTGTCATTATTAAAATTGCCAACATGAATTTATTTAAAAAAGGCCAAGGGTGCATAAACATATAGATGGTTCGGTTTATTTTCTATAGAAAAATTTTATTTTTTATATATAAATAAAAGAATATTATGTATTTTTATAATTTATGATTAAAAAATATGATATTTAGAAATATGGTAATAGAAGAAAACAAGTTTTATGAAAAAAAAGAAAGTTATTTTTTATTAAATTCTTTACATTTAATATTGAATATTTAAATTTTTTTTATTTTAATATTTTATAATTATAATTTTATTAAAGATATTTTCCATAAAAATAAACTGCATAGTAAAAATTAGCCAAACAGGTAAGTTAATCATACTATCAATCTGTCATAGTGATTCTGTGTCATAAAGATAAAATTCCACTGAGTAGGGAATTAATGCAAGCACGTACTCGACTCATTGGCGCAGACGACGCATCTTTCATACATGTCTGAGCCTATATAAGCTGATGGTGGGCAAGCCATAGCATCACAGGTCCTTCCCTCTTCCATAGTAACTCATTACTCATTTTCATAGGTAGCTCTTCTAATTAGGGTTTTGGGTATGGAAGCAAAGTTAGAGCTCCCTTCACTTCATGTCTGAGAGGAAGTGATGGTAGACTTCAGCTGTCAATTCATGGATGCCTATGGCTTCGCATCAGACATGTATACATAGGAAATGCGTAGTTCAAAGGTTTGCATGAACTGAGAGATGGGGTTACCTTGATCTTTTTGGTATTGGAGTGAAGGGAGCCCTAGGAAAGTTTCTTTGAGCAAAACTCTAAACTGCCTTTTTTTTATTCATTTTTTTCCTATTTTATACCATAAAAATTCTAGAAATATCCCTTATTCACTTTCTCTTTTCTCTCTTATGATTAATTCAAGGATTTTATCTGTTTATGTCAAAAATACCATTTTTTTTACCTTTTTTATGAGTTACTTGATAATTAATTAATTGATTTCTCAATCATCTGTTTTTTTTTTTTTTACTTATGTTGTGAAAATAAAAGTGATAAGCCATTTAATATATACCTTTTTTATGAGATACTTGATAATTAATTAATTGATTTCTCAATCATCTGTTTTTTTTTATACTTATGTTGTGAAAATAAAAGTGATAAGCCATTTAATATATACATAAAATTTTTAGATTCAAATTTATGACAAGAAGAGAAATACACGACAAGAAGAGAGGAAAGTTTCAAAAGGTAATATCAAGTACCACTACAATACAAATATTTTTTAGTGAATATAGACTAATCTTCAATTTGAAATTTCAAACATCTCTTTATTGAAACACTTGATTATTAGTCAGAGAATACTTAAAAAGGAAACGGGAGAGGAATCCTTTTAATTTTTGTATTAAAACAATTTCTTGATAATTGATGGTATCTTACATTGAATCGTAAACTTTTAGAATGAAGTAATCTCCTGATATTGATGTCGTTAAACCAGGGATTTTGCTAGAAGCATTTTCTTTCTTCTCTTGATGTTATTTAGTGTATAAAAGATGTAATATATATTATTCACACACTAGTGTTTTACGATGTAAATGAATGGACCCACCGCTAAGATAGTTCGTGATTTGTTTTGTTTTTGATGATGTCAGGAAACAGCGATTAATGCAACCGATAAGAAGGAACAAGCCGGAATCTTTCTCGGACCAGGGAAGAACACCATTTACAGCAAATTAAATTAGTTTGTTTTGATGAAAAATATATTTTATAAAAATACATAATTATAAAATATTAAAATAAAAAATTAATTTATATATTAGATATTAAATATATAAAAGTTGATAAAAATATTTTTTTTAATAAAGGACAAGTTTATGAAACACAACTTTCATTATCAAGACTCTGGTTATCCTTTTTTCCATCACAAATAAAAGAACACCTATTACTCATTCGTTATTTATATAATAAAATTTTTCGTGAGCCTAAACGAACAAACTCCATGAATGATAAGGTTTATTATTATATATATTAACATTGAAGTTTAGAGAAAGACAAATTTCTGGTCAAAAGATTAGGGAATCTGAGTCTCCCTGAAGGAGTGGATTATCCTTTGTAATATCCTGTAATTAATCTTTAATTGATTTATATCCTGTATAAAAAATAATTAAAGTAGTGCTTGAAAAAAATATGTACTGGTGAGTATTCTTTTGATCTATGGGAAAGATATTTATATTTTTTTAACTTTTTGATCAAAAGTTATTCTTCTAATCAAGTAGAGTTTTACATTATGGAGAAAGACCGAAAGGAAGAGATTTAAAGACTTGCTTGTTGACAAATTACATTTTTAGAAATCTCGTTTAGATTTTCCAAATAATTAAGTTTTGTTTGTAAGGTTCGATTTTCTCTAATATATGCCCTGTTTTTAACTTCATCAATTGTCTGTGACAGATTCCAATTTGTCCTGATTAATATCAACTTTCATACAAATCGAAAGACTAGTGATTGGAATCAAGCTTTCGAAGAAGGTTTTGATGATCAAGTTAGTAATATCAAAAGGGAAAATAATGGAAAAATGAGAATGAGAGTAAGTTTTTTTTTTGGTAATGTGCACACCGATATTTATACAGTGAGGTGAAAACAAGAATGAAGTTTTCTTTGAAAAGTGCATAGCTGTGATTATATATAGGGAGGTGAAATTTTAGTTGATGTAATAAGGGATGATTCAATCATCAAAGGCAAAATGTAAAATATCTCCCTTTCAATTTTGGGGTGATTGAATTTTATTTCTTTCAATTTTGAAAACTTAAAAATTATTCCTCTAAAATTAACAAAACTTAGAATTCATATTCATTATCTAGGATCGTTGAAATGAATTCAAATTCATAGATCAGTTCATGTGTATACAAAAAAATATGGATTAGAATCTATAAAATATGAATCTATTTAAATGCAAATCTAAATAGTAAATTTTTTGGATTTACAATCTACATGGATTGGACTAGATTCTCCAGATGGATTCATATTTTTTTTCTTTTCATAGTTTTACCTTCAATCTAAACTAATACACTATATAAATCTTTATCAACCAATCTAATATCCACTCCCAAATTCAAATACTTATCTTTCAACTTAACCTGACTTAAATACATTATTTTTAAGTCAATAATTGTATCTCTAAATTAATAATTTTTTAAAGTTAATAAATTTTTATTATAATTTATTAAGTCTTGAATCGTTATATGGATTAAGAATGAATTAAATGTGTGATGTTTTAAATTTATAATTATTATTTTAGATTTGAAATTATTTTAAAAGTTTTAAAATTATTTTTTAAAAAAAGTCTACAAGCCCGATTTGCAAGTCTATGGTCCACAAATATTAAGATTTGAACACAAATTTAAGAAGTTTACAATTTTTAAGGACCAGACCTTGTTTGGTCCATTTATGATCAATTGCATAGACCGGTTTGTGAATGGACCAAATGAATTTGTTTAATAGCTATACAATCATTCACTTAAATAATTATTTTATTAAATTATATGATTTTTTATAAAGTTTTTAAATAAAAATTACAATAATGTATAATGTTGATTTATTTTGTTATTTTTTGCATATAATTTCATATCTTATTTAAATGTATTTAATTAAAAGTCTACATATAATTTAATTTTTACTATAGTTATATAGCTTATAAATTATATGTTAACAAAAAAAGTTGCATATTATAATATTGTAATTCTTGTTTAAAAAATTCATAAAAATTACATAATTTGATAAAATAACTAAGTAAATAATGAGTGTTAATCTCAAGTTTTTGTAAAGTTTAAAGAGTGATTTCTAAAATTTTAAAATTAAGACAAAAAACTTATTTTGATTCTGTAAGATTAAATTTTTATTATTTTTATTTTTTATTAAAGATTTATATCAATTTAATTCCTATAAAATTAAAAATCCTCAAATTTAAGTTCCTTTGTACATGAGATAAAATACTAAATTATTATATAGAATGATTAAAATTTGAAAGTTTTTAATTTTATAAAAATCAAATTAATATGAACTTTTTAATTATGGATCAAATTAATAAAAATTTGATTTTATAAAAATTAAAATAAAATTTTAATCTAAAGTTAAAAAGGACAAAATTTAAATTGAAGGATATGCTTTTATATTTTTCTCTTTATTTTAACAATGATCCAATTTGAATAAGTGGCCGCCGGGTCATTAAGTCATTAAGGCGAATTGGCCATAAAATAAGATAAGCTGATTGTGTACCGATCTACTTAACTCTAGGCCGATTGGATATTCAAAGGGTGAGATAAGTTATACCGAACGTGCTAGATCTAAATTGGTGGAAATTTCAGTGAATTATCCTTATGTCTTTAACAATAATATATAAGATTTCTTTATTGTTTTTGGTAATAATATATAAGATTTCTTTAACTCTTATCAACTTGGCTTCTAGAAAATACATGCTACTCCACGTTTAATTATAAACTCTATAATATATGCGTGATACTGAAATTCCTGAAGTCGGCACGAAGGTTCTTACAAAAGAGTTTTGTTATCTTACGTAAAAATTTAAGGGATGTATACACTTTACATTCTTAAAATTTCAGAATTACTCCTTAAATTTTAAAATTCTACCAATTATAAGATTTTGTCTATAGCACTCTTCTTAAAATTGTGAGTATTGATTTAGCACCAGAAGAAAGGCGAATAACTACCATCTAAATATTTAGATTCAATCGGGACCATTGGTCTACGGTGACCTATCTGAAGTGAAGAAAATAAAAAGTTGAGATATTAAGATTGTCCTTACTGAAGACTTTTGTTGTCCATTCAAGTCACATAGCCTCACAGAACCGTTCTACCAAGGTGCCAGTTCCGCAACCACACCAACTCTGGCACCACAACAGTTCAGTCTTCCTTTAATGGAAAGCATGCCTTAGCTAAACATCGTCACCTTGTCTTTGATAGTTTCTTAGGTATGTGTGTATCGAAGAATGTCATTAATTGAACTCTATTGTTTCTTCATTGGAATTATGTGGTGTTTGAATGATTTCAAATTATAAGAATGCATTTTTTTATGGAAGAATTGTTATTGCCTGATTTTCATTCTATTGATGATCATGTGTACTAAAGTCAAGTAGTAGATTTCACAAACTTGGATAGTAAATTTCATAAATTCAAGTAGTACTAGAAGTAGTAACTTCGTAAAAAGAAGTTTTTATGATTTTTTAGTAGCAACTTTTATAAATGTGGTAGCAAATTTATTAAAATTAGGTAGTAACCCGGGTAATAAATTCGTAAAAAGAAACTTTATGAATTTTTTTATAATAACTTCCACAAACACAAGTACTATATTTCTTACAACTAGGGAGTAATCAAAGATAATAACTTCGTAAAAAGACGTCTTATCAATTTTTTGGTGATAATTTTAATAAATTAGGCTTGTAACTTTGTAAACAGTAGGTAGTAACTCTTATATACTTAGATAATAACTTTATAATAAAAAACATTATTACGTTTTTTGTATGAAGTTACTATCTAAATTTGTAAAAGTTACTGTTTTCAATTGGGATCAAAGTTTTCTATTTTTTTATTCACTTTTTCTCTTTCTTCCATCCTCTCTCTCTCTCACACACACACTAGCATTTACTTCTCTGCTTCCTATCCCACCAAAATCATAGGTAAAAACACTTCTTCTTTCTCCATATCGATTTCCTTCTTCTTTGCTTTTTTCTTTCTTTCTAGATCTTCCTTTTTTTTCATCTTCTTCCTCACTCTCTTGAACCTGTGTGCTGTGATGGCAGAGAAAGCTTCCTAAATTGCTTGCGCCATCGTGAAAGAGAAGTTTTTGTCACCGACAATGTTCAAAGCAGGATACCCATTGGGCAGCAAAACGGATATTTTGAAGAAATTCAAGGTTTTATTATTATAAATTTGCCTTTTAATGTCAATTATTTTAGGGTTTTTATGCTGATTATTACCCATCGCATATACAAAAATCGTTATATATTAGATATATTCAACATTAGTTTTGAAAATGATATGAAATATACGTAATAGCATCAATTTTTTAGCTAAAAAATTGACTTATTTTCTTTTAAAAATATTTTAATTTTTACATTTCATGTAAGTTTTTAGTAAAAAAATCAATATAAAGTGTTTACATAATAATTTGTTTTAATGTTCTTTTCTCATATCCTAGCCAAAATATTTAAAGTAAAAATTGAATTAACTTAGTATCTCACCAAACACATGTATTTTGAATTAAAAATTTGAAAGTTCATAACTTCATGCTTAATTGGCTGTTTGGAAAAAAATTTATACTGATTTTATATAACTTTTCAAGATCTCAAAATCTAATAGGGTTTTGCCCTCCTAAAATTATGAAAATAGCTGTTTTCATAGTTTTTTTTTTTAACTTTCCTCCATCTTTCAACATTAATGGTTGGTTTTGGACTTTCCTATAATATTTTATTAAATACATAATAAGTATTTAAAATTCAAATACAATCTAAGAAGTTATACAATGGAAATATAAATAAAAGTCTCTTAAAAAAACCTATACAATAAGCATCTTTAGTTATTGCTCAACTAGTTTTGGTCTGTATTGTAATATTTTATTAAATATGTAATAAGCATTTAAAACAAAAAAAAAACACAAAATTCATACAAGGGAAACATAAACAAAAGTTTCTTAAAAAACTGGCACAAAAAATCATAGAAATTAAAGAAATGTAGATCTAGGAAATAGAAGTAAGAAAGGTAACTTTTATATTTGGAACCCATTTCATGATTAATGCTAATGGAAAAAACATTGGTAACTAATTAACATGTGATAAAAGACGGAATGAGATCTAGTATTTTATAAAGAGAACTAAACAAAGATGAATTTGGAGTTTGGAAATAAATTAGAAGGAGATTAAAAGTAATAATAAAGAAAAAATAAGATTTGTTTTATTTTATAGAGCAAAAATGGCACCACTCAGATGACTTTAGTTATCAAATATTTTATGAACTAATATCTTTTGTTAGAAAAAGGGATGATGATTTTCTTAAGAACTAACGTCTAAAATATCCTCATATTATTCAAAATGGTACTATTCACATGACTTTAAATATCATTTATTTTATGAACTAATACAAAAGTCTTGTAGGAAGAAAAAATGATGGTCTTTTTTTAAAAAAATTGACGTCTAAATATCATTATATTTTTTCAAAAAGGGCATTGCTCACATGAATTTAGACATTGGCTATAAAAATAACCAGTGTTTAAAATGTCCTCGTATTATTAAAAATGATACTGTTTATATAACTTTACATATCAATTATTTTATGAATTGAAATTTAAAGTCTCAGGAGAAAAAAAGACAATGATTTTTTTTAAAAAAATTAATGTTTAAAGTGTCCTTATATTTCTTTAGATGTTGGTTTTCACTTTAACTAAAATTGATATGCCGACATTAAAAAGCAAATTTATAGTAGTATTTATTCTACTTTCTTTTGTTACCAATAAGGGTCTAATTGTTTCACAACAAATTTCCGAACTCATTGTAGAAAAATTATAATCGATGATGGAGAAGTAATAGTGTATATGTTGAGCAGTCATTAGGCACTTATTGTAAATCCCTGAGAGTACTATAAAAAAGTACCATGGGAGCAATGTTTTCAAATCTGGTTCGGCCATTGACCTGACAGGGTGAGTGGATCAAGGTCGGATCGGTTCAACCAATTGAATCGGATGGTCAAACCGATTATTCTATTTTTATATATGATAAATTATATATAACATATATGTATATATTATATTGTTGTATTTTTAGAACACAACAAACAAACATTAATTTTACTGCAATATTAACAATTATCCAACACCATTTTTGTTCAAACAAAAGGCAAATAATAAATATTTTGTCTCTTTATAAACAAGTTAAAACCTCCATGCCTAAGCTTCGAAGAGAAATTATTCGTGGCAGTTTCAAGATCTTTGTAGCTGAAACATGTTGGCATTCTAGTCAAATTCAACAAAAAATTATCCTTTTCTAAACTCCCTCAAGGAGACTCCAGTAATTTTTGCTTCTTCTTGTAAAAGCTAGGTCCTAAATAGAGCAAACCAGAAATGACAATGAAAGTTAATATAACAATTATCACAACAACTGCCAACAACTTTAAAAACCTTAACATAAGAAATAAAACTAGAATTTGTATCAAAATTCTTAAAACTCCCCATGTTTTCTAGCAAAATTCTATTTCATCATCCCATTTTCCAACTACTTAATACTTATGATCTAAATCTATAGTTGTTTACAGTAGTTGAAACCACATATCTACGTGCTCGATTTTGAAGGCTAAAGAAGCCGTTGATTAAGGTTTACCAGAATGTTTTTTTAATTATTAATTATCCTATACCTATTTCTGGTAGCAAAACAATGATTTTTATAGCCTTACATATTATTTGCATATATATAATTAACCAACTAATTAATGCAAAAGCATTTTGTATGGTGAACAAGCTCAACAGGACATAATGTACTAAAATGTCACCTAAGCTGAGTTGAATGTGTTTCAAGGGAAACAAGGACGTAAAATCTAGCCCCCTGTGACTCGACATCTGTCGTTAGGGAATAAGTTTGCATTCACATTTTTGTTATGCTTTCTGCATTATTTCAAGAATTTTAAAATTTCAAAAATAAACTAGCCTTAATTTTTTTTCACTTAATAATAACTAAAAATGACCAAAACATTCATTACCTTATTCTTCTTCAAATATGGAGGGATATTGATTAAACCAAGCCATGGTGCCACTATCATCAAAGTCATCTCTATTGAAACTATGATCTTCATCTTGTAGAATTAAGCCTAAATCTACCAATGGAGCCTTCATACTTGGTGCTTGAATATCATCTTCTAAGCTCATCACCAAACTAAAAAAAGAAATTATTAAAACTTCAAAAAAATTAGAATAAGTTTCTCGATTTTCATGCTTATAATGCTATTTTGATAAGTCTAAAAGAAAAAAATATAGTCTAAAACAAGTTTCATGTATAAAAGAAAGAAAATTAACCTTCTTGATTAGTAGATAAAACCTTTGGAAGTGCTTCATCATTGTAGAGCATTCTTTCTATTTCTTCATGATCAAACAAGGGTGAATCATCATCTTTTGCTATCCAAAATTGAGTTTTCTCTATGCTTTCATAGTCAATAGGATCAAATGATCTATTCTTATTTAAAGCCCTATAAATATAAACTATTTAGTAAGTAAATTATAAATATTATACTTTCATATACACTAATTAATATTAACAAAACTAAATAATATTACCTATCTTTCAAATGCAAATTTTAATGCACAAACACAAGATCATTCAACCTTTGATGTTCTAATCTATTTCTTTTTCTTGGTGTGTATTCTTTCAAAGACACTCCAATTTCTTTCATAACCTGAAGAATATGTTGTTTAGCTTAAGAGAGTGATAGCTAACTTTTGTATAGTGGGAGCACTATACCCAAAATTCTTCCACCATTGATCTATCAGAAGTGACAAAAAAAAATCAATCATTCTAATCATGATGCAAATAACATAATATAAAAAAATAATTAATATTGACTAAAATTCTTACTAGGCAATATATTTTTTGAAGCTTCAAGAGCTATTTGACTACTAAAACTTTCACTTCTTTCACGGTAAAGCATGCTTTCTTTTAGAAATCCAATTCTATTTGTCTTGATTTTTGCTTTCAAAACATCAAGGAATCATTGTTGTACCTCAGGTTTGATGGAGAAATTTTTTAATCATAGGCAAAAACTGGATTTAATAAGTATGCAACGGTGTGAACCTTTTGACGAAGTTGTCTATCCCACTTATGTTTGATAATCCTTGTATATGGCTTGTACAATGTCTTTTTATTTAAGAAAATATTCTTAATAGCTCTCCTAGCCCTATACATGGCATCATACACATAACCTAATAAAGGCCTTTCATTTGCATCAATAATCCTCAATACTCAAATAAGTGGAGCCATAATTTGGCATACAATGGCACAATCATTCCAAAATTTATCATTTAAAATGCTAGCAACAACATCCTTACCTTTTTTATCTTTGGAATATCTAGAATTAATGTATGCCTTACTAGTCACCAATGCTATAAGATCATGCTTGTGTTCTTGAATGCTTTTTAAAACAATAAAAATTATAGCAAAACGAGTAGGACTTGGACGAATGATTTCTATCCATCCTTCCCTTTTCCTTAACTAAGCAAACAAAAATGCATGATTATAGATAAACTTGGTTATCATTGATGCACATTTTGCTAGACTTATTACAAGTTCCATCTTCCCAATGTCTGCTAAAATCAAGTTTAAGCAATGTGCAGCACAAGGTGACCAGTAAATTGAAGGATATTTTTCATTCAACAATCTTCCTATAACTTTATAATTAGCAGCATTATCAGTTATCAAGTTGACAACATTATTTGCCTTAGCAAACTTAACTATCTCTTTAAACAACTTACAAAGTGTTGTTGCATCCTTAACAACATCTGAAGCATTTACTGATTTAATAAAAGTAATACCAGTTAGACAATAGAGAAGAAAATTAATGAGTTTTTTTTTTATCTTGCCAACCATCAGCCATTATAGTATAACTAGTGTCTTCCCAAGTACTTTTACAAGTATCAATCAACAATTGAACTTCTTTTTTCATATCATACAATAAATTTGTTCTCATTGCATGATAAGTTGGAGCCTTATAACTAGGACCTATTACTGCTACAGCATTAAACATCTTTTGAAAGTAAATTAAATTCACAGCATTTAATGGGATGCAATTATCATAAAAGAACTTAGCAATTGCCAAATCTACTCTATAAATGACTTTTTTACTTGCCAATGCACTTTTGATTTATGGTTAAAATCTAAGAGTGGTTCTTAGTGTAAATATTTTATCAATACTCCCACTTGTTTTTCTTTTGCCTTTGGCTTGAAATTGCTTATCATGTATTTCTTCTATTTTTGGTGTATCTCCATCAAATGGTGTAGTACTATGAATATATGGATTCTCCTTCCATTGATCTTGGGTAGACTCTTTTGTTTTATTTCCTTCAGCCTCTTTCAAATATTCTTCAATTTGATATTGAACATCATAAGGAACTTTTGAACATAATTGCACTTCACCCTTTCTTTTTGCAATATGTAGTTTCATTCCATTTATCCCTTCACCTTTGATTTCTTTTGCACAATACAAACATTTTAAAACTTTTTTCTGTTTTGAATCTTCACCTTCTGTATAATGGTTCCATGCAATATCTGTTTTTGATCTAACAGATTGTGTTGAAGATGCAACTATTGATTGACCAGTTGAGGAAGATGACATTTTCTACATTTAAACAAAAAAGTATGACAAATACTAGCATTAGATTTTAGGGTAGAACACTCATTTACAAATTGTTCTTTTAGAGAGTGTGTATCCATAAAGTAATGCACACATAACTTTCAATTTTAACTCTTGCAAAATAAGATAGCACTACCTAGCTATATCATAAATAAAAAGGGCTATTCACATTTTATAGCTAAAAAAAAAAAAGGAGGAACATTTAACTCTGTAGTTCAAGATCATTTAACTCTATCCTTGAGTTTTATATTCAAATTGGTGAAGTTTCATGATGGTAACTAAAAACAAAAACATTCATTACCATACTGATGAACTTACCTTTCAAGTTGGGAGCTGATGAACTTTAACAATTAGAAGGATAAAGTTGAACAAAAATAAAAACAAAGCTTCAGATAGAACAAAAATAGCAAAATAAAGTTGAACTTGCTCCTTCGCTTCACCAAATCATTGAACAAAGCTTCAGACTTTGAAGTTCAGAGTTCAGATAGAACAGACACAGAATAGAGGTTTTCTCCTTCAATCTAAGGCTTTGAAGTTCGAATTAGGTTTTTCATTTTTGGACAAAGGTGAACTTGCCATGCTGCTACATTATTTCACTACTGGATGTGGGATGCCAAGCTGGGTCATCAAGTTTGGGTCAGATTTTGTCCGATTTGCACTTGGCAGAAATGAAACGAGTCAATAGGTGCACCAGGTTTATGGTTGAACTAGTTTTTTACCAGGTATTTCTAGGTCAATCCAGTATTTACTTAAAACGGGTCTATGGGTGTGTCTAGCTCTTTTTCAAGCTTGGGTACTAGTCCAACCGGTTGAACTGGCTGGAGCGGTCCGAGTTTAAAAACATTGCATAGAAGCCATTATTTTTAAACTTCAAAAGAGTTACAAATTACTAATTAAAATTTGATAAAAGTATGAAAATACTTATTTTTTATTGAAATCTAAATAGCCTTTGTTAGGTCTTCAATGAGTCTAAAATAGTATATTTTTAATGGATTTAGATCTAATTGGGTTTAGATTGGATTTACTCAAACCCAACTCATTATCATCCCCAAAATTGTCCCACCTTCCACATATAAACAATAGCTAGGATTATTACTTTGCTAGCAAACAAACTTGGGTTTGTGTCACTATTATTAGAGAATAAGGATTATTTACTTTTGATACAAAGGAGGATAGTCAATGTGAGTGGAAGTACCATTTTTCACTCATCAATATTAATATTTTCTCTAGTATTCTCTCTATCATAAGCAATTGGTTCAAGTGGCAATTAATATTTTTTTAAAAAAATGTTTTACTTTTTTACTACATTTTTGGAGTCAATCTCAAACTTTTTTGTGTGCTAATATTCTTTGGATAATAGAATTGGTGATATTTAAGGGATTAGACCTACAAAAATTAATGCTCCTATTATTAATCACTTATTTTGTGCAGACAATCTCTAAATCTTTTTTAAAAGCTTCATCTAGTGGCTGTTTGAAGCTTACAATCTTTTAAACAATTTTTTCTAACATGTTTAGCCTCAAGGTTAAAGAAACTAAACATTGGTGTAAATTTAGCCCCAAATTAATACTCCCAGACTATTTACAAGAAACTACAGGGATGGAAAGCCAAATTTCTATATCGAGCTAAGTTAGCAGACTCATTCTTCATAAGCATGAGGCCAACTTAATCTCTACATTCCACGTGGCTACCACTTAACTATCTGAGAACTGCCTACAAAAGATGGAACAACTAACCAGAGAGTTCTAGTGCGATGGATCGCAAGATAGCAGGAAACTACAATCTCCTAACATGGGATAAACTGACAAAATCATCTTCAGCAGAATAAGTCATCCCCCACTCCTTTATTGATCCCACTCATTCACATACGTTCTCACGTGTAGGTGGGATAATGAATTCTAGATCTCACATGCATATGGGAAAATGTGGGTGAAGGAATATGAATAAGGTGTAAGTTTAGGTAACCACCTCAATTCAATTCATCTATGGTTTCTCAACAATTATGGAGTATTATATCTGCGTATAACTGCTTCCTGCTTCCTAAGCCAAGAAGTTATAGGAAATTATAAAATATGTAATTGGGAGAACATTTTTTCCATTAGATCATCTTCCTTATGCAGATGGAAAGAAATTCTTGGTTTGGTTCTCACCTCAACATTCAGGCTTGATCCTCCTGATGTGGTGCAATAAATCAATAAACATTTATCTTTATAAGGCTTCCATTCAACCTAAAATTAACCACCATTTAACTTGACCTGTAGTAATAATTCTATATATAATATCACTATAACAATTATTTAATATTAAGACCAACCTCATACAAATGACATAATCTCAATTGTCTATATAAGCTTTTTAAAGTTTTTTTAAAAAATAAAAAAACCCTCACCTATATAGATTTTGTCAAATTATTTTCAAAAAAATTAAAATTTTTTTTACATATGATAAAAGTCATTTGTATAGATTTTATAATTTTTTTAAGAAATAAAAACTCTATATAAATGACTTTTGTCATCTATTATATTTTTTTTAAAAAAAGGAAAACTTTATATAGATAACAAAAGTCATTTGAGCTTTTTTAAAAATTTTAAAAAAATAATTCTACTCAAACAACAAGAGTTGTTTGTATAAAATTTTTTATAATTTAAAAAACTTAACTCTAGACAATAAATAATCATTTTATAGGTTTTATAATTTTTTTAAATTCTATACAGATGATAAATTTTATTTATATAGAGTTTTCATAATTTAAAAAGAATGTAACTCTGCACAAATGATAAAAAGTCCTCTTTATATCATAGGCATATATTGATGAGTTTCTATCATCTCAATAGACTTAAATTACAAAAAGAAAATGCATCTGCGAGACAATCAAAATGCATATTCAAACAATTTTTTGTTGTCTTTATATGTCAATCCTATATAATCCCATCGTCTGCCATTTTCTCCATTTCATTCAAGCATTGAAGCTCCTTCCTCTTCCCTTGAGTTTTCAAGTAAGTTTTCTCTCTTTTCTCTTTAATTTTTTGATATGTTTTTATGCTTATTTATTTATTCTTGTATTTATTTTGTTAAATAATCAAATTGCCTTGCTATATTGTTGATTGAAATTTTTTATTGTTATTTTACTATTTCATTGAGGTTTGTTAAAAAAGCTCATACACTAAATTCTTTTAATAGTATTAATATAATATATGAGAATAAATTTTTACTTTATTAATCAATTTGATATAATTATTATTTGTATAATTTGATATGATTATTACTTCAAACATCTGATGATATTAATATAATATGAGTGTAATTTAATGCTTTATTGTGTTAGTTGGTAAAATTAATATTTTTTTGGAAGTTAGTATATTTATTGCCTTAAATATTTAGTGAGTTTGATAGAAAATAAGATAATAAAATTTGGAATAATTTTAACAACTACATTAATCAAATTGTTAAATTATATTAAAATTAAAAGTATATAAAAATGAATAAACATAAATTTTGACAATTACATGAATGAAATATAAAATTTTTCATGATGTGAACATTTACAAAATCACTTTATTAAATCCTCAAAAAAAGTTACTGAATAACAAGTATTTAACACTTAATAAAAATGTATCTTAAATAACAATGAAGAATAAATAGTAATAATTTAATATTAGGAGAAAATCATATAATTTTTATTAAATTATTAAATTATATAACAATAAGGGTAGTTAAAATGGTAGCAAATAATTTTGAAAATTGCAGTAATGAAATTAAAAAACTTTCCATAATGTAAAATATTTTATGATTTAAGTAAAAAGTTAAAGTAAATGGTGGTTAGGCTTAAAGGGTGGTTATTCGTTATTTTTTATCCTTAATATTTACTGCATTTTGAGAAATTAAAAAAATATTTTCTCTGAACATTATCATATAAATATATTCTTATTGCAAAATGTTTGTTTTAAATGTAACTACTACTTAAAAGATAAACCTATTACAAAAGTCCAAAAAAAAACCTAATAATCCTAGATTATTAGTGCCCTAGGCCTTTTTAAAAAAAAATGAAGAATCAATTATAATTTACATTTAAGGTGCTGTAGGCAAAAGATAAACTTTCTTATATGGTCTATAATTTGCTGCGGAGTTAATTTCAGTAAAGTGTTTTCATTAATTTGAAAGCTCTACATTGATCCAATCTTAAGATAAATTATGCAATTTAATGGAAAAGTGGAATGCTTCTGTGATTGGTAGTGAAACTTTTCTAAGCATAAACAATAGACTCGCAATTTCACCCGCCATCATTGTCACCAAACATTGCATCCTTGTCAAACACTGTTGATGTATCCACCTTCCTACTGAAGTCCTTAAAATATTTGTATCAAAGGTTATAGGGGGAGATGTAGGGACAACAATAGAATCTCGAAATGTGACCTGAGAGCTTGATGAGAAGGCTGAGCAAGGCTTTTGTGGGAATTTTTAGGATTATGATGTATTTTCTTTACCTTGCCTAGCCTAGATTGTGGAGGTATTTATAGAGAAAATAGTTGAAGAATTAGGCAAGCAATTGGTACAAAAGGTTAGATTGTTGGGTAAGTGGGGCACAAAAGGTAGAGGATAATTCAATTAATTTAATGCTGAGTAATATAGTGGTAGCTGGGAAAGGTGGTGATGGTGTGCTGTTTGTCCTCTTATGGTAATTAAGATCCCAGGTGAGGACTGACATTCTCAGGATTTGCCTTTTATTATCAAGAAGGGAAAGATTCTACAGATGCAATAATTTGGTTTAGGCCTATCCTAGCACAAATGGCTAAGTGAGGTTCCGGGAAGATTGGCAGTCCCTTTGCTTGCTTTAGCTTGGAAGGCCCATGGTGTGGAGGGCTAGATGTGATATGTCTGCCTCCTGCGTTTTAAAGGTAAGGTCTTTCTTTTAATCCTATCATACCCTACAAAATGGGATTCCAAATGCAATCGGAGGAAAAAGAGGGCGTCTGCTCCCCATGACCAAGTTAATCCTTATCCTTAGATTGGATGGACGCGTACTGGCTTATTGCTTTTATGAAACCCTATCCATTCAGGTCCATACGGTGTAAAACAGTTTGACCAAGATGTTAGTTAGCGAACCATGAACCTCCTTCCTGAGCCGAGATTGTGTTATGTTTTGTTTTGGCATCCTTTTGAAGCCACCGCATATATAAGGCGGTTATGTTCCGCGTCTTTTTGGTGCTAGTTTTCAGTCGATTGAATTTGGCTGCGTCGTTTTTTGTAGCCTCACAATTCAGGGTAGGAATAGTTTTAAAATTAGAAGAAAAAGTTCCCAAAATTTTGTTAAATCTCAGCAAATGTGGGATATTTTTCTCTTTATACATTAAAAACTAGGATTATAAATTTATAAACTGAAGTAGTGGACTACACATTTTTTCTTTTATAACAAACTTTTAAATAATATACTTTTAAATAATATATGTATGTATGTATGACTAAAAAAAATTCTATTTTCATCTTTGTAACATTGAATATGTATCAATTTTGTCCTCTAAGACATGTTAGTATTATTTTTGCCCTTAACTTTTAAATTCATTTCATGTTTTAAGCCCTTTATTAGTGTGAGTAAGAAAGAGTTAACAATTTTGTTTATTTGGCACCGTTAGAACTAGTGTGAGCTAATAGTGATAAGGCCTTAACAAAGACTACATCAACTTATAACACCCCATGCTTAATTCACTCAAGACAACTATTAGACTTGATTTATTGGTTTAAAAAACTAGTCCAAGTTTCTATATAATCAAACTTGATGCCTTATATATTATACTCAAATATCAAATCTAACAAAGATGGCGCTTTACAATTTTCTCTACTTAAATGGCCTAACGTTCTTGTTAAGCCCAAATAAATCTCATGTCCTAAAATCTGCACCAATGTGTATCTCTGATGAGTGCTCTAATACTCTTTGTAATGCTCCAGGCCTAACTATAAGCTTGATTCACTAGCCTAAAAGATTAGTCCAAGTTATGTAAGCAATTAAACTTGGTGCCTTATATATCATAATTAACTTTCAAATCTAATTGATGCAAGGCTTTACAAATCTTTCCCACTCAAACGGCCTAACATTCTCATTAAGCCCATTAAATCTCATGGCTTAAGATTCACATTAGCCAAGATATATAGTCAGCCAGGGCTCTAATACCATTTGTCATGCTCAAAGCCTAACTAACTTAAGATAACTATTAAACTTAATCCACTAGCCTTCCAATTGCCTAGGTTGTAAAACTCCACATTGATTTGATTTAAGAACAAAGTATAGTATATAAAGCACCAAGTTTGACAATTTTAGATAACCTAGATTAATCTTTTAAGCCAGTGAATTAGGTCTCTAGATTATCGTGGGTTAGATAGTTTGACTTGGGCTAGTCAGGCTTAGAGCATGACATAAACTACCACACCAAAAAACTTCCATTATCATGGGATGGAAAAACTTAATGGCTTAAATGAGTTGGCGCCATTAGTTTCCTCTCTCCATTTTCAATGGCAATTTCAAATTGAGAATGCTTCCAACTACAAAAACTTACTTCTAAATGCAAATTATCCTCATCCTATTTTTAAAACACACCTTCATTATTTACAAAATGATATTTCAAGTTAAAGTTGAAACTTAATTAAGAATATGTTGCCAAATTTATGAACTGGATGACTAAATTTCTTGATTTTTTTGGGCTTTGATGAAGAAAAATTATTGTTACATGACAAAAGTATGTAAATTTCATTTGTTTTTAGAAAAGGCAAGTTGTTGGCAAAGTAGTTAGAAGCAATCAACATTGACATTTTAAACTACAAGTGGCCTAGGGAACAAAGTAAACATAAACTACATCACATATGAATAAACTATACTTTTATCTGATAATGATGACGATGATGATCATAATAATAATAATAATAATTGTACAATATAAAATCTTAGGTGGAAAGAAAGATATCCTATTAAGTCTTTGTAATTAATGTTTAGTATGCATGTACATTCAAATGGGAAAGCATGTATACCTTAAATAATGACAACAAGTTTTAAAAGTGGAATGAAGTTAACCAGTATTTGAAAGCAAGATTTTGTATTTGGAATATTCTCAATTTGCAAAATATCATTGAAAATGCAAAGGAAAACCAATGATATCATTTAAGCTTAATTAGCCATTAAATTTTTCTATCCTTGACAATGGAGGGACTAAAAATTGAAACAAGGTTAATTTTCAGGGAACAAAATTAATACTAACTTTTAGTAAATAACGAAACTGATAGAATCTCTATCTTATAATTATCAAAATTGATATTTTGTCTTTTGATGTAAAGGCTGACAACCTTTCACAAAGTCAGATTACAATTTAATGGCCTACATCATCTCTGATGGCACAAAAATAAGTGAAGTTGTTAATTTTTTCTAACTCAGACTAACGAAGGAATAAATGGAATGAATTTAAGAGTCGAACAAAATCGATACTAATTTTTAAAGGAAGAATTTGATACAAACTCAATTACAATAACGAAAATGGAGTTTCGGTCAATATAAAGTAACTAGTGATTAACTACCCTCTCGTTTGTGGAGACTCAGATTCCATAATCTTTTATCAAAACAGAACTTTGACCAGAATGTTGTCTTTACTTGTCTTTCTCTGAATTCCAACGTCAAAAGTCCCATAAATTTCCACCAGAAACTTGTCACTGGACACAAATCTCATTGGCTTCGTATATGTAGTTTTGCTGTAAATGGAGTTCTTCAACAGTGACAGAAGATTTGGGCTTGCTCCTCACATGTTCTTATCTGCTATAATATTATCAATGAAGTGGATCAAACAGAAATTTAAATAAATTAATGAAAACTTTTCTATAGAGTAATTTTGTTTATTTATTCCTTAATTATTTAGTTTCACTCATTTAATAGTTGCTAGAATTTGAATGGATGGACTGATGACTAAGTGTGGAACCTGTAGTTTAAATCAAATTCCGTCACACACACACACATAAAATGAGACTAAAAGAATCAAAATATATGTAATTAACATTACTTCTACATTATTTCCACTTACCATGGACTACGAGGTGAGTTTCGAAGAGAAAATAACTCCATAGCAAATTAAACAAATTAAAGCATAAAAAGGTTAATGAATATTTTCATCAAATAACCTACTTTTAAATTTCAAAATAAGTAAGCTTTTTTTTATAATAATAGTAGTAATTAAACCATTAAATACACACATTCAAAGATTAGGAATTGAACTTCTAATATAATAAAAAAATATAAAACTTTCAAAAAAATATTGAATATCATTTAAGCTTGATGTTTTCAGCTTCAAACTAAATAAATTAATAAAGGAACAGTGATACAAAAATAAAAAATACCATATTAATTGAAGAGTAAGGATAGAGATAAAATCCCAAAAAAAATCAGTAGAGAAAAAATTAAATCAAAATCTTTTAATCTATTATTTTCATGTCTTTAATTAAAGATGGAGAAACTATTAGTCTTCTCGATTTATCGCACAACATACTAAAAGCGATCTTACTCTAGTATCAAAGACTTTCCGAAAGATTTCCTCTATACTCAAATTATAACATTTGTGCTTAGTCCAACTTAATTAACAACGATTAACCCTATAATTTTTAATATCTTAAAAATTAAAAAATTAAAATTTTAATATAAGTGAGTCTCACAAAATTGACAAATAAATAATAAAATTGATAATTACCACCCTTATTAAATGAAATTAAAAATATATGTTATGATTAGGACATCTAACAATTTCCCTCACCTCCCCTATGTAATAAAAACAATATTAGGAGGGAAAAAAAAGAGCAAGAAGTCGAGAGTTTTGATTGAAGAAGCTTATTTCGAGCTCCCTTCACTCCAATAACAAAAAGATCAAGGCAACCTCATCTCTTAGCTCATGCAAACCTTTGAGCTACGCATTTTCTTTTTGCATGTATGTTTGATGCGAAGCCAGGGGTATCCATGAACTAACAGCTGAAGTCCACCATCACTTCCTTTCAGACATGAAGCGAAGAGAGCTCCAACTTGGATTCAACACCCAAAACCCTGATGGAATTAAGAGAGAAGGGCTTGTGATGCTATGGCTTACATGCCAATCTTCAGCTTATATAGGCTCGGAAAGAAGAACCATATATGTCATCATACGTAATGAATTCAATGATTTTAATATATATTATTAGGAGAAATCCCATAATGGAATCTTGATGCCCATGGATTGGCATATTATAGTAACCTTTGCAACATCGGTTGCTTTTTCAGGTTTTTACTTTTTTTTATATATCTTAAAAAATGCCAATTTTGGTTTTATTTCTTATAATTGTATTTAGGGGAGGGAATCTAAATCCTAAAATTGAAAGTATAAATACAAGTATGAATTTTTTTAGTGATGGTCTAAGAGTAGAAAGAATGAGCAATTTAAATAAAATATTTTAGCAAGGTATAAAGAGAATTTAATATGTAATATGTAACCCTTTTGATCGGTAAAAAATTATATTTACAGGTGATCGTAGAGAGAAAATATATAAAAAAATATATTTATAAAATACAATGTGACAACAATTATCTTAAAAATGGGTAGATTAAGTCTAATCGAATTTATATGAGCCTAAGTTATAAAAATAACCCCTTCCACTACTCTTTGAATTTATATGTTTTGAACAAATAATTGTGTATGATAACCTTGTAGTTGTAAGGATGCAAATCAAACCAACCTAATAAAGCACCGGTTTAAGGAATCTAAGAAAAGAAATGCAAATTTGAATTTTGAGTTCAAAATAAACATGCGAGCCTACATGAACTTAAATCAATGATGTGTTATTCAATTCAAATTTTGGTTAGATGAGTCTCGTTGAGTAAATGCAAAACTCAAACAAGCCTTTGCAAGCCTAAGTTAATATGTAATATATTATAATAATATATAAATAATAAAAACAGATTTTTTTATTGGAGTTTATTCTCAAGTTGAATAATGTATAGCTTAAGCTTAACTCATAAATAAATTAAATTTGACTCGTCAAATATTAAATTTAAATTATTTACTTGATTTTAAATTGTTCACGGATAATTTAACTGGTTTATATACTACTGACATGGTTACCTTGCCTGTTTGGTTTTTAATATATATATATATATATATATATATATATATATATATATATATATATATATATATATATATATATATATATATATAGCTAGGGTTTTTTTTTCTAATTTAGAAAGTGGATTTCCTTTGGCCTACATTTGATGGAGTTTGTGTCACCTAATTGACTCAATTTTCGTTTCTTTTCCAAATCAGATTCTATTGTAGTGGTGGGGGTCAACTTACGTGGAAGTTAATTACCCACTTTTCAATGATTGGATCTTTTGTAATTAAATTTAGAACAGTTTGCGCTCAGATGCAGCATGTCCGGTTGCATCACGATGGAGAAGGAACTTCCTTTTGCACGACAGCTTTATTTTGGACAATTCTCCCTAAGAATAAAACTTTCTAATATATAAATAGTATTAAAATTCACTAGTATTTTCCATTACATTTTAACAGATCAATAATCATGATGGAAAAAATTCTAAAATTATATTAATACTAAAAATTTGATATTTTTTCATATAAATATTATTAATTGTATTAATTTTCTAATTCAACAAATTTTTTTTTCAAAAAGAGCTAATTTCGTAATAAAAATAATTTTCTTTCAAATTAAATAAAATAAGTTGAAATAATAACACATTTAACAATATTTATATAGGAATAGTATTGAATATTTAGTGCAAGCACCACAAGTGTTCTCCATGATGGCATGATAATAATTCTTAAAATTAAAGAAGTAATTTCCTTAATAAAAATTAATATAAAAAATTTTAATATTAGGTAGCTTTAGAAATTGTTCCCTCCATAGATGGTGTTGGCAGAGTATTTTTTTTAACAGTAAGAGTAGTTAAATTATTCAATATACATATATCAAAATTAGAAATTAAATTTTTGAAGTAAAAAACAATTTTTAAAAAAAAATCAAATATTACTTAAACTAAAAATTTTAGATGATGGCAATGTAATCTCAATACAATGTTATTGTGTTTGAATGGAATAAGAACGGAAAAAAGGCTGGTGGAAAGAAAGGTTACATCATGAGAATCTTTTTTATTTTGAAATTTTAATTAACAAAAGAAAAGTGAACCGATCTATGAATAATATTTCTAAAATTTTCTAACACCTGGCCTTAATACTTAATTTTTTTAAATATTCCTTAAGTTTGAAAGTTTTTAGATGAATTACAAGCATTAAAATAAGAGAAATAGAAGTTATCTATTACCCATTCTTTTTTTTTTCTAATTTTGTTATCAACCTTTCTTTTATTCCAAACTTTTATATATATATATATATATATATATATATATATATATATATATATATATATATATATATATATATATATATATATATATATATATAAAATTCCTATATGACCCGGACTCAAGTGGTGAATATGAGTTCCGAATACCCTGTCAATTTAAATAATGTTTTGCTTTATTATTACAGTCTTGCGCCTTATTCAATTTTAAATGATGTGGCATAGGCCATGTCATTCGGAGCCCGAATTCGGTGTTGGCTCTTGGGTCATTTAGCACTGTTGATATATATACATATAAACACGTGTGTTTAGGAGATAAGAAGAAAGGAGAGAGAAAATCAGAAAAAAATGAGAGGTGAAAAGATTGTTAAGAGTTAATTTGGAGATCATTTGATTAATATAGAAAATAGGTTCTAGCTAGAAATTGAATTTTATTAAAAAAAAATTCTCTTGTTAACTTCTTGAAAAGTATTTAAAATTATTTAATTTACACTAAAAAATTAACATTTTTTAATAAATAATTTTTTATATTTTATTTGGTTCATCTTTGAAATTATTAAAAAATATTATTAAGATAATTAACATGCCTTCCAAAATTGAAATATAAAAAAATAAGAAATATCAATAGATTTCAATTATCTTTAATCATCTTTTTTGAAACATATTTCTAATTTTTCTTTCTATAATAATTTTTTAAATTTAATATAAAAATATAATAGGTTTTATAAAAAAATTAAGATGTCTTATATATATATATATATATATATATATATATATATATATATAATATATATATATATATATATATATATATATATATATATATATATATATATATATCTTATATTCTTTTAATATAATTTAAATAAGCAAAAATATTAATTAAATAATTAATTCTATCAAACTCATATAAAAGAAATATATAATTTTTTATTTTTATAATTGAATATAAAAATGATATATTATAAAGATAATAAATATAAAATAATATAACGGATATATATAGTAAATACAATTATATTTAGAATTGAATTTTTATTATAATAATATTTATGATTATATTTATAATTTATATTTATAAAATAATATTTAATATTTATTTTATATAATATTCATTTTATTTATTATATAATTAATAAAATAATTATATTTTATATAATTAATAATTATATTTTTATTTTATAAATAATAAATTTTACTTATTATAATTTTCAAACTATGATAATAAAAAATTAAAGTGGTTATTAATTAAATTAAGTAGGGACAATTTTATATTTCAATTTATAAAAAACATAGCAAGTTTTTTTTATTGAACAAAGTGTGCATAAGTAAATTTATATAATTTGTAGAAAGTAGAACTTTTCAAAAAGTTCTATATCTTTTATTTTGTTAGTTAGTGACTAATTAAACAATTCAAGAATTTGCTACTTTTAAAGAAGTTACATTTCTTGTGCTACTTCTATGAACCAATTGACCTCCTATTTATTTTTAAATAGAAAACTTTTATCCGACCTATATAATTAATAAAATAATAATACTAGAGTTATAGGGGAAAACCTTTTATTATAAAATAATGAATATTATTTTTTACTATACAAGTTAACATGTGATGTGTTGATTAATGATAAAAAATTTTCTTTGTGATCTTAATCTCTTGTAATTATAAATGCAAGTGAACAAGAAATTCTTTTTACTTAAGGATGATTATCCATATCTCAAGAGGATGCTAGAGAATTAGTCTTAGGGTTTGTTTATATTTTAAAAGATATTTTCATTTGAAAATTTTCATTTCTTTATATATAAATAGAGAAGTACCATGCTTATCTATACTTTACGACTAAAAGAAAAGATATCTAAAGTCATAATAGTGGAGAAAAATAACTTTCTCTTTAAAATAGAGGAAGTTATTTTCCACCAAACTTGTTACATTTATTATTGAATGTATAAACTATTTTCTACTATTTTAATATTTTATAACTATCACTAGTATGAATGTATCCTTTAACATTATCCTATTTACATCGGTTCAAGTGAAAACCAACATATATAATGGTGCGATAGCATTTTTGAAAATAAATATAATTTATCACATTGGTGTAAATAAAGATCTAACATTATAAAGACTTATTTTCCAATAAAAGATGAATTATAGCTTAAAGAAACTTAAAATGATAGTTGCATAATAAACCAATATCCAAAAGTTATCACAACTAATTAATATTTGTTATTAGAAAGTGCAAAAAAAAATTTTGTATTTTGGATGTCAGTTGTACTTTAAAATTGATATCTATAAGTTATTTACAAACAATTAATATTTGTATTTATGGTTTCATTAGAAATTATAAAATTATTTATATTTAAAAAATTTGCATGCTTATTTAAAATGTACAATAGCATTCACGATATGAATACTTACAACATCATTTTTTCAATTAATAACTAACTTAAATTGCCTTGTATTGCCTATAAATTCTATCCAAAGTTTCTTTTCTCTTGCATCCCATTTTTCATTTAAGTTTTTCACTCTATAATTTTTCTTTCACTCTATTTTATTTAGGTGGCATATGAGAATAATACCTGATCGATACTATTCAATCATCAAATGTTGAGATGCAAATTGCTATTCTCAAGCTGTCATCCTCTCTTAACCATAACTTGTGTCAAGTTACTAGTTCAAAATAGACAAAGATGGTCTTTTTTCTATATTGTCAACTCAAAGTAAGGAACTAAGGATAAAATATTATTGCTATGGATATGAAAATAAGGGATTGAGAATAAAATATGGTTGCAATAGATATGAAAGTAAAGGACTAAGGATAAAATATGTTTTGAAAATACCATGAAAACAATCACCACCACTTTTTTTCAAAGTCATGAGATCAAAACTTCTACCTTTATGAACCATGTTTCAACTTTTTACCATAAAGACAATCACCATATCTTTTCTTTAAAGTAATCGTAGTTATAAATATTATGTCTTCCTAAGTATCAATGATAATTTTTTTCAAGCAAGAATGTGCATCATCAATGGGACAAATTTCAATATAAGAATATACTACAAAATTTACAAAAAGTTTTTTTCATAGTGATTATATTTAAACTATATTAATAATCTAGTGTTGTATTTGTATAGGTCATTATTAAAAAAATATCAAGATGTAGAAGTTGTATAAAAAAATATAACTAAGCAATGTTGATTATTTATAAAAATTGACATGGTTTAGATTAGATATCATGATGATTTTTTATCATAACTAACATCTAAAGGTATATATATTGTCAACTGACATATAATTAATATTTATAATGTGTCATAAATACTAAATGTTTACCGAATATTATGTTTAGGTGATAGCTATAAATGAATTGCATTTATGAAAAAGTTTAAATAAATGAAACTAAAGATATCTTAATGAATGATAATTATGAAGAAATCTAAATAAATGAAATCAAAAAATGATTACATGAATGACTTTTAGGGAAAAACTTGTAACTTTCATTTTTTTATGGTGACCATCATGTAAATCCATTTCAATTGTTGTAGGAGTTATATAAAAAAATATAACTAAGCAACATCAATTATTTATAAAAATTGACATGGTTTAGATTAGATATCATAATGATTTTTTATCATAACCAACATCAAAAGTTATATACTATCAACTGACATATAATAAATATTTACAACATGTCATAAATACTAAGTGTTTACTAAATATTATGTTTAGGTTATGGGTATAAATGAATAGTATTTATGAACAAATTTAAATAAATAAAATTGAAAATGTCTTAATGAATGATGTTTATGAAGAAATCTAAATAAATGGAATTGAAAATGGTTACATGAATGGCTTATGGTAACCGTTGTGTAAATCCATTTCAATCGTTGTGATAATTCATCAACAAGAACTTATAATGTTGGTTTTTTTTTTTGTGACTATCATGTAAGTTCATTTCAATCATCATGATAGTTCATCAATAATTTACATGATGTTTTAGGTCATTATAGTTGTACATATGGCTAAACTTACAATGTCAATTTTAATAACTCTCCTTATCAACAAATCAATGATCTTTCAAGATAAATTTTCTTTCATTTAAAAAGAGCTTTTAAGTTGAAAGTGTAAATCTTGATATTTTGCATTACCATAGGTATTTGAAAGTTCTTTGAATCCTCAAACTTTCTTACAAGGACTTACACCCCCATCTCAAAAGGAACCCTAAGAGATTTTTAGATGTTCTCAATAGCCTAAGTAATTTTAATATTACAATCCACATTTTTCATCTCAAAAGTTTTTTCTATTGATGGATTTTAAAAACCAATGCTATTTTAAAAACTAATGCTTTAGAAGGTTTTTAAAATCGATCAAAGTTCCTTCTAAAAACTTGTATCTACACTTTAACTATAAATATAGAAATTCTACAAAGCATTTGTAAGAATTTTAAATAAAAATTCTTCCAAAATTATTTATAAAATACTTATGTTCAAATACTTGTGTTCATGGTTGAAATGCAAACACAAATCCTTGGAAGAAACTTAAAGAGATTCCAATTCTTTGTTAATATTAAATACTATGTTCTACATCCTTCATTTCATTTTAGAAGTAATCTCTTATGGTCATAAGGATCACATCAAACCACAATTATTTTCTACACTTAAATAGATAGTCATGAGCATAAAATATCCATAGTTTGATATGATTATCGTAATCATAAGATTAGAAACATTTCAAATTATATAACATTGATGGCATGTTTTATCCTTATATACCACTTGATACTCATGCTTGATTACTTTATTTGTTATAAGCCTTTAGTGCTCTTTATGTTTCAATGCAAAAATTAACATGTTTTTTACTTTGTGTTGTTGTCAAACTTTGATACATACAGAGTAAGCGGCATAACCATTCTCACATTGAAAAATAAGAACACGCAAAGCCTCATAGCAAATAAAACAATCAAGCACTTCAATTCCATGTTGATTTTACTATATAACTAATATGGAAAAGTAAATTTATCATTATGCTTAAGACATCAATTCTATTATAAAATTAATGTGAAATACTTAAAAGATGTCATTTATCTATCCTTAAAAATTGTGAAAATGAAGCAAGAGTCAAAATTAGTAATCTGTTCTGAGCCCTAAATTGTAGATATATTATAAAAAAAGTGTCTTATAAAGTGATTAACTAATTAATTTTCCTTTATTAGCAAGAAATTCACTAAAATTTCTTTACATAAAAGATTAACTTTTGCTCGAGTTTAACTATTTGTTCACTCTTATTAGCATCTTCTTCTTAACGTTAAAGTTTATTTGATCGCATCATTTCTCCTCTAAACCTAATCAAGAACATTTATTTGTTATGTATTGTATTGACATATTTAAATTTTTTTTGTTTCTAATTTCATTATTTAGGGTTTTAGTTGATATTGGTTTCTTAAAGAAAAGGTGGTAGATTTCTTCCCCATAAAAGTAAATCAATAGGTATTTTTATAGAAAGGGTTAGGATGATATCAATAATTTAAACAATACATAATACTTCCAAAGTTTAATGCCATAAGTTAGGTAATAAATTTCTCTCCAACAAAAGCATATTGTATTAATGTTTTACCTATAACATCAATTCTAACATCTTTGTACACTTATTTTCCATCAATAGGATTCACAAGTATTTCTATCAATAGTTAAGTCATTAAAAGACAATGTAAATTCTTTTTCAGTATTTAGAGGTATCATTTCTAGTCTTTGCAATATTTACATATTATATGTCTTCTACTATTTGAATCCAAATAAATGTATCATTCTTCATCTTTTTCTAGTTTATTGTATTTAGGATATTAATTATGATCAGGGAAATATTAAGATAGAGTTTGAATGCTATTGTTACTACTTGTATTGTAACAAAAATTGTTAGATTATGTATTTAGGTTTGAATACTACTCTAGGGGTAATAGGATTTAGGAGAATTCTTAAAGATTTTAAAAAAATCCAGTAAATAATATCAATTACTTTATAAATCCATTGTTCTATTACATATTCAACGTCTATTATTTAAGAATAACCATTGTCTTATTTTAATTATTGAAATAATATATTTCAACTAATCACATCAATTTTATTGTAAAGTATCTAACTTTAGTATGGGTATTCAATGTTGGTTCTATAATCAACTATAAATGTATTGGATAAACAATAATGCTTGTATATATGTTGAGTGGTAACCAACACAGAATATGTTAAACAATTGATGTTAAATGAATTTTCTATAGTAATGTATATTCCTACGCAAGACATTTTTTGTCAAAACAAATGAAGTCTTCATCTTTTATTATTATTTTATCCTTAATATAAAATTTTAAATGGAGAGATTATGACATAATATTAATTATATCCTTTTTCATTCTCTCTAATACAAACTAACATATGTAACATGAGGGTATTACTCAAGTCTTGGGATCCTAGCTGAGGAAGAGGATAGAACTCATAATATCAAGCTATCTAAAATAGGCCTACAACATCGCATTTGATGTTTGCGGATATGATACGATTGTTTTTCTTCGAGAAAATATGTGGGAAGCTATGTATTTGTGAAATATTTTTGAACTCTACAGGGGCTTGTCTAGTTAAAAAGTAAATTTTGAAAAATCTGGAGTTTTCTTCTAAAAAAAATGTCTTAAAAAGGCCCTAGCAAGAGCTAATTGATATTTTGAGTATGATTAATCAGAAAAGAGGCAAAATACTTTGGAATACCATTATTCTTATCAAAGGCAAAAATAAAGAATTTTAGGTTCTTGATTGACAAAGTATAACATAGATTAGCGGGGTGGAAGCGAAATTTGTTGTCTTGGGCAGGTCGATATGCGATGATTAATTCAATTCTTCAACAGATTCCAACATGTACGATGCCAGTGCTTAAGGTGCCTGCATCAATGTGTGAGAGAATATATTAGGGAGGAATTTTTGTTGGAATGTGGATAAAGAAAAATCCCATTATTTCTGTCCAAAGTCATGGCAATTTTTTTGTCAGCCAAAGGCATTAGAAAGCCTCAGATTCAAGCAGTTTCAACACATTAATGATGCTATGTTATCCAAGCTGACTTAGAAGGTAGAAATGGAGAGGAATGCTCATCGGGTGAAGTGCTTTTGGGACAAGTATGTTAAATCTCTTAATTTTGTGGATAGTGAGGATTGTGAAGGATCATAGGCATGGAAAGGTAGTCAACTAAGAAAGCAGGTTATTTTTCATGGAAGATGCTATATTATGGGGTCAGCGAGGTCATTAAGAGCTTTAATTAACTTTAGGGGTGTTTAACAGGCCTTCAGCTCACGAATTTGGCAAATTAATCTGTAGATTTTTAGGGATCGGGCTTGCTAAAAATAAATCTGCAAAAATGCAAACTTAAATAAATTTAGCTTGTGCAAACTAGATCTACGCTAGCCACAGACTAAACCCATTTATCAAATAAAGTCCACAGATTTTACAAATTGGGATGCAAATTAAATTAAGCAAAATAGGCTCACATAAAATACAAAACGTAATGGATTGGGTTTAAACAAGCCCCAACCCGGACCATCCAACCTGACTTATTAAGCGCCCATAGTTGACCTATAAGTACCAAACTCTCCAAATTTATTCCCCAATTGAGATTGCAGTAATGCCTAATCGTCTGAATTGATGAATGGGAATCTCACGGCCTCGAATCAGCAGTTACCATCAAAATTTTTCATTCATGATGACGTATTCAAGATTCGTACGTTACACATAAAGGAAGGTAACGTAGACTTAATGATTTGGGGGTTAAATAGTACGGGGACATTCACTGTAAAATCTGCATAAGGTAGTTTCTCTATAACTGAATTTACATCCAAAAAAAAAAAATGTGGAATCAAATATGAAGAGCAAAAATTAAGGACCGCCATAATATGATTCTTTGGCGGTATGCAAGGGTGCTTTGTCAACTAGAAGCAGCGTGAGTTAGAAAAATCTGGTCTTTGCAGTGGTGATGATGAAGCGAAACTGGGATGCAAGATGCCACTTGGTGCATCGTGGTCTTCGAACTGGTTTGTAGCAACTATCAAACACAATTCTCCATGATTCCTAAAGCTGGTCCAAACCAAATGAAGTGGAACCCACCAGTGGGAGATGTGATCAAATTAAATTCAGATGCTTGTTGGGTAAATGAATTTGGAACAGCTACAATGCTGGCCCCAAATAGTAATGGTGAGATTTTGAGATTCTGGTTTGACAATTTTGAATGTGCTTCATCACTTTTAGTTCAGTGATTAGCCATTCAAAAAGCGATCATGGTTTCATTCAATTTTTAAGGTAAGCTAGTTGAAGTGGAGAGTGATTACAAGATTGTTGTGGATGCCTCGTTAAGCCTGATTGAAATCCTATGAAGAGTTAGTTCTTTGGTTTAGATTGTGAATAAGTTCATGAAGGCTAATTCAAATTTGGCTATAACATGGTGTCCCGGGGAGGCAAATATTCCAGTCCATAAAATTGCAAAGTGGATGGTTCAAAATCTTACGATTGAGTTGGGGTGATTATCTCAAATCCTTCCTGCTTAGGATATTTTTATCCAAGATGCAAATTTGAATGTTTGAAATAGAATAAAGTTTTATATTTTCTTTAAAAAAAAAAAAAGTAAAGTTCTAATAAGGAAAAACTATAGTATAGTTGCTATGCAGTTGTTGATTCAAAAGCTTGTGAGTATTTTGACTAATTCATTTTTTTCAAATAAATAAAAAATAAATCATTCACAAAACTTTAATTAGAGGTAAATACCTAACAATTTAACCCTAGTAATTTATGCAAACTTGAACTTATAACACACAGCTCACTATGTTGTGGTAGTGAAATAATATTTGATACTGTCATTGAGAGTTTACATTTTTTTTTTTTATGTTTTGAATTCAAACTCAAAATTATATATATATATATATATATATATATATATATATATATATATATATATATGTATGTATGTATGTATGTATGTATGTATGTATGTATGTATGTATGTATGTATGTATGTATGTATGTATGTATGTATGTATGTATGTATGTATGTATTAAGTGGGTTATGACTTTTATCATTAAAAAAAAAATTAAAATTGGATCCTCAAAATAAGCCTTAAATTCTAAATTTATGATAAAGTGACTAAAGATAGCAAGTTGATAATAATCCACATAATCTCAAGTCCTTACATAGTGACCACATGAGCATGCTATGCTTTTAATTTCCTTAGTGCTCCACTACGTTAATGGAAAACCTCAAGTAATTGTGTGTTTCCGCATTACCATCACTTTTTTTTTTTTCCTGAATGTTGATATGACTTCCTGTAATTTTTTATATAAAATTTATGATTTTTAATAATATTTTGTAATTATTTTCATAAAATTTACAAGTTCTTTAATACTTTTATATTACAAGAATAATTAATTATATTACAATTACAAAATTTAATTAAGTCTTATGCAAAAATTATAAAATTCTGTGAAAAAATTTCATAACATGAAGCAAATCGAAGCAAGACCTATATTTTAATTTCTTGGTAGAAGGTACCATTCAATCTTACAAATATATATGTACTATATTTGATTATACTTATTTAATTAAAATAAGTTGGAATCATTGTTCCTCAGATTAAGCAAGGTGAATGAGATCATCATAAGTTTTCTGATGATCATTTTTTAATTATGTGATTGATGGTAAATATTCTATATTGAATCATATCAAATTTCATATCTTTCGGTGCCTTACAATTTTATATGATTCGAACAAGTTTATTATATTTATTTTATTCTAGTGAAACTATTTATACAATGAAAACTAGTTTTTAAATTTTTATTGTTTAGAAGTTACTCCTCTCATAAAATAAAACTGCTATATATGAACAAGTTTAATCGTATTTATAGCTTTTCTTTGATTATTTTGCTTCAACAGTGAGTGATGGTGCTTTCTCTCTCATTTTCACCGTAGCTAGCTAGCTGTATAGTGTTTTTAGCTAATAAAACTAATTTTAAATAGGTGTTTCAAACTTGGCAATTAAATAGCCCTAAATTTGATCTTAAGAAAAGTCTTTATTAGGAAAAGTTTATCAACTATTACTCTCACTTCAAATAAATATATTAATTTCATATCATAAAAAAATTTGTAAAGATACTGTAAATGTATATATATATGCCCAAGGTAGATTGTATAACTATTTCTCCTTCTTTGTACTTGGGTCATCAACCAAATGGATTTGTTTTTTTTTTTTTATAATAGATATAGACGAAGTCCAAAAATAATATCAGGTAATTCACAATGAATAAGTCCAAAATAACATTAGATAATTATGACAATTGCAATTTTATTATGATTAATAAAATTGAATATAAATATAAAAATGTAATTATTACAGAAAATAATTAAAGAAAAATACGGATGTGATGTTATTTACAATAATAATATTACATATAATATTATAATTGCCAACGCAACTTAAAACTTTAATGACTCCACTAGCTAGCTATGCCAACACAGATCTAGATTATTATATTTCTCTCTATTATTCAAATTAAAAGACAAATCCATTATGTTGCAATTCTAATTATTTCTTTTTACGGGGGAATAGCATATTAAAGCATATTGCTGATGTATCTTATCTTATTTGCTTTAACAAGAGTGGCTAAAAATTCTGTGATGAGACCGAATGCCACTCATATATATATATATATATATACACAAGCTCCAATATCACTTAATGAGAAGAGCCAATCATCTTCCGCATAAAAATAATTTCTAATCGTGATGTGATTTAAAATAATTAGTACTATTTTTCAATATAAAGATAATTTTAATCCTTCCTAAAATATAAATTGTATGATTTTAATTTTATTAATTTAAAATAATCTATAATTGATATTTTCAAATATGTAATTAGTGTAATTTTTTACCCTTCTGTTTAATTTTTATGAGTATCTTTATATCGCAAAATCATTTTCACCAAATGTTTCTCCCATATTTTTTTGACATGACTATTTTTACAAATATGAACTGAAATCTTTGTCTTATTATTGAAAATTTTAAATAAAATTAATAAATTATGTATAAATTTTTAGATTTATTGTCTTTTAAATCTTAAAAAATGTGAATTATCTAAAAAAATAATGCAATGAGTGCTTAAAAATTAAACATAAGTTAATAAAAATTGATAGAAATTAAATAGAAGGATTAAAATTGTACTAATTAAATATTTAAATGATCAAAATAAATTATTTTAAATTTAAATTAGAGGGATTAAAATTGAATGATTTGTATTTTACATGATCAAAATTACATTTAAACTTTTTTTTTTACATTTTAACAAATTAAATATCGGATATCATGATTGAGTGTATCATAAAATTTAGAAATAATTTTATAATTTATTAAAAATAATAAGAATATTAAAAATATCAACATCAATCTTACGATATAATTAGAGATATTTGGATTGAGATCATAAAAAATTAAGAATCATACAATGTATACTTCCGGAAGTCCTGTCACATTCATTACCAATTCAAAACAAAAGCAAGCAACATTATTTTAAATTGCAAAAACAGCCACAAATAACAAATTCTATTTGCATGAAATGGAAGTGGATTTGCTGGCCCAATGCTTCCTTGGTAGTGGGAGGTGGGACAAATTTGCATGTGAAGCAGTCTTTGGTTAACAGTGTGATTCTACATCTCCCATTATTTGGCAGTGGAAAGAACCATTCTATATTTTAATAAGCACCAAGTTAAATTAATTTCTACTTTATGTTTTCTAATCTTTCTTATGGAACCTTCTGGGAGATGGATTAGAAAATGAAAAATATTATAGACACTGAAAATGGATTTCAAAATAGTATTTCAAATTTATTATATTTATTAAATATATATATATATTATAAATTTATCTTATTATCCTATATTTAATAAAAATCTTTGATTTCAATTCAAAATCTAATTTTGAATACCATTTTTAGTGATTGTAATGTTACTATTGAAAAATTATGTGTAGTTGTGATAGATAATGAACACAGTTCACTTACACGGATAGTTTCAAACCACGCGGGGGAAAATTCGAATATATATAATAAATAAACGAAGATTCTTATTTTGTTAGAAAGATTATATTCTCAATTTTATTATAATATCAAAATTATAATATTATTTCTATTTATATTTTGAGCAATAAAATGATTAAACATCTTTATCTTTTTTCATAAAAAGAAATATCGTAATTAGGTGATTGTTAAAGCTCCGAAGGTGATTTTCCTTACTTAGCTAAAATACAAAAATTGATAGTATTGAAATTTTTAATTATGTAATAAAATTAAAAATATTTACCAACAAAAATGAGATAAATACAAAGTTAAAGAAGGAAGTATATTGATCCTCAAAATCAAATCTCTAATATGCTTTTGGGTTTATTTTTCTTTTAGTGGTATAAAAATTTCCATTTAATTAAGGAGTATATTAGAATGTCTCACGTAAATATCTTCATCGTTTATATCTCTTTTTTATTTGTCTATAAACTATATATTAAATACTGCTCTCTCAAGAATCTCTTCCAGATCAAATTACAATTCCACATAGCAAAATTTATCAATGCTAAAAAACAAAAATAGAGGTAGTATTTACTCAATTTTTTTCTCACAAACTACAATCGTGACATTACCTGTTAATACCAATCCTAACAAGTGAATTGTGTAACATGACATTACCTTCTTCTTCTTTTTTAATGAAAAATCACATTGCCTTTTAATACTAATCCTAACAAGTGAACTATATGTCATGTCTGCGTGTGTAAAAGGATTATCAAGAAATTGAGTGTTGTCAATACAAATCCTCGGAGAGTAGTGATCACTTGCATCAACCCCAGCTATTGTAGATTCACTCCAATTGTGCCATGAATTCAAGTTGGAGAGTAGTGGTATTTTAAGTATAGATAGAAATAGAGATATTCTAATACTATTACACCATAAGAAAGATTCTTTCAAAGATTGAACAAATGTCTACAAAACCAAAATGATCAGGTGATTCTCACGCTGCATTTGTTTCATTGAAAAATTCTTTATAAAATATAATTATAAAATATTATGATAGTAAAAAAAATAATTTATATATGTAATATTAGTTAAAAAATTTGATGGAAGAAAACTTCCTCTTTAAAGGAAGAAGTTATTTTTATCCACTATCATGAGTCTAAATATCAATTTTCTAATCACAAAATATAAATGCATATAATATTTCTTCATTTATATAAAAAATAAAATTTTCTTACAAAAAAAAATTTTTAAAAATAAATGTAGCCTCTAGAATATACACTTTGGTCCATGTACCCTTGCAAATCAACTTTAATCGAGTTTCTATGAGTGTATAAGACAAAATTAATAACTTTGTCATTAAAATTATAATGATAAAATTATAAGATATTGGCAAAATGAATAATAAGTTGCATAAAATTGAATTATCATCCTTAAATAATAATTTGTATATACAAATTCATTTCCCACTTCCATCCTCAAATAATATAATTAGAGATGAAATTATGTCATTTAAAAATTATTTTATCAATATAATCATTTTACTAACATCTTGCAATTTTAAACATAAAATTATTAAATTTGTCCAACCCCTTGTTTGGTTGGATGGAAATTAGAGGGTAAAAAAATTTATAAGAAGAAAATGGAGAAAAAAAAAAGTATTTCATGCAATGATGAAATGGGGGGAGAAAGAAATTGGAGGACAAATTTATAATGGAATCCGCTTAATTTTTGTTCTCTCCGTGGATGGAGAAAATTTGGGAGAAAAAATGTATAAAATGAGTTATAAAGCATGATTTCAAATATGTTCATTTTAATTACTTATGTTTTAAAGATAAAAAAACAAGCCCTCTTTCTTTTCTTGTTCAAATATATTGGTTTGTTTCCCATGTTAATTCATCTACTTTTAGTATAACTTATTTGGAACTTTTGTACAATTTTTTATTTTAAATCAAGTAAAAGTAATTAGAAAATATTTTAAAATAGAAAATATATAAAATATTTTATTTAATTTTAGGTGGGTAAATTTTACTTTCTATAATTTTGAAAACTTGAAAATTACCTCTTTAAGTTTATAAAACTTGAAAATAATACTCATTATTTAATTAATCAATTATTTTATTAAATTACATAATTTTTTCATCTACTTTTTAAGCAAGTATCACAAAATTATAATATGTTAATTTATTTCATCATTTTTTCACTCATAATTCTTATATTATATAATTAATAAAAATTATATTATATATATTGAATATTAAATAAATACTTTTAAATGAGTTACAAAATTATGTGTTAAAAATAACAAAATAAAATACTATACTATAATCTTATTATTCTTGTTTAAAAAATTATATAATTTAATAAAATAATTAATTAAGTCGATACTAATTGTTAATTTTAAGTTTTTATAAAGTTAACACAATAAAATTCAACTATTCCAAAATTAAAGGAATATTTTAGACTTTTTCCTTTAAAATTTACAATTAAAATGCATATTTACTTTCATTTATAATAATTTCACAATTTAATTATTTAACTTTATACATATTTATTTGAATAAATAAGTTTTTTATAGTTGAGTTGAGTATTATTGTCATTTAAATACATATAAAATTTCTTTCTTCTCATTTTTCAATTCAACTATATAAGGTGAAATAATTTCTTTCTTATTTTCTTTCTTCTCTACTAAACATATGAAGAAAAAAATCACTTTTTATCTATTTTCTTTCTTTCTTCCCTAACCTTTTTAGAACCAAACAAAGCGTAAATCCTAGGTATGGAGAGAGAATGTGTGTTGCCACAAGGGCTAGAGCTGATAACTAGCCCAATCTAGTCGTTAAACAAGTTAGGCTATGCCCGTTCAATTTTTTTATGGGTCTTCATATTTAAAAAACTAATTTGGTCCATTGCGAATTCAAATTAGCTTGTAGGTTTCTTTTTCTAAGTTTTTTAAAATAAAAATTTTAATTTTAAATAATAAAAAATTAAAATCACTCAATAATATCACATATTTTATTTATAAATTAATCATAATACATTTTGAATTTATATATAACCATAAAAAATATTATATATAAGTTATAAAATATCTATAAAATAAAAATATTTTCTATAAATTATTTATAATACAATCCTATATAATTAAAATTAAAAAATAAGAGTATAATTTTATATTAATTAAAAATATAAGCCTATATAAAATTTAAAAATGTTAAAAAAAAAAAGGGAACTCTTCATAGGCCATCCACCTCATTCGTTGGCCAACCCACGTGAATCACAAACTTTCACAAACTGAATCAATTGTGGCCCGCAAGATTAAATTCTTTAAAATGGAGATCCGAATACTTTAAAATCCACTGGCTAACAAACCAATCCATGGATTTTGACTCAGTTCTAACAATTGCACCATCCGCAGATACTCTAAACCCTGTACATTTCCATAGGCACCCTTGATCCTGTGCAAATCCCTACAACCCCGTTAGGATAAAGAGTCTACCCTATAGATATAACCAACATCCGGTAGGATATATACCCTTCAGTTCAAGGGGCATCTGCATCTCTCAGCCACGACTTGGTAATCAAAACTAGGATATCAGAAAAAATGGGACCTCTAAGAACAAGAAAGACACAGTATTTAATTCAGCTGCCAGTGTTTTGCTGAATTTCATGCCAAAAAATAATTGTTTATATCAATGAACTTACTGAGAACAAGGTTGCAAAAATCCAGAGACTGTAAGGGAGAAGGAGACCCTAGATGAGATTGCTGCAAACCTAAACTTGTGTTACAGAATTCCAAGTTACCCTGGGTGCACAACCATTGAAAAAGATTTTTTTTTTTTTTGTTAGTGACATCCATAGAAATTGATAATTTAGAAAAATTACAAGCATCCTAAAAATTCTCCTTTGAGCAAAATCTTAAATGATATTTTTACATAGTTGTAAAAGATAAGAATATAAATATAATGTTGAATTGTATATGTAAAATTTAAAAATATCTTGTCAAGAAAAATTAGAAAAGTCTCGAGAGTAGACTTGAGAATGTTTATATATAATCAAATTATTAATTTTTGTAATTGGAGATTTCACAACATAAAAGACTTCTAAAGTATATCGATACTTATAATCAAGAATTTATTAATAAAATCACTCATTTCATCATATTTCTAATATACTAGTAGGTATCAAAGCAGGTTGATTCAATAAGTTTGTTCACGCAAGAAAAATAAGGCTACAAGTTAATTCAATTGGTTTGTTCATACAAGTAAAACAACAAAAGGTTGTAGAAACTTCATGCAAGCAAAATAACAAAACACAAGACTGCAAAATAAGTATATTGCAAGAATTCATGACTCTTAAAGAATGAAGAGCATCAAGAATGAAGAAGTCATATGCAATAGTGGCAGCAAGAAGAAGCAACAAGAGTGTAATAGCAAAAGGATACATTCAGCAAGAAGGTCAAAGCTTACATCAAGTAGCAATATGGGTAGAGTTTATGATTTTTCAAAATTACAGAAGAGCGTTGAAAATGATAATTCGAAAAAAAAAACATGAGTCTCCTAGAAATTTTCTTATGTACAAAATCCTAAATGATATTTTTAAACATTCATAATAGATTAAAATGTAATTATCATACTGAATTATATTTATAAACTTTAGAAATATCTAATCAAGAAAAATTGAGAAAGTTTATAGGTTTGAAGAAATCTATATATAATTAAATTATCAACTTTTGTAATTGGAAATCTCACAATATAGAAGACTTTCCAAATACGCCAACACCTATAATCAAGAATTCATCGGTAAAATCAAGCATTTCATCAAATTTCCAATAACACCTCCATCATTCTCAACCAATCAAAACCGAAGAGGTGGAGATAACGTTGGATTAGCCTTGCTCCTTTGGTTGAGAGAAAGGTCAACTTATCACATCTGTATTTAATTAAGGACGTATCATAAATTGGAGCAAAATTGCTGTATCCTTATTGAAGGACACTAGCTTAAGTCATTCATAATTGCCATTTCTATATGGCATTCAAAGTATTACAAGTGGCTTAAAAGGAAAAAAAATCTAGTTCCTCACTTTCTTGCAAATTAGTTAAAGTAGAAAGGTGAAGTCAAGCAGCAATCAAAATGATACAGCAATATCAATGGTCTCCCCAAAGATTCTACATCATCCCTCACTATAAACTATGACCCAAGTTTTCCCACCGCTGACATACAAAACAACTGGATCATCCGTGCCAGTGACAACCCTCCCGATCTCAATATGTGCCACACAGGTTTAATGCATCAATGGGCTTCTTCCAAAGAGAAATTCTTGTATGATCCAACTATGTCACGTATTTTTTGTCATAACTAATAAATAAAGAATAATTGTGACTTCTATTATCTGTTTATTAGTTTTGTAAGATCCATACATATCAAAAATCTAATTTTTTAATTTCTAAGACAATGGAAATTGTAGAAGGTAATAATTGTTCGTCATAAAGCATACAAGAATTTCTCCTTCCAAAGATGTGAAAGTACACGAACGACAACAGCAGACACTGTAGTAGTGCTACTATGCAAAGACCTCTACTATAACAGAGGCAGTCAATCTCATCTGGAGTAATTTGTGCTGTTTTCAAAGCAGATTTGATTAGGTGAAGATTGTGTTGGAGGTGGTGCTGGGTGCTGGGTGCTGGGTGCTGGGTGCTGGGCAGTATCTCTGGGAAGGAACCCTGGCCGGGAGGGGTGATGTAGGTGTGACATGGTCTGGACAGAATTGTACCATCCAAGGTCACAACCCCAATGCCAATCTTGTTGGCTGAAACTTCAAACCCAAGGGTAATCATTCTCTTCATTGCTCTTTAACCTTTGAATATAACTTTGCTGCACTCACAAGATAATTTAAGTAAAAATATTATTCTAGCCTTCCTAATCCCATGATTATCATACATAAAGACATGAATTTTTTCAGAAGGTAATACATCTGAGTAAAGACTAGCAATAACGAAAAACAGGATGTAACCAGTAATTGATAAAAAGAAACATACTTTTCCGAAGATAATAAAACCACACTTAGATGTTTGAATTAGTTATCAAGTTCCTATGATAAATAAAACCAAAATATTTCATAATTCAAAATAATATTCAAAATCCTCAGCTTCAGTAGTCATACTATTTTTGTCTTGGTTAACAAAATTATGTGGTAAAAAAAAACAGAGCCACTTCTGCATTTATCTTTATCAATGGAATAGAATCTCATTTTTATCAGCTCAGAACTAAAAGCTGTGATACTTGAAGGAAACTAGCTTTGCCAATCACCTATATAAAGAGAGGATCATACAAATGGTGGGTTTTTTAGGGGCGGCTTTAGGAGCTCTCAACCATAGATTGCTAATGAAAGAATTATGATGAGAGTAGAATATTGCAAAATAAGCAGATGAAGAGAAAAATTAGATTCTTTTTGCTGCTGCACATTCAGCTAGATGTGCTGTAAGCCTGTAACTATAAGTTCATAAGCAAAGTTAATTCCTTGAGGTGCATAGAACGTGAGGCAAGAAGGGAAGGAATCAAAAAGAATTATTTTAACAAATCCAAATTTAGAAATTTGCGGGTCACACTTATCTAGGCAACAGAAAATATTGAAGGACACATAACACACCCAAGCAATGCTAGAATTGTCCACAAAACATCCATAATATTAATATTTGAGAAAAGAGAAATTCAAGTACATTAATTGGGTCGAATTGCAGTCTTTCAGAAGTGGTAAGCATCAAATTTCAGAGACACAGAACCAATTCAATTCTTCTATTGAAAGTATATCCCCTTCTCAGTCAATTAACAAGACGAAGAAGTGGCCGACTGGGTAAGGATGATTAATTTCTGTGTGAGCAACTCTACAATGCTCAATAGCCGCAGTAGCATGATGGCATTTAAATGAAAATTTCAACTAATCCCTCCACGTTCTTCTCTTAGCATAATTTACCCATCGCCAGAATCTTATTACAAAACAAACTTTCATGGAACTCTCATCACTATTTGTGTGAGAGGGGACTTAAATGTTAGTCGCACAGATAAGCAACCAAATCAAGACCCGAACAATCATTTTCTTAAATGTACTCCGCTTTCCATTATATCACCTAAATCAGTCTATCATTATAAAGAGTTGGCCCAGTGGTGGGTAGGCACCATCGGTGTCTCTCAAGCGTATGTGTGTAAGCAAATTATAGTAATTACTGAAAGAAATTGCAAAATAACATCAAGTTTAAAGATTAAGCAAACCCTCCATGTTCTTATTTTAGCATGAAATCTCCACACGAAGTCCATAATTTATTAAAAGGTAAGTCTCTATTAGAAAAAAGCTACGTGTAAGCCAATATATTAAAGTTGACGAAAATTTGACACAAAACTTGAGAAAAAGGCAGTTATTTGCTCGTTACAATTTCACTCAAACATTTCATCAAATAGAAGAGCTTATTGTCAAATAATTTTAAAAGGTGTGAAATTTCAAACACAAATACAAGTACTTCAACATGTACATGGACGATTGTTCCAGAAATAGATGGGTGAAAGTGCTCAGTGAGATGTCAGAATTGTTGAAAGTTTCAAGTTTTTTAAAGTAACAATTGAGCTCAAATTAGGTGGGTCAACTCTAACAAACAAAGGTAGTGAGTATTATGGTAAATATGATAAAACTAGATAAAATCCTAGTCCTTTTGCATATTCTTAGAAGAGTGTGGAATTAAAACAAGTTACACCATGTTTGATGAAACAAAACGGAATTGCAAAGAGAAGTAAACTAGACACTTCTGGATATGATAAGGAGCATATTAGCTTATTCTTCATTGCCAAAATTCTTATAGGGATAGTACCTAAAAGACCTTTATATAGTAAAAGGCCTAGTCTAAGGCACCTTCATATTTGAAGTTATAAAACTAGAGTGTTGAAGGAACATACAACTTCACTAGATATGGTAATGAGTATTATGATAGGTCTAATACAACTTCACAAGCAACGATTGAACTTAAATTAGGTGGGTCAACTCTAATAGAGATAGTGAGTATTATGAGAAGTATGATAAAACTAGATAAAATCCTAGTTCTTTTGCGTATTCCTAGAAGAGTGTGGAATAAAAACAAGTTACACCATGTTTGTTGAAACAAAATGGAATTGCAAAGGGAAGTAAATCAAACACTTATGGACATGATAAAGAGCATATTATCTTATTCTTCATTGCCAAAATTCTTATAGGGATAGTACCCAAAAGACCCTTATATGGTAAAAGGCCTAGTCCAAGGCACCTTCATATTTAAAGTTATAAAAATAGAGTGAAGTTATATGTTCCTTCAACAAGGAATGAATATTTTAGTAGGTACTCTAGTGACTTGAGAGGCAATAGATTTTACCATCCAACTCACACAATTAAGTAATTAAATCAAATTAAGTTATCTTCTTTGAGAATAAGTTGGATAGTGAAAGTCAAGTACCGAACTTCGTTGAAGAAAGTACAATTATTCCATTAACTCCTATATTGGTAGAATCATCTTTTGCTATCCCATAAGATAATCTAATGTAGTTGATAGCAGAAGATGTTGATTGAAATGAAATAGTTGAAGAGATTCCTTTGAGGAAATATAATAAAGCTCACAAACCAATAATTCTTAATAATTACCTTGTTTATTTGTAAGAGCATAAGTGTAATGTTAATGACGATCCTGATCTCACAACATTTTCACAGGCAATTTATAATTCAAATTCTTTTAAATGGATGAGTGTTATAAAAGATGAATTAGCCTAGATATATAAAAATGAAGTGTGGATCTAATTGAATTACTTACAAGATGTAAGTCGATTAAGTGCAAATAGGTCCTTAAAACCAAAAAGTATGCTCAATGCAAAATTTAGGATAGACTATAAAGAAACTCTTTTGCTAATTTCAATTAAAGACTCTTTTTGAGTTGTTATAGAAATGGTGGCTCATTTTGATTTAGAGTTACATCAAATAGATATCAAGATAGCCTTCCTAAATGATAACCTATTAGAAATTGTTTATATAAACTAACCAAATAGTTTCTAAGAAAAAGGTAAAAATGCCTAATGTGTAAATTTAAGAAGTCCATATTTAACTTGAAACAAGAATCTAAATAGTGGTACCTCACATTTGATAAAATAGTGACTTTTTTTAGATTCAATGAGAATGATGTAAATCGGTGAATCTATATGCTAAAAAATGTAGGTAATTTTGTAATATTAGTACTATATGTGGATGACATTCTTCTTACTAGCAATGATATGAACCTATTGACTAAGATGAAACAAATGTTGTCAAAATACTTTGATATGAAGAATCTCTAGTATACCTCTTATGTTTTGGGCATAGAGATTCGTCATGACAAATCCCTAGTGTACTTGGATTATATCTCAAAAAATGTACATTGAAAAGGTTCAATATGTTTACGTATTCTCAAGTTTCTATGCCTATTCAAAAAGGTGATATTTTTTCAAACTCCCAATATCCTGAAAATAATGATTAAAAAAATGTCTTATATGCATCAACTATAGATAGCCTAATATATACTTAGGTATGTACACATCCTGATATAATTTATGTTATTAACATACTAGGGAGGTATCAAAATGATCTTAGTCAAAGATATTAAACTACTGCTAAAAGGGTTATAAAGTACTTGTAAGGTATAGAGAGATTACATGTTAACTTACAAGAGTTCTGGATATCTTACAGTTATAAGATACTCAAACTTAAATTTTGCTAGTTATCTAGATAATCATAAATTGATATTTAGATACATTTTTATAATGGTAAAAGGAGTTATGTCATGAAAAAATTTTAAGTAGTCCTTTCTAATAACCTCTATTATAGAAGTAGACTATATTGCATATTATGAAGCTATTTGTATAGTTGTGTGGTTAAGGAACTTTATAACTAGTTTTAATGTTATTGAAAACATCTCAAATGCTTTTAACAATCTATTGTGACTAGAGGTATCAAAATAGATTAAGTTTAACAGATTAGCTTGCAATTGGTATAATTTTATCTAATTTGGGATTGAGATTGATACAGAAAATGATAACAGTGGCTCAACCTAAAAAGGAACTGGGACTAATTAGCCTAATTTGATAAAGGATTAAAACTAGTAAGTGTTAACTTTTCGAATTATTAGGTAAACCAGTTAGCTTAGTAATAGTAGTAAGTAATAAATAAATAATTTTTATATATTTAATTTTTATATAGATATTAAAATAATAATTTTAGTATATTAAAATTATATTTTAATATATATAATATTAAAATTATATATATAAGTAATATTAAATAATTTTTAATATTAAAATTAATAAATATATTTAATATTGTCAATATATATTATATAAAATTATAAAAATAAATAATTGTATTAAAATTTGAATTAGTACTTTAATATTAAATTTTTGAATTATTTAAAAATTTTAAATAAATAATTTTGATATTAATTTTAAATATATTATATAAATATATATAATATAATAAATTATTATTTTTTATTATTATATATAAATTATTATAATTATTTTCATTAATATATCATTTATATAATTATTTATTTATATATTTTTATAATATATAAATTATTAAATATATTTATTTTTATATATAATACTTTGAACTTGATCAATGTGTATTTAATAATATATATTTATTTTATTAAATAAAATAAATATATAATATAAAATAACTATATAAATATATAATATATAATATATATTTATTTTATTATATAAAATAAATATATACCATAAAATAATTATATAATATAAAATTATTGATCAATATAAAATTCAAATTATTTTATTAAATGTAATTTTATTAAATGCAAATTCACTCGTTTACTATATTTTAATAATATATATTTATTTTATTAAATATATTTAATAGTATATATTTATTTTCATATATAATATATACAACTCACTGACATATATAATAAAATTTTAAGTAATAATAATATATAATTATATTTAATAAATAATACTAATAATATGTTTTAATTAATTAATAATATAAAATTAATAATAAATAAATAACTAATATGATGATGATAATAATAATAATAATAATAATAATAAAATATAATTAATTATAAAAACTCACCTGAACCTATTTGGTAAATATCGACCTAAAACTGAGATTAGGAATGGAACTGATATTATAGCAACCTAATCTGATGAAAAAGTATCCTAACCTAGGAGTGGCCCAACATACATTTTTTATCTATTAGGTTAACTTGGTAGGGTTAAGTTAACCTGTTTTATCAAATCTAATTGTGACAATGCTATTATTATGAACTTTTCTTGAAATAACAAAAGTTTTACTTATACAAAATATTTAGATGTGAAGTATCAATTTATGAGAGAAAAGATACATGAGTATATTACTTGTATTAAATATATTTTCATAAATCATATACTCACAGATCTATTAACTAAAGACTTAGTAGTTGAAATTTATCATGACCATGTAATTAATATAGAATCATAAATTTGATTAAGTTTTTTGATGTTTTGTATTAATAGAAATACTTTGATGTAATTGTTTATCTTGAGATGTACATCAATAAAATATTCATAAGAGTTATATTTAATAGGATTATTAACATTATATAGTATATATAGTGTTAATAACCCTATCAAATATAACTGTTATGCACTAATGGATGCTTATAATCTCAATTTAAACCTATAGGTATAATGTCACCAAATTTTTTTCATTAATACATTAAAGTGGCCATAGTTTCTGCATTATGTGGTCTAAATAAGATATTGTTGGAATTTTAATTATAAAATTAAATCTAAATTAAAATCTTATTATGGACCATTTAATACTAAAATGAAAATATATTAATTTGAGTTAATTACCCATTAGAGATGATAATAATTAAGCAGAATTTATGATAATAATTCTCAAAAATTGAAGAAGTAAAATCCAAGTATGAGTCATTTTCTACCTAGTTTAGTAATTCTATAAATACAATGTCCCTACTCACAATACCCTACGGTAAACTAAATACTATCCCATACAATGTTTAGAGAGTGTATCCCAAAGTCATTGAAAAGCTAGAGTTCCATAAAAGGAGTAGACATATACGTAGAAGATTAGAGAATCAGTTAGTCTTCTTTATACAATATTGTTCATAATAATCGTAAGTAATTCATGCTATTTTTACAAAATTTGATTGGGTGATTTCATGTGAAATTACAACATTGAATTCCATGGTTAATTTTGGAATTAGAACTGTTGGTGTCTATCATTACTTTGTTAAGGAATGTAGTGGTGTTAAGCATGCAATTTTTCTCTTTGAATTTCTACAATTATAAGCATAAAGAATAGATGAGGTCAATGGAAGAAGGTGACTCACGAAGTTTGGTCGATTATTTTAAGAATAGGGTAAGTAAAGAATGTTGCATGTATTATTGGGATGTTCAGCTAGATTAACATGGAAAAATGGTGAACTTTTTTTTGCCGATGAAAGACGTAGAGTTGATTTGGATTGTTTTGGAGATGTGTTAATTTTTGACATTGCATACCAAAGAAAAATATCTCTTCTTCAAATAATAAATATCAAGTAATTAGATTAATCAAAATAACTTAGTAAAACACATGAATAATTTAATATAGAAAATTTCAAACTCTTGGAAAAAATAATAGATAAAAAAAAATTTATTATATCATAAAAAATTATAGAATAATACGTATAAAAATTTTGAATCATAACCTCACAACTTTTTAATCATTATCCTTATATTTTTTACAAATTTTTATGAGAGTTCTTACATAACCCCCACCAGTATTCACCTCACATATTTTTCATATCTCAAATTCTTGGCTAACATAAATATTTATATAAAAAAACACTTATTTGATAAGAAATCTTAATCCTATTCTAATACAAAATCCTAATTTAAATAGAAAGATAACTTACAATAGCAAACAATCATAAATTGATAACAATTAGAATTTAGGTCAAATCCAATACAAATAAATAAATACAATGTCATATGTGCACCATTTGTTTTTGTTAACCACAATTAGAATAAGGTAATATTTGAGTGCGCATTTGTATTAGATAAAACAATTTCAATTTCAAATTATGAGTAGTTGCTTCATACTTTTTTAAAGTCAATGGGTGGCTAAGCACCAAAGAATATTTTTACTGATCTAGATCGAATTATGTCAAGTACAATTCAGAATGTATTGCCTAGTACTCACCATTGCTCATCCATATTGCACGTAGTAGAAAATGCTCCTTGTCAATTGGGAAACTTGGGCTCAAATCCAGGATTTTGTTCAGTGAATGAATTCTAAGTTGTGATTCTGAAGAGGAATTTGAGGAGAGATGGGATAAAATAACCATCGATTATGATGTTGGCAATAACAAGTGGCTGAACAACTTGTTCAGGATCCGCCAGAAGTGGTGCACAACTTTAAATAGGACACTTTCGACAGGGGAATCAAGGCTTCTGAAAGTAGTGAGTGCAAAAAACGTGTTTGATGAAATGTCTGCGCTGGTATACCTCAGTGACAGAATTTGAGCAATTGGTTGATAGATGGAAAAGAAAAGAGGCAGAAAAAGATCTCCATTGCCATCAAATTACCCCTCCATGTGCTATACCAGAGAGCACCGTCTTGAAGCATGCATCAAAGCAATATATACATGATTTAGGTAAGTTTTTTGAGCAAGAATATCCTAAAGGTACTGGTACACAGCACTTCCAAGAATCCTGTTTAGCCTGCTTGTTTCATAAGTTTGAATTGATTCAACAAGACATGGTTAGAGAGTATTGCTACTTTGCTCTCCTGCTTTGGCTGTTCTTTTCTCAAAAAATGTGGCTGAAATTCCAAGCATATATTACTTGAATGGGTGGACTGTGGATGCAAGAAACTCTGTACAAATAAGGGGCAAGTGGCAAGGAGTCTGATACAATGTTCAGGGGTCGTGCAATGAAATATGCTTACAAACTAGCGATGATGAATCGAGAGCAACAGGAAGCAAGAAAAGTGCTAAGGGATGGTTTAGATAATATCAGTAAATCACTACAGCCATTGGTGGAGAAAAATAGTTTGAATAGTAATTCTATAGTAATAGATAATGGATGTGATTAAGTTATTGATAAAATTGAGCAATCTCCCACAATAGTAGGGTTTCAAATTCAAGGTTGATGGCTTTGGCAAAAGCAAAGGGGGCTAGCAGTGGTCCCAATCCTTCTAAATATCTTGATATCTCCATTTTTATGTATAATAATATTGGATAGGCCTCCCTAAAAAGTATTCTGCAAAGATTTTAATGCTCAATCCTGTCACGTGAAAAATTCTAGTTCCACTACTTGTAAGGACTTTCTAAGAAGTTTAAGAAATCTTTCAAAGGCAAGAAGAAGAGTTCAAATATTACTGATATATTTTCAATATTTACTAGTTTTTTACTAAACTTTCTTTTATATAGTCTTGATGAACTGAGAATGTGTATCGGACTATTTTTTTATGCACTATCACTAAACTATATCTTTTTATCACAGCCAAAAAAACTATTGAAACATCTTTATTGCAGCATGACATTTTCTTGTTTGTTGATAGTGTAAAGAATTTTGTACTAACAGTGCATCAATTGTAAGCTCAACATTTTTTATGGTACTCAAAATACGATATTTTGTTACTGAATGTTACTGCTCTAAATTTTTGATCCAGGAAAATTGAAGTAAGGACCTCCATCAATTACATCTAGTACTGTTGCAACTCTGCAGCCACTGGCCCTCCCTCACTTTTCAATTCCAGCCCAAGCAGCTCCATCAATTATAACTGATACTCTTGCAGTTTTGCCTTCAATGGTCCCCTTTTCTGTGTTAACACAACCACCATTACCAAATCTTTTTCAAGTATTTTGTATTATGATTTTTTTCTACTTTATGAGAGATGATATATTTTCCACAATAACACATGGGCTGTAATGTTTCATTCACAGGGGTATCCCCTTTATGCTTGCACTCCTCATATGTCTCCCTTACCAATAATCTGCCATCCTAAATAATTCTGCAGGTAAATTATATTTGATCATTGCATAGTTGAATTTATAGTTTTATATAATTTGAAATTTGTCTGTCCAATTGTTGGGGTGTTCACTCTTGAGGATGCTGTCCTTCTAGGCTAATGAATAAAATTTCTTTCCCCCCAAAAGAAGAGAAAGATAAAAAAATAAAAAAAAATAAAAAACCAACAACAACGACAACAAGGCAGAACTAGAAATTTTCTTGGAATTCATCGAGGTTTTGTGGTATATTTTCCATTATTAACTACATTGTTGCAAGAAATTTGGGTGCAAAAACTATTACGTCTTTAGAGACAACGGGAAGGCAGTCAATTTATGCTTGGTCACTCAACCTGAAGTGCAGAGAAGTTTTTGTATGTTTGAGTCAAATACATGTTTACTCGTGTCTAGTAGACACAAATCATTTGTATCGTTGCGCAGTTTAGAAATTCTAGTTTTGCAATTTCCAAGACATTAATAAAAAAAATTGTATAACTAATTGGCGGACTCAATTTTAGACCTAATAAAAGGCCATAAATTTTATCTTCAAAAATTTGCTTATTGAAAGAAATTTATCATTTACGACCTTTGCTAGTATATAACTTTTTGCTAATATATAACTTCTTTTAACTATAAGGAGGTAAAAAGTTGTGATATGAATTTAAGGAGTACATCACTTATAATTTTATTTTCTTTTTTTAATGATAATTTTTTTTCTTTATGTTAAAACATTTATTGTGAAATATACAATTTAACATGTTACACTTCATCTCTAAAAAATTTTGCTCAAATTTTAACCGCCTGAAATACTTAAAATATGTTAAATTCGTCATATACTCATTAAACCAATCATGGTACTTATTTTTTTTAGTGTAAATTACATTTATCTTTTTTAAAATTTAATTTAATTACATTCTAAATTCTTTTATTTATATATATACACACTCATCTTCCTCATTCTTCTCAAACATGAGAGGTAAGTATATGTTTAAATAAAAAATTAATATATATTTTTAAAAATAAAAAGATGCGCACATGTAATTACATTAAATATCAAACGAGTTGAGTGTACTTTTCCCGTATTTTTATTTTGTGCTTGCCTCACATATTTGTGATTTTTGTGAAAGGAGTGAACCGATTCTCCCTCGATGCAAGTATGGCAGTGCTCAATGAGAAATTGATGCTATAAATGCTATTAAATTGTCCATAAATATGTTACAGGGCGTTTGATCATTGAGACCAGTTGAAAGTAGCCAATTTTGACAGATCACATCACAATGTACTAAATGTGGAATACCCCAATTACTAGGAGAAAAAATTAAGGATATTGTTCCGATGCATACTTAGATTTTATATCTACTTACGAAGTTTTAACATAAAAGCATTATCTTAGCTAACTACTCCCTTCATCCGTCCGTTCCTTTTCAAATATTATTAAAAATCAATGAAGAAAAATTAAAAAAAGATAATATACAATTTTAATTTTAGGATGTATAAATTATAATTTATTATCATCTATTAAAAATTAACTTATAAGTAAAATTATTAAATACTAATTTAAATAGTAGAAATAATATTTGACAAAAAAAGATAATAAATGCAATCTTAATTTTCTAAAACAACAAATAAATAAAAATAAAATTTTTCTGTAACAATACTTACAAAGGAATTGAGAGTAACATTTTTCTTTAAATAGAAGGGCTGAGAGTCCTAAAAACAAAGAAATTATAAATTATCAGTAGAGTAGAAATCTCAATATCATCAGCAAAAATTAAATTAGTCGATCTACAAAGGCAGTATTCAATTTAGCATATCTCAATTCTTATTGTAAGATGCTAACCAATCTGCACCTTTGTCATCTTCTGCGAAAGAATGATAAATTGAAGCCCTCGCCTCCTGAACTAAGCTCCATACGATGACGGTAGAGAATAGTTCTGTAATTGGTAAAAACATTAAATTAAACAACTAAATTAACCTAAGTAACTAACTTTCATGATGCCTTGCAGATACCCAAAAAGAAAGCTGTACTGGGTAAAAACAACTAAATTAAACAACTTTAATGAGATGTGAAATGTTTATTAAATAAATCTAACAGAAATTATAGAAAAATGCAAAAAATATCTAAATTGCAATCTGTTCTACTTGGGGGGGAGGAGAATAACCCTTTAACAACCATGACCACACCACATCTCAATCCCCAGGCTTTGAATATTTTTTACCATTGTTGGCAAGAGATGGTCCATTGAAAATGAAGTTTGCATAACACTTTATCTGTCACATCTCCACCAAGTAAAACCCACCTTTCAAAAGCAATTAGTGGACCTCATTCCTCCACCCAGACCAAGCCACTGCATAATGCATAGAGCAGACTTCACCCTTTTTCAACTTGAAATGTTATTAAAATCCTGTGTTGTACGGACGATACAAATTATCACCCAACTGTATTGCCAGGCTCATCATACATCAATAGATACCAGACGAAAAGGTTCCATAAAGTCCTCTCAAAGTCATTTAAAGATAGTACAGCTAACTAATATGCATGAAATTATTAATAATATTGCTGTTCGAATAATATGATGGATCTGAATCCTTTCAATCTTCTACTTCATAAATTTCTAGAAAAAATACAATATTCTATTTTGGGAAAAAAGATACATTTCCATATTTATCCTCCTATACTAACCCCCTCGAGTCAAGATCCTAAGATATTGAGTGAATCAATGTTCTACCATAAAAGGGGTAAGTAACAAATATTTTAGTAATATAATGTCCCCCAATATTATCTTAAGGGTTTTGCTCCTCGTTATGTCCGAGAATCGATCCCTAAATATTGAATATGTGTATTAAGTAAATTATTACTCCTACTATTATATATATATATATATATATATAAAAGGACTTAAGTAACCAGATAAAGGCGTTTGAGCACTAAACAACCTTGCCTAGCTAGCTACGTAAGATTCTCATAATCAGCCAACCAGTAGCATATGCCTCAAGATATTCTACCTACAGAATCGAGTCCGGATAATGAAATTCAAAAAGCTCTAAGGAACAGTGTTAAGCAAAAAGAAATTATTCTATCTACATTATGGGAAGTAGATGTTAATTCAGTGATAGTGCCCCTACCAAATTGAGATGCTTTAAGAAATGAGTACCACCCTTGAGTAATTATGGAGCAGATAACTAAACAAATTCCTTCTAGAAACACACAGCAAGTAACAGAAAATGGAAAAAGTAATGCATAAATGGAGAAAAATGGGAAGTAAATAAAAATATATATATATATACCGTTTGGTATTTTCAAATGCTGTTAACAATATCCCACTATCCATGAATAAAAGCTTTATCAGCAAGTACATTTGTATGAACTGCTGGAACACAGCAATCATATTAAATTTAAAAACTCAGGGAACAACAAAGAAAAGGCACCAGAAGCTTTAGCCATATGTGTTAATGACTCATCAGCAGCCGTTGATTTGGTCGTATGATGAATGAATAAGAACAAACTATGGAGAAATTTCAAGCCTGGGCTCAAAGCAAAAGCCAGTAAAAAGCTGCAGGGGAAACCTTTTCGTCACTGGGCATTTCTGCGACCATTTCCATACCTTTTGATTCATGTCAAATGTGAGAAGTGCTGGGGCTCCGTAACTTTGAATATATAATAGATCATCTGTACCACTGCTGGCAAAAACATCATCAAACTCTCCAAACCCTTGAAAGTATTTAGGAGGCATTCGAGCAATCTCATCCCACTTCCTATCATTCAAAACCCAGATACCAATACCTTTTATTATGTCAGTTCGGTCATGTTTACCGATCCCCCCAACCATTACAAGCTTCTCCTTCAAGTTCATCAAACGGCCACATGTTAAAGAGCAAGGTACTTGAATAAAGCTCTTTCTCAAGGTACAATGAGAAGAACGGTTGGAAATATTATAAGCAATTAGAGCGTGGCGGTTTTCAGGTAGGCCAACCCCAGTTGAGTAAACTAAAAAGTATAGCACCCCATTGCATATCACACTTTCATCACCACCTCTCCACCCCATTAAAACCTCTGTCAAAGCAGTCACCCACATCAATTTTTCTGAATTGTATATATGAATTGAGATTTCCCACTGGAAGAAGTTTCCAGGGACTTGTTTTGATTTTAGAATGGCTACAGTGTAGCTGTGTGATATCCTGTTCACAGACAGTGCTAATGCACTGTAATCAGAAAATTTCGAACCTGGGGGCTCCTCAAGCTTCCTGCAGCTTTTGGTAATAGGGTTGCATACATATAACTCGCTTCTAGAGTCATTGTCCATAAAGCAAACCAAGCCACATGATGAAGAAATAAACCAATTAGAATTCATAATGCAGGGAAGTTCAATGCCATACCATTTCCGAAGTATTGGGTCATAAGCATGACCAACAGGTTCATCAGAGCTTGTAAACATAAAATACCAAGGTTTCTGTGACAACACATGTGAAAGATTCCACAAAAACCTTTCTGAAGTAATAATTTCATGCCATCTTTTACACACACACCCTGCTCTGAAGATGCTCACAATTGGGAGATATGCTAGGATGCGCTCCAACAAGTCATCAGGCAAAATCAAGTCCACAGAAACAGTAGTAATTTCTTTATCACCTTCATCACCAACTTCTGAAAAAGAATCAAACTCCACAGTGTCCCTTGAATTGTCATCAAGGCAGTAAGTAATCCATGATGTTTCTCCTGCCATAACTGAGTTGGAAAGAAAGTCCTAACAAGTCATTAAAAGAAAACAGAACAAAAATTCAACTAGTTAATAGGGTGTCTGGGAGCTACGACCATATAAGAAAGATAGAGATGATTCTGCCACCTGGAAGTATACTCTAGAACAGAGATTTTCCTAGGTTGGAAACAAAGGACACATGAAGCAACTAATGAGGGAATGAACAAAAGCATTTTAGTTTAAAAGACTGATATTAATCACACGAAGAACATAAATAGTACAAATACAATATAAATAAGTGAAAGAAAAACAAAGTATCCTGCACATGGTAGATAATCAGGGATGAAAGGGATACAAATACTATGTGACAAACACACATCCAAGACCAACACAAGGAACGTGTAGCTGTAAGTTATTCAAGTTCAATGTATTCTATAACTCCAAGAGTTTAACAAAGGTATGGTAAGAGACTAAGGTACAGAACTTGCTAAAGATGAGAACCTGGACCAGCTACCATGCCAATAGGGAAGATCCTAAAAATGCCTTGCTATTTTATTATAATAATTAAAAAGAGATGCTAATGAGTTGCCATAGCCACAGCCCATAGACGCTTCTTGCAGATTGAAAGGCAAAAAACAAAAACCGAATATTAGATGAAGAAACAAAATTCTTATATAATGTGATGGAAGAATTCAGCAAACAGAAGAAACTTAGCAGATAATCTGATATCCCATATATGGTTATATTCAGCCTCCTAATAGATTACACCAGTAGTACACTCAAAGTCTACATGTTTCTGGGTTTCTCAGAAATTTGATTTTGTGTCAAACAATTAATAAATAAAAAATAAGCATCAGCATAAACCAATCGGGAAATTTTATCAAATAGAACTCAGTAGTCAGTAGTCATAACAAAATTTATACGTAGTGTCCAAAAACCTCCTAATAACACAAAAATAAAAGCAAGCATTGCAACTAATTCCTTAGAAGTAAGAAAATAAGCATTCACAAAGAAAAGAGGAGATGATGTTAAAGCAAACATGTTTCAGCCCAACTTTCCCAGAAAGCCAGTTAATCCAAAAACAATGTCTTTTCTCATCTGACAGAAAACAACTTTCCATCACCTTAGAATCAAACCCTAAGAAGCTTACTGTTTCAAACCAAAAGGCAATACGGGGGAATGAAATCAAATGATGGACACCCATCAAGCAAAAATCCCACCCAGCTAAAACCTGAGAACTAATCAGTAACAGCAATCCTTGACTGATACCATATTCTAGAAGCAAATACAAATCAATGAAGGCAGAGAAATATTCCATAAAAATTACAGCAATTCGTTTGCCTTTTTTTCTTTCCTTTTCAAAACTGGAATAAAAATAAAAACTTTTTAGACCGAAATCCAACCATCACAAACATATATACCTTGTATGAATCCTTCTACACTGTCACTGAGCAAATAGGTCTGAGCAGAGCCAGTAGATTTTTATCAAACACGAAGATGGGTGGGAAAAAGGAGAGATTTTTACAATTAATAATCGAATAAGACCTGCCTCAGAAGCATTGAACTGCTAAGAGAAGAGGGAAATGAGAATGGACTAGATATAATCTTCCTTCCAAAGGAAGAACAATGAAATTTGCTGCTCTAGATTTGGTTGATACACAAGGCCAAACAACACTCTCAGAGAGAGAGAGAGGGGGTGTTTTTTTTTTTTATTTTGTATCTATTCTTTTGGTTTCCTTTTTATACAACAAAAACGACAGGCAGGGAGTGAATTCAGAAGGCGGATTTTCAATGGACATGGTGCTTTTGTGGGGGAGAGAGAAGCGCGTGCTGGCGCGTGCTTTATTTGTTTTGGACGGGTTGAGGTGTCATTCAATAGGAACGAAGGCGACAACATTATGTTTAGGTTTTGGCCGCAATCAATCAATTAAAATATTATATTATTTTACATGATAATAATGCATTCCTCACTTCTAATTATTCATATTTTACGATGCCTTATTTCTTTGCCATCAACGGGGATGAGGGGCGGAAATAAATCAAGTTAAATCAGATTTTTGTATAAATAGATTAAATTTAATTCAAAATTTATTAATTTAGATTTAATTTGTGATTTGTTTATAAAGTAAAATTTTGGCTTAGTCTAATTTATTTATAAAATTTAAGAAATCAGACCTACTTATTTAAGTCTAATTATTAAAATATAAATGAATTTTTGATATACTTATAAATTTAAATATATATATCATAAATAAGTTTTTTAATTAAAAATAATTTTTTGAATAAATAAGGTATTAAATAAAATTTTATCTCTACTTTTATAGAAGTTTTAATAATTCAATGTAACAAATTATAATCATATTTTTTTAAAATGAAAATATAAAATAATATAATAATATAAATTTATCACTTACAAATTCTAAAACTTGAGAACATTGATAATTGAATTAAAAATGAAAAAGAAGAGGAAGATACAATGATAAAAGAAAAGTAATAATTATAATAGAAAAAATTACATTTTACCCCCTTCAATTATGGAATTGTTGGATTTTACCGCCTTTAACTATAAAAATTTAGATTTCACCCTCTTAAACTTTGTAAAACTTAGATTTTACCTTTACCTTTACCTTTACCATTATCAAGTTAAATGTTATAACACTTAGGGACGATTTTATAAAATTTAGCGACGGTTAGAAACCGACACTATTATCGTAGCGATAATTCATAACCACTAGTAAGTGAAAAAAATTTAAAAATTAGTAAAAATAGCAACAGTTTTATCATATTTTACTTAATGATAATTTTCCTAACAAATTTCGTTAAGTTAGTAACGGTAGGAGTAAAATTCAAGTTTTATAAAGTTTAAGAGGGTAAAATTCAAGTTTCGATAGTTAAATGGGATAAAATTCGACAATCCCATAATCGAAGGGGGTAAAATACAATTTTTTTCATTATAATATAACTAATCAATTAATTTAAGTAAACTAGATTAGAATAATATATTAGTTAAATAAGTCAATCTAGGTCAACAAATTAAACTTAAAATTAAATAAGTTAGGTCTATTTAATAAACAGTTCCATATGTCGGCCTATGCTTGATTTGTTTAATAAAAAATTAATTTATCAATTTTTGTCATAAAATTTGTTATAATGAATAGAAAAATACTTTATTTTAAATTTTATTATTAAAAATATAATTACTAAAATATTTAAATTCAAAAAATATTAATAATTGATATTATTTTATTATTTACTAATTAAGGATAATATTGAAATATATAAAATAAAGGAAGACATATGAATATAAAAATGTTATTTTATAAATGATGGAACAGTCAATCTATCACTTTTGTTATGAAATAATGTTCTATCATTTGATAGAACGCTGATTCTATGGGAAATAGGTATTATCATTGTATAATGTCTACTAAAAGAATCTTTTTCATTCCATTATTTTATATCAAACGTGTATTTATAGAGGAATAAATGATTAGATGTACAGATCGCAACAAAAGTGATTCATTATATATACTTTAATATGATATTGGAGTGACTTTCACTTGATAAAAATTAATGAAATATTATTAAAATTTGTAATATTGCAAAGAAATTCAAAAGCTTCCTTTAACTATTAATTTTTTAGATACATTTACAATAAAGAAGTTTTAAATCTAGAATTTTCATTATATTACTAGATCACCACGTATTGATTTAAAATATTCCTTTTGATAATACAAGGGCGGCTCCTATTTCCATTTTTTCACAAAAGTGTTAAACTGGTATAAAATAATATAATTAAATATTAGTTTGCATGAGACTTCAAATTAGTTAATAAGAAACTAATTTAGTGTTTATGTAATTTATAAGTTTTACATCATATTCTACCAAAAAGAATTTTACATCAATTAATTGTTTCTGATATCCTCTTCCTTTTTTTTCCCCCGCTACCCAATGTTTCTTTGTGAGAATCAATTCAACATCTTGAACGGCCATAAAGCTACCAAAACATTAGCGTATGTTAGACTTAATTATCGACATTTGAGAAACTATGCTGAGGGCCCAATATAAACGTTAATTTCTTACATATAAACAAAAAGAAATAGAGTTTGATTAAATAAGTTATTGATATTAACTTTATTATAAGCTTTATTAAAATCACGTAGGATATTGCAAGTTAGTAGAAAAAAAGCTTATCTCAATGAAACTCAAAAAATTATTGCCACCATTATCATCAATTTTATCCCATCATACCTTTCTCACAAAAAAAAAATTGTAATAATTAGCTATGTTTTTAATATATTTGGATATATTTTTATTTTAAAAATTATTCTTATGTTTTATTTTTAAAAAATATTTTTATTTTTGAAAATTATTTTTTATTTTTAGAAATTATTTTTAGATTAAAAAATAAAGAATAAATGATGATCGGTGAAACAAATAATGAAAAGTTTTAATTAATTATAAAATCATCATTAAAAATCATTTAGAATTTATTTATATTTTTTATTTTAAAATTATATATTTAGAATTATAATATTTAGAAATAAATTATAAAAATAATATCAAATAAAAATTTTTATTTTTAAAATAAAATATAAAATTATTTTTAAAAAATAATATATAAACATACCCTACACCTCTAAGAAATGGCTCAAGTTGAATTAAAAAATCTTGCTTAAACTTTCTTCATATAATCATTTTTTTTTATATTTACTTATGCATATATACGTGTATATTTATAAGATAGAAGGTTAATCATAAACATATCCACAAAATTAATTATCCCATTATATTTTTTTTCCTAAGAATAATCAACTAATTTAGAAAGAAAACATACTATCTTCTCTTTATAGTTTTCATTTAAGAATAATCATTCTTTTATAAATAAGAGAATAGTTGTACTCTCATACCCCTCCCCTCAATTTGAACCTTAGCAAATAAATTCTCCATTTGGTATATACTTTATCAAACATCAATAATATTCTAACATCCTTAAAAATATTATAACACTCGAAGTTATTTTAAAATTTCCTTTTGGCATTTTGAATTTGAATTTAAAAAATTAAATGATTCGTTATTCCTATTCTCCCAAAAAAAAATTCTAAACACCATTTCCACAGCCGGTAAATGGTAATCTACTTTTCATCTTCCATTTGCCATTAACTTCATTCTTCTCCTCCCATTTCGAACCCTAAAGAAAATCTATGGGCATGGGTTTTCAATCCATTGGCTGCTTAGGTCATTAAATGGCTCTTTGGATCTTCTTTTACCTAATTGCAATTTGAACTTCTCCTTCTACCATCTTAACATCGTTTTTCATTTTTATTTCTAACTTAATGCAAATGTCGTTTTTTCCCATCCCTCTTTTCCTTCATCATGAACTCATTAACTTCTTTTATTTGATACGCACCAATAACTACATTTTAGCATATGACTACATAAATTATTAAATTCATGTGCCCATTATATTAACTGTTTCATAGTTATTAGTTTTATTATATCTTTTCTTTTTGTGGAAGTTTTGTTACATCCGAGTACGATGCCACTTTAATTACACATTTAAAATATCTTACAGAATTCTCATACTTTAAAGAGAAATGAATATAAAGATATGACATTTTCTCCTCTTTTTTTTTCATATATTATCGAGGGGGAGATTTGAACTTAAAATTTTTAGTATACTATTCAACTTTCTTATCATCATCTAATGGTTTAATATAAAGACATTATATGTAGTAATTTCATTTAATATAAAGACGTTATATGGAGTGATTTCACCATCACTATTATAGATTTATTTTTTAATATCATTTAAAGTGAAAATTAATATATATAATAATGGGTGTTATTTTTATAAATAAGTACAACTTATCATATTAGTTCAAATAAAAAATCAACATTTGAAGAAATACAATAATATTTAAGGCATCATTTTTTTTTAAAGAATCATCTTTTTTTCACAAAACTTTAGATATTAATTTATAAAATAATTTATATCTAAAATTATATAAGTGATGCCATTTTTTAAAATATGAGAACACTTTAAATGTTAGTCCTAAAAAAAGTCACCATATTTTCTTCCCAAAAAGCCTTAAATGTCAATTCATAGAATAATTGACATCTAAAGTTTTATAAATAATATCATTTTTTAAAATACAAGGAGATTTTAGTTGTCAATTCTTAAAAAAATGAGTTCTCTTTTCTTTTTATGAGACTTTATATATCAATTCTTAAAAAAACTGTCATCTTTTCTTCTTATAAGACTTTAAACATTAATTCATTAAATAACTAATATCTAAAATTATGTGAACGATGCCATTTTTAAAAATATGAGGATATTTTAGATGTAGATTCTTACAAAATTTTAGATATCGATTCATTAAATAACTAACATTTAAAGTCATGTGAATAGTAATATTTTTACATTATAAGATAAAGCAATCTTATTTTTTTATCATTATCATTTTCACTCTCCTTGTTCGTTTCTAAACTCCCAAACTTAATCATCATCTCCGTCTAACTCTTTCCAAAAAACACTAAATCTTACTTCATCCTCCACCACATATTAAGGAGCTACCAATGCTCCTTGAACTAATATCAAACATAAAGAAAATTCAGTACATAAGAGTTATCTTTCTTATTTCTATATCTCAAATCTATATCTCTTCTATTTCTTTGATTTTTTTTTTGTGTAAGTCTTTTAAAAGAATTTTGTTTGCATTTCTCTTATATAACTTTTGTGATTATCTCTAAATTTTAAATGTTTATTATATGTTTAATAAAATTTTGTAGTGGAGATTGAAGCTAGCCAAATAAGAATGAGATATGTTTATTACACAAGAGCCATCTTCCTTTAACTAACATTAAGCATAAAGAAAATTCAATACATAAGAGTTATCTTTCTTATTTCTATATCTCAGATTTATGTTTCTTCCATTTCTTTGATTTTTTTTTTGTGTAAGTCTTTTAAAAGAATTTTGTTTGCATTTCCCTTATATAACTTTTGTGATTATCTCTAAGTTTTAAATATTTATTACGTGTTTAATAAAATTTTGTAGTGGAGACTAAAGCTAGCCAAATAATAAAGAGATATGTTTATTACACAAGATTTTAAAAAAACTTTTATTTGTATTTCATTTGTATAACTTTTAAGATTGTATTTATGTTTTAAATACCTATTAAGTGTTTAATAAAATGTTGTAGAAAATTTTAAAATTATCCAACAATGACAAGAGATGGAGAAAAAGTTTTAAAAAAGTCTATGAAAATAGTCATTTTTGGAATTAACATAAGGTTTTGTAAAAGAATAGATATCGAAAAGTTATATAAATTGACATAAAATTTACCCCAAATAAATAATTAATTGTGAAGTTATATTATTTCAATATTTTTAACTCAAAATACATATTTTTTACAAAATATTGGATTTATTCAATTTTTACTATAAATATTCTAACAGGAATATAAAAAACCAAGATTAGAAAAATTATTATGTTTAAAAAAATCGACGTAAATTGTAAAAAAATTAAAATATTTTTAAAAGAAAATACATCCATTTCTTGGCTAAAAAGCCGACATCATTATATATATTTCACATCAATTCCAAAATTGGTGTTGAATATATTAAATATATAACCATGCCTATATATACAACAAGTAATAACCAACATAAAAGGTCTAAAATAACTAACTTGTGAGCACAAATTTGTAATAGTATGTGTACATAACTTTTTTCTATATTATAATTTGGTTCACATGATAATAATGTTGAAATTTTCAATTGGACCTCACCATAATTTATAAATTATTAATTAATGTTAATATAATTTTGGCTTAATAAGTGACTTAAGGTTATAGGTTTTCCATTTAGTACTTAAGTCTAAACTGGATACATAAATATGGATCTTACGATAGGTAAAATCCATAATCCATTAAAACTAAATTATTAAAATGGTCCATACCTCTATAACCTTCACTAAAACTGCATTTATAGCATCAAAATGTAATAAATGAAAATCTTTCTCATAAAGAAACATGTGAGGTTTTAACAGAGGGAGAGTTCCCATTTTCCCTTTCTTTATTTGTGTTTCAAAGAGTAATTTAGAATTTGATTGTTTGTGAATTTTAGAAGCCTCAACCAATTCCTAGAGACTAGAAGCAGTCAATTTTGTAAGAAAATGTCATAACTTTTTAAGCCATGATTGACATGGACCAACCTGGTTAACTAGTTTCCACTAGCCTAATCTAGATCTATTACCTAGTATCAACATATGATTTACCAATAAAGCAATATGATTTACATAAGAGATCAAATTTTTATAATCAAGTCATGTATAATTAAAACAACTATGATAAGGAAGTTAAACCTACCTATTTGCCCTAATGATTTAAAGTCAAGCTAACTTAACTAATCTTGATACATATAAAGTACTCTTTTTATTCCAAATCCAACTACATATTACAAGGCCTAAGAAAGTGTTTTTATATACAAAAAAAGTAATTTCTTTGGTTGCCTTGTATAAAATAAAATTAGGAAAATTTACTGATGCTATAGTGGTGGTAGAGAAGCCTCTATAGTAGTATTTATAAAATTAAATAAATAAAAAAATGAGTCAAAGACTCAATAAGTAAACAAGCTACTTAAAGTCATATATGGAAGAATATTTGCAATATCCTTACTATTTAAATTATTCTTTATTTCACAAAGTTATAATTGTATATAATAATATAAATAAACATCTATGTTCCCATTTAAGTAAATAATAATGAATACATGAATAAACAAAAAAGAAATTTAAATCCTTTATAACTCAATTAACCTTACCTTTTCATAAACCTAATCTTGTCCCCCCCCCCAAATTCTACCTTATTCCCTTACAAATGTTTTCCAGATCTAGTTTTATGTAATGTTCCCAAAAATAATACATAAAATTTTAATAGTGTGAAAGTTTCAATATAATTGTTTTAACCAATGATGATAGATAAATCACATTTATTGGACCAAGATTATTTTGTGAGTATTTTCTCATAAGTTGAAAATAATAATTAGGAGTATAAATTTTATGAATTAATTATTGGTATTTAACAAATTTATTTTTAGAAATTATGAAAATCTGAAATAATTATTTTAAGAAGTTTAAATATATTAACTTAGTATAAATATAAATACTTATTAGTGGAGGATTGAAAAATACATGAAATGAGATTTTAAATAAAATTGATTTTATGGAAAATATTTGAAATAAATCGATGGTTGAAATCTTAGAAAAGAAGAGCTTATCGTAAAGTGAGAAGTATTGAAATAATACCCACAAATCATTTAACATTTTTTTCTCTTTCTCTCATTTTTTTAGCATGCCAGCACCCTTCTCTTCTTTTTTTTTTTACTATTTTCGGTACCCTTCTCTCCTTTATTTACTATTTCAGATACCCCTTCTTTTTAAGGAAAAATCTAGTCCTCTCTCTCTCTTTTTTCATTAATTGGTCCTTTCTCACTCCCAAACTCTCTCCACCGCCATTCTCTCCCTCTTTTTTCCCTTTCTCAACTTCTTCACCATCACACATCTGCTAGATAGCATTACACCACACTAGCAACAAAATAATGCAATGGAGCAATAAAAGTAACGTAGCAATGTTCCTTTTCATTTTCCACCTCGCGTTTCCCTTTCCTATTCCTATTCCTATTCCAATTCTAGCCACCACTGAACACCATAGTAGGTGGCATGGTCTTCTCTTGATTATGATTATGCTTGGTAGCATGAAGGAGATCATAAGAACATAGCAATGTAGTGGGTTCCTTTATGAATCAGAGTAGATCGAAAACTACAATTCCAGCAAGCTCACTCATTTTTCGATGCTGATGAGCTACTGGTAACCTTTTTTTATGATGATAAGCAATCCTATATCATAACATTCTAATATTTTTGCTAATTTGAGGATGAATCAAGAAAAATCTATTTTTATATATTTTAAAAAAATAATGATATTCTTGAACAATGAGATTCTTGTGCTATAGAGTTCTAAAATAGTATAATTATGATCTATTTACATCATCAATCCTACTGATATGAGTATTTAAGACTAATTTAGGAAGACCTACTTATGTGTATAATATATGTATGATGATACATTTGGTAAACGTAACCTTTATGTTATAAAATATTAAAATAATGTGATTAAGGTTTGTTTATACTATCGGTTTCATTAGTGTTAGTTGTTTAAGCTATGGTCAAGAAGAACCCATTTAGGTATTTTTGACATATACAAGAATACACATGAAAAATATATCTTTGTTTTATAAAATGAAGAAATGAGATGATTAAAATCTATACAAAGCCTTATACGCTACTATTTTGAAATAATCATGATTGTTCTAATTGAAACCCCTTTATGGATATTCTGAATATATGATGAATTAAGAAAATAGAAGTTTTATGGTATAGATTGCTAGAATGAAATAGTTAGAGTGAATATAAAGCATTGGGTTGTAATATTTTATAAGATTTCAACTCGATCTAAGTAAAACTTATTTTACATATGTTATAGATTCTTAGTAATGCTTTTGAGAATGAAAGCTTTATGTTGTAAAATGAGTGGGTAACATAACAAAAGTCTTTTATGCTACTGACTTTAATATCCCTAGATGATTTAAAGTGAAAATTAAAAGAGGTACATATATACATATATATATTATAGCATATTTAAGTATAAAAGTTAATTTAGGGACTGCAAGGAGCCAGTAACATGGGATGATGATATAATTATGAAATGAATCTAGAATAGTGGTATTTAAAGGAAGAGTGAGTAGTCACTTTGTATTTACAAGTTACCCTTGCAAATTGTGAAATAAGAAGTAAAAGTTGAAAGTGAAATAATTAGAAATCCTTGAAGCAGTTGGGCAATTTTAAGTGAGTATGTATCCCACTTCAATTTTAATGTTTTAACATATGTCAAATACTTAATCAACATTTAAAATTTTAATATACATTTGAATCAAGGTTTAGTAATGGCAGATATATGTTTACTGAGTTCTCGTAACTCATTACATTTATTTTTCAATGCTTTCAAGTTAAGGTAAGAATGTTTGAGCCTTACTACAGCCATGGAAAATCAAAGATAGTTCAGTTAAAGGATTTTGATAGTTGAATTAGGATTAAAGTATACATAAAAAGAATATGTTATGTTTATTTAACACATAATGTGTTGAATCATTTATCTGTATATATATTGAGATTGTGTTGCATTGTGTACGATAAACTTGCTGTCGTATATGAGAATATACAGATTTTATGATTTTGGGCGAGTGGCCCTCCAAAAATGTCTAAAAATAAGAGAAACTTTATCCATTTCCTCCTAAAAATTGAAGTAGATTTTAAGTCATACAAAAATAAGAAGATTTCTATCTAGTAAAATTAGGGTAAAAAGTATTAAGGTTAGTAGAAATCGGTTATTGGGATCTACATTGATCATGATTGAGTTCAAATTGTGACATTTTATATCACATATCATTGATTTTATCTCTCCTTTTCATAATTTTCCATATAATAGGATCCAATATTAGGATTCCAACATTAATAATTAAATAAAAGTACATTTATATGTTAGATATGTAAAAATATAAACCATATGTCACCATAATATTATACAATTCCATAAAACATGTAAAACTAGGAATAACATGATGATAATCAACTATATAATTAACTATAGGTATCTAGAAGCAAAATTTGGTTCCCATAGTTAACTATATAGTTAATTATATCAATCTAGAGAGAGCAACTCTAAAAGATATTGTCGACTATATAATCAATTATAAGTAGCTAGAAAGCAAAATTTATAGGATTGTCAACTACATACCCTTCGAAAGCATTTGTCAAGCTTATAGTTAACTATATATATAGTTAATTATAGGCTTAAATTTTGTAGATTTTCTACATTTTCACTATTTATTTGATTTTACAATCTCAATTTATGAACATACATAACCTTACACCTAGAAGTTTCATCAAAGCTATCAACAACACCTTTATACAAATTGTACTCAACAAGAAATTCACACCATAAACTAAAATTTACATTAATCAATCATCTAATGGCTCATACTCATTATTTAATTTGCAATTAACTATAAATCATTCAAAACTAACTAATCTAAGTAGATTTCTTATTTAACTAAGTATAGAGGAAATGTTGGAAGATGGAAATCAAAGGTGATTTGCCCTAATCAACATAAAATTAAAAAAATTAGGTTGAATCATCCAAATCCCTAATTTCTCTTTCAAGATAAAAACTTAGGAAATTGCCATCAATAACTTTAGCACAAGAAACTTACCTTAATTTGGCTTAAGATTGTTGATAATTAATTAGAATTATTAGCTTAATTTGTGCTTGCAATTGATGAAAGAAGATGAAGATGAAAGGTAAGAGTAGAAATAAGGATTACTAAGTTTTGGAAACAAAATGAATTCAATTTGGGGCTTACTAGTTTTATAAGTGTAATTAAGGTAATAACAATATATTGAAGGGTAAAATTAGAAAAGGGTTTACTAAATCTATTCTACATACAATTACTCAATTTTAACTATCCACTTACCTTTAAATATTTTATTCCCTCATTTTCTTAGTAATTTATCTCATATTTCACTTCAAAAATTCCATTATTTTCTTTAAAAGTTATAATCTAAAAATAATCATAATTAAATAATTATTTTTATATACTAAAATATTCTATTTATTTTTAATTGACTAAGGGTGTAATAGGAAAGCCATGAATATGCTAAATAATTTAGGTTGGGCCACAAATTTAATTCTCTTTTTTTACATATTTTATTGATCTCTTTTGATATTGCTAACTGTTCAGAAAAATATCTCCCATCCAAACACACAAGCATTAAGTAATCAAATCAATTAAAGTATTATAATGAATCACATCAACAATCTAACATGGAAAGACCCAAATTCTAAGAAGAAAATCATAGGTAAGAAAAAATCTACCATATTGTAAAAAATTGCATAATAATGCATGTAAAGGTGCTTAATCATAATATCAGAACTTCCTAACTATCATCCCTATATTTCTCACAAACCTCTATGAAGACTCTTACATAACTTTCATAGACATTCGCCTCATATCTTTCTCATGTCTCAAGCCCTTGGCCAATATAAATATTTATAGCCCAAAATACTTGTTTGATAAGGAATTTTAATCATATTATAACATAATACCTAACTTGAATGAGAAGATAACTTATAATAAGAAATAATCAATAATTAATAACAATTTGAATTTGACTCAAACATAACAATCTTTACTTTAACATAAATTTTATCATTTTTATTAATCTTCATGTTCCACCTATTATTAAATAAGACTAATTATAAGGCATTAATCGTAAAATTTCTCTATCATTGCAATTTCTTTGAATTACAACAAACATCTTCCTATCTAAGTAGCTCCACCTCAATCAAGTATCACAAACTTTACCTGAGTCTATCCATGATCTCTTTGTCTATAGGAATTTTTCACATTTGCATGAACACTAAACTTATAACACCTTTTTAAACATTATAAATTCTTTGCATCATCATTTTTATCATCAATTACAACACCATCATCATCAATTCCATATAGTTAAATCATTTTTATCATAAGCACCATCATCATCAATAACATCATTATCACTTTCACTATCATCATCAACTTCATCTATTGTCCATCATCTTGCACACAAAATTAAATTAACATCTCACTCTCTTAGATTACTACAGATTACTACTCTTCCATGATCAACTAATTATGGGGAATTAATTGTAAAAGTTTTCTATCATCATAATTTCTTTGAATTATAGCAAACATCTTCCTATCTAAGTAGCTCCACCTCAATCAAGTATCACATACTTTACTTGAGTCTATCCACAATCTCTTCATCCATAGGAAATTTTCACATCTGCATGAACACTAAACTTATAAACACCTTTTTAAACATCATAAACTCTTTGCATCATCATTTTTATCATCAACTACAACACCATCATCATCAACTCCATACAGTTAAATCATTTTTATCACAAGCACCATCATCAACAACAACATCATTATCACTTTCACCATCATCTCACACACAAAATTAAATCAGCGTCTCACTCTCTTTGATTACTACTCTTTCATGGAACCAAATCTACTCTGATATCAATTGTTGAGAAGTATTGTCCCTTTTCAAACATACAAGCATTAAGTAATTAAATTAACAAGAAAATCACAATAAATCATACCAATAATCTAATGTAAAAAACTCCAAACTCTAAGCCAAAAATCATGGATTAAAAAAAATCTATTATATTGTTAAAGATTATAAGATAATGTGTGAAAATTTTCAATTATAATTCTATAATTTCCTAACCACCATCTGTATATTTCTCACAAACTTCTATGAAAATTCTTACATAATTTTCATATGCACTCATATCATATATTTCCAATACATTAAACTCTTATCTAATACAAATGTTTACAATCTAGAAACATTTATTTTATAAAAAATCTCAACTTTATTCTAATACAAATAACTAACTTAAATGAGAAAATAACCTATAATAAAAAATAATTAATAATCGATAACAATTTGAATTTATGTCAAATCTAATACTAACGTGTCATATCTTGATTCATAATTAACACAGCCAGAGATAATAAAGTAAATCACAACTGTTTTCTATATTGTAATTTGGTTCGCATGATAGTAGTTAAAATGACTTTGTCACACAAGATAATCCTCATATACAATGCGGCAATTACATACTCCTCTTCTCCGATCATCCGCGTAAGATAGCGTCCGATGAGGTTCGATTTCTACAACGAATTAGGCAGACATGGTCGTGGTAGCCACTTCGGTGATAAAGTCAGTCGTATTATGTGTTTGGATGGAGCATTTGAAGAATGGAAATTCATTTCATAAAAGCACTTTAAATACTTTATCATAAAATCTCTTCAATAATTAATATCGAGAATTTACAAATACTTAATATTTTAAGGGGGAATTTCCGCTGTATAGATTAGAGAATTTCAATTTCCGCCAAATGAGATGGAATTCGAAATTTTAACCCTTCTATCGCGCTAGAGCTCCCTTCCGATGACCATCTCGTAGGACACTTTGTTTGTGTGTCCTATTAGCAACGCATGTCATGTTGATGGATATTTAAGATTTTTCTCCTTATACGAATTTTTATTTTTTTTATTCTATAGAAAATTGTCCATAAGTACTAGAATAATTTTAATTTCTATAAATTAATTAGCCATAATAAAATTGCTTATGAACTTATTTTAAAATTAAATGGGATAAAAAACTTAATGATATAAAAATATAATAAATCAAGTGAAAAATTAAAATAATTTTTAAATAGGCAAATATCAAAATAACAATAATAAGAAAATAAAATATCATTTGAAAGAAAATTTTAATACTATAACACTAATACTGGTTTACCTATTTATTAATTTGTGAAAATAAATGTTTAAGAATATTTAAATATGAATAAGTATTAGCCAAACAAATTATTCTTGGAAGGAAGGGAATTGAAATGATGTTATTTGAAATGTTTGAATTTCGAATTCTTTAAATTTTATAAATACTCCATCCAAACACAATATAAAAAATTTTCGGTAAAATTGATCATTAAATGCGTAAAGCAATGTATACAAGATTATTTATAGCGAGAGGTGACAAATAACTAATAAGGCTTTATTTATTTTGTTAAAAAATATTTTTATAAAAAAATTATATATATATATATATATATATAAATAAGTGATATATCACTTGTATTTATAATTAAAAAATAATATTTACAAGTATAATAATAAAAAAGAATAAATTATTTTTCTAAATTTTTTATATTTAATTTTAAATAAATAAAGTATTTTTATTTAATATTTTATAATTATTTTTTATAAAAAGATATTTTCCGTAAAAATATATGTAACCAGCTTGTTGACTATATTTTAGAAGGATCGCAGGATACATAGTTAGACATGAAGGTAAGGCAGGACAACTTAATCATCCCTAACCTGATCGCATTTTCATTTGCCGGACTGCTTCTTGTTTCCCATTTCTATTTGTCGGACTGCTGCTTGTTCTGTCTCCTTCTCATGCCTCATCGGAAAAATCGGAAAGTTAATATATTGTTGAAAATTTGGAAAACATATAAATTTAAATATTACAAATCATACATAATCAAGATAATATTATATAACAAATTAAAAGTCACACATAAATAATATAAATAATTTGTAATAAAAATAAATTCATACATAATTAATATAATGTTATTTCTTTTTGGCTTCATCATCTAGTAAAATTTTAGTATATTTTTAGTTTTTTAACTAGTCAAATTTCTAAAAAGGTTAGAAATATACATATATATGTGTACATATATTAATATTATTATCAATACATAAAGTAAAAATATAATAATTTTATAATAGAATAATTTCACAAGATAAGGCATATTGTTGTCTCATCTCATCATTCTACTCAAAATGAAAATCTGTCTTATCTTTTACTTTGTAAAGCAAAAAAAAAAAAAAAATCCCCCGAACTCAATCAAAACAATTCTTTTATAACATAAAAAAGTAGGATATTTTGTTATCTTTAATTACACAAAAATCCTTAAATTGAAATAATTTGATCATTTTTATCCATTAGTGTGGAGCCCTTTGAGATGGGAAAAAAAAAGTTTAATAAATAACTAATATGATATAATATGTCTTCCCAGCAAGTTAATGACACCTTATCTTATTGGTGAAAACCAACAAATTAAGTTCTTATTACTAATTCAAATGTTATCCTTTCAAATAGAAATACCCTTTCTCTAATTTCCCATAATTTGTTGTCTTCTTCTCCCCCTTTCCTTACCGACTAAAGAATCCTTCCCAAATAAGAGGAACGGATTAATAATTTAATACACTGTAGAACATTCTCATCTCACTCTATAGAGCAAAAGCAGCTCATGACAGGAAAACAATGATTCTTTGTCTAATTAATAACAACAGAGGAACCTCTGATAGTCAATGATCAGAATTACGTGAAGCCTTATCAGCAACTAATTAACACCTTTTTCTTGCCAAAATCCACTCGAAAATCCAGCTTGGACACAAAATCTCACCTGTTTATTTAAAATTAATAATTTAGATTGCTTCCATTAACTAGCTGTGGGAGGGACCCCTTCATTTAACATGTGCCCTTGTATTATTGTGTGTCACATGGCAAATCAATAAATTTCTCTTGCGCAGATGCAATTATGATAGGTGACCACAATCCTAAAATTAAAGAATAAAGGGTTTGTTTTGGTACAACTTTGAGAGAGTTGTGAATTGTATGGAGTTTTTCATAATGTTCACAATTTTTTGTATAAAGATTGTAATTTTTTTTTATAATGAAATAAATCATGGAGTGTAACTTCACATATAAAATTAATTTATAATTTTTTATGAGACTTTATAATTTTTTTCATAAATTTTGTAATATGAATTGTGAAAATTGTAACAAAAAAAGTTTAGAATATCTATGAAAAATTGAAAATTTTAAAAAAATAATTACAAAACTTGAATAGAAAATTGCAAAGATTGTATCAATACTTCATATTTCAAGGGAGTACCAGGAAACAACTTAAAGAATAATTGTTCAATTTGTTAAAAAAATTGGAAAACAATAATACTCAAAAGTTTAGTACTCCAAATATAGAAGAAATATTTCAGTGAAAATATTTTTTGCATAAATTTTTATTATCGTGCCCAATAACAAATGTGGGACCTACAAATAAATTTAGGTTTTGACCAACGTGAAAAAGAAAGTTACCAAAAAAATAAAGAAAATCACGTAAGTATAACCCATTTATAGAGATAGACACGGCTATGGTCCCTATACGTTTTCATCTTCCTCGTTGCTACTTGAATAAGAATTCTCCCCACTCTATTAAAAATTCTCCTCCTCCATGAATGAAAACACTGTGAACGACATGATTTGTGTGTTTAGATATAACTCTTCTCATTATATAAAATTAGTTTGAGAGATTGGAGTGGGAAACTATCCCTCTCTGCTGCTTCTCTTGCAATATGAAATTAGTTTGAGGTTGGATAGTGATATTACCCAAAAAATTTTACAAGCCTAGAGTCAATTGTTCAGCACAGCATATAAGCGACCCACATAAAACTGGTCCATAGCCGATCCATCCTATTTTGATGACTTACTAATTATTATACCTAGTCATATAATCAATCAGTTCATACAAATTTGAATAGCTATTATGATAAATAATTATTAAATTACTCTTTAACGATGTTACTTTTTTATACATACATCAAGTATGTACATGCAAAAAAGGCCCTCATTTTTATTTTTATTTTACATTATTCTCTCTTACAAAATACTAATTTAAATATTGGAGGAATTATAGCAGAATTTCGTCTACACCCTCTAATGATTTGTTCATGTCTTATACCTCTTGAAAATCAAAATTCCTCCCAAATGAGATCAAAATTATTAGAGGAAGAAACTAGTGTACTTAATTTATATTGCATTATTCGTGATGTTTGTGTATATCATATTGTACTGATTAAATTGATTCGCTTATTTTAAATAAATGAGACAAAATTAACTCAAAATAATTCATACATGTGCAAGAAAAGTATGAGAAGATCATTTGTGCAATAAATGGCATTTTGCTATAGTACTAGAAGAGAGCTGAAAAGGATTACGATCTAATTTTTTTATTTATCAATTTTTTTAATTTAAAAAAAATATAAAAACATGATTTTTAATTTTGAGATATATAAGTTTTCTTTTGAAGACTCACCATTTCTTTTGATTATCTGCGGCGCTATAAGCTCAAAAAGAACAAAATCAACTGCAAGTATATATTATCTTTGAGAGTATAAATCTCAATAACATCACCAAATATATTAATAAATGGAGATGGAAGATTTAGCGAGAGTCATTAACTCCATTCATATTTGAAACTGTGGGGGCCTAAGCAATTTATACATTTATTTCCTCCTTTGTATGCGTGAGCGACTAAAACTTTTTAATTTTTTGAACTTATCATTTTAATAAGAAGAACTTATATCTACTTCTCTTTTAAATCCAAGTCTTCAATTTCTTTTGAAAATTAAAAGTCCATTTTGGTTGATGTACATTGGCAGCACCACTATAGCAAAATACTGTTTTCCAGCCAAGCATGTTGTGCACAATAAGTCAGGCCTCACTTCTAATAGTTTACTGAAAATTTCATCCTCTATATGGTTTCAACCTTGTCGTTGATTTTGTCCTGTTTATGTTGAATTTCTTATGAAAACATTTCCCCCTAAAAAAAAAAAAAAAAGTAGGCGTGCATTGAGAGAGAGAGAGATTACTGTGGCCAAACATTGAAAATGATGTTTCTTGTTATCTAAATCACACGAGACCAAATCATTTGTATATTCATAAACTAAATCATTGTGCTCTTTGGAGATTTCAACTTGACAATGATCACCCAAAATATTGCCCTAACTCTTACCTACTTCATTTTTATTTTTTAAGATTAATTTCACCAACCTATTCACTTTTTTAAAAATCTAAAAAATTAGGATATGATATATTTTTCCATTTCTAAATTGGAGCATAGTACTATACTCTTTTTCAGGGTTTACAAAGCACCTATTCTCTTGAAATTATTGGTAATAAGATTTAAAAATTAAGGAGTTATTTAATTCATAGAAAAGTAAGTTTTTACAAGAAATTAAATTTTTTAAAAAGTAAAATTTCTTTTAAAATTTCTTAAGAAATGTTCAAAATTATTTGATTAATACTAAGGCCTTTGACACACCATATAGCATAGTATAGTATTATATAGGATAAGGTAGTACATTACACAACGTTATGAAGTTTCATATAAAATTATCTTATCTTGCATTTGTTGTCATATTTTATAACAATGTATAAGGTTAAAAAATAAATAATTTAACAAAAACATCATTACATATATAAAAAAGAAGAGAGAGAAATATGAAAAGATAATTTTTTATAAATGAGGAAGATCCTTTTTTTAATAAATAAGGGAGATAAAAATATATTATTTTTAATTTTAATAATTTAGTATTTATCTTAATATTATGCTATTAACTCTTATCCTCTATCCCAAGGAGTGGATAGTCTTCTACAAAGGTAGACATATAAGATGAAACTTCTTATAAGTTATACAATTAATTTGAAATTCCTAAATATTGTATAAATTTTAATTATAAACTTTATCATGTACTATCAGGACTTACATAATGTGTCAAACAGGACCTAAGAAACTAACACTTCTTAAAAATTAACTTTTTATATTTTATTTATTTTAATGCTAAACTTTCTAAGAAACATTGTAAAACTAATTAATATATTTTTCCAAATTGAATATAAAACATATGAAATATTAATAGCTTTTAATTCTCTCTAATTGTCTTTTCTCTTTTGAAACTATATTTCCAATATCTTTTTTATTGAAATTTTGGTATTTTTTATTTTTTAATTTACTACAAAAAGTAAAATAGGTTTATATAAAAATTATGATGTGTTATATATATAATTAAAATAGACTATAATTTAGATTAAGAAAAATATTAATTAATAATAAATATAAAAAAATAAATTCATCAAATTTATATCCAATAGATGAGAAATACATAATTTTTTATTTCCATGATTGAATATTAAAATAATAACAATAAAGATATAATAATATTTATATTTATATTTATGATATGATATTTTATTTTATTTTATATAACACATAATTATATTTGAATAAGTATATTTATATTTTATAATTAATAAATTATATTTATTATAATTTTTTGAAGTTAAGGATAAAAAGTTTAAATGATCATTAAATAAATTAAATGGGGGTAATTTTATATTTCTTTCTATAAAAAAAATGAGAAATTCTTGTTATCAAGGAGGTGTCAATAAATAACTTTTTATAATTTGTAAAAAGAAGAACCTAACAAGTAGAACCTAAAAAATTCTAAGTCTTTCATTTAGCTTGTTAATGGCCAATTAAATGACTAAAAAATTTCCTATTATCAATGAAGTTTTATTTTCTATATTTTTTTTTGCAAAGAAAAAAAGAACTCTAAAGATATATGTGATAAAAAATAATAAATCTTGTCAATTAAGCTGATTAAGATGTTGGAAATCATAAATACATATATATCAGATTCATAAATATCATAATATCAAAAATACGTAATGGAATATTCAGGATCTAATATTTATTTTTACTAATCATATTAACAATCGCTTGGAAAAATAATTTTGTTCAGGACTTAAATCTTTTTTTTTGTGCAGAGAAAGAGAGAGAGTTTGTTAAATATTTTGATGAATATTTTGTTAATCAACCCAATGATTTTCTTTCTTCTATCTATTTATAAGCATTTCATGGGTCAAGTTATATAGGTCGAGTTATAGATCATGTTATGGATCGATTTTAAGCAACCTGGATCCATGATCCAATATTTTTCACTCATACATAATGAAATCCATACTCTCTTAGCATTTCATAAGAAAGCATCATCTTTATACTTTATAACAAATCATACAAGAAAATAAGTCGTGTGACTAACATACTTCGAAAGTTTTTTGTTATACATATGTTAGGAATATATAACTTCTCAATATAATGAATATTGGGTAGATTTTAAGTATGTGGAACCCTCTATCATTTTATTCACATTTGAATTTCTCAATTAATCTCATTCATATGCATCAGATATTGTATTCACAATTATAGATATATTATAACTAGTATATTGGTGAATACAAACACAGTATGATATATTTAATGATCTTCCTCTTTTCTTAAATCACTCGATTTTAATCTAATTTGCTTTTCTAGCAATGCCCCACTAAACTGAATCTCTTATAATCATTTAGTAACATACTAAAATAACAATAATTAAATTTAAATCTCAAGAAATAAAATAGAATCATAAAAGTAAAAATATGATGTCATTATTCCCTTAAAGGTCTCTTACATTAAAGCTGGGATCTAAACTTTGATCACTTATATTAGTTATAATTTACACATATGGTATGAAACACATGTTATGGTATTCTTTTTTTTTTCATAAATCATATATCTTTATATAATCTATTAATACTATACAAATAATGGTTTAGACATACTTAATGTTTAACTTAAGTTCACCAATTTACTCTTTCTTATTTCCATCAAAACTCATATCTGGCAATTTAAACAAATGAAGTGAATTCCTCATTAATTCACTTATAGTCTTACATATGACCCCATTTTATTTATTAACAAGACGATATTCATATTTTAAGCTTAGCTCTTGATTATCACTTAAATAAGAAGCTTAAAATTATCTCATCTTTTATCAATTATAAAAATTGATGAAAAGTGATTACCCATATAAAAGGGTTAATCTTTTATTTGTCTAGTATACTTTTCAATAACTTAAGAATATTCCAAGAAACATTCATTTATTTATATATGTAAACTTATAATAAAGATAATTATTATTTAGATATTAATATTCTATGGACATTGTTAAAAAAATTACAATAACAGTATCAATATCTACATAATCCTTGGGATTTTACATGTTTTACAAATATATCTCGAGGAATAGGCTTAGTCATGGGATTTGCTAGCATCTTCACATAGAAATGTATTTCATGTTCACTTTTTTACGTTAACTATATCTCTCATAAAGTTATACTTTGTGTCTATGTGTTTGGTTCTACAATGATATTTAGGGTCCTTTATATATGCTATTGTGCTTGGTTATCATAGTTTACTAACCCTAGATCAATAATGTCATTATTTACACCTAAATGATTAAAAAACCTTTTAAGGTACACTATTTCTTGTACTACTACTAAAAATGCTACAAATTTAGTTTCTATTGTGGATAAGACTATGTATGATTGCTTCTTACTACTTTAAGATATGGCACCATTATTTAGTAAAAAGATGTACCTAGAGGTAAACTTCCTTTCATTTAAGTCTCTTCCCCAATTAACATCACTCTAGCCTTTCAATTGTTAATTATTTCCTTTATAACATAATGAATAGTTGATAGTACTTTTTAGATACCTTAATATCCTTTTAACTACTTTATAATGTGCTAAACCAAGGTTAGATTGATATCGGCTTACCATGCCAATGGCAAAATAGATATCCAATCTTATGCTAATTATTGCGTACATCAAACATCTAATTGCACTTGTATAGGAAATTTTTCTCATATACATTTCTTCTTGTGGAGTCTTAAGATACATCATTTGGCTTAAACTTTCACCTTTAGAAATAGAAATGTCCATGAGTTTACAATGTTACATTTGTAATCGTTTAAGAATTTTATTAATATAATACTCTTATGATAGAAATAATAAATTTTTAAATGATTTCTTGAAATTTTAACTCCAAGAATATATGCAACTTCACCCATATCTTTCATTTCAAAATTAGATAATAGCCAGCCTTTAATTTCATTGACACACTCTTTGCTATTTTTAACTAAAGTATATCGTTAACTTATAACAATAAAATTATAAACTTATACTTGAACCTTTTTGTATATACACAATGATTTTCATCAATCATAATAAATCATTTAACATAATTACATTATGAAAGTGAATATACAATCATCTTGAAAACTGCTTCAAGCCATATATAGACTTTAAAAGTTCATAAACTTTATTTTTTTGGCCTTCTTTGATAAAACCTATAGGTTGTTGCACGTAAATTTTTTCTTCTAAATCTCTCTTGAGAAATGTAGTCTTTACATTCATTTAATGTAATTCAATAGCAACTATAGCCAATATCAAATAGATTGAGGTGAATGCAACAATAAGTGAAAAGGTTTCCTCATAATCTATTCCTTTTTGTTGTGTGTAACCTTTTGCTACTAGTCTAGCCTTGTATTTTTTAACAGTGTCATTAGCCTTGTGTTTGATTTTAAGAACCCATTTGTTTCTAATGACCTTATATGTGTTAGAAAGATCAACAAGTTCTAAAACTTGATTTGATCTCATAGAATCCATCTCTTCTTTCATTATTTTTATCTAATTTTCCTTATTAAGGCTAAAGAGAGCCTCTGTAATATTTCTTGGCTCATCTTCATTTTATGTAATGATCATAAAGGCTTCGCAACCTTCAATGTCAAAATGATGATGAGGAATGTCTTTTCTACCATTACATCGCAATTGAGGCTTTAGAGAAATATATTTTTTAAAGATCCTCAAATTACTCCTACTTGGACTAAGATCATTATTCATTTTAGTATTCCTATTTGGATTACTCCAATGCTGATTAAAATCACTATCATTCATATTCAAAATTGAAAACATATTTCCTAAAATTTTTCTACTCGAAGGAAATGAGTCTTGAGTACTTGTATCCATGGTCTTATATAAGGATAAGTCCTAATTTATATCATTTTGTTTAAGAATATCATTCTCTAAGAATGTGACATCTCGTAATTCAAATTCTATGAGACTTCCACTATCATGTTCACCAATGAACACATAGCCTTTCAAATATTTTGAGTATCTGATAAAGATACATTTCTTTTCTAAAGTACCTAATTTATCATATGGGTGTGAAGTATCAAGAACATAAGCTACACATTCCCAAGGTTATAAAATACTTAGATTAAGTTTTTACTTTATCCATAACTCATATAGTGTAGTAGGTACTAATTTGTTAGGCATATGGTTAAAGATAAATGTGGCAGTTAAAAGTGCATCACCCCAATAAGTGATAGGCAAATTTGCTTATGTCATTATAAACCTAGCTATTTCTAAAAGCATTTAATTTTGTCTCTTTGCAACACTATTTTGTTGAAAAGTACGTGGATTCATTAACTAATGTTAAATCCCTTTTTCATCACATAGTTATCTAAACTGATTAGACAAATACTCACGACCACAATCAGTTAATCAGTTCGTAATGCTTTTATCTTTTTATCTAATTAATTTTTTACTAAGCTCATATAGCTTTGGAAGTAACTTAATACTTTAGATTTGTGTTATCAAATAGATAATACCAAATTGCATAAAATCATCTATAAATGTGATGAAATAGAAATATCTATGTCTAGCTTTCATATTCATTATATCACATATATTAGAATGGCCTAATTGTAAAGAGAAATCATCTCTAGTTCCTTTTCCAAATAATTTTCTAGTATTTTTGCCAACTAGGTAATGCTCATAAATAGATAGATTTGCTTTGTCATAATTAAGCAATAACCTTTCTTTAACTAAACTATCCATACGATGTTGACTAATATAACCAAGTTGAGCATGATAAAAATTTGTATCAATTTTAGAATTATGTGATAATGTAAACATAGAATAATTAAGATTACATTCATAACGATTAATATCCATGACAATAAAACTATTCATTATATAACTAGATCCATAATTAGTTGTTCTTAAAGATAATTCAATATTATCATCAGTAAGATATAAATTAAAACTAAGTTTTAAAAAAACTAACACAAAGATTAAATTTTGATAAATCTGATATGTATATAAAATATCATACAAGAGTAGAGTTCGACCACCTCACAAGACTAACTTGCATATGCCTATTCCTTGAACAATAACTCATGCATTATTTCCCATATATATCCATTTTACTCCATATGGTATTCATCAAAATTCTACAAAGGTGTCTTAATCCTTCACTACATGGTTTGTTGCCCTTAAGTTTACAATCCACAAAAGATGAGAATCTATTAGAAAAATAGAACTAGCTATACATAGTTTAATAACTTGAGTATAGCTTAATACCTTTTTAGGTTCAGGGCAGTTACAAGCAAAATGCTTTTTCTTATTATAATTAAAGCACTTAACCTTGGTCATGTTTTTCTTTTTAAATGGACATTTTCCTTTCCTATGTTAGTTATTTATTGATTTCTTGCTGAAATGAGCCATCTTCTTTCTTGCATCCTGGGACCCACCTTTAGTTTGTGCTTTCGCTTAGAAACTCTCCTTGAGCTAGATAAAGCTATATACACATCTATATTGGACTTATTAACCTCAAGCTTTTCTTCTTTTAGCTCAAGGTGTTGCATAACATTATCCATTATAGGTTAAATGCTTCTTCATATGATTCTAAGAATAAGTTAAAAAGCAAATTATAGCTTAGCCTTATTGCTCATTAGTCAACATATTACTCACACCTTTTAATTTATAAATCATATTTGACATTTCTTGTAAATATTTTTTCATTGAATGTTTAGGTTTCTTTTTGTAAGTGTTAAATTTAATCATGAGAGATCTTAGTTTGGTCATAAATGTTCTACCAAACTTGTTTTTTAGAATAAACCATATGTTCTTAGCTAAGCTGTAATTCTTAGATTCTCGCATGATGTCATTCTCCATGTTGCTTAGCAATATAGTGTGAGCGAGAAAATTCTTTCTTTTCTAGGCTTCATAAGTTTCTCGGTCTTGCTTATGTTAAGTCGTGTTTCCTACCTCAAGCTCTTCCAAGACAATATTGAATGCTTCTAAAGCCTCTTACTCTTTCAACATATATTGAATTTTCATGCTCCAAATTTCATAATTGTCATCATTCAATTTCTCACATTTATTCAATTCAATGACAATATTTTTGGAAGCGATAGCCATTATATATGTAGAGACATGAAGTTCTATATATAAATAAAATTGTACATAATTAATGTTTAGCCATGGATATATATCTACTTTGGCTCTAATTAATAATGTTAAGACTAGTTCACATGTAAGGTTTAAAGTCAAAAAGTCACTACATTTCTAATTATCATCTAAAATTTCTAATGTAAGGCTAATACTAAAATAATTAATTAGGCAAAGTATACTAAATAAAAGAACTTATAGATATGTAATTTCGATAAAAAAAATATACAAATTGAAACATATTTCAATAATATGATACATAAAAAATTACTTTAAAATATCATATATCAAATATATACCTAAAATTTACAATGTTTTCAAATGTTTAATTCTTTATGGAAAAGAACTAACAAATCTATCATAGCTCTCAATGAAACTTGATTTTGGCACTAGATTTCCTATCTAGTTGACAAGACTTGTAAATATTTAGGTTACATTTGTGATTTTTACACTTTAAATAATTTAATACAAATCTATGGGCAATATTATTATATTATTTATGTCCATTTGTTCTTTCTAATAGAAAACCTAATATATTCTTTTGATAATTGATAGGTAAGGCTTTTTATAAAGTTTTAATTTCTTTGAATTTCAATTCATCTTTAAAATACTAACCCATATCAAGTTTTAAAATTTTGCATGAAACTTGATGATATGATTTACAAGATATACAAAATTATTTTTATAAATTTCTAAGTCAGTTTGGAGATTTTTAAACTTGGCAATTAACTTATTGACTTCTTATCTTTATGCTAGAGTTTGTATGACTCTTGGTATACATACGAGTCTTACCATAATTTTTTGTATTGTATACAAAAAAGAAAAAAAACTTAATTAGATCTCCAAAGTAATAATTTGCATAAAAAACTATGCTTAAAAAATGTCCATTAGAACTTTTGCTAAAAAAAATTTTTGTACATCATGTAAATAGCATGTTAAAAAAATTATATACTAGTATGGTATATTAATATTATTGGGCAACTTATAACATGATAAAAAAGAATGGTTTATTAGTTAAAAGTGTTATACTCAAGCTGTGGGTTATAGGTTCAAATCCTACTTCTAATAGTTCTTTTTAACCATTTTCAACTTTTTTTTACAGTTTTGACAATTTTTGCCTATTTTTTAAAATTACTTATGATAGTTTTTTAACTATTTTTTTATATATTTTAAAAATATTCAAAAACTTATGAATAAAAATCCAATTTTTTTTATCATTGGCAAATAACTAAGCTTACAAGTTAGTTGTAAAAATATATTTTTAACAAAATGAAACCTATGATAAACCATAATAAGCGATCTTCAAGCGACATAGGAATTATTTTTCCCTTTCTTTGACACTTAATGTCACTGAACTACATGTCATGAATAATGGGTTAAAGCCCACATGGCCTACTCAAATTAAGTCAAACGCTATCTTAGACTAAGAAAAGAAAAGAAAAAATAAATGTTGTATATCCATTTTCAGTTGAGTTTGCATGTTATTACTATTGGCAAATTAAGCAACTACTTAATGCAATCCAAGTTTGTGATGATATTCATTGAACCACACAAGAAACAGGAACAAAATGGAAAGAAAAAGAAAATAGCAATCCAAGAGTGTTTGTGAAGAAGCAATGTGAAAGTTCTAAATCATGATACTTACATTAGAATCAATTTTTGAAGCGATGAAAAATGAATTTTGCTATTATATGTGAAACTGATTCAATGAAAAGTGGTGTGTCAAAAATCTGGTGGTTCTAATGATTATATATGATCTCACAGACTGCATTACAAGTTTTGTTCAATTAAAAATTAATGGAAGAAGTTTTTTTATGGATTTCTAAACTAAAACAAACATTATTCTCATGGAATTCTGAATGTATGATATCATGGGACTTCCTAAAAGTCTTAATAACTTCCATGGCTGGTATTACTATATATGTTTTCATCTTTAACTCAAGAACACATATGTTTTTAGAAAGCAATAGAGGAAGTTTATCATAGTGCAATAGTGTTATTTGCACATATAACTATATAATATTGTCATCCAAAAATAAGATAAAATATTGCCAATAATAAATGACTATACTATCATATTTATAAAGCAATAATCAAATATTGTAATATATATATATATATGTATAAATTTGGAAGAGACTAGAAAAATGAATAACTAGACTCTAATACCAATGTTGAAAATTGTAAAAGGAATATCTATCGGATTCAGACATACCAAAATATTAGAAGTACATAATGGAAGATTCAGGATCCAATATTTATTTTTACTAATCATATTAATAATCACTTAAAAAAGCAATCTTGTTTACATCCTAAATCTTCTTTTTTATCCAGAAAAAGAAAGATAAACAGAGTTTCTTAAAGATTCTAATGAATATTTTGTTAACCAACCCAATAGTTTCCTTTCTTCTGCTTATTTATAAACATTTCATGGGTCAAGTTGTGGACTTATGATCTAGATCTATGATCTAACATAAGAGATTATCAAGCCATTCATTAGAAGAAAAAAAAAACATTTGCATCTAATATTTCTTTTCTAACCATTGATTTCTTCCTCCAAAAATCATCTTATTTCTGTAGCCATTATTTATTAACAATTTCATAAGAATAATTTATTAAACTCTAATATGTAAAATGTTAAAAAGAACAACCTTATTAACATGAAGAGGAACTTGAGCAAGGTTATCTGCTTCCCCCTTAAATTACTATAGACACTCAATTAAATACTTCATAAACTATCATTTTTAAAAATAAATTCTCGATAAACATTGAGTTCTAGCCATGTTAACTTTAGATAATTAATTTTAAAACTCTTCATTATTTGTTAAACTTGTATATTGTTTCAAATTATGAATGAAAGGAGGTAGTTTCCGTAACCAGGGATGCTTTTTTATCTAAATTAATTCCTTATTACTAACTAAAAAATAGAAACAGTTAGCAATTAAAACCAAATTTTGAATAATTCCTTTCTAGGCTTGTGATCCTTCCATTTTTGGTTTCTCTAATAAATATTTTATTCACTAGTACTTATGTCTAAGGCAATTAACCTATAATGCATTGGAACTTGATAAAATTTTCTATAATAATTTCCTAAGTAAAACTTGATTAATATTCTTAAAAGATTTAAACCCTAAACCACCCATGCATTTCAATTTATAAATTATGTCCCATGAACTTGGGGAAAAAAAAGAACTTTTTATTTGAAACCTTTCACCAAAATCTCTAACAAATTCTATTTAATCTATCATAAACACTTAAAGGAATTTTAATGGAAGACATTAAGTAGATTGACATTTGCCAAATAATTAACGATATCATTGTTATTCTCCCTATTCAAGAAAAAGCATTCTTTCTCTAATCCATTAATCTTGATTGGACTCTGTTAATTAAGTAATCAAAATATTTTCAATATAAAAGAAATAAAGGTATAGTAAGATATTTTGAATCCCTTTGAAGATGTTCAGTGCTCGTAGCTTGAATTAGATCCTTTCTAGTTGCCTTCAGTGTATTCCTGGAGAAGAATATTTTGAATTTAAGGATATTAACTTGTTGGCTTGACCATTCTCCATAGATCCTTAATAATTCCATAATTGTATTGATTTTATCATTTGTAGTTCCAAAGAAAGCCATTAAGTTAGTAGCAAACATTAAATAATTAATACCTAGGCCTCTTCTTGAAATTTTAACTCTTAAATTCTTTTTTATCTTTCCATTTGAAATATCAATCTTAAAAGAACTCCAACACATAATATAAATAGGTATAAAGATAAGGGATCTTCTTGCGTCAAACCATAATTTGGGTAAAAAAAATTTGTGGGAGAATTGTTTAATAATATCTTAAAAGGCACCATTAAGAAACATTGTTGGATCTAATGAATGAATCTATTATTAAAACTAAATAGTTCTAGAATTTTCAAGATAAACCTCCATTCCATACTGTCATAAGCCTTTTTCATATCTAATTTTAATCCCATAAGTCATCCCTTTCCTTTTTTTTCTTTTGAAAACTAATATAGTACTTCTTATGTTAATAAGTCATTTCTGTAACCCATCATCCCCGCACAAAGGCTAATTGGACCGGAGAAATAAGTTTACTTATAATAGTCTCATCCTATTAGTCAATATTTTAGAAATAATCTTATATACTAAATTACAAAAGCTAATCTAATGAAAATCACCAAAATTATTAATACCTTAAGTCTTAGGGATCAAAATTATAAAAGTCTTATTAAGATTTCTTAAATATAACTAGAAATAAAGAAAGTTTGAACAATTTGAATCACCTAATTATCAAAGATATTTTAAATTTTTTTTATAGAACAAAGCATTCATACTATCATGTTTAAGTGATTTTAAGTCTAGTATCTCTTTTAAAGTCTCTTAGATATCTTTCCTTATAAGGATTACACAAAGGTTATTATTCTCTTCTATAGAAATCGTATTCTGAATTAGTCCATTGAGATCTTTAAGGAAATACACATTATTTGATTTAATTAGCTCTTCAAAATCTTGAATAAAATAATTTTCCCTATCTTGCCTATTGTCTATCCATATGTTATTATCTAATAAAACTCCAATAATAATATTCCTTCTTTAGTGAATAATAGTAGATAAATTACAAAACTTCATATTTCATTCTCCATCACAAATCCATTATTCTCTTAATTTTCAGAACCAAATCTCTGCTTGTTTGGTATACTATTCATTTAATTATAGCTTCGGCAATTTTTCCAATATTCTATTTTTTTCATTCAGTTCGAGTTCTTTCAACTTTTTAAAGCATCTTAAAAGATGCTTAATTAAAGTATGACAATATCTAAATTACTTTTTATTCCAAGCCTTTAAAGCTTTCCTTGTTTCCTTGATTTTATGAACCAAGTTAAAAGTAATAAAACCTTGGATTTGTTTTTGCCAAGCTCTTTGGATTGTACTCAAACAATAACTATCTCTAAACCATGTTGTAATAAATCTAAAGGATGAAATCTAGCATCTCTATCAAAATTTTCTTCTATGCAAATAGGAAAGTGGTTGAAAAAAGCTTGTGACGTGCACCATTGTAGCTTTGGAGAATAAGATTCTTTTAGCATTATTACACATTGCCCTATTTAATCTTTATCGAATGGCTTGAACTCCTATCTACTATTGCCTTAAGTGGTTTTTTAACCTTTGAATCCAACATAAATGCCTCTTATATGCTGAAAGAAAGCATTGAAAGCCATATTGTTCGAGTTACCTACCAAATTGCCTTATCTTTTGTCTTGCTAGTTGAGAAGCATGTTAAAGTCTTTAAAAATAATCCAAGGAACATATACTCCACTTTAAATTTCATATAATTTATCTTATAGAGCATATATATCATTTGAATAAGGAAAACCATACACGAATGTCATGAACCATTGAATTCCATCTTTGTCATTTTCCAATGCATTGAAATTTTGAATCCTTGCATCCAAAGAAGAGCCAAACCACCACTACAGCCCTCTATTAGAACTATCATACACTTAGCCATTCTAATCTTTCAAGTTACATAATGCATTCTACTAATATTAGCCTTTTTTTTAATAAGAAAAACACTTTTGGATGGTTTTCCTTAACCATAGCCCCTAAGGCCCTAACTATTAAGGCATGGTAAATTCCTCAATAGTTCTAAACAATGCACTTCATGGTCCCTTTGGTTGTATGGTTAAGTTGGGCTCCTCAATCTTTTCTAAATTATTAGCATCACAGTTTGAATTTGAATTAACACTCTTATGAGCTTTATTTTTCCATCTTGAGATTTAGACAATTTTTTTGCATTCACTTCATCCTAAGGATCTCAACAAAATCTAGGATTTTCAAAATTTAAGCTTTGCTTTCTTTTACACCTTTGTTAAACTTGGCTCTCCATTGCTTGCATATTTTTAACCCTCTTCCCTTATCTTCCTTCAAAAGCTTTTAATCTTTCTAAACCAAAATGAAAAGTTAATTTCCTTTCACTCTTAAAGTTAGCTCATTCTAATCTCTCCTAAAGTTTAATAAATTGCATTTTCGTTAAAAATTTTTATAAGAGTAGATTATTCTAATCTCCCTTAAAGTTGGATGAAATTTTAAAATTATTTTATCTTGATTTCAAAATTACAAAGACCTCCATTGTTTTTATCTTTCTTCCAAACTTACATAAAAATCTTATGTTTTTATATAACATAAAGCTTTATTTATAAGTGAGGTGTATTAATTCAAAAACAAGAGTAATACTTTTCTAAATTTAGTATATCTAATGGAAGTTCAATATAATTATTTAAGTTAAATTTATCTTACTATATAAAAGAATAAAGAAAATTAGTTTAACTCAATTATCATTATTAGAAAAATAATTACAAATCATAATGATAAAATTCAATAAAAGCTATTCTAAAAGAAGACACAAATAAAAAAAAGATGAATAAAATAATGGATATTCATTAATTTAGTTATTATATATATGTATATAATAAATAAAATATTTAGTCCCTCGTTTATAAAGATTGTGATTATTAGATTCTTAAATTTTGTAATTAACACTATTGATCTCTTATTCTTATTTTTATTATAATTATTTATCCCTTCATTCACTTATAATCTTGAAATGAATGAAAAATATTGAAATTAATTATTAAATCTTATCTTAATAATATTAAATACATGCTTATTTTTTATTATATTATTTTTTATCATTTATTTTAGTACTATGTGTAAAGAGATTGATAAATAATTATAATAAAAGTAAAAATAAGAGATCAATAATGTTAGTCATAAAATTTTAGGATTTTAAAAATCACAATCTTTATAAATAAGTAAATATTGTCTTTAATATATATATATATATATATATATATATATATATATATATATATATATATATATATGTGTGTGTGTGTGTGTGTGTGTGTGTGTGTGTATGTTAGTACTTGATTCACACCTTATGTCCTCTTTCAACTTCCACAATAGATTCATTCCAAGAATTACGTAGAGCTATAAAAGTAGAAAGTAGTGAGCAAGGACACAATTCAATGCCAAGTAGTTAATTAGCAAGATTTTATCTGTTGTTGTCCTTAGAAATATATCTTGAACTTTTACATGTGTAATGAATTAACCACACTTAATAATACAAAAAAAACCAATATTAAGGATATGTTTAGTATAATAAATAAATTAATTTATAATTTATTGGTATGATCAATTAACTATAAGTTAGCTTCTAAACTATGTAACACACTACCTTATTAGAAAAATAAGTTCTATTTAAGACTTATAATTTATAACTTATCATTTTTTTAAATTTATCCTTTTTTAATTAATTGACAATATATGCACTCAATTATCTTTTAACCAATTAGATGCTTTATTATTTTGAATAGAAAATAAATAAATAAAAATATAAATAAATATGCAATATCAAAAATATAAATTAAACTTTAGGCAATAAAGAGAAAAGAAAAGAAATAAATAATAATAATAAATAGGACAAAAGATAATGACATCACTTGCTTAATTATGCTTACTTATCTTTTTGGTTGATGTCAAATAGGATGAAAAGAAAAATATGCTACATGCGTATGTTTGATATAATCTTATGCTTACTAGATTAAATATTTGTTTCAAATATATTTTTCTTAGTGATTTACTGTCATCAAAAAAGGGAAAATTATTAACCCTAAGTTTTATATAATGAGTTTTGATAATGACAAATAAGTGTTACAATAGCATTTCATGTCTTTATAATAAAGTATTATAAAATCTTCAATAGACATGTTACACTATAATTACAATAGCAATGTTTGCTTATGTATTAAAAAATTATATCTTATACAAATATTACTAGGTATATAATTAATCAATATATATGTGTATGCATGCACGATGTGCATGTGTTTGATATAATGATTATGCATGTTCTTACACTAACTTATGATATTTCATATATATGAATCATGTATATTAATATCCACAAATGATACATTGGACTAATTAAATGGCATGCAAAGATTATGCATATTATATAAAAAAATCCAAGAAGAAGAAGTAGAGTTAACATTGAAGTAAAATAATGAAAAATCTTGTCATGTTCAATTTAAGAATGAACAATTGAGAAAATCAAGAAAGAAAATGTAGTCTATGTATTAAAGGATGAGAAGATTCAAGTTTTAGAAGCTTGAAAGTATTAGGAAAAGTCTAAAAACTTTATTGGTATAGTTTTTTATTTTAGACTTAGATTTTCTTATAAAATAAAGTTTTTTATGTTATAGACCTCAAATATATTTTTAAAATCTTAGCTCAATAAAAACTTTTTTAAAAAATAGCCCATAATCATGTTTTTATAAAATAGCCTATGAAACTCTTCCTAAACAAATAAATATGAGTTTTGGTCTTTTCAAATTTGACCTCTAACCACTCTTTTGATCATATCTCATAAATTGTATATGATATGATTGCAAAAATATTTTTATGTAAAAATAGACTTAAATACTTTTCCATGGATAGGTTATTTGCTTAAAATGATCAAGATATTAAAATATTTTTTAAGTTAAGTTTAGAAATTAATTTTCTATACTCTAGTCTTTTTTTACTTTTACTCATTATTTTGATCATATGTTATAAAATATATATGATTTAATTGTGAAACTTTTTTATATGAAAATATATGCAAATATATTTTAATAAACAAGTTATTTGCCAAAAATAAAATGATCAAGATGTAAAAATGTTTTTCAAGTCAAGTTTAGAAATTAATTTTCTATACTCTAGTCTATTTTTACTTTTACTCATTATCTTAATCATATGTTATAAAATATATGTGATTTAATTGTGAAAAATTTTTTATATGAAAAATATACATAAATATATTCTAATAAATAGGTTATTTGTAAAAAATAAATAAGATATGAAAAAGTTATAAATTTTTTAATTTGAGTCTAAAAATTTACTTTCCGCACTAATTTTTGTAAATATTTGCTTATTTTTTATCACTTCTCAACAATTATATAATATATTAGTATAAAAATAATTTTATTTGAAATTACACTCAAATTCCTTTCTAATAATAGGTTATTTTTATAAAAAAAAATTAAAATGAAAAAGATATAACCTTTTACAATTAATGTTACGTTGCATTGGTTTAACAGTTGACTATTACATATAATAATTGACTATTAGCCTCAGGATCACTGTATATTAGTAAAAAAGGCCAATAATTGATTGCTAAAAGTGTAACAATTAACTACAACATTCTAAATGGCCTCCGGTGTGAAAATTATGCGAAGTAACAATAAAGAATATCTAGTTTTCATTTCTAAGTATTTCAAATAGTTATAAATCATTTTGTGCTTTTTATAAAAGCTAAGAAATATCAAATACAACATATGAAGAGTATGAAATCTATTATTTAACATCATTTACTCATTCTTTCATTAAAATTATGATTTAAGTTCTTCATTTTGAAATTTTTTAACTTTAAATGCTTTATTTATTTCATCCATTGTATGAGAGAGTTTATTTGAATTGTTCTCTATATTGTATCAATTTCCATTATATTTAGGGTGAAAAATCTTAGGGAAATTAAGAGTGAGGTGTCTCTTAGAGATTAAGAGCTTTGAGTGAAACATTTCAAAAGGAGTTAATTGTATTAAAAAAAGAGATTATAAGGCTTCTTCAAATACTAGTTGGAACTTGAAGAGAAAGTGGATTGAAACACAAGCTTGGAAAGCTTGAAAAATGAATGTGCACTTTCAAAAGAATATTTAAGAGGAAATCACTATAAATCATTATATTTAATATCTTTTTTCTTACTCTATTTTTTATTATATACTTTATTTTTGTTGATGAAAGTTATTAAATATATTGTGCTACAATGTTTATCTTATTGTTTGGGTGATTGAAAGCTTAAAAAAGATACATTTCTATGCATAAGCTTTTTTATGATTTGTGTATGCATGGTTAATGAGTTGATTTGTACAAATTCATTAAATTGATATATCTTAAGTATAAATATCTTGGGTTTACTTAAATTGAAATTATTCTCATAACTTCTCAAAATCAAAATATGTTCAAAGAAAATTTTTAAAATAGGGAAGTTTTAAAAATAGGTAATTCGCCTTCTTTTAGGTGTAGATTGCCTTAGCCTACAATAAGTGGTGAGTGGTAGTCGACAAAGGTTATTGGCAATGGGTGATAGCGAAGACAATTACTTGAGGTAGGTGATGGCTAGTGGTGATCATCGAAGGGTACGTAATGGTCAGTTGTGGCCACGAACAATAGGTGATGATGGTTATTGTTACAAGCAGTAAATAGTAGCTGGTAACAGGTGATGTCATACAGTAATCAATAATGGTTGGTAATGGCTGGGATAGTCAATCATAATAATAAATAAGGTGGTAATAGTAATAAAATAATTTAATGGAAGAATGGACAAAATAGTCAATTTATATTACTATAACATTTTTATATTATGGGAATATAGTATACCTACCTTCTCCTTTAAGAATATTTTAAAAAAAATATTAGATTAAAAACGTTTCTGAGAATGCAAAACATTCCAATGTATATTTTTCAAAAAGTTGAACTAAATAAGAAAATCCTATAAAGCATTAAAACATTCTTATGAATATTGAAAAAATTCTACAAACTAAACATTACCTTATAGTAATGTCCAAAGAAGAAATACATCATTCCATCATTTATAAAATGACCTTTTTACCTATATATCTCTTATATTTTTTATATATTTTAATATTATTCTTTATTAATATATAATAAAAATGTTAATATTTGAATATTTCTCTATATAATTATTTTAATAATTATATATTTAACTATAAAATTTAAAATATGATATTTTTGTATTTTTTTAAAAAATCATTGAATATAAAAATTTACTAAATTAGAATTCTTATGCTTTTATTATGAAATTTTTTTATTAATTGTATTTTATGATAAAATTTCAGTTATAATGATTTTTTATTATTGATTATATCATATATTTTAAAAATATAAAATTATTTAATAAGATATTTATTATTTTTAAATAAGAATATTATTATCATTAACTACATTTTTTCTATTCCATTCCTATAATATTTTGTTATACCGTATATAAAATTGCAATGAAATACTTATTTCATTTCTTACTATTTATAACATAATTATGGAATAATTATTTCACTCCATTATACCAAATGCAACATAAGTATTACAATTTATTTACCAATATTTTTAATTGTTAATATTTTGTCCACTTAAACTATAAGACCTTTTTTGTTATACCATATAGTATAATATAAAAATTATTGAATAATATAATATTATAAAAGATAAGGTAATATACTATACAATATTTTTTCTATTATTATATACAATAAAAATTTGTGTAAATTATTTTATCTTTTGCTTGTACTCATTTTATACAAGAACATATAGGCCAAAAATAATTAATTTAATTAAAATATCCTTATATATAAAAAATAATAAAATTGTCCTCAATAAATTTGAAGTACACAATTAGATCAAAAAATTCCTTCAATAAAAATATCTTTCAAAAAATATGATAATATATATAAATTATAAAGGTTACTTTATGATAATAAAATAATATAAAATATTTCACCAATACATATACAAGCACACACATACGTGTGTACCCATTGATATGTGTATAAGGGTACATGTATAATATATTTGTATAATATATTAGTAAGAGATTACGACAAATTGATTTAAAAATATAAAATTTAAAATATCATATATAAAATCTTAAAAAAAATGATACATACTACTGAAAAATATCAAAAATATAGTATAATATTATTAACTAGAAAATTAAAAAAATACTAAATCAAAATAGAAGTGTCATGTGAAATAATTTTATAATTTTATAAAAAAAGATATGTGAGAAAAATATAAAAAAAATTAAAATAACTTTTTCAATTTTAATAACATAGAATTTATCTTAATACTATTTTATTAGCCCGTCTTCCACTAGAGAATAAATAGCCTTATATGAAACTAAATATATATAAGGAGATTTTTAAATAAGTTATATAATCTGCTTTAAATTTTAAATATTGTATAAATTCTAATTGTATAATCTATCCTCTATTACAAAGTCTTATATAGTGTACCAAATAAGGCCTACATGTTTATTATTAGTAAGGTGTTAGTTTAGTGAAAAGTATATTAATTCTGAATGAACTTTATTTATTAATAGATAGAAAATTTGAATTACAAAAATGACATGTATGGAAAGAGAAAAAATCAATTAATACCTTAATTTTTAAAGTAATTACTTATTTCACTTGATGATTTATCAAAAACATAAGATTCTGGCCACAAAATTTATAAGAATAATCATATTACGGCTGGCTCCAGACTGCAATTTAAGAACATGTTTGTTAGTAATGCAAATGACCAGTTAGGGGGGGGGGGATAAAAAATTTCCTTTGATTTAAGTGGGGACATCTTGATGACAAGGGAAGCAATTTTATTAGGTAATGTTTTGCTTGTGTCATTTTGCTTATTTGAATCAGCTCCTTTGACTTTGATGAGAGTGATGAGGCTGCAAAGCAAGCAAAAACTTGCCTCAAAATTCAAGTCATTTGAGGATAGTTCGCATTGGTTAGGTGAATTTGGATAGTGATAGGACCGGTTAATTATTTTATTAGTTTCTAATTGATTGAAATATCCTTTAGTTAAAGTTACTTTCACAAACATATAATCAATTAATCCTTGAGAGGTTGAAAATCTAACCCTTCGATTTTATTTTCACAAAAATATTCTTTTGTAAAAATATAATAATAAATTATTAATTAATAAAAAATATAATAAATTTAATGAAAGATAATTTTCTCTTTTTTAAAAAAATTATTTTTCTTTATTATTATTTATAAAAATATATGGTGCTCATCCACTTATATAAAAATAAATAAATTGTTCTTACAAAAATTATCTTCTAAGAGACAAAACGGAGCCTAAATCTTCTCATGCAATCACTGTGTTGTCATAGAATTTGAGCTTAAATACATTAAGCCTTATAATTCTTAGCAACTTAATTTATTAATCACATCCTTATCAACTTATTGTTTTATTTTTTATGGTTTACCCCGTTTAGGCTAACCTTTTGTAGTTTAATGCGTATCAATCATATATTATATATTATATTATATGATAGACGTATGGTAAGCACATCAATTATACTCGTATGATTGTTTTTAAAAATTATGATATTTGCTAAAATTTTTAATAATGTAATGACACTCAATAAAAACTTAAAAATTTATTTATGTAGTTCAAAATTTAAAAGAAAAAATATTTGTGCATGCAAATGACTTACTAATTATTCAATTAAAATAAACATTGCAAGATTTGGCACTTAAATTGGATGTGTCATCGTAGAAATTTTCATTAATCAGAGATTTACCCTATCATCATTTAACTACATTGAGGATTGAAATAAGTGAAACATGAGTCAAATTAATTTTACTAAAAATATGGATAAGAAAAAAATGTGTGTGCTATATAATATTGCAAAAAGTAAGCTCTACGAGCTTTTTTTTAAAATAAAAATGGGCGAGTGGTTAAATAACTAAATGTAACTTTACAAGAATTAAGAATTGACTTTTTAATGAAGCAGGTGACATAAAATTTTTAAAAGATATTAAATAGCACTTGAATTAAAGGCTCTCAATTAGTTCTACCAATTTTAAATCATAATATAATTGTACTAATTACCATATATTTAAAATTATAAAAAATTAAAATTTATTTCATTTGAAATTAAATTTATGGGACCAAAATAATTTGAAATGAATTAATTTTTTTTTTGCATACAGATCCAAATGAGAGGAAAACATATAAGTGTTATATTTGGAATATACTAGTAAGTTTCTAAGCTAACTCCTTGTATGGCATAATTAAAAATAATATTTTATTTCATTTACAAATAATTTTTTTTTAAAATGGTATTTAACCTCAAGTAAGAAGGATTTCATTTCACATTAATTCTTATTTTAATTTTATTTATATTATTATGAAATTCATCATATTTAGTAAGGACTTTATTAAAATTCATTTCATTTAGCCTAAAATACATATTATATTACCTTCTTTTTTATATTGTTTTTACCAAAATATCATTAAAACTTATTTTTTAATTGAATTTTATATATTTTTAATAAATTCCAACCAAAAATATTCATTTGAAAATAAATTAAAATCATTATTTTTTATAAAATTTCTAAACAATAAATTTTATTTGTAAATGAATGAAATCAAATTAATTCTACAAAATTTTTGACCCCTTAACTTTTTTCCAAGCAAATTAATCAAAATGTTTCGATTTTATATATGATTATTGTTGCATAATGCACAATTATTTATGCTTTGTGCCAAACCAGAACATAGAGAACCACTTGTTTTTTATGAATGAATTGCAATCCATGCAATGGTGGGGCTAGGGGCAGATGTGAATACACAATAAAATATGGTTGAATGTATAAATCAATTCTTGGACAAAATCTCTTTGTGGAATAGGTGTGGGAGTTCCATTTCATTTGATTGGAATTTAATAATAAAATATAAAATAAAAATAATGCCAAATATGTTTGAGCATATCTTGAAATCGATTGGTTTGGTGGAGGCGACGATTATGAAAGTGACCCAATAAAAGAAAGAAAGTAGGTATATTTACATGAAAGTATTGGTACCAAAGTATGCAATGAGTTTGAAATCTTAGAATTCTTCAAGAGAACTATGTTGGCGGTAATTATTTATTCAATTAATTGAGTCGTCCTATCGCATGTTTGGGCGTAAGACCAGCTATATATTGCAGCAAGTGTTGAAAGTGTGATTGAAATTAAGTTCCCTGTCAATCAAATATAAAATGATAGTAAATTTGTAAACTCAATCTAATAAATATAAAATGTGTTTGAATATATTTTTATTTTTTTATAAGTTTTTATTTCATTTTGAAAATTTATTTTTGAATTTAAAAAATAAAAAATGATTGATATAAAATGTGTTTGAATATATTTTTATTTTTTATAAGTTTTTATTTCATTTTGAAAATTTATTTTTGAATTTAAAAAATAAAAAATGATTGATATTATAAATAAAAATATTTTATTTAATTATAAAATTAATATCAAGAATGAAAAATAAGTTAAAAAATATCAAAAAATTATTTTTTTATTTTTGTTACATATTTAGATTTACAATTTTTTAAAAATAGTTTCAGAAACTTTTTTGGTGTATTTGAATATATTTTTATTTTTATTTTCAAAAATAATTTTAAAAATAATTTTTACATGCTATTTTTTATTTTCAAAAATAATTTTATGATTTAAAGAAAATAAATATTAGATAGTATTTGGTGTTGCATATAATAAAATTTTTTACTTAATTATAAAATTTATATCAAGAATAAAAAAATTTAAGAAAATATCCAGAATTTTTTTAAGTTACACTTTTAGAATTACAATTTTTAAAAATATATTATAAAAACAATTGTTAAGCAGGAATTTTTGTTTTTTAAAAATAAAAAATACTTTTTAAAACCAGTAAACAAATAGGTCCTTTATTTTAAAAATTATAAAAATAAAAAATTAGAAATATTAAATAAACGTACCCCTAATTTCGATTCTCTCTGTTTTTTTTTTTTTGTGTACATAGTATTTTTGTATATATTGCAAAATATTGTTAATACTCTTCCTTGAGTTAATATCTCCTTTCGCATGTCTTTGAAAGATGGCTCGTCTCATGCATCGAACCAATACAGTTGAAAAGTATCATGGATCAGGATTCTATAATTATAATGGTTGAGGTTATTATGAACTAATACAGCATAAATGTATCAGAAATATGGATCAGGGTCTGTTAACCCATGGTTCAAAATGGTGAAATTTGATTATTATAAATAAATAGTTGGAATAGTATTTGCATGTTTTTCTAACAAAGTGTTATATTTTATAAAAAAATTTAATAGATATCCTATGTTATGAGTGATAAATATTAACCCTTTATAAAAAATTCAATAGATATCCAATGTTATGAGTGATAAATATGGATGATGTGATTATTATATATGTTCTTATGATAACTTGTTACATTTTTTACGTATGAATCACGTATATTAATATTGTTAGACAATACGTTGGATTGACTTTAAACACTTGTTATCATGATGTCGGTTATATAACTAAAGCAAACAATGATTATCATGTTAATTTTTCATTAAAAATTGATGTCTACTTTTCAATATATGTACATTTTACATTTCACATTTATTTTTATTAAAAAATCAATGCAAATTGCTTGTTTAATCTTTTTAACATTAATTTTTGACATTTTTACTAAAATATTTATAATTAAAATTGAATAAACTCAATATTTCACGAAAATGGTATATTTTAAGCTAAATATTTTGAAATGTCATAATTTCATCTTCAATTATTCATTTAGGACAAATTTTATATTGATTTCACATAATTTTTTGAAATTTATCTATTAGCAAAAACTAAAAGCATTTTTCCTTTTTCGGAATTGTGAAAAATGATCATTTTCATGAGCCTTATTTTTTTAAGCTTTTTCTCCATCTCTAATTGTTGTTTGGCTAGCTTTGGTTTTCATTGTAATATTTTATTAAATATATAATAAATATATAAAATTCAGATACTATTTTAGAAGTTATATAAAGGAAATATTAACAAAAATATTTTAAAAAATATATGCTAAAAATTAAAAAATAGAAAATACTAAGATTTAAGAAATAGAAATAAAAAAGATATTTCTTATGTTTTGAATCAGTGTCTTAAAATATTAAAGCATTTATTTCATACTTTATATTAATTAAAAGAGTATCGATTACTGATGTGTGATAAAGAATGAAGGGACGTCTAAGGTTCTATAGAGAAAGTTAGATAAAGATAAATATTAAGCATTGAAATAAATAAAAGGAAAAGTGAGAGTGATAATAAAAAAATATATTTTATCACTGCATCTGACTAGACTTTTGTAATATATTTAGACATTAATTAATTTTAAAATTAATTCTTTAATTTTTTTAATTTTTTAACAACCCTTAAATGTTATACATTTTAATATCAATTAAGTAAGAAATTGACATTTTAAGTTTTGTAATAATTTTAAAAATGCTATTATATCTAAATAAATATCGATTAATTATAAAATTAACATATTAAGTTTTCTTATTTTTTTAATAACTTTTAAATTTTATACATTTTAATATCAGTTAAGTAAAAAATTAATATTCTAAATTTTCTAATAATTTTAAAAATATCAGCTCATTTAAATTTACGTTAGTTAATTGTGAAATTAAAGTCTTAAATTTTCTCATTTTCTTAGTAATTTTAAAATATCATACATTATGATGTTGATTAAAAAAATTGACATTATATGTTTCATAATAATTTCAAAATTATCATTGTATTCAAATAAATATTATTTAATTCTAAAAATGATGTTTTAATTTTTTTTTAATTTTTTGAGTAACTTTCATATGACAAATATTATGACATTGGTTAAATAAAAAATTATTTTAAATTTATTGATAATTTTAAAAATATCATTATTTGTAAATATACATTAGTTAATTTAAAATTAGTGTATTAAATTTATTTATTTTCTCAGTAATATTCAAATGTTATATATTATAACATTGGTTAAGCAAAAAATTACCATCTTAAATTTATAAAGAATTTTTAAAATGTTATCATGTCAAAATAAAAATGCTAATTGTATTTATTAACTATTATTTTATTAGTGTTAATAATTTTAAAAATGTCACTACATTAATATAAATGTTGATTTTGTCTTCTAATTATATCTACCCACCGACATAGAAATTGCAATTTTGTAGTAGTGAAAAATTTGCAAAGTTTATGTATTTTATATAAAATAGTAAAAGAAGAAGATTAAGCATTGAATAAAGTAATGTGAAATCTTGTCATGTTCAACTTAAGAAGAAATAAGGAAAAAATACAAAGAAAAGAAAATGATCTAAGTATTGATGAATTGAAATTTTGGAAGTTTAGAAATATTAAGAAAAGTCTAATGTTTCTCGGTATCGTTTTTCTTTTTAAGTTTAGATTTTCTTTGCGAAATAAAGTTTTTTATAATATATTTATAATATAGAGTTTAAATATATTTTTAAAATCTTAATTTGATTAAAATATTTCATAATGATAGTTCACAACTATGTTTTTTTACAAGATGGCCTGCAAAACATCTCAAAAATTAATGATATATGTGTTTTGGTCCTATTAATTTTGACCTTTGATCACACTTTTGGTTACATCTCACGGAATGTTTATAATTTAAGTGTGAAAATTTTTTCATATTAAAATAGACTTAAATAACTTTCCATGAATAGGTAATATGTTTAAAATAATTAAGATATGAAAAAATTATGAATTTCTTATGTTAGATTAAAGAATTAATTTTTTATATTCTAGTCTTTTCTAACTTTTACTCATTATTTTGATCATATTTCTAAAAATACATAAGATATAAGAATGAAATTAAATTCATTTGAAAGTAGACTTAAATAACATTTTAATGATAGGTTATTTAAAAATAAAGAGTTATGATATTTTAAAACTAATATTAAGTGCTTTGCTGACCAAACAATAAATTATTAGAGGTAAATTATATATGTTTTTTTATTAAAAAATTTTAATTTCAAAAACATCCTGAAATCATTTACAAAAACTAAAATACGACTTAAAGTTTAAGCTCGAAATCAAAATACGATCACAATTACTCATTTACAAGATTTTTTAATAAAATAATAGTTAAAAGTATCAATATTTTACATGTAAATAAATTTCAATTTAAAAAATAATATTATACTAAATTAAAATTCATATTAAATAATATATATTGATCCCTATTATATTTTTATTAGGACATAATAAAATTTCAAGATTATACTCGTAATCCACATTTTTACCATATGCAGCAATGTAAAAATAATCGTGATCCCGATTAGAGGTTAGAACCTTGAAATACGGTAACAATATCTCCTTTTCCTTTTTTTTTTTTTTAGAAATATTAGTGATTTATAATTTTTGAGTGAAATGATATTTGATTTTTTTTTTAAGTTTTAGATTTTGAATTGGATACATTTAAATAAATTTATATATTCTTATAAATTCTTATCTATCAAAAAAAAAAAAAAGACATATTGTCAATTACCAATATCTTTGTCTACTAATAATGTTTAATTCAGTTTATTGTATTTTCATTGCCTCGATTCCAGCAGTGGCATCATGTGTTGGTCTCATTGAAGGAAAGAAAGGTAAACAACAGAATCCTGTGATCACGTTATTATTCCTCGACTATATAATTCTTAGTTTTTATTGCCACTTTTCTTAAATTATCCCCAAGTCTTCTGATTCGTAAGTTTTTTTTTTCCTGTTTATGATGTTTTAAGATATTTAATTAGGCAAATTATAGGTTAAAGTTTATAATTACAGTTTTTTGTAATTATATATACATATATTTTAAACATCAGATTGGAACCATTTCAAAGATTAAAATATTAATAATTTTTTTCCCTCAATAACAATCATTTTTTAAATTTAAATCTTGATCTATTAATAGATAAAATTCATTTAAAATTAATATATTTTTTTATCAAGTCTATTTTATTTTCACTAAGTCAACATCTTATTAGTTTTATATAATTATATTATCTTTATTTATTTTTAAGTGTTTTTTAAAGATTAAAAAATAATAAATAATATTAATTTTAAGGGAAATAGGTTGTAATTTATTAATATATTATTTACTAAAAATTAACTAATAAGTAAAGTTATTGAATACTTATTTACATAGTAGAAGTAATATTTGAAAAAAAGATAATAAATATAATTTCTAAAATAACAAAAAATATGGATAATTTTTTTAAATGAAAATTAAAATAGATGGGAGAGTATTTGATAATAGTTGTATTTTTCTTATTTTTGTCCTCAACTGCAACACAATTATATCGGTAGTTATGATCCAAAATCAGAGTTCTAATAGTAATTGCAACGGTAATTTAGAACAGACTTATATATTTGTATTCACATGTTAAAAAAAAAAAAGGACAGTGAACTTTGGGCCAAGTATTGTATGGTACTTTTTAAAAATGTTCTCTTTTTCTACATTCTAAATATAGTATAAAATATATATATTCAATAATTTAATTACTTCTATAATTAAAACAAAACGAAAGAAAAGGGCTGAACTATTACAGTTAATTCCAACATATATTCTGATTATAGTATGCCCACGTGAATCTAAAATTAGCATCAAATCACATGGAATTTCCATTTTTATGTTTCCTACTTTGGTTTCATAACGGAGGGGACCAATTCATTAGTGTAGGGTCTTTAGGGTGAGTTGTGTGGCCTAATGGGTAAACAGTCCCACAAAGTGAGCAGCCTTGACTTTCAATTATTGGCTGTTCTAGAATCTAGATCCAGCTGTTTACTACAATTAATCAAGCCTCTGAGCAAAGGAAAAGGTTTAGGAATCAATTTGCTGAGTTGCCTAGACATCTTTGTCATTTTGATCTTTCACAAATATTATATTACATAAAACATAATCAAATTATTAATAATTAACTGGTCAGTCAGAGCATGATTGAGCATGATAGAAATTAACTTATGACCAATAGTCTAATATGGCAGTATAAATTGTTATAAGTGTAAAAAATTCTACAATCAAAATCAAGTATAAAAATACATATTTATTTAAGTGGGTATTATATTAATTTACACCTATTTATTAGAAGTTACACTTTATTATAAGAAAAGGTTGATAAAATCATGAACTTATTATATTTATTTCAACATTGAACATACTATAGAATTAGAGAGTATAGGTACTGATAAGGTGTTGGTTAAATAAAAAGTGTATTAGTTATGAATGGGCTTTATCTGTTAATAAATAAGAATTTAAATATAAAAAATGTATTTTAAATTTTAATTTATTTTGTTAATAAATATTTTTTTGTAAAAAAGTATTGTTCATATGTATATTTATAAAAAAGTCCATGTCACTTAAAGCACGTTTGATTAAATGAAACGAAATGATAGTAAAAAGGAAAATCATAAAAAAATCTGCTTGACATGCACTATAGAATGAGAATGTCTATTTCCTGTTTCATAACAAAAATAATGAAATAGGTTCATAGAATGACTTTTTTACATATATATTTCTTATATTTTTCATATATTTTGACAATATTTTGTTAATATATAATAAAATATATTAATTTTTACATATTTTACAATTAGAATGTTTTAATAATTATAATTTTAATAATAAAATTTAAAATAAAATATGTTTATATCCTTCACAAAAATATTTAATATAAAATTTTAGTAAATTAAAATTTTTATACATTTATTATAAATTTTTTATTAATTATATTTTATTATGAAATTTAAATTATAACAATTTTTATTATTAATCATATCATATATTTTAATAATATTAAATTATTTAATGGAACATTTATTATTTTTAAAATAATGATATTATTACTAATTACATTTTTTATTGCATTCCTACATTATTTTTATTCCTGAGGTGATTTCCCTCCACCTAATTTTTTTTTTTTAAAGAAGAAACTAGGGTTTAAATTGGATTCTAAAAACGCAGCTGGGGGTTGTGCATAGCCTGAATCGAGGGGCAAGGCAGCAAATCCGGAGAGCCTCATAGTACTGCCAGGAACTGTACGGGTTAGCCGTCCGCAGACCGACTATTAAACGGATCAAGTTCATTTTGTCTACTTCTTTTTATACATGTTTAATAGGGGGGTTTTAGTTTGATCTTTACAGATCAGTGGATAAATTAGTTAAATAATAAAAAATTGAAAATTATTTCAAAACATTATATATTTATTTATAAATAAATTATAATATATTTTAAATTTATATATAATTTTAAAAATAAAAATGTTATTATAATATAATTTTATAAAATTAAAAAAATGATTTTACATAAATTAAAATTTTAAATTTATATAAATTAAAAAATTTTGAATAAAAATATACGTTCCCGGCGGCCCCGGTCCCTCCGGACTAAATTGCATTATGACAATTCGGATCCTTTACAATTTACGGGTTAATGGGTTGACCCGCGTATTTTGACCCATCCGAAACAGCTCTGTGAAGACAGGGAGACAGGCAGAGCTCCGGACCCGTGGATTTTGACCCATCCGAAACAGCTCCATGAGGGACAGGGAGACAGGCAGAGCTCCGGAAGAAAGCAGTCACGTACCAATGCATGCGTCCATCCCAGCATCTTGTCTGTACGTCTTTTCTTCATTTTCACGGTAAAAAATACGGCATCGTGCTGCTGTTTTCACTCCCGAGGGATTTTACATGTTTCGATTATAATAATACCCCTCCCCTCGAAGTGTCATTTACCCCTTGAATATAAAAAGAAAAAAAAAAGAAGGAAGAAAATAATAAGAAAACCTGTTTGAATTGATAGAAAACAAGGAAAAAAAATAGAAGAAAATGATTTTTTTATTTGTTTAAATAGAAAAGTTAAAGAAATTAAATTAAATAATATTCATATTTATTAATTGTATATTGTGAGTTTTTTAAAATAAATGAATAAGAGTAAAATTGTAAAATGTGAATTTGTCACTCAGTTTTTGCTCATATGTGACAAAAATGTTTTTTAATGAGTTCCACTCTTTTTTTTTTATTCCTTTTCTCTTCTATCCATTTTTTAGCTTACAACCAAGTAAGAGAAAACACTATTTTTTACTCTTTTTTTTGTTATGACTTTTTTTTTCTTTTTCTCATTTTCTATGCAAACAAGAAAGGGATTAAAGTTAATGCATAAAAATTAAGAAAGATAATAAATAATTTTAATTTTAAAAAAATGAGTTATAATTTATTAATATATCTTTTATTAAAAGAGTAAAATTGAATATTTATTTAAATTGTAGGAGTAACATTTAAAACAACACAATAAATACAATTTTAATTTTTTCAAAATAATAGATGGATTAAAACAAAAAAATTTCTCTAAAATGTCACCTAAGTAATGAAAGAGTAATATATAAGATGTTACTGACGGAGAAAAACCACTTACCAAATTTATAATATATATACATATATGTTAAAATTTATATTTTCGAAATTCTAATATATTAAAGGCTATAATGAGCTTCTTTGTACTAGGAGAGCATTAAAGTACGTATTGTAACTAAATTATGCCTGAAATTTTCACTTCTTGATTAAATGGAAGTTGTTATTATTATTTTTAATTAGAAGTAGATACTTAAACATGTAGGAAATTTCAATTTAGAGAATTCGCATTTTTTCTTTTATTATGTTTATTTTTTATAATAGAATAAGAAACTTCTTTATTTATAATATATTATAAAAAAAATGGTCGTGATGTTAACTCATTGAGGTATTATAAATTATGTATTTAATTATAATTAATAAATAAAAATTAATTATTAAATTTAGTATTTATTTATTAATTTTTTGAAATCTATATGCATTAAAAACCTAATTTTTCAACATAAAAACAATTGGAATAAAAATAATTGACAAATAAGATAGAATAAATATAATTATGTTCTTTCTTTTTTAGAAATATGTACCTACCTTCTTTTTTATATACATTTACATCTTTCCATTTTTGTTTCAAACATACATTCACCTCTTCTACTTTTTTTTAATAAAAAAGAGAGTTGCTTTTATCGATAATTTTTTTAAAAATAAAAAGAGTACGAATATAATTAAATTCAACCTTATTTAGTAAATGTAATTTACCTAAAAAATAAAACAAATAGTTAAAGCATGTGGTATCTTTTCAACAATCAAAGATTGTCACTTGCATACATATGCACATAATATTTTTTTTGACAAAAATATAAAAATACCTTCTTTAATTTTGGGTTATTATATATTATTTTTATTAATTTTAAAAACTTACAAATAAAATTTTTAACTATAAAATAATTTGCAGCTAATTATTTTTCATTTAATTAACTATCTATTTTATTTAATTACATAATTTTTTCACTAAATTTTTTAAAGAAGAATCACAATACTATTTTATTTTGATTTACCATGTAATTTCATTTCTCATTTTTAAGAATTTAATAAAAAAATTCATGTATTTAATTTAATTTTTATTAATTATATAATATAAAAATTATGTGTGAAAAAATAATATTATAAATTAATATACAATGATATTATATTTTTTATTTAAAAATTTATTGAGATGTCATTTAATGAAAAATTAATTAAGTGAATAATAAATATTAATTAAATTTTTGTCCTAATTAAAGCGTTTAATTTATATGTATTTAAAATTAACGGGAGCAAAAGATAATCAATCTAAAATTAAAGAGAGTGTTTTATATATTTTTTTTATACAATTTGTTGATGACCCCTTCCTTTCAAAGTGTTTGGTTTGGGGCAGTTCAATGTGTTGCAGCATGGGCTTCGATGACGGTTGCTGTCAAAGACACTTCGATTCTGAAGCCAGAGAGATTTCAGTATGACAGTAGAGAAATTATGAATTCATTGATTTGATAGAAAATATTTTTATATAAAATATATTTATAAGTTTGTAAGATAATAAAAAATATTTTATATATTTAATATTAAATATAAAAATTTAATAAAAAGTATTTTTTTAAAAAGTATTTTTTATTAATATAATTTTAAATATATTTTTTTAATAATGTATAGAAATAATATATCACTTTTCCACACATATATATATTTATAAAATTTTTCTAGAAAAAATATTTTGAGAAAAATAGATAACCATAAAAAGTGATGTGCACAAACCTCAAAATATTTGTAAAGATCAATGGTAATAACATGGTAATAACCTACAACCAACTAGATTCCCGTACATGACTTATTCAATCAAATACCACGTAAATTGTTTGATAAAATGACTGTCGTATATAATAAATATTAGGTAGTCTTTGTATGGGGGTGTTAAACAAATTGATTTATATAAACTTATTTAAAAAATGAACTAAATTTTTGATAGTTTAATTTAGTCTGTATTCATGATTTTATGCCCGATTATATAGACTTTAATTGTAAAGTTGGTGATAAATACAATTTATATTAATTTTGCAGATTGATTTGATTTTGATCGATTTATCTAAGCTTTAGTTCACATAAAACGATTCGTATAAATTTGTAATTAAAATAGATCAAAATTTTAATTATTCGAATCCCTAAAATTTATGTGCCAAATTATTTTAGAATCCTATCTTTCAATATCTTCTTATCAATAATGTATATTGAAATAACAATCTTTAGCTAACATAATGATTTTAATATATTTTAACATAAATCCTACGTGACAAGCGAATATTAATTGTTCAAATAATATTCATCAAATCTGATATATGACTATTCTTAATTAATTTGAAAAACTTATTGAAATTATGATATTTTAATGGGACTTTCTAAGATTGTTATAAGTCTAATAAAATATATAATTAACAAACAATTTATCTTCTCATATTAGGAATAGTTACATTAAATCTTAGATCTACACATGAAAGTGTGGATGTGAGTGTGATTATCATCTTGAGGTAAGATTTGAAGTATAGGAGACATCTCTTTCCGAAAGTGAAAGCTATTGTGAAACTCCTAGTTAAGTCCATTTTATCTGCTCAAGAAAAGTTCATGGCATGGTAAGAGGGAAACTGCAACTTGAAGTTGTTGCCAGTCCAAGTTTGTGGTCCTTGGAGAAACAAAGATAGAAGTGGGCCCAACTCCAATGCTCCAAAATTGACACGCAGAGAGTATGCATCAAAGTGAGGCCCAATCCCAATGCCCCAAGTCCTAATTTCAGTTTGAGGCACATTAAAATAACCAAAGAATAAGGGTCGATTATTTATTATTTGTAAAAATAATTTTTTTATTTTTTTGAAAAATAAAATATTTAATAAAAGTGAGAATGATTTTTAAAAACAATATTTACTCCCATTTCTCACTCATATTCTTTCAGAGTGAAAGTCAAAATTTTAGATCCTACGTATATGTGAGAAATTGTGAGTGGACAGTAGAAATAAAAGTATTTGTAGCATTATTAAGTATTTCTTTTGACGGTAGTTGTCGAAGAAACATGTGTTACCTCCTAATTTAATTATGTAAATAGTTTAATTTCAAATTGTGGTCCAAATTCTAAAATAAGCGCAAAAAGAAGAAGGTAAAAACCTTTGCTTACAATGAACCCTTTGAAGATAACATTATACTTCAACTAACACATTTTTAAGTATAAAATAATTTTTAGTAGTTTTAATTATTTTTTGGATACTTTTTCTATATTATAATTTAAAATTTTTCATATATAATTTCTTATCATGTTAAAATTTTATTTTAGTTATATTACAAAAAAAATTATTGAATAATATTTATATATAACTTTACTTTTAACCTTCCAATATACTTAGAATCTCAATTATCATTAACCATTGTAATTCTCTGTAATTTTACTTTATAATTGTATTTTTCTTGGAATATATAAGAGGTTATACTGACAAGCCTAACTGGGAGATATTATGCCAAAAAATAACCTTGAATCTAGAGATGGTTGGATGTGAAAGTGGTAAACTTCTCACTTTTCAATTTAATGATTGAAACATATTGGGTCATTCTCCGATACTCCCTTAAAATAGGAAGTGTTCGGCATGATTTCTGTAAATTTTTTATAAATTTTATAATTTGTTCATAAAAGTTTATAACTTTTTGACAGAGTTTATGAAATTTTTATACTGCAATTATATATTATTGTTTATATTGTAAGATTTATAAAAAAATATATAAAATTTTATTAAAAAATTATAAAATTTATGTGAATAATTACACTTCATAATTTATGTTATTATCAAAAAATTGTAAATTTATGTAAAATGCTATGAAATTTTTCATAAATTTTAAAAGATAAAGTGAGGTATTATAATTATTAATAAAAAAAATCAAGAGTGTTGATAGTTACAAATTTAAAAATACCTTTTTAATTGATTTTTATTGATTTGATTTTGAATTACTAATTTTTTATATAATAATTATAATATCTTACTTTGTCCTTTAAAATGCATCATAAAAATGTTATGAAATTTTTCCATAAATTTTAAAAGATAAAGTGAGATATTATAATTCTTAATTAAAAAAATCAACCATGTTGATAGTTACAAATTTAAAATACTTTTTAATTGATTATTATTAATTTGATTTTGAATTATTAATTTTTCCTATAATAATTATAATATCTTTCGTTACTCTTTAAATTGCATCATATATATTTTAAGGGGGCTGAATCCATTTCGGATTCACTTTTACAACCATCCTCCTTCGACCTTGTCTCCTTGTCAATTTGATTCTGGAAACCCTAGCGTGTTCAAGAATTCAGGGGACAAGTGGATCTCTTCTGCAAAGGCTGCCAAGTTCTTCCTGGATTTCCTACATCAGGTAAAGCATAGCAGCAAGTAGAGGCTATGAGCCACCAAATATGCTTATCGATGGAGACTTCAACACACCACTTTTACCAATAAATTTAATTATTAATTTTATTTATTTAAATATTTAATTTAGCTTATTAATTTTGAGAATTGCACATATTTAGTTTTAATAAATTTAATTATTTTTATTTCTCATTTTTTATTTTTATATTAATTAATATTTGTACTATTTATTTTATTAGAATAAATTAATTATAATTAATTATTAAAAAATTAATAATTTTTCAATAATTAAATAATTGCAATAAATTTAATAATTAAAAAATTAATATTTGTTTTATCTTATCAATATTTAATATTTTATTCTTTATTTAAATTATTAAATTTTTAAAATTTTCATATTCTCTTTTAATAATTGCTAAATTATTTCTAAATCAATAATGCTATCCTACATCTAAGTTTAACTACATCAACTCTACAAATTCTATACTTTGTCCAAATAAAACTATCAAAACATTTACAACATCAATATAAAACCTTAATTTTCATAAATTTACATAAATAAAATGAAATAATAGTAGATTCAAAATTATATTCAATCTTATAGCAAAGCATATCAGTCATATCTCAAATTATATCCTTATAGCAAAGCATATCAGTCATATCTCAAATTATATCGATTACATATTCAAAAACCAAAATTGTTCTTTACAAATTATAATAGCAAACTCACAGAAGCATAAAAATTTTCCTTACAGATTCACAAGTTTAACTCGTGTTAAATTTATGTAAAATCAACGTATTGCAATGAAGAAAGTATTACCTCAAATTGCTATCAATGCAACCAAATCTTTGAAATATAAAAAGGAAAAACGAAAAAAATGAGAGAGAGGGGAGAAAGGTGAAAAAATTGAAAAAATATAGAGAGAATGAAGGAGAAATTATCTTATTTAACTGAATGGGAAGAGAGAAGCCGGAAACAAATAAAGAAAATGTGCACATAAATAGGAAAAAAGATGACATTGTGATATGATATATTTAAATTCTAAAATGATGCTTTAGTATTAAATAAAGTGTCTTTTTAAAGTTCCCAGTAATGCCTTATATTTCTAGATCCTAAAATGATGGCACATGTCATTTTTTTAAGGTTCTTAAGGCAATAATTGTGATGCTTCATTTTCTTATACCTTAAAACAATGATTTATGTTGTCTTCTTAAGGTTACTAGGGTGCTAGTTGTGGCGCCTTAAATTTCCTAACCTTAAAGGAACAACATCATATGATGTCAATTTGGGATTTAAGGTACCAAAGTAAGTGCCATTAGGACCTATGTAATTTTTACTTGGATAAAACGATGATACTAGTGTCATCTCTTTAATCTCTTTTTTTTTTTTTTGGCATGATAATATTGATTCTCATATAATAATAAGTTAATTATAAAATATATTATTCAAATAGATATAATATAATATAATATAATATGTAAAAAGGATTAAGACTCATTAGATATTTACAAGAAATAGATTTATACATTAAATAATATTATAAAACAAAGAAAATATTATATATAAAAATTTTATAATTTAATGTAAATTTTAATTGATCTAATATGAAACTCAAAAGAACTTAAATTTCATTAAATATTTAATGGTTAGCCTCAAATTCAAACTAATAAGTAGCAAATCGCGCATTGAGTAAATATTACATTAGTTTGGATAAGATGCATGGAATATGAATATTTTTTATATTCCTAGACAAAATAAGTAGAGACTATATTATCTTTATAAGTAGTTGTTCTATTTATATTAACGAGCTATTTTTTCTTAAATATTGGTTTGTAATGGATGTTAAATTATAATACCTTCTATAATGCTAGCATTTGATGTATTTAAAAAGCCCATTTTTTGTTTTAATTAAAAATATAAGAGTAAAATGTGTTGTCCTAATTTAAAATCTAAGATATATTATTATTAAATAGTACATAATAATAATCTAATCTTTTAAAATTGCTGGCTTCATCAAATTTAAAACATGAATAATAAAAAATAATAAATTTCACAAACTGAGTCAATAAAAAAGTGAAAAAGTTAAAGATTTTTTTTTAAGAACTAAATCCTAAAATTTTTCATTTTGTCTTCTTTTATTTGTTGCGTACACTAATTCACATTCAACTAAGTTTAGAACTTTATTTTTATTTTTTTAAATAATAACAAAAGTGATAATTTACTTAATACATAAATATATAATTCTGAGTTTAAATTTTAAACATAATAAAAGTACCATTAAATATTTTATTTTATTGCGGTTGGGTTACCGGAAAACCCCTGGACATTAATAAACAGTGAACATTATTGATTCGATAATGACGAAAATACACTGTGAACAAAGCATATATCCAAAAATTTTCACGATAAATTTGAGTTGTAAAATTTGGATAAATTGAATCAAGTTAAATAGGGTTTGAAGATGGTATATAAAAAAAGTAAAGGTAATTGAATTCCTTAAAAATAAGCATGCATAATATTTCCCTTACAAATATCTTGAAATATATTACTTTTACTTACCTTAACAAATTTCCCAATCTATTTCTTGTTCTTTTCTTATTGTTTCAGATTATATTACTCAATAAAAATAAAAAAAACACTCATTACTTATTTTTATCATTCATAAACACCGTCACTATTATCTTTACTATGAACATCATTGTTACTGTCACCATTTTTACTGTTCATTTCTAACTAATGAGCAAAATAAAAAAAGATAAATTATAAATAATGTGATTTTATTTTCTAAAAATTAATATAATTTAAAAATAATAATTTTTATTTAATTCTATTTTATTCGGTTCTATTACATTTTTTTCCTATGAACCAAACAATGCGTTACTTTTTTATGTTAATTTTCTTTATGTAAACCTCTTTTTTTGACTTTGTAAATTTCATTTTTTATTTGCATCTTTATAGAATATTTTGTATTAATTTTTATAAAGTATTAATTTATTTAATTATGTCCATTTGCTAGTGCCCATATGAAAATTAATTTGTTAAATATCATTCTTTAAAGAGTAGAATTAGACAAATTAATATTTCACAATGTTTAAAAATTTTATAATTATGAATGATATGTGAAAGTGTTTGATGTAATTCAATATTAAAAAGATAATAAAATTAATAAATACATATATTTTAATGTGATTCGGCCCTTAATAGACTCCATAGACAAAGATAAAAAAATAAATTTATTAATTTTGAAGTATTACAAAAAGAATACGAATAATATAATAACTTTTAAACTTATACCTCAAATACACTAAAAAATATCTTACAATACATATGTACTTTTCATTTTCAATAATTTTATCAAAAATTTAAAAATTAATTAGAAGATTTTAGATAAACTCTATAAGAGTTATAAACTCTCTTACCTCGATCTCTTTCAACATATTATTCATACCCAAATACAAAAAATTTATATGTTTTGAAAACTTGTTAAAATAAAAGATCCCTACTTCAAAATATGTAATAATCACAAATCAATAACAATTTTAATTTGAATAGGATTGTTAAAATTTGAATCAAATCTTAATATCAATAAATAAAATTGATATAAAATATTTTATAAAAATAAAAGTAAAAAAATGAATTTCATGCCGAGAAGAGAGAGAGAATTTACTCTTTCTGTTTTGCCCGAACAAACCCGGACCCAAGGCCCAGGGCCTCAGGCTAACCCAACTGAATGCCTTTTGCGCCGACTCTCCTCGCTCGGACTCGCAGTCATTACCCCGCCACTGCCTACATTAAAGCTTCAAAGGGCTGGTTATAGCAGAATTCAGGTAAAAGGCTTTTCTGGTTCTCCTATAGCACTTTGTAAGCTGTTGCTTCTTTTACTTCTGCTCAATCAAAGAGATGGGAAAGGCTAAAAGAGCCCCCAAATTCGCCGTCATAAAGAAGGTCGTCACCTCCAAAGCAATCAGAAAGTGAGATTTTTTTTCCGTTTTCTATATGGTTTGTCTCTTGTTGCTTTGTTTTTGCTGTGTTATATTTTTATAGTCATTTAAAATTTGTGGGATTTGTTCTAATTTGCACGTTGTGTCAAATTCAGCTATAAAGAAGAAGTTTTGAATCCAAATAAGAAGGAACTTCTTAAGGAAAGGCTTCCCAGAAATGTGTAAGCTGCTATTCTGATCCTTTCATTTTGCTTCTTAATATTCTAAATATATTGATTGTTTTAATTATTTTTGGGTTTAAATTTATGTAATGTAGCCCGAGTTATTCTTCAGCACTTTTTTTTCAATACAACACTCAATTGGGACCGCCATATCGAGTTTTGGTGGATACCAACTTCATCAATTTCTCCATCCAGAATAAAGTCAGTGTTCCCTTTGGCTTTTATTATATATAATCTATCTTTTTGGTGGAATTTATTTAATGTGGAGATGCAAGGGTTTTTTTCTCCCTTCAATTTTAGCTACCTGAATTAACATCTGATTCTACATGTTTAGATTTTCTTGGAGCTGTTTGTTAAGATTTTTAGAATATGATGCCAACTTCCTGATTGAACTAAAAGCTTTTGGTATAATAATGTTTTTGACTATCGATGATACACGTCATGTACATGAGTTTTTTTCACATATGATTGAGTTACATATTCATAATAGTATGTGTCTTAGTGTGTAATGCCTGTAATAGTTATAGTTAATATATATGTATCATTAACTTTTATATTTTCTTTGTTGGGGATTGATGTCAATCTTTTCATTTTTTTGTTATGTAGTTGGATCTGGAGAAGGGGATGATGGATTGCTTATATGCAAAATGTGAGTTTGAAGGGAATGGCTAATTGTCTCTATATTTCGTTTTAGTGAATTTCATGTACAATTTTAGTTGAATGCTGGATTCCTATGAGATCTAATATCATTTTGCTTGAAATAGTGATCTTAAGAAAGTCAAAGAATCAGGTCTTAGTAATTAGTAGTCGTATGTCACATTTGTAAATCAAGAATTTATTGTGAGTTTGTGACTATTTGTTTTCTCAGCCAATTGATGTTTTGGTTTTGTAGGTACTCCTTGCATTACAGACTGTGGGATAGCTGAACTGGAGAAGTTAGGGCAGAAATATCGTGTTGCTTTGAGGTAGCTGCTATGCCTTTTGCCATGATATATCTGTAGCATAGAAATTGTGTGATTGTTGGTCTGTATGATCAGTTTCTCTTGCACTTGGGTTGTATATGTAGAGTATCCAAATTATTATATGCATCCCTTTTTTGTCCATGTTTGTTGTAAGTTTCTTCTTGCTTTATGTACTTCGTTTAAATTTTAAAGGGAAGGATCAGATAGCCTGTTGTGCTTCTGAGTTTTGCCTATTATCACATTATGACCATGGTGGTTTGGAAAGTGTTATTTTGCCAACCTGTATTCTAATCCGATAGACTTAATATTGAATCACCTGTCTATTGTGTAACAGAAAAGGCATTTGGGTTGAGTCACTGAAACATTTCTGTTATCACATAGGAAAAGGAAATCGGATAACCCCACTGTTTAGCCTATTATCAGTTGATGTTAGAAGATACAAGCATAAGGATTGTAGTGCTAGTGAACCAAATCTCAAGACAAAATGACACTTTATAAGCAGCAGAGTGATAATAGGCTAGACCACAGAGTTCTTTCTTTTAAAAATCATTGTTCATGATTATTAACAGTCATCCTTTTTAGTCATGCAATTGCTGGCCAGATTTCTTATTCAGGATATCTCTCTTGTATAGTAATGAGAAGAGACTCATTTAACCGTTCTATTCTAGGTTCAGTTTTGCATATTTTAGGATGTTCCTTTTCCATGTTGCAGGATTGCAAAGGATCCTCGGTTTGAGAGAATACCTTGTACTCACAAAGGGACCTATGCTGATGACTGTATTGTTGAGAGAGTTACGCAGGTATGATTTTCCTCCGGTCTATATTAAATTTTCTTTTCAGTATCTTCAAGGATTAAACCTAGTTCTTTTTTTTTGGGGGGGGGGGATTCTGGTCAAATGAAAAACCCTCAATTTACTGTATTTAACGGATGAAGAATTTATGGGGCTGTGACCATAAAATTCTTGTGCAAATCTCAAAGGATGGGAGCTCTATGTCATACAGAACTCTTGGAGTACCTTAAAGTTGACTGATAGGAAGCACGTCTCCGACTTGTCCTATTTATTTATTGATTTATTTTCCCTTTATCACGGGTACATAAGGATTTAGTGCCTTATTTGCATTGCATCCAACTCTGCAGGTTATAGGCTTTTGCCGTTCATATTCACTCAAATAAACACATATATTAGAAAGCAAGATATATTTGCCGCATATTTTATTTTCTTTCAATTCTATTTACACAAGCTCCTTTGCTGGAGGCATGCAGCATAAATGCTACATTGTTGCAACTTGTGATCGAGACTTGAAGCGACAAATTCGGAAGGTAATGTGAATGATCTTCTCCTTTCCTTCACTATTTTCACACTGGATCTCAATTTGCAAACTTATTTGTGTATTTGCAGATTCCTGGTGTGCCAATAATGTACATCACCCAGCACAAATATTCAGTTGAGAGATTGCCCGAAGCAACAATTGGTAGAGGTGAAAAAATCGTTACGATTTAGAAAACTATGTGGGATTATTACTTTTATTTAGTTTCCTCACAGATTGATTTTTTTTTTTTTCTTTCATTATTAGTTCATAATCAAGTTTCTGCTTATCTGTTCTTGAAAGGAAATAGTATCATATCATCTTGGCGATTCTATATAACACTTCCACCTCTTGCATCCACCAATTCTCTAGATTTTTTTTTTCACTTATATATTTTTTCCTGATCAACTGACTTGTGTGGTTGTTTATGCAGCTCCAAGAGTTTGAGGAAGTAAAACTAGTCAAGCTCAGCATAGTCAAATTGATGCTATGTTCTGAGTTGGGAATTTCCAACACAAGTCTTTGACGCTGTCTCCAATGTGTAATTTTTAGTACTGATTCTGATGAATTTTTATCTCATCATAGTAGCGTAAATCTTCAGCGAGATTTCTTTCAAATGTTATTTACGTGGTAAATTTAACTTACATAGATGTCTTGTATCTTTGCATTACATTGCTGCTATCAAAAAACCTCTTGCAGTTTTGTTTATTTCAAGTAAAATTCTGCTATTGAAGACAAAAGGAACTAAATTTCCCTGGCCACATCCTTTATAATGTCAGGATTTTTCTTGAGACAAGTTGCATATTAAGGGTTCCATTGTTTTGCCATAAAACATCTTCCATAAGAACAATCACACTTGTGTTTAGAGTTACAAAATATTAAGATATAAAAAATGTTCTATTTCTTTCATCTTAAATATGGTAAATATGATGGAAAACATTTATTTCAAAGAGGAAGTATTATCTAGTTAACATAGTACTATACATTATTTTTTTTTATTCACGAGGTATAAATGTTACATTTCGCTCCTTTGCTTGTTATATACAAGTAATGGAAACTATTTTCCAACAAAACATGCTTTGGATCAAAAGCTTTATCTTCTGTTGTGTAGGAAAAGCAATTTATGTTTAGGTTCAATCATATTGTATTTTTTTTTATAAAAAAATTATAGATGCATTTTTCATCAAGTATTTATATGTATTGCTTTAGTTTAATATAATAAATTTTTTATCTCTTATAGTTTACTTACATATTATGTTATATTTATTTAAGATATGATTTAAACCATTAATTTGACAACATGAAATGGCAGTATGATTTCAAAATAGAATATAAAAAAAATCCAATTATGTCAGTTTGCATGTTTTCTCGATCATTCAGTATTTTTACCTTGGATGATCCTACAGTTGTAATTTATGTTTTCATTTACAACTTTGTGAATTTAATCTCAGTAAAACGAGATCACCATCCTTCTTTTGAGGGTGGAACTTTTTACATTAATATATTGCTATAAGCCAATAAGTGCTTTCAAGATTGCAAATTCGTTTATCTTTCGTTTAGAAAGAATGTTATCATCCGGAAAGAATGGAATTGTAGAATAAAAGGGAATAAGGTGAAAATGTAAAACTTCATATATCAGCATCAATGACCAGAAGGATGCAGTATCTATCTACATACAAAACTTTATCAACACTGAGTATGCGTCTCCTTCAGGAAATTACTGTAAACTGTGGGGAAAAAAAGGGGGGGGGGGGTGGAAAAAAACAACGTAAAAAAGAGAAGGATTTACAATCAGCATCTATTTTCAGATGATGCCCTCAAATGGCATCAAATGAAATAGATCTATGGTCATCTCAATTCATCCACTGATGAAGTTGAATTATCCATTCCTTCTTCAGGAGGGGGCTTCACAAATTTCCCTAGCACCTTTTGGCGTTGTTGGCGTTGCCTCATCCGTATTAGCTTTTCCTTAGTCTTCTGCTTCCTTTCTTCCTTCATCCTATGCCGTAAATTCTTCTCTCTCTCGTATACACCTTGCCAGAATACCTCACCAGTTGATGGCCACAACCAGTGTCTGCTAGGATCCTCATAATCTGCTAACTCGGCCAATTCCTCATCCATGCTCTTCAGGGTATCGTAAGAGAACCATTGGATCCACATTTTACCTCTACGGCCCTTGAACTTGTGCATTTCCTGCATCAGACCGGTCTGAGGATTCATGTATACCATCCTCCTTGCACTGTGGTATGCCCACACATTTACAAGTAGCTCAAGAAGCCGTGAATAGCAATACTTATCCTGCAAGTTATACATTCATGTATTCAGTCAAGCAGCAAATAAAGCAGCAAGCTTAAGATATAATCGAGTAATGATACTCACACACCTAAACACACATTTCTATTCACTATACAATTTTAATTAAGCTACTTGCATTGTTTGGAAACTTCACAGTTACTACCATAAGTTATTTGCATTTGTTTATAAACTTACTATCAAGTTATCATCAGATTCTAAGAGAGTTACCAGCACATTAGGAAAGTTACTATTCATTGAAATGCTGTGTGTGGTGGTGGTGTGTTTAGATATGAGAGTATCTTTACTCATAGCATAAATAAAAGAGGCAGGAGGCTAAAAGCACATCAGAAAAGTTACCAGCACATTAGAAATGAGTGGTGGCATCTTTACTTTTCGGATTCTAAGACAGTTATCAGCACATTGGAAAAGTTACTACTAATTGAAATGCAGCGTGTGGTGGTGTGTTTAGGTATGAGAGTATATTTACTCTTAGCATAAATAAAAGGGGCCAGAAGCTAAAAGCAGTCAATGCAAATAATACTAGTTCTATGTGGAAGCAAATTACTTTCGAGAAACTCAGATAACAGTGTCCACTTGAATGGTGCTCGTCATACATCTGTGCATCCAATGCATCAATAAACATTCTGCATGAAAAATAATTAGTATCTGTCGTGCATGAAACAATTAAGAAAGCTAAAAGAAATTGTTTTCCTTTGTGGATGACAGGACAATTCTTACCTTGAGAACATTACAAACTCTAGGAAGGACCTCGTAGGCAAAGCCCAACTCTGCATGACAGACCATGTGTCACCATCTGCAGGCATGAGTGGTAAAGGATCCCATACATCTTTTATCCCATACATCCTCCTTAAGGCGTCAGAGAAAGCTAACCTGCATCCAATATTAAGTATAGAGATGAGGGAAAATATAGTTCTACACACTTAAGGAGATATATGTAATAGGTTCAACACGTCTTACTTGCAATTTCCTGCATTAATGCCATCGCAAAATGACCAGAAGTCCTCCTGGAAAGGGTTTCGTGGATCCATATCCATTCGCACCCAAAAATACAGTGCATCCCCATGCATTCGGGATTGGATAGCATGTAATAAAGCATTTTCAGCATTTCTGGACAAAGATGCCTGTTAAAGTACCCATCAGATGTCAAACAAACAACTCAGAACAAGAGGCAAGCAGGAAACACTTTATTGTTTCCTTGAGTTATTTTGGTTGAATTTTACCCTTTACCTGATCCGCAGACTTGATTTTTCTAATAAGACAAACAATGGCTTCTTTAAAATAGTAGAGCATATATTTAGTATCAAAACCTTTAAAATTGACAGGGTTAAATGGATAAGAAAAGGAAAAGAAATATTATATCAATTAAAACCATATCTATTTTCAGAGAAGGAAAAGGATATCACAAGAAGACCTTGAAAGGAATGACTTCTGAGAAGTGATTACATACCTTCATTGCTGTCGCTCTCCACGACTGAAACCCAATCCAAGCATTCTTGTGCAAACGGTCGGTCCTGTTTGCAATTGCAAAAAAGGCTCCATATTCTCCAAGTACATCTCGATAGTAAGGGCTGTTAAGCAGTGGAAGCCTAGAAGGTGCATCAACATCATCTGTCTCTGGTCTTCGACCTTTAGTGGACTGCAAACAGTCAGCACATTTCACTGAATTAGAATGAAATCAGTAGCCACACCTTTTATGCATTCCGAATATAAAACCACCACAAGCATTTGAGGCATTGAACTAAGACAAAGAAGACATCTATTTTCTTCCATTTTGGCAAAAGAAGATAGTCACTGAATCAACCTAAGCTCTTTATCACGGAGGGGAAGCGATAGAACTATTTTAAGACAAGCATTATTATTAATTTGTAATCAATATTTTGTTATAGAAGATCATTTCTTTCACAAAGAGTGCGGATGCTAGATATAACGTGATTTATTGGGTCAAGGGAAAAAAGTGTATATAACTCACCAACCCAACTCCTCGATACAGAGATCTATGATGTAGAAAAGGCCAGATTCCTTCCCCAAAATAAGGTTCATAAATGCTAAGTGGTTGGCCTGTTCGCTCAAGTTCGCTTTCATCCCTTTCTTTTAAATTATTCTTTGTCCGATCAACTCTTCTAACACTTTTATGTACGTCCTCCCATGTTTGATATGACAGGTCTGTTCTATCCATCAACTGCATTAAATTTCAAAGAACAAGATTTGAAACTGGTTCGGAAATGAAGATCAAGATAGCCCATGGACTAGAATATTCACTGATATTACCTCTTCTTCCCCTCTTCTTCTAGTATCTGCCATCCAAATGTACTCTTCTTCTTCCCATATGCTCTGTAAGAACCAATCTCTAGCTGAATCTGTAATACTGAGTTCGCTTTCTTGAGCACGGTTCCATTGCTCTTCATATTTATCCAAGAATTTGTTACTTCTTGATGCCCTGTTTAGATATGTCCACAATGAAGCTGCTTCAAATAATTTCCACTGCCATTGCTCTTTGAGATTAATAGTTATGTCTGAAACAGCCTTTGGAGGAACAACTTCTGATGGAAGATTGAGAACATTCTGAAGTAAAGAAACATATCCCTCAGCTGCTTCTGAAACCATAAGATTCCTTGCAGTCATTCTTCCAACTTGGGAAATATTACGGGCTAGTTGTGATATTTGCCCTTTGGAGATCACTTCCATTACAATTTGTGTCAGAACCTTACTATTGTCCTTAGGGAAAAGATAACCATTCACCCTATCATCAACCTAGTTGTAATCACAAAAAATTAGTAGTTTGCTCAGAATAGAAGAAATGAGAGGCTAATATTCTAATTAAGCAATTATCTATAATCAATGCTCAATACAATAAACATGTCAATGATTTTAAATTAGTATGGCTGCCATAAAAGGCAGCTCCATTGAAGATTATTCTATGAGACTTAGTCTGTAGTCTGAGATTAAGCATAATATCTATTTATATAGACTCATGTTGAGGTCTCCACTGCATAAAAATAGCCATCAAAATAGTTAAACCACATGCAAAAAGAAGCAATTGGTCAAAGATCATTTGGAGTCAGACTCATTGCTGCAAGACTACAAGGATTATGCAGGCAACCTTAACAAACATGAGCATGCAACTAAAATGTATATGGGGATCATTACATATAATGCAAGTGAACAATAGATGCAGATAAGAGGAGCTGATCAAGATAAATAAGTAAATTCAGGAGTATAAGTACTAGAAATGGAACATTGAAGAAGAGATCTTGTTTACATAGTTGATTTGACAGTGACAAAAGCAGAGCAAGGACATACATATTTCCTGATCATGGGAATATCTGGAGCTATAATTGGTTTTCCAAAGCACATAGCCTTCATCAAACTCTCTGGAAAATATTGCTCTTCAAGCAAGGATCCATAAATCACAATATCAGCTGTATGAATAACAGAGTCTGCATTCAAATCTCCAGCTATGTGCTCAACAACACCTCTTGGGTATTTCAAGCTATGAGCCATAGCCTAGTGAAACATAATAAGATGAGAGAAAGTTAAAACTACAATGAATTTACAATAGTCTTACACCCCCCCCCCCAAAAAAAAAAAAAAAAAGAGAAGAATTTGCAATAGATATATACCTGAAGAGCCACACTGTATTTATCTGTTGATTCCCAGCTATGAATAATGATTCGTAAATGTGCAGTGGACTTGTCTTTGCTCAATTGGAACTTTGGAAGCAGTGGTGATAAAGCCTGCAAAACAAAGCCATGCCCCAACCACATGCTCTTGTATAAAAATTGGCTTCCCACAACTGCAATAATGATATCTTCAGGGCTATAGCCCATCTTGGTGCGCAGATTATCATTCTGTAAGGCCATAAAAGCTTCTGCTTCTAATGGTTGAGCAGGGGAACCAGGAATAACATAGAAGTTCCCAGCATCAAATGCAGCAAAGTAAATCATCTGTGGAGTCAAACAAGAAACAACAAATGCCAATTATTAATACGAACAAGTTATGAACTTTCAGTTTATGTCTATAACTGGGATGCTTGAACATGAAAATAAGATTTAAAGGATAACTTATTTACATTTCTTGATTCAGACTTCTCTTTATTGTTAATGAAGCAAGTGTTAGTGAAACAATTATGTTAATGTTCACGAAATTTATAATCAATCAAATATGGCGTGACTTCAGTAAGATGTGATTTTGTGGCCAGAAAATTTAAATTGTCTTGTAGATATTACCGGTAGGGCATAGTTTGGGAAGACAATGGCTGTTGGGCGGTTGAAGACCCTTTGCCAATCATTCAAAAGTTCAAGCTGCCCATTTGTATTGTATTGTCTTAAACGAAGAGCAAGAGTATTATCATGAACAATCCATATAAGTGGTATAGATTTGAAAGGTTCCTGCACAAAACTGTAACAACTAAAATCATTCATGTTACTTATAAGTAAATCGGTGTCACAATCATTACTTTGGGACAGCATTTCTTTCTGATGTAGCAATACTTTAGAGAATTATTTCTATAAATGTATCTTAACTGTATAAGAGCTAGCTCTAATGCAATGTTGGGACTAGTTATTTATAGAAAGAACTCTAGAATAGGAAGGTTTATATGTCATTGATAAGAGAAGTGAAATTTTTTGCATCAAATCTTATATGGGTAATTAACCACAAGTAATCCTCTGGTGCCGTTTAAAAGCAAAACAAACATCAGATGGCTTCCTGACATAATGTTTTTATAAGAAAACTAAGGACCATGAAGCCAGCAAAGAATTGAGGTGAGAATCACAAGTCAGAATCTTCTCTAGAAAATAAAATCAGATAAGCAGGTTTTACCAAGAAAAGGCACTCTTGGCTTCCAGAGAGTTCACAATTACACCATCATAGCTGCAAAAGGCATACACCCTTATCAGAAACAATCAATAATCGTTAAATTTAAACAAAGTCATGTAATTTTCTCTATTAAAAACATGGTCCGAAACCAGCCCAAGTTCTGAAGCAAACAAAACTGCCCTAGGTATATACTATTCTTCAAGATTAAATTGCTCAAGAGAACCATCTCAAATTCTTTGTCAAACACTTAAAAATGTATTCTGAAGCAAACAGAAATGCCCTAGGTATATACTATTCTTCAAGATTAAATTGCTTAAGAGAATCATATCACATTCTTTGTCGAATACTTAAAAATGGAGACAATGAACAAGCAAACTTTGAAATAAGAAAATTGACAAGGAGTCTTATCAGCAAGCTGACCACATAAAAACAGGATACTAATATTTGTTTGTGATTTTTTAATGAATTACTATCTTTAATGAAGCATAAAAGCAAAACAGAAGTTTAAAATGTATGTATCCTAGAAAATCTTTGTTTCAGCAACACAAGCCTTACAATTTTGCTCAGGGATAAATATAAATAACAATAAAAGAAGAATCAATAACAACATAAGATCAAGTGCAATAAAACAGTAATTTTGCAGTTAAATTTTTTGGGTTCTGATTTCTCAACTTGTCAATCTCATAAACCTATTCAACCATGCCTGGTCTGGAGTTAAGATTCAGAATAAGAATTATACTTGAGCCAGTCTATAGTGTTCTCTGGTCTGTCAAAGGTTCGAATAACAGTGACAGGAACTCCAAGCTTCGCCCAAACATTTAGTACTGGACCATCTTCAAGTGAAAAGACCTGCAAAGCAAAATCATGGCAATTTTTTTTAAAAAAAAAAATATAGCAAAAGGCAGTTTCACAATGAAGATAAGAGGGATGGAAGTTCGACATTATATGGCTAGATGGCGACTTATAATTGAAAACAACCAAAATCACCCACTCAATGTTTTATATTGATTTTATCTTAGGAAAATGAACGACATCTTCATACTCATGCAAAGTTCTTTGATTATGAATAAACAAATTATAAATGCTTGAAATTAGAATAAATATTTCCATTTACATATTTTCTGATCCAAAAATAAGGTACTATAACACAATCATAGGAGTAAACCGATGCCTAAACCTGCCCAACCCTATTATTTCCGTCTATTGTCAAAATTATACTGATTTACAGAAGAAAAATTGTGAGTAAGTGAAGTACCTCGATTTTGTAGCCAATCTCTTGCAAAACAATTGCAATCGTTACCATCAACAATTGTTCCGCATCAATTAACATTTCCCCAAATACCTTAAAGAAAAAAAAATTAAAATCAACTAAATGTTAAATATTCCAAAAAAATTTAATCAAAAATTCGTAGCTGGATAATTTGGCAAAACTTGGCTAGTTCTATTGACCAACAAAAGTTAGGACAACTAACCAGTGCCAGCTGAGGCTTTCTGTATCCAAAATATCGCCTAGTTCCACTGAACAGATTCACCACCTTATCTTCTCTCCTGAATTTCTCAGGAATCTTGGCGAAAAATCTAATATCATTCTCAATGTCCGAGATATATTTTTCTATATCTTTATAATGCGACCGATACTTAAAATGCATCCTTGCTACCTCTAAGGGATCGCCGGAGTTCTCAATCACCGAACCAGGTAGTAACAAATGAAAAAGAGCCACGAAGATTATAAACACCACTGCCGTGCAACCCCATTGGATGCAATCTAATTTTTTGCACAGAAAACGCGAGAAACTCGATCTCAGTCTTTGTGAAAATCGGTTTTTGTTCCTTCTGTGTAGCTCTGATCCAAATAAGCTCCTTTTCTTCGATGAAATTGCAGATATCAAAGAACCCATTTCGAGTTACATCAATATTCCCCGTATAAAGCTTCAAGGTTGACGAGAACTACATGCAAAGAAGCCATGCAAGATTCCACCCTTCCATGGGGTTCTGCTGCTGACCTTCAAAAAGCACGAGAACTCGATAAAGAACAAAACTATGGCGTTTGAACTCAAGAATGGTCAAGAAAGGATGTGAATTCGTGAGAAATAATGGACCTGGGAAATGGGTTTGACTTGTATAGAGTCACTTTCATAAATTGTCAAACTTCAAGAGAAGCCAGTCGCTGATTCTACTGACGGAGAAGAAGAAAGATTAGTGAGATATGCAAGGAGCAAAAGACGAAATCGATTATTAGCTAAAGACGAACGGAATCAGTATTTGAGAAATCCCCGTTTTTCAAGAGCTGGTTTGTGTAAAAACAGTACACACAGCTCCTGGGAATGGATGTTATATAGGCTATACATAGGACAAATGCACGTGAAATACTGCTCGTAATATTTTCTCCCAGCCCTTCCACTCTAGCCTCATCAAATAATCAAATCAAATATCACAAGCAAAAAAATGAAAAAAAAAATCAAATATCAAATAATAGTTATAATAATAAGGCTTAAATAAGAATTTGATGCCTAAAATACAAATTGCTAGATTTTAATCTTCTTATTTAAAATAATTTATTCTAATTGTTGTAAATATTTAACTGAATCAATTTTAATCCTATTATTATTTTCCATCCAAATATTGACAGAAAAAATTAACACGTCATCAAGTGATTTAATATTATCTATACACAGCGCTTACATATCGCCAATTGTGTTAGTTATTGCATGCATGATTTAGTTTTTTTTTTTTCCCCTTTTTCTTTTTCGTTTTTCTCTTCTCTCTGAAGAACTTAGAACCGTCGCCTCTTTCTCCCTCAATGTTTCCATCTTTCTTTTTCTCGCTGCCATAATCGACGCCGGCCACAGCACCTCCGAATCATTGCTGCAATTTGGTCAACTAGCCCACAAAGAACTGATTTCCATAAAGGTTAATTAACAACCTAAACAAAGTGAAAGATGGGGGATACCAGGGACTCATCGATCAAATTCTATATTCAATACCAACAAAATTCAATGTGAATTACAAAAGAAGAATGAAAGAAAGAAAAAAAAAAATTAGAAGGTGTTTGTTAAGATACCCCTAAAAATTTGATATTTAAATGGTATGATAAAATATAAATTATTAAATAAAATTATAAAAATTTTAATAATAATTTAATAATGTGTATTTTGTCATATCACTTCAAATACTTAACTCTTAAAGATATTTTAGAATTCACCAAACGAGAAATAAACTGAAGACATATATTTATGATTTTGATGAATCGAACTTATCATCACCGTAAAGGGAGCCAAATTAGGCCATATCAGATGAAATTTTGGAAAGTCCCATTAAGTAAAACCCACCAAGTAGGGGGAACCTCACTGGTTCCGCCACCAAAAAAGCCAATATTATCCCCCAAATCCTTCTCAACACCAATCAAAGCCGACTGCTTTTGGTTGTCGCCCATGGAGCTTTTATCCCCGGAAATATGCTCCCAAACATGTAAGATATCCTTGAAAATGATTGAACTCATATTACCCACATAAACACCGGCCATTTCTGGCTCAGGAAGTCCTTCACTTTCTCATGCCGTGGCGGCATGGAGATATTATGGGGGGAAAGAGAACGTTGTATATGGGTTTTCCCTAAAATAAATGAAAAAAAGGATAAAAAAATTAAAAAGGGAAATAAAAAAACTACGCCATTTAGCAATAATTAACACACATTTGGGCAATATTAAGCTAACAGGTGACATGTCAGATTTTCTCGTCTATACGTTGGCGGAATAATAATAATAGATCAAAACTTGAACAATTAAATATTTAGAAAGATTAAAATAAATTATTTTAAAATTGATGATTAAAATTGTGTAATTTTTATTTTAGAGAACTAAATTTATATTTACGCTAATAATATTAAGAGCTTATTCTAATTCCATACTTTTTATTATATCACATGATTAATATATATATATCAAACTATAAACAAAATTAAATGTAGGGGATGTTTGGCTTAGTCAAAGAATAAAATTGTACTATCTATGATTTCTGTTCCTATTATTTGATTCATTAGTCAAGGATTAGAATCAAAATATTTTTCTAATTATAATAAATTTGACAAAAGTGGTTGTTTAACTTATAAATTTATAATATAATTTTAAAAATCATAGTAAATTTTTTACAACTTATAATAATAATAATTTTTTCTAGTTTCACTTATTATATACTACATAATTAACACTAATCAAGCCGTAAAAAAAGGTAAACATAGAACTCTATTGCATAGTCTCAATATTATATGTTAACTTAGTGAAAACTATAGTTGACAAAAGTTGTCACCACTATTACTACAGAGGCAATTCTTTAATCACATGAGTAAGTCAATGGAAGCTAGCCATTAATGTTGTTGTCTAGTACAAAAATAAGAAGAAGATGAAGTACAAGGAGGGATAGTAGAAGAAGAACAAAAAGTCTAATCTCAATAGTGACTAATCAACCAAGTTAAGCACTTGTCTATTAATAAAAACAACTAAAATAGCATCATCCAATACAAAATATATAATAATTTTACTAACATCCCAAAGCAAATAAAATAATCACCCAACAAAATCATGTATCATGTTTCTTATGCCTTTAGACTTAGATTTGCTTAATAAAGTCTCTCACATATTGCTTTTTCCAAAAAACTACTTGAAGCTTGTGTTCTTTTACCATGAAAATGGTAGCCATTTTCAAAACTTGTGTTCTTTCATCACTTCTTTTAATACCTTGTTCATCATCCCACCTAAATTTTCCTTCTTTTGTTCCACATGTGACCATGCATTTGCCATGGTAGCAAGGTACATATTCATATCCTAAAAATTGATGTCAAAGTTCTTAGAAACAAATTGAAGAGTAAAATTCAAATCCCAACTATTCTTTATTTTCTTTTTCTCCCCTTGCTTGGAAGTCTTCTGCTTATTTGCTTTCTTTGGTGGAGGTCTAAGAACATGTTTTTTTCTGTACTATTTGACTCACAAATTGAGCCTCAAAACCATTTTCATCACCATTATCTACAATCATTAGTTTATTTGTTAGCTTAACTTCTATATTTTTAATAACATTAATAAAAGTTTCATTATCTTCTCCTATTGGTCCGTCATTTCCATAAGTTTCAAGTAGCATGTCATAGTGAGGAAATGACAAGTCATATAATCTTTTTGTTTTCCCATGATTTTTTATGAAACAAAAAAAGAAAAAATATTATTCATATAAAGTGCACATAATTTTAACTCATAGAAAATCTTATAATGAGAGAAAGAACAAAAATTACCTTGACCCATTCATTATACACAACTTTTTATGTATGCAATAACTTTTTTTAGCCATCCGACTCAAATTCAAACATGCTTAATATTTCACTTAATGCATTAAACTTTTAAGACCAATGTTTAAGCCTAGACTTAATGTATATTTTAACTTTTAAGCCATTACAAGAAAGTTTGGCATGAATCATTTCTTCCAATCAATTCATATGACCACTTTTAAATCCACCCTCACTTTTCCATTTAAAATTGATAACCAACTTATGTAATGCTTATATCAACACATCATTTTCTTAGGTAGTCTAAAACCTCTTATTTTTACCTCTACCTTAACTATTACCTTATTGGCTATGTTGAGAAGTTATATCACCATTCATCCTATCAAAGCATAGAACATTATAATTTTACAAATTAAGAAAAAAAAGATAAAGTAAAATGTATAGGATAACAATTGTATAAAAATAAAAATGCAAAAAAATCATGATATAAACTATTACAATACAAACAGTACAAGAATACCAAATCATAACATATCCAAGTGTACAATCGGAAAATACTATCACATGACATAAACTAACAGCCATCATTGTCTAACACTCATTATCTAACCATTAAACATGTCTTGTGCTAATATATTACTATAAGTAATCAAATGGTCAAAAATTACAATAAATTTAACTTCATTATAAGTATCATTATCGTTATCATCATGATTATCATCCTTATGTTTATCTCCATCTTCATATATGAACTTTTCTTCTTTATATTTGTTATAAGTATGAATCCCTTTATCAAGTTATCTAGTAAGTAACAAGTCATTACAATTTGACTTTGAGTTTGGACAAGGAAAAATGAATGGCTTGTAAGTATTGTCACCTCCTTTTTAGAATGCCAAAGCATCTCTTTATCACATTTCTAGCTCTAGTATATTTCATATTGAAATATTCTTTAGCATTTTGTGGTTGTTAACCAACCTATTCTTTAATATGATAGCATTGTTTGCTATAAAAAGTAAGAAATCCTTCACAATTTGCATGTCTACCATCAACAAAATAATAACAACCTTCATAGATATTAAAAATAAATTCATTATTAGGTATATCAAATTAACTAAAATATTTTAATAATAACATTATTAGTGCCAAATATAGTTACAATGAGGAACTTGTAAATCATCTAACTTAGAAATAGTATTTTGAAAAATATAACCATCTTGTGTTGAGCCTTTCTAACAAGGTAAAACATATATAAATTCGATATTAGGTGTGCAAACTCCTAATACATTCATAGTTATAGTGCCTTTTCATCTTTGATACTTCTCTTTTTCTTGAGATGAACACTGACACATTAATATATGTGTAAAGGACATAACTTATTTGCATATACTATTATTAAATATTAGCTATGGATTGAGTAAGTGGGATTAATATCTAAAAACATTTCCACCTATCATTTTTGCTTTCATTTGTTGTAGGTGTAGGCTTTTTGAGTGGTTGTTAATGCAATTTAAGGAGAGCACTAAGATAAAGATTGAATTATCAATTCACAATTTCTCCTATTCTAAGAAAATATTATCTATATGACCTATTCTTCTTATGATGAGTTAAGTATACAAGAACATAGCAATTATTTCCTCAAGTGACATATTTTGAGTTCCACTTAACCTTCTAATATCCATAAGTAGGTGCATCAATTCATGTTGTTTGGCTCATCCTATTTACTAAATGTATTAAAAAGGATCACTAGGCTAACTCATTTAATAATTTTAATTAATAAAAATTATATTATAAAATTATTTATTAAATTTAATTATTTATTATTTTTCATAAAAAATATTTTTAATTATTAAAACTTTTATTATCATTTTATTAAAATAAAAATTTTATCATTTTATTATATATATTTGTTTATAATTTAATTACTATTTATTTTTTAAATAATACTTTTAAAATTTTAATATAAATTCTTAAATAAATTAGTATATCAATCCGAATTTGGATAAATATGTCATATTTGTATCAATTATCATTTTATGTCAAAAATTGTCACCCTAACTTTAAAAATCTCACAAAGCACATTTAATGTGTATTTATTCATACAAAGTTCATTTCTACAAGATATGTCACTTTCTCTTGTTAAACTTTTCAAAATTTCATATTGTAATCTTTTCTTAATTTTTTTTCCATCCTATAAGTGAAAACTCCTAATAATAATAATAATACTCAAAATGTACCACATCAAGTACATCATTAACATTACATTAACCATTATCATTATCAATTCAGGTTGTTGTAATTTTCTCTTCCTTCTTAAAGATAGGTGTTACGTGTGAAATGGTTTATCAATTAGCGCAAGTGCACACTATCGTAAACAAGTAATAAAGTGATGAGTAAGTATCGTTCCCACGAGGATTGTTTCACTAAGTACCAAAATTCATAATCTCAACACTATTTGGTAAATCGATAAATTGGAGAATTAAGTACCAAAATAAGGATTGATGCAAAGAATGCTTAAAATAAATATGAATGCAATTCGAGTAAGGATGAAGATGATTAAAAGACCTAGGGATCAGACTTCACTTAACAATTTCGGATTGAATCATCTATCTACACTAATCCAATTTTAACTTCCTTAATTGATAGTCGAGTTTCCCTAAATTAATTACTAGCCTCTTCCAAGGTCAAGTAATTCTATAATTAATTGCCAATTCACTATATTCCTATGTGAATTGCAACAACTAATCATGCATTAGGATTTATGGAACTCATTAAGACTACATAAACCATATGAATATATTCCTATTTCATATGCAATTTATGGTTTCAATTATAGGTTCTACACACATGTATCTCCTTCCGGTCTCAACATGCATATTGAGTTCATTCAAAAGGTGGCCAATCAATCGAAAGCATTAAGAGCAATAATTAAAACTCAATCTAGGAAATAAAAATGAAATTAGTTTCAATAGACTAGAATTCAATCCGTTATTATCAAGTTACGCCATCACCCTAGGAAGATAAAATTAGAACATAATGAAATTAAACACAAACATAGAATAAAAACATCATCACATTCATGAACACAAAATTATAATTACAAATGCATGAAAATAGAAATACTATCCATCCATTAGGAGGTAGAACCGTCCATGTAGGAGGAGAACATAAGGATATAATTACAAATGCATAAAAACGAAAATACTATCCATCCATTAGGAGGTAGAACCATCCATGTAGGAGGAGAACTTAGCCTTCCATGTAGGAGGCAAACAAGAACTAAAAATTGCATAAACTAAACTACTATCTAAGATGCATGAATGAATGATTCAATGCTTGGAATGGCTGAATGCTCTCTACTTCTACCTATTTATAGGTGAATAAACCAGCTACAAGCCATCCAATTTGACAAGTTGCTACCAATCACACGCAGCCAACATTTTTGATTTTCGCAGCACAATTTGTTTCACTTTGTTAGCAACTTTTGACCACCGAAATGGCTGATTTACATCTTTATGTCAACATAGGAGTTGTAGGGCTGGATCTTTTCTTCAATTTGCATATAAAGAACTCCTAATTTGGACATATCTAGCTCAAGTTGTGATTAGATTAGTAGCCATATGTCAGATTCCGTCAGAATCACTGTTTCATCTTCCAAGCAGAATTTGTGATCCTTAGGTCCCGAACTGGGCTTTTCTTAAAACATGAAAGTTTTAGGGCTTCTTCTTAGCTTTCCATCCATATAAAGAACAGCCCAATCGGACATCCAGAACTCCAGATATGGCCTAAAACCTGAAACAGTATCGGATTACAGCATTATCTAAAATATTTGTTTTCATCTCAAATTCAAGATCCATTCACCAAATGCAACTAAATTTATTTAATTTAACAAGATAACATCCAAAAATACATCATACAAGGGAAAATAAGTATGTAAATATTTTACGTATCAATAGGCCAAAATGAGTTATTTCTATACAAAATTTGTAATTCACATAATGGATCAATTTCTCAACAAACTAAATAGCTAGATATCAAAGTGAACAACTAATATAGGAACAATTCATAGAATAAAGTCCTAATTCAAAGTAAAATCTTCAAAGTTATGTTAAATTGAGAAGCCTTTGACGAGGCAGAAGCCAATTTAGAGAGTACAAAAGCAATTAACAAGAACAACTCTTTGGAATAAAATTTTATTATAATTATTACTAGTAGAAATTATACAAAGAAGTTGTCTAAAAACTAACTGAAAGTTGCATCATAATGATCTGTCTATTAATTTTTTATCAAACAACTATAAGAATCCATAGACATTCTAAATTCTTAAAAATTATGATAAATCAAAATGGGATGTTACCATTAACAATAGATACAACACAAAAGAACACCATCATTTTAAGACAAGAAAGGTACGCTCGAAGGAACTTGGGGAGACAAATTGTAAAGAGTATGAAAAAGATCAAACCTCAATTGCCTATTAGCTTCATATAAATTAACATTATCCTTTTAACCACATTCAAATGGGTTAGACTATTATATGCAAATGTTTTATACCATTAAATAAAAAAATTTACTGTTTGAAACTTTTATATTGTGCTACATTATTACTGCTTGATTGATGAACCAAATACCATGAAAAGGAATAATGAATTGTGTGGTTTTATTTCTTGACTAAACCAAACACTCTAAAAAAATAATAAATTTATTTTCCTTATTCACCATTATCTAATTGCATTACCTTAGAGACTAAATCAAATGCTTTCTTAGAAATAATTATTTCAATTTAAATTAACAAACCCATCCTTCATACATAGATGTAAATTACCTTTCAACTTTGAAATAATTATATTTACCATCCATAACAATTAAATTTTACAATCTCTTTGTCAAACACATGTATAAGTGATAAATTACATTCAATATCTATCTTGTGAATGATTTAAAAGCGGTCAAATATACTTGATTTGACATGAAATTTTGAAAAAAAAATCAAGCATAACGTAAAAATTTAGGAGCGATTCAGCTTACATATTATTATTATTATTATTATTATTATTATTATTACTACTACTACTGCTGCTACTATTACTGCTACTGCTACTGCTACTTGATTATCCTTCATTTAGAGGGTGTTTTGATCATTATAACAAGGTTCTTGCGCTCATTATCTTCTCATTGGTATAATAATTCTCCTTCATTTAGAGGGTGTTTTGACCATTATAACAAGGTTCTTGCGCTCATTATCTTCTCATTGGTATAATATGGTGTTTTGATTTCTCTTAGAATTATGAAAAAAAAAAAGGATCTTATGTAGGTGTGACTTATTATATATGAATAGATTTAAGATAATTATTAAAATTAATAACTATGAGTGTTAAATGTAATAATATTGAAATTAAAGGGGGATTGTTTAAAATTTTCCCTAAAAAATAAACAACCTATTTTAAACATATATATTCTCCTGGCTAGTTCCACTAAAAATATTTAAAGTTGATGTATAATTGTAAATAATAAGGCATTTATTGATATTAGTATAAATTTAAATAATTTAAAAAAAATATAAATTACTTTCTTTAGCTTAGAGGTTGTTGAATATTATCCCTTTTAACTTTGAAAATTTAAAAATTACCTCTTAAATTTTATAAAATTTAGAATTAATACTCATCATTCATTTAATTAATTATTTTATTAAATTATATATTTTTATAATTTTTTAATAATAATTAAAATACTATAGTATGTTATTTTTTAATTATTTTTCATACATAATTATTATGTTATATAATTAATAAAAATTAAAATATATAAAAATAATTTAAATTAAATACATATATATGGTGCAAAATTATTATACAAAAAATAATGAAATTAATAAATATTTTATAATGTTTTGATTCTTATTTAAAAATTATATAATTTGATAAAATGGTTAATTAAGTGAAAAATGAGTGTTATTTCTAAATTTTGCAAAATTTAAGGGGTGGTTTCTAAATTTATAAAGTTAAAGGGGGTGAAATCCAACCACTCAAAAATTAAAGGGGCTAATTTACATTTTTTCAACAATTTATGCTAAATTTGGATCATTAATTTTTTTTTAAAAAAAATCAAAGATTAACATGAATTCATTTAAGCAATTTTTTACTGTATATCTTACTCTTCCTCTCAATTAATGTATCAAGTAAGAATATTTACATCATTAATGTATTCAAACATTTTGAATAAAAAATATTGATAAAATAATAATATATTAAAAATATTAATATCATTTATATTGCAAGGGATGATTCACCAAGTTAATCATATTGTTCCGTCCCTTTTGCCAAAATATCTTATAAAAATATGAAATAAAAATAGTTACCGTAATGTAAATAAATTATTTTAGAAATATTTATAATATAAAAATAAAATATATATATCATGAAAATAGATAAAAGAAAACTGTACTGCTACATACAGATCAAATTGCCTAAAACTATAAAATATAATAATAGTTAAAAAAATAATTTAAAAAATACAGATTATGTACTCTAAAAAATCTATGATTATAATAATGGTAGTGTATCATAGTAAAGAATTAGAATTAGAATTCTTTACCTTATCTCAATAAAGAACTTTCATACTTAATAATTTCAAAAAAATATTTTTAATTTAAATAGCATACTAATATTTAATTCCCACAATTTAAGTTAATTATTTATCCAAAATATTTTAGTCTTAAGTTTATTAGCATGGACCAAACCTTAGATAAAAATATACCTGATGTACGCCTAAATTTTATTTTGGTATATATCTTAATTTAATTCTTTGGTGTAAGTCTTCAACTTATATACCAAAATAAAATTGTATATATAATATATTATATTCCTATATATATTCTTATATTAGAAATACTAGTGGAGTCCACGTGCAATGCAAGAGTAAAAAATATAAAAGAAATTATTAGATAGGCATAATCTTTATTAATTAACTAAAGATGAACAATGTATGTAAATTATGGTAACATAGTCAAATGACTTGATTTAAAAATATCAGGGTATTGATTCATTATTCCGGATAGTTAAAAGATTAAAAAAAATTGATTTACAATAACATAATTGAGAGACTTAATTACAATTTTGGCCTTCTAATACACAATTACTTACATTTGGTTTTCTTTATATTTAGCTAGAATATAAATATAATTTGTGGGATGCACGGATTACACTATTCTATAATTTCAAATTAAAATTTTAATTAGTTTAATAATTTTATTCATAATTTTAAAGTAAAAAAACTCATTTAAAAAAATAATTTAACTAATTAAAAATATTTTTGAGAGATATGGTATATGTACAAAGGCTTAGTTTCGAAATTTTGTCACAAATTAAATGTAAAATATTTAAGGAGTGGAGAAATTAATGTTAAGGTGTTCATGTAATTTGGTTATTTAATAATAATAATAATAATTGGGATATGAATTAAGTGCACTCTTAGAGTTATTTAGGATTATTTTATTTAAAATCTTTTTCCATAAATATTTTATAATTTTGTATTAATTGCAATACATGTATTCCAATTTATTTTTAATAATATATAAAAAATTTAATATTATCATTTTATTTGTTTCATATTTTTAAAATTAAATATAAAATTAAGCAAAAGTTAATTTAATCTATTCAAAAATACATGCCTAATTTAACATACTTTGACAACTACTCTTTTTCATATGAGACTAATATAATAAATATTATTTCTTTTTTTATGATAATAAATTTCGATTTGATATGATTTAAGAACTTAAATAGGTGATTGAAATTTTGAAAGAAAATTGAATTCTTAATGAATTTAGATTCTTCTTGCTCTTCTTCTTTTTAATTTGAATACGTTAGTATTGTTTTAATTCTAGATAAATATTAAAATAAAAATTTGTATTATTGTATATATCAAAGGAAGATACAAAAAATTAATAATTATTTCTCTTAAAAAATAGATTAACATGATTTAAGGGATCAAAATATACAATTACATTTTGATATAAAATAAGTGATGTATTTTTTCTTAATCTATAAGCAAAATAGTACTTCTAACCAGATAGATTTACTTAAATTGAAATAAAGTGAATTAAAATTAGTAGGTATCAAATATAATTTATTTAATAAAAATGTAATTTTATCATATAAAAAATGAAAAAAAGATAATTTTGATAATAGCAAATGAAAGAGAATATATATAGGAGTTACATTACCATTGAAAAAGATAAAGGTATTAAAAGGAAATAAAAAATAAAAGTTTAATGTTACTTGAATTAGACCTTTCACACATTAAACCATGTGCTTTATAACTACAATTTATGGATCATCAACATATAGTGAATGTAACTCCTCTTTCACATATTTAAAGCAAGGATTATGCTTATAGGAAAGGTGTATTACTTTAATATCTTAATATCTTTTTCAACTCTATCTAATGCCACCTGAAAACTCGCTTAAATGAATAATATATAGCACCTTCCTACATATCTCACTTATTAAATAATATGCTCCAATTGAAGCTATCTAAAGCTAATTGTTGTCATCGCTTCATCATAAAAAAAAATGTATAAAAGATTTCTTAATCAATAAAGAGCTCAGGTAAAAGAGGAAAAGAAAAAGAGCTCATACATAATTTAATTTTTTTCATCTTATAAGGTTATACATTATTTAACTGATTGTTAAAGATGGAAGTCAAACTATTTAAAAAATGCATAAAAAATAGAAAACACAATCAATAAGAGAAAAATCATGGAGATTATTCCAAATAGGAAGAAAATGCACAAAAATTAGAAAACTCAGCAAATAAAAAAAAATAAATAAGGGAGATTATGAAAATGTAATCAATGAAAGAAAAAAATCATATGGTTTTTTTTTCTTAGTTTAATATAAATTACTATATATAAATATAGATTCAGTGCTAAAAAACATAAATCAGGGAAATAGATCAAAGATATTACAAAATGCAAATAATAAGAAAAAGAAACCGAGAATATTACTCCTAAGAGGAAGAAAATGCATGAAAATTAAAAACCTTAAAAAATCAGAGAAAAAAATTAGAGATTATGAAAATGAAATAGATAAGTGAAAAAATTAAGAAGTTTTTTATATATAAATGAGAGATTTAATCTCTTATACTAATTACATGAGTGTGACTTATTATGGTGCAATATTTATTACAAAGAGATTGATTGCATGAGTGTGACTCATCATATCATATTATTCATTGAAAAAAGATGATAAATTGACATGTAGTGAGTTATGAAAATAATAGTTACCACTTTCACAAATAAATATATATTTATAGATACATAAATATATATATAAACTTAATCATATAAATATTCATCCATATAAAGAAATAATAAATTAAAAATTTTAATGCTTTAATAAGGTATATACTTATCTCTAAACATTATTTTTCTTTTTACAACTCTGAAAATATCCAAATTTGTCAACTTACTAGTTATCCATCAATTGACAAGAATAAATAAATATTAAATTCAAACTAATCATTTCTTTTGTTACAATCCCTCATCTAAATACCAAATACCCCTTTCTAATCAATTAAGTCATAAAATTCCTTTATTTTTACCAAAATTATCTTTAAAGGTTAGAATTTTTCATTAAAGTTAGGGTTATTGGATCAAGTATTAAAACAAAATAATATTTAAACTTATACTTTAGATAACCTTCCTAAAGAGGCTACCCCTAGTTTAATAATGGTTAGAATGTAGTGGATCTCCAACAAAATTATGTAAGATGAATGCCCTCTCTAGTGGTTAATTTTTTAACCACATTTTATGGCTTTTTTGCATTCCATCGATGTGTTACTAGCCAATGAAAGGGTTATTGAAAGGTGGTAACATAATGGTGATTTGTTATAACGAGTGAAGGAGAAAGAGACACTATGAAAGAGAGCAAGGCGGAAAAAAGAGAGAAAGAAAAGAATTTGAAATAAGGGTTGTATAGAGAGAGAAGAAATAAAGCCAAAGGCCAAGATCTAGCATAATGAACGTACCAAAGTCAAAAGTTAGGATGATCTTAACTCTTTATTTGATATAAACTTGAAAAGAAAATATTATCATAAAATAGTTGTAACATATCTTAAACTAGAATTCAATCTGAACTTCCCATCTTTTATAAAATCCTTTCTCCTTTTAAATTTTAACCACTCATTTCCAATTTTGCCATTTTTTATTTTCCTTTATTTTTTAAATAATTGTATAATAAATCTATAAATTTAATAGCTCAAAATGAGCATTTAGGAATATCATAGATTTTAAGATAAACCATTTATTAAAACTTGTACAAATACTTTTATAAATCATCACATTCACAAATCTTAAATATTCATAACTTTGTAAGAGAGATATCATAAAAATTATTAAAGATAACTTAGGATAAGGGAATGGAGGAAAGAGAGAAGTTATGAGAGGGAAAGAGAGAAGTTATGAGAGGGAAAGAGAGAAGTTATGAGAGGGAATGAGGTAAAAAAGAGATATAAAGTAGAGAGAATTTGAAATGAAAGGTCATATAGAGAGAAAAGAAACAAGGCTAAAGGCCATGATTTGGCATAATGAATGTATTGAAATCAAGAGTTAGGATAACCCTGACCGTTCATTCGACATAAACTTGAAAAGAAAATATTATGATAATTATTGTCATCACTTCATCATAAAAATGAATGTATTGAAATCAAGAGTTAGGATCACCCTGACCATTCATTCAATATAAACTTGAAAGAAAATATTATGATAAAACCATCATAATGTAACTTAAACTAGAATTCAATATGAACTTCCTATCCTTTATAAAATTCTTTTTTCTTTTAAATCTTAACCACTCATTTTCAATTTTACCATTTTTATCTTTTTATCTTTTTCAATAATTGTATAATAACTCCATAAATTTAATAGCTCAAAATTAGTGTTTAAGAATGTCATAAATTTTGAGATAAATCATTTATTAAAACCTATGCAAAATTTTTTCATAAATCACCACATTCATAAATTTTTAAATATTCCTAATTTTTTAAGAGACACATCACAAAATTTATTCAAGATAATTTAGGATAACACATAGATAAATAAATATAATTATAAGATTATTGGGTAAAAATTAAATATATGATTCTTATCATAAAGTTAAATAAATAGTGATTAAATAATTAAATATACCAATAATTATTTTATTTTATTCAATGTGTTAAATGGGTAAATTTAATAGGACAAACTAATTTAAAATAAATACTTTGGAGCTTTGAATTTTAAAAAGATGACTAAAATAAAAATTTAGATGTTAAGGCATGCTACTTATTTAATTAATCATATAATGAGGTATAGTAGAATTGGTGTGTCTATCTAGATATTAAAACAAATTGATTATCATTGGATGTCTTTGCAGTCCAAATGATTAGGATATTTATCTTCCAATAGGGATGTTAAAGGAACTCAAGTTTGCAAACATATTTGAGTTCATTACGGACTTTGTTGAATTTGGACTATTCAAAAATGATTTTTTGTACGAGTAATACAAATATATTCATCATAAATTGAGCAAATACAGATGTATTTGTGAACTGTTAATTAGAGTTTATGGATATATTTGAATCCCTTGTTAATTTTGGTGAATTTAAACCCTCCAAAATTAATTCAATTTTTTTAATAAGTTATACAAATCTTTTTGTCAATGATCAGGTCTTTCATAGACGGGTTTATATTCAATCTCATCCTCCTATTTGACATCCTTACCTTGCAAGCCATAGACTAGGGTTTAACTCTTGACAAATGCAATAATTAAATGTCATTGAACTTAAAAAGGAGAATGAAGCAAAATAAAAATGGAAAAAAATATGTTAAAGGATTTATTATAATTTAAGCACCCACCTTTTGCTCCAACTATAAATTGCATTAGATTTTCTTATCTAACTTAAGATTTTTTAAGCCTATGAGTAGGTAATATGTTGAATGATTTTTAATAATTTCAGCATCCACCATTTGCTTCCACTATAAATTGCATTAGATTCTCTTATCTAACTTACAAGTTTTAAAGCCCATGAATAGGTAATCCAATTGTTGTTTTCAACATCAAAGAATTGAATGAAATTCACTGTTCTTCCTGTATCTTAACCTTAAGCAACTTAAAAGTGAATTTTTTTTGGCATCCACCCTAAGGGGGTTTTTAATATCGGTAAAGTTGATGAATCTTCTATCTTAATCGGTTTATGCCTTAAGAAACTTTGGCCTTGTTTATTTAATATTTTTAAAATTAGTTTTTTATTTTTCTATTTTTTAATAATAAAATTTTCTATTTAGTAACTATTTTTAAATTTTATTTTTAAATATTATAATTCCAAAAATGTAACCTAAAAATTTAAAAAAAAAATATATATTTTTAATGTCAATTTTATAATTAAATAAAATTTTTATTTGCAGTATTGATCACCTTTAATATTTATTTTGCTCAAATTCCAAAATAATTTTTGAAAAAAGAAATAATTTTTGAAATAAAAAATAAAAATATATCCAAATACATTTTTTTTTATCTCTTAAGTTTTTTTGGATTAAAGGGAATTTGATTTAAGAAATATTTGATAGCCCTCCAAGAGTAACTCCATTACATCTTTGATTCAATTTTAGATTTTTATATACATGCGTTTAATGAATTAAAAAATTTTATTATTAGAAAAAAAATCATCTTATGATAAGGCTAAAACATTCCTTATTTCCTGTAACATTGCTCTTCATATTGTTAGGCGGTTGATACACAGTTGCTCCGTGATGTTAACATAAACTTTCAAAAAATAACAATAAAAATTTTGACAGACGGTAACAACAGCGGCGTTTGTAGTCCAACGGTTAGGATAATTGCCTTCCAAGCAATAGACCCGGGTTCGACTCCCGGCAAACGCATGCAATTATACGACTTTTGGCATTTATCCAAATCTGATACATCACTATATCAGGCATTGTGTGGCAGAGTAAACGCAGGGAAGCAGGAGCATGAAGCAGAAATACTTCCAACGGGTTCTAATCCAACCCCAGATTGCTTTAAAAGGGTATTTGGTTTTTCGAGTGTTTATAAAATTTCTGGAAACATTTTATGAGTATATATTTTTATGTTTGATTCAAAATTTCAAAAAATTTATATAGAAATGCAATATTTTTTAGAGTATTTTTTAACTCAAATTTTTCTTAAAATATTTTCATGAGAGAAGATGAATATTTCATATTCTTATAAGATAGAAATGCTAGTATTGAAATAAAAAGATAAATCTATCCTTAATTTTTTCTAGTCTTAACCCATTTTATTTCATTTTTTCACAACGGATACACATTAATATTCTTTACCTGATCTTCCTCCACCTTCAATTAGAGTAAAGTCAAAATTATATGATGTTATATACATAGGCTCAAATTTTCAAAATAAAGCAAAGTCTGCTAAATTGGTTATGTATTTGTTAAGTGAGGATATCTACATTATATATTCGTTTTTATTTTTTTTAACATTATATTTGTTACAATTTCAAACTTTGTGAAAATTTGGCTCAATCTATTTTATAATGATTTAAAAATAAAAAAAAATTAAATGTGTATCTCATGCAATTATAATAAAAAAATATTCATAATTAATTTTTATAATTTCTAATTATTTAAAAATTAAAATAAAATTTTAAATGCATAGTTCATGCTTTTATAATGAAAAAGTATTTATAATTAATTTTTATAGTTTTTTAATGATATCAAAATTAAAAATAAAATTTTAAATGCCTAGTTCATGCCATTATAATTTTTATATTAGATGTTAATAAGTGTTTATTTATATATTTTTAATTAAAATTACGATTTATTATAATTTATAATAAATACTTGATAAGGATATTTTTCAAAAATCAATAAGATTCCCAAAATTATAAAGTGTAAATCAAATATGAGAATATAAATTATCTAAAAATTTGAAAAACTAGATCAAATAAAGAAATGTCATATTCCAATAAATTAAATTTTTAAGAATCATGTTATTGAGAAAGTGCACATTTTGAAAATGTAAAATTACCCAACCTAAACATCCCCTGTATAGAAATATAGTTAAAAAAAGGGAACCATAGACTACATTCTTCTCCGATCTGAGTTTTGCTCGAAACTTCTCTCATCTAATTACAAATTCTCTAACTTATGAATAGGTAATCCAATTGTTCTCAACATCAAAGAACTGAATGAAATCATAGCTGTTTGTTTGAGATCAATTCTCATAGTTGTTCTTTTTGTATCTCAAGCTTAGCCAACTTGCGTTTCTCTTTGCTACCATCCACCCGGGTGAAGTTTGCCAAAGTTGATGTTTTTTTCTATCTCCACTGATTCTGTATCTTAAAAATTTTTATTTGGTAACTATTTTCAAATTTTATTTTTAAAAAATTATAATTTCAAATTTGTAACTTAAAAATAAAAAATAAAAAATAAAAAATAAAAATAATTTTTAATTATTTTTTAATATCAATTTTGTAATTAAATAAAAAATTTTATTTACAATATTGATAATCTTTCATTATTTTTTTAATTCCAAAAAGTTTTTAAAAAAAGAAATAATTTTTGAAAATAATTTCTGAAATGAAAAAATAGAAGTATGCACAAACACATTCTTTATCTCGAGTTTCTTTGGGTTAAGGGGAATTTAATTTAAATAATATTTGATAACCCTTCAAGACTTTACCCTCCATTGCATCTTTGATTCAATTTCAAATTTTTATATATTTGCGTTTAATGAATTAAACACTTTTATTATTAGAAAAAAAAATTATCTTATTATAAGGATTAGACATTCCTTATTTCGTGTAATATTGTTCTTCATATTGTTAGGCGGTTGACACACAGTAGCATCAGGATCTCCTAACAGTAACATAGCTGCATGGAATGCTTCGAGGTGTTCCTGAGGGTCACTAGATCCGTCGTATGGACCCAGAAGGGACTGTGGTTTAAAACTCCGGGGGAGTTGAACGTTCATTATGTCTTGGGCGAACGAGTGAGCATGATCGGCGTAGATATTTTGATGACCTTGGGTTTGAAAACAAGGTTAAGGGGATCATACTGTTCTTGGGTTTGTTCGGGGACAACCTAGGTGGTGGTTTAGGTGGAAAAGATTGTCTAGCATTTGTATGTGGTGGGTTATGGGTTGATGCTCCGACGAGTGAAGAAGAAGGTGTATGGACAGCATTACTTACCACAGCGTTTTTTGATGGAGGAACCAGGATGAAGTTTGATGATTGTTGCTGCTCAATCTGCCGTTGCAGCTGCCGGACTTGCTCAGCTAGGACATCACACTCGAGTTCTGCTTCGATCCTTCGTGATTCCCATCGTACTTGTTCAACCTGATCAGCTGGAATTACAGCCTAAGAGATGGAGCAGGCAAGGGGATCACTAGCACTGCCCTGCGATGTAGTGGTGCTATCCCAGGTCCTTAGTGGAGAGCTTGGGAATTCAGTCTCGAGAGTCTAAAATTTGGCAGAAGGGTTAACTGTCTACATGTATAGCTTGTAGAAGTGTATTGAAATGTGTGAATTTAGGGCCCTCTAGAGATTATTCTAGATTCACCTTGAATTTGGTATGGCCAGGTCCAATGGAAGTTGGACACGTGTCGTGAATGATTATAATGGTATAGGATGTATTTTCATATCCCTGCAGACGAAAGGTGCCCTTGCATTCAAGGGTACCAATCTTCGTGCGGCTGAGGTGAGGAAGCATCCATGCTATTTCGAGGGTTATATATCCAATCGAGCTGTACAATTTGAGCGGAATATCTATGTCAAAATACATAAAAGAGATGTTGGGAAATGATTTATTGAGTAATTTTTTATTGATTTTATGTAAATAAATTGATTTTGATATTTCATAATCAATTAATTTAATAATGTGATTACCAATTAATTTCAAAATGTTGAACAACATTTTGAAATAATTGTTTCATAAAATGGTTGTATAGTTTTTATATTTTTAATTCTGTCCTTTTTATAAAAATTATAATATTATTTTTATATAAAAATTAAATAATTATGATTATTGATTTCTTAAGAAAATTAATAACTATAAAAATTATATTAATTTAATTTTAAAGAAATATTTAATATATAATAATTTATAATGATATATTATTTAAAACAATTTAATCTATTAAATAATATATAGAATCTAAAATATTAAAATAAAAAATATTTAAATAACTCAAAAATATATTCATATTTTTATATTTCATTTTATATATAAATAATTAACCATAAATAATTGACTTTACCAAATATTTTTATTTAAATAATCAATACAATTAGTTAACTAAATCAGTTAATACAAATTATTTATTATTTAATAGTTAGTTAAATTAACTAACAACCAATATAATCAACTAATTGTAAAAGAAAAATAAAATTAAAGTAATAGGTTCAAATTGTATTATTGACGGTATATGAAAAAGGAAGATGTTTGATACATCGATCTCGTATATTCCTTCCACATAGACATGAGACCAATAGAATTATAGACCCCATAAGCAGGGGAGTGGATAAAGAGAAAGTTCAAAGAAGTAATGAATCATTACTCCATGAACAATAGGCAAGATTAAAAAACAAAAAATGCACAATTTTCTGTCGTATATATATGCTTGTGGCCTCTCGCCATCTCCAATTACTTTTCTAATAAAAGAATTTGGTACATCTAATTGGTCAGTAATCGCAAAAGCCTACAAGTAGTTATGCTGGTAAATTACTTGGATAATATGTTGGAGGTGTCAGAATTCGGAGGTGTCAGAATTCGGAGGTGTCAGGATAATATGCTGGTAAATTATTCTGAATATGTTGGATAATATGCTGATAATATGCTGGTAAATTACTTGGATAATCGCAAAAGCCTACATCTAAATTACTTGGATAATATGTTGGATAATATGCTGGTACATCTAATTCATGTCTTTCTCTGGCACAATACAGTACCGAGCTCATGAATTTCGAGGAGAAATTTTACAGTCTGCTTCAACAGAAAGAGACTCCTCCTCCCGCATCCCTTTTAAATTATGAGCAATGATGTTACTTCCTCAATATGTCGATTTTTTTCCTTTTCCTTATCTTCAAGTTTAGGTCCAGAAGGTTTTTAGTAGTCACTTTAGTGGTAAATCAGTTTGGCATTTAACATGTATCTGTGATTTGCTGTTATCAGTGTATCAAAACGTAGTGCAATCAAAAGGCTCCCAATAGTCACCTATCTGCACCCTTTTTTCTGTTCATAAAAATTCAAAAAGAATAACTAACATAATCATATAATCCCAGCACTCATGTTCTCTTCTCTTCACATAATTCTTTAGGTTATCAAACAATCAAAATTTAAGAATATGACGGCTGATAATGGAAAGAGGAGAACTAAAGAAAATATTTTTCACAGTATCAAAACCACACGATTCATTTACAAGTGCTTGAACATTATTGACATATCACAGGCACAAAGAAAAAATTACTGTGAACCTTGATAAAGGGAAGCCACCTAGAAGATCCCAGCCATCATTGGCAAGTGGCTACTATATACAAGGTTGGAAAATTATTTAATGGGTTAAATTAGAAACAGTTCAATTCCGGGCATTTTGAGGACTCAGTGCTAAAATAAAGGAGAAATAAGCATCTCAGTATATTTGAGTGGCATCTCCACCCCAATTATGGAAAGGCTTGATAGTGTATTATTTGCCTTGGGAAGCTTTCAAGAGATATAACCTGCCTTCAGTTTTAATGTTTTCTGCTTAGCGAAGAAGGCTGATAGCATGCTTTTGCCGCGAGCTGGGACAAGGGCCATGTCACTTTCATGCTGATTTAGGTTGTCAAATGACCTGTGTGATGTCAATGGTTTGGAACCCTCCAATGCATCCTGCATATGAGGATTTATCAGTAGCTTGAATGAACTTGATGTTCTTGATCAAAACAGAGATAAATTATTGAAAAACTGCAAGAGTTGTGAACAAATGCAGCATTGATCCCCTCCTTAGGATCCTCCTCACGGGAATTGGGAAATGACTGAAAGGAAATTATTTTCCACAATTTCCTTTGAATGGTGCTTGATAGACTATGTATAATTTCCATTGTTCAGTAGTCAGCGTAAGTTAACTATTTCTCCTAACCAATTAAAAACGACCCTTCAGACTAGAGTTCACGAGAAGGACAGTTATTTCCTTAGGCGAGGTGGATGTGATTTTCATGGTTACAATTAAAGGCCAAAATACTGTATGCCGTGTCAGGTTCTAAGCACATTATGGCATTAAACTTATTTTCCATGACGAAGACAGGGTCTCAAATTTTTCCAACAATTTGGTAATACCACATTACAATTCAATGCCATTTGTATTTTTATCAAGAGACTGCCAAACCAAATTGAAGACAAAGATCCATAAATGCTTAAGGACAGACGACTAACAAATTATAAGTCACGTATCACAATAGTCATCAAGCATGTAGCCAGGCAAGTGTACTTCCTGATATGAAATTACCTTGTGTGTGATGCCTAATGTCTGCATGGCTGTACTGGAAGCAGAACCTCCATTAGGCAAGTGAATGTGCTCTCGTAAAGATTTTATCTGGATACTCTCTTCATCATCTACAGGCAACCACTAATGTAAGAAGCATATCCAGTGGAGAGAGAGCCAGCATCTCAATGAAATTGGAATATGTAATACAGGGGATATTCCTATTCAATCATACCTAAAAGCTGGAAAACTCCAGTGGCCTCAGATGAAATTTTTCGGTCTTTTGAGCTGCACAAGTTAGACGTGTCAAAAGACTAAAAACACTATATGCTATAATAATGTCATCCACAGTAAGGGTGTGATACAGAGTTGATAATCATGTATGGCCTTGAACGATAACCTTTCTCAAAACTTACTTCATTGAAGAACGTGAACTCTTTCTTAGGGTAGATGTAGTTTCTGAAGCCAAATGCCACAAAAGAGATTTTGCTGCCGGGGCCCCTGTACATGGTAGATCAAGATAGACAACTGCTTAGTTATTGCTGAATCAATAACAATCAATTTTGAAACTAAGTCTTAAATAGGAGCCATCAGGAACCCCAGAAGGGGCACCATTTTCCTAACCACACACCTGAATGATGACTGCGACCTTTAGCTTGAAATTGACCAAGGCTTGCATCAGCCCGTAAGCGTGGGGTGAAACTTACCTTCTTATGGGAAGAATCTAGCTTGCATTGTTGAACAAAAGTAGAGAGATCCATAAGTGAGAGAGAAAGATTATAAATTTATATGACAAAAAGTTACTTCCAGATGAACTTCACAGCAGTTAAGCATACTAGGCAATAAGTAGTGCTTATGATGTCTGGGAATGAAAGCCAACAATTGCTGCTGCCTAAGACCTTCTTTACCCGAGTAAATTTGGCAAGTCAGAAGTTGCTGCAGGTTAGGAAACAAGTTAATCCAACTCCATCATTTGCAATATGTCTACGTTAGCATGATAATTTAAATTCGCACTTACCTGATTAAGGGTAGAGACCTTCAAGTCCATGGTCGAAGCATCCAAAGTTTGCTGCTCAAGAAGATCAGTTAATTTGTATGCCACAGTTCCAAGATGATCAACAGCATTCACAAGGGCTCGTACAGCATAATCTTTCAAATTGTTAAGCACCCTATAAAAGACGTGTTCAGAGTACAGGCCATATTAGAAGATGGCCAACAGAAACCGGATCAAATAATACGGGCAAAATTTTCTGCCATCCATCTTTCTATCCTCTATTTACATCAGTTTCCCAGGTAAGCACAGACTGAAATCATACATTGCAATGAAGCCAGAAGCAACTAGACACTAGACTGCCCTGAGGAAGAGCTTAAACCACTCAAATTAAAAAGCGGCTTAAGTGAAGGGAGTAGAACTTCCATGGCGGAAAAAAAATTACTATATTAAAGGGACATGAAAAGAATAATCCTTACATCTGTTTTTGCTTGCTACGAAGGTAAGATTTTTCACAGTATTCTGCGGCTGAATAAAGTTGAGGCCTCAAGTTCTGAAGTTCCTGAAATGGTGACATCATAGGCAAATTAAATCACTGACCATAGAAGGTCCAACCCATGACCAAAAGAATCATAGAAATCAAAAAGTTAAAACCACAATGACTGAAGGATCGTTCTAACAAAGCATCCACCAAGTATAATATGATTTGAAACTACATGAATAAGGAAAAAGAAATCAATCCTTTCGTGAAATAACTTCCTAACTTCAGTTGCTACATAATTGTTTAATCTCCCCCAACGAAAAACAAATAAAATAAAAACGATCCAGAGAAAAAACGAATTCGTTTCCTTCAATAAAAACCTACAAACACAACAAAAATTAACTCTTACTGACCCTTATTTCACCAGATTCTCTTCCATTAGCAAAACAGAATACAAAAATTAGAAAGTCAACCGTGCTCATGAAAAACTTGAATTCAATCCAAACAAAACAATAAATCACAGATACAACCTACTAGAAACTCACCAGATGCTACAAACACAAACTTTGAATCAAAATAAAACAAATGCAGATCTGACTCAAACATGTATTGCAGAAATGTGAGGATGCAGAACCTGCAGGGCCTTGACGAAGCTCTTGCTACGATCCATGGAGACCTCATCGAATGTCATGGCCGGATTGGCAGCTTCCATGCCTAGCCCAACAAACGTCACCAATCAATCAAAAAAAAGAATCAATATGTAGGAAACCAATACCATCAAATTGTGCCTAAGACCGTGATTCTATGTATGATTGTATTACGAATTAATAATGGGAAAAAATTGGAAATGAAGGTTAGGTTTTGGTGGGAATGGAATTGCAGGTAACTTGCAATGTAGGCAAAAAAGAGGAGAGAGTGTGATTTTGGAGTTAAATGCAAGGAAAAGTGAAAGTTTCAGAGAGTAATGGCTTATAGGCTTAGAGCTGAGCTTAACAGTTAGCTACTGAACTTACCGACTCTGACGGTGGTTTTTCTGGTAATTACAACGGCAAGTGGGTCATATGATCCGGAAATACTAAAATGCCCTTCGAGGGTGGGATTTTTATTTTCATTTTCCTAAAAATATTTTCAAATTTCATTAAGAATCGAAACAAAACGAATGTAGGAATAATAATCTTTGCAAAAATAAAAATAAAAACCAACATTTTTGACCAATGTGTTACCTCAATTTAATTCTCAAAACCACTTCTTATACTATTTGACAGCATATTTTCTTTTTATTTTAATGCTTTGAATGTAAAAGTACCATGACATTTTATGAAGAATAGTGGGTGAAAATGAGCACATTTAATATTAATGTAAACGCACTTGATATTGTCTTGAAACTTTTTCTTCCCTTATGTCTTAATTTGAATTTAATATTTTATATAAGCCTATTAAAAATTTAATATTATTATCAAGATAAAAATAAATATATTAATAACATTTAAATTTAATTTATTATTAATATAAATTAATTTTATAATATTATTCATTCATATATTATCATATTAATTAAAAATTATTAAAAAATTTTATTACTATTAAAAATACTCAATCATTATTATTTTTTAATTATATTTCTTTTCTTGATAATGTAAAATATTTTATAATAATAATACATTAAATTTAAATTCATATTAAAAGGAAAGTAATAATAACGTAAGAAATTGATTTATTTAAATAAAAACCAAACTAAATAGATTATGACTATAATATGATACTTATTTAATTTCACAAAGGAATTTAAGAGTAAGGCTTAATTTTAGACATTTTTGTGGTTGATCGCTAAAAATGAATCTAAGAACTGTTTTCAAAACAAAATTTCATGTATGATGTAACATATATTCTGAATAATTTAATTTCATAAAACTCTTTTTGTGTATCAGAAACAGAATATGAATAAAGATACAAGACAAAGATGAGAACATATTCTAAACTAAAGGTAGAGAACTAGAATCCCCTTTTTTTTTTTTAATTTATTCCATCGTTTCATTTTTCATCTTCTCCATTTTCTTCGCTTTTTCTCCTTCACATTTGTCCTTTTTTCCCCCCATTTTACCTTCAATTTTTGACATTTTATTTCTTTGGAAGCGAGGGCAATGAGGTGGGAAGAAAATCCGACCAATCACTTATTTTTAAATTAATTAACAAACCGATAATTCAAATTATCCAAACCATAAATATTCACTGCAATCCGCGCGAAATTTTGTTCCCACTTCAACTGATGTCACCAGAACAGTCACTTTCTCAGCAATTTTCCCGGAAAATGGGGTTTTCTCGTTTGATTTTCCTCTGATTCCATCGTTCAGGTCTTTCTCATGGCCCCTCTTATCAATTCGCCGGAATTGTCTGTTGTCCCCCAATGTTTCTGCAACCCTATCCCTATCCTTACGAAGCTCCAGTGTTTCAAACCCCTCGCAAATGGTGATGCTAATGGATCAAAATCAAGGGGTGGTGTGAAAGTAACTTGTAGAGTGAAGGATTTTGGAGTTTGGAGTTTCAATCAGAACGTGAGGTCGTACGGTCAGTTTTCAGCTCCAGTCAAGCAGGAGTGGAGGCCAAGCAAAGAGGAGGAAGAAAAGCAAAATTACTATGTGAATATGGGCTATGCGATTCGAACTTTGAGAGAGGAGTTTCCTGAGCTCTTTTACAGGGAGCTTAGTTTCGATATCTACAGGTTTGTGTTTTCAACGTTCTCAATTTTGGATTTGCTTAAGGGATCTTAGTTTATCTAGGATTTCATATTCTTTTTTAAATGGTGGTAAATTTTTATCTTATGACCTATGAAGTAATAAACCATCAGAATTTATAAATTATCTATATCTGTAGGATTCATAATTTGACTTGGTTTTCGTTGTTTTGTGGGAATAAGAAGTTCCTAAGTTTAGTTGTTTCCATTTCTTTTGCTTGTCTTCTCCTAAGCTGATGTAGTTTATAATTATATGACCACAATCCACATTTCATTATTGAGAATTGAGGTTTCTAAGCAAGGTCAAGTTAGTGTTGCCGGTGGTCTTGTACTCTTTCTCAAGCACTTGTTTTATTTTAGGCTTACTCTATGGGTTGACTTCTCTCTCCATCTAGTATCTAAGGACTTACTTATGATTATGATTATATCTCATAGTGGACTGAAGTGGAAGTGAACATCATATAGATGTGCCAATGAAGCTTGTCTGTTATTTGTAAATTATAATTTTGATCTTTCATCATAATGATTTGCGCAGCAATTATGTTTGTGTGATTTCTACCCTTGGTTCATTATCTTTTCTTATTATCTTGTGAATTGCCTGTTCATCAGTGATGTGGAGATAGGATATTAAATTGTAGTTGTTATCATAGGAATTATATCTGGCATCATCTTATTTTGTTCCAAAGTTAGTTACACTCATCAATCACAAGAGGCTGTCCATTTGTGTTACAAGTAAGCGTTGCATTAAGATAAAGAAAATAAGAGTGCGTTGATAATTGGTTTTCTGTTGAGTTTATATGATTAAAGGAGGTTTCTCTGCTTCTGCCATTTGACCCTTTTTGCAAAAAGAAAAACCCCCCACAAGTTTGGGCAATTTTATAGATTATCTTCCTAAAGAATTAAGTACTGAGTTATTTTAATCCATAAATCAATTACTAGTTCAGTTTAATTTTTGTATTATCTCCATATTTAAGCTCCCTCCTCTGGATTCAACTACAGTTAGCCTCCATAAATTTTAAATAGATAAATTCAAATGCAAGATCTCTTCAACCCATTATGCTAATTTCTAAATGGTGCTGTGACTGCTATATTTCCTTTTCACAGGGATGATATTGTATTTAAAGACCCCGTCAATACATTTAGCGGCATTGAGAATTATAAATCAATCTTCTGGGCACTACGATTTCATGGCAGAATATTCTTCAGGGCTCTGTGGCTTGACATAGGTAGCGTCTGGCAGCCTGTTGAGAACATCATCATGGTTCGCTGGACTGTTCATGGAATCCCACGAATTCCATGGCAGAGCCATGGTAGGTTTGATGGAACATCGGAGTATAAAGTTGACAAGAAAGGCAAGATCTTTGAGCACCGGGTTGACAACATTGCTCTGAATTCACCTCCCAAGTTTAAAGTGCTTGGGGTGGAAGAATTAATTCAAGCTATTGGATGCCCCTCAACTCCAAGACCAACTTACTTTGAAATATCTTCGTCAAAGAGAAGGTAATGTCGCCGAGATTCTGCAAAATTTTGGTGTGAATTGTTCATGTTTGGTTAAATATTGAGCTAGATTACAGGGTTTTTATTTGGTGTTGTAATTAGGTGAGTTTGAAGAGCCATGTTTATTCCGAATAATGGCAAAGAGTAAAATCCTATTTTAGATTATGTGAGATTAAGTTTATATCAGTTTAGTCTCTCACTAAAAATTTATATCAATTTGGTTCATCTAAGATTAAGTTTGCATCAATTTAGTCCCACACTAAAAAATTATATCAATTTAGTTTTTTTAAATTTATGTTAGATTAGTTCCACATTGAATTTTAGTCCCTTCATACTTATAAGATTAACTCCATTATATGTACAAAGAGACTAAAATTCAACATGGAATTAATCTTATAGATACTAAATTAATACAAACTTTTAATAAGGGACCAAATTGATACAAATTCAATTTTACATTGACTAAAATAGAGTTTTAGTCTAATAACAAATTCCCTCTTTGTACACTTAACTTTTGCTTCTCATAATTTTTAGCCCAGTATACAATAATAACAAAAGTATTATGTTTTTTTTTTTTTGAGGAGAAATAAAATGGCTCTATTTATTTCAATGGAAGATATTTTTTATAAAATATAATCATAAAATGTTAAGATAAATGAAAGTATTTTATTTATTTAATATTAAATATAAAGAATTTAAAAAAAATAATTTTTTTTCAAAGAGGAATTTGCCCTTTTAAATTATTATGACTTAACGTTAGGTATTAATTTTTTTCAATCATAAATATAAGTCACATATTTTTTTATCAATATACATACAAATCACATTTTTTTTACAAAAAATGCTTTTCAATAGAATAAAGGGAGCCTTAAGAGTAAGAAGGAATTTTTACTCAAAAAGAGAAAAAATTGGAGTGGATGAATTCCAGAGAAGTGAAACCCACCTTGTTGTGAGTTTCACGTTTTTTTTTTTCCCTTCCCCTTCTGAAGTAAAGATTTTTCCATACTTCATTAGTAAAGTAGTATTTTTTGTTTTTTCTCTGTGATTTCAACCTTTTAAAGATGAAAATTTTTTCTACAGATGAAAAACAAGAGTGGCTAGTATTTCATCCTTTTGCATCATTAAATTTAGATTTAATATTTCCTTGAAAGGGTAGCCTAACAACATTCTTAATTTCTTACTATGCAAAACAACAAATATATTTAAAAGAAAATGACAGGATGTCCTCTTCTAATGCCTAGCCTGAATTTTGTCCATGGAGATTTTTTCTTCGGAAGTTTTTCAATGCATTTCTAGAGGCTATAGTGTCCTCACAATGGAAATCTGATTGAGGTAGAAGAATCTACATCTTGTAGAGAATGAAGTAATAGTAAATTTGCTTCAATAAGTTTTTGGCAATTTCTTTTTTCTTTGTAAATTTGGCCGGTATCTAACCCTATACAAGGTACTCGCCAAATAACTTCCACCTTTGGTTGAAGAAGAAAGCATGATAACCAAAATTACGAGATACTTTGCAAAACTGCATAAAGTGAAGGAGCTCGGTTGTAAGCTATTGGCCTATTCCAGTTGCTATAGCACTTGCTCTTCCGAGGATGCTGGGGAGATTGCCGTTTACCTATGGAATAAGAGGCATTTTTTGATCGGATTGACTTCGGCATAGTAAGAGTAACAAATCAGAATTGCGAAGCACTTTTCGGGCATTAAGTTTCTAGTTTCAAACTCCGTTTATTTTTTAAAAGATAACTTTTATTAAAAAAAAATTCTTTATATATATATAAATAAATGAATACTATGTGATTATATAAAAGATATAATCTTTAGAGTTATAATAGTGTAAGAAAATAACTTCTTCTTCAAAGGAAAAATTATATTTGGCTAAATTTATTATATCTGATATTAAATATATTAATTATTTTCATCATTTTAATAATTTATAATTATATTTTTATGAAAAATATTTTCTATTAAAACATGCAGAGCCTTAGTAAGTAAATGAAGGTCAAACTACTCTAGTCGTTCCATAGTTTCAGCTTAATTATACACCAACCCCTCCAATTTTGTAAAAATCACTTGACTTCCCTTCTATGTAACTGGAATGGATGGCTTTAGTGTTTATGGTAAAGGTCAATAATGCACTTTTTCTCGTATTGCCTATTGAGTTACCTAGAAATTATGAGTAAAAATATTTAATTTTACAATTTTTTAAGTATTTAATTATAATTTTATATATAATTTATTTTTATTAATTATATAATATAATAATTATGTGTAAAAAATAATATAATAAATAAATGGATTTAAGTTTAATTACTTTTTAATATAAATTAACTTTACACTATCATTCAATCATGTATGGCCATATCAATAGAAAATATTAAAGCTTTTTAATTATGGTTAAAAATTTTTAATTATTTATACTTTTTAATGACATATCTTTTTTAATATAAATCAACTTTATATTATCATCTAATTTTATGTTATCATATCAATAAAAAATATAAAAACTTCTTTATTACTATTAAAAATTCTTAATTACTTATAATTTTTAATAACATATCTTTTTTTATTTATTAATAGTGTAATATATTTTAAAGTAAAAATAGATCAAATTTAAATTATAACCAACATATAATAATATAATGGTTTTGTTTAAAAAGTTAATGGAAATTTGATGTAATTTAGTAAAATGATTAATTAAGTGAATAATGAGTATTAATTATAATTTTTTTATGGTTTATAGATTTGATATGCAAATTTTTGAATTTAACGGAACTAAAATATAATTATCTTAAAGTTGATGGGAATATTTTACATTTTTTACTGTTTGCTTCTATTTGCGGTATTTTCTCACATATTCATTCATCTTCTTCTCCTTCTTCTGTATTGATTTATTTGAGTGCTACTTCGCATGATTTTTTTTTTTTCGCTTGATATTTTCATCAGCTCACTAAAAACTTTTTACTCATTTGTTTTGTGTTGATTCCATTTATTATCTTTTATGCTCCATGCCATTTTAGTGATTTTGTTATGGATTTCTGTTTGTATTGATCGGTAACCGAAGGTTTTTTTTTTTAAAAAATTTTACTCATTTAATACCTTCTATTTTCTATGCTAATATTTTCACCTCTGAGCCGAAACTTTTGTAACTTTCATATTTATTTACTTGCTGATTTATTTTCTGTTACTGAAACTTTCTCGCCCATTATGTATATTCCCCCCCCCCCCCTTTTTCATTGAATTTACTAGTTACTTAGATTTTTCAACCAGTTGTTAGTTTAATTAAAATAACAAATATTTTTTAAAAAATTGAACTTATTTTATTTAGCAATTTTTATCACATTTAATTTAATTTGTTAAAACTAAATCATATTTTTCAAATTAATTAATCAATTTTACAATTAAATTACAAATATGTTAGTACCAATTTAAATTAAAAAATTAAAATTATATTTATTAGGGTTTGTTTGATATCATAATTTTCTATAACTGATTTTATTTAATTTCAATAAAAATAATTTAAATTTATTTGTAAATAAAATGTATTAAAAAATATATATAATTCAATTAGAAAGTAAATTTTAATGATATCATAGCAAATATAGTGTTCGAAAGAACATAAATTTTTTATTTAATATGTGTCTAAATTTAATTAATTTTATAATATTATAAATATAATTAAAATAAAATTTTTATCTAAGGCTAAACACTATTTAAAAAAATGATCTATAAATAAAATAAAATCTTATTTAGGTTACCTCATCCTTTACTTCTTATTAGGGATGTCTGAAAATTCATGTAGTCTAAAAATGGATTTCAAATCTCTCCATTTTCACGCAAATGAATTTTAGTGAAATATAGGTATAGAAGTTTTTTATTTAAAATTATGAATTTTGAATTTGAAATTATATCTTTATTTTTTAAAATTAAAAAAAATTAATAGAAAAAATTGAGAAAATCCACAGAATCATATATCAGTCAAAGACAGAGGAATCAATTGGTAAATTGACCTTAAATTAAACATTTGCGTAGGGTCTGACTGAGGCTTTTAGGATTCCAAAGGCCTGAATGAAGAAAAAAAAAATAGTTTCCGAATTTTTTTATTTAAAATTATATCTTTATTTTTTAAAATTGATAAAAAAAAAGTAATAGAAAGAAATTGAGAAAATCCACGTATCCGTAAAAAACAGGGGAATCACTTAAATCCATAGATTTTAAGGCTTTAAGGCCTGAATGAGAAAAATATACAAGGCAAAAAGGATTCAAGTCTGTCAGACAGCCTAGCGACCATCTCAACCAGCGTTCACTGAGAACGATCCTCGAAAGCCTCGCTGATCCTGGGGTCCGAGCCATGTATGCTAGGAGCCCAGGCTCAGCGAAGTTATCACGCTCTAATCTCATGGCCATAACTCATCAACTCAAGGATGCAGTTGTACGAGCCTATCGAACAGATGCAAGGTCGCCTTTGTTTCACGCACCGCAATATAAAAACATTTACGTCTGTAGTAATATTAACGATGTGGGATAATGCTTCACTGACCCCCAATTCCGTCCTTCTTCGAGTACATCTTTGGCTAGTCTGCGACCCCGTCCTTGGGCTTCAAAGATATGCTCCCTATAAGACATGTACTTTGTTCAGTCCAGAATACCTTAATCCAGCAACTACGTCTCTATTCCTGCCAAATTGCCAGACTTTCCGGGACTCTTAGCTCTAATGTTCGTCTACAAGAAGCATTGCTGCAAATGGCCACTCGAGGCTGTGATATGAAGTTTGCAGACTACAATGATCTTCTGAATGAATGTGTGAACCAAAAGGCTATTAGAGAAGGTCAGAGAGTCCATGCCCACATGATTAAAACTGAGTATCTTCCGCCGGTGTTCCTCAGAACACGGTTGATCGTCTTCTATAATAAGTGCGGATCACTAGATGATGCGCGGAGAGTGCTTGACGAAATGCCTGAACGGAATGTGGTGTCATGGACGGCTATGATTTCTGCTTATTCTCAGAGGGGGTATTCCTCTGAGGCTTTAAGTCTTTTTATACACATGTTAAAGTCAGGTACAGAACCTAATGAGTTCACTTTTGCAACTGTCCTTACTTCGTGTATAGGTTCTTCAGGTCTTCTCTTGGGAAGGCAAATCCACTCTCTTATCATAAAATCAAAATACGAATCCCACATTTTTGTTGGAAGCTCACTACTTGACATGTATGCTAAAGCTGGTAAAATACATGAAGCCCGAGGCATATTTGAATGCTTGCCGGAAAGGGATGTAGTTTCTTGTACTGCAATAATCTCTGGCTATGCTCAATTGGGTTTTGATAATGAGGCATTGGACCTATTTCGCCAGTTGCAAAGTGATGGAATGCATTCCAATTATGTTACATATGCTAGTGTTTTAACTGCATTGTCTGGGCTTGCTGCACTCCATCATGGGAAGCAAGTACACAACCATGTTGTTCGCCTCCAAATTCCCTCATTTGTGGTCCTTCAGAACTCTTTGATTGACATGTACTCAAAATGTGGAAATCTCACTTACGCAAGAAGGATCTTTGATACCATGTCAGAGAGAACTGTTATCTCTTGGAATGCAATGCTTGTGGGGTATGGTAAACATGGAATGGGAAGAGAAGTGCTTGAGCTGTTCACTTCAATGAGGGAGGAAAATAAAGTCAAACCTGACAGTGTCACAATTTTGGCTGTTTTATCTGGTTGCAGCCATGGAGGACTGGAAGACAAAGGGCTGGGTATCTTTCATGACATGGTCAATGGGGAAATTGGAGTTAAACCAGAGATTGACCACTATGGATGTGTTGTTGATTTACTTGGACGTGCTGGTCGGGTGGACGAGGCCTTTGAGTTCGTCAACAAGATGCCCTCAAAGGCAACAGCTGCAATATTGGGTTCTCTTTTAGGTGCTTGCCGGCTTCATTCCAATGTTGACATTGGTGAATCTGTGGGTCGTCAGCTTCTAGAAATTGAACCTGAAAATGCTGGGAATTATGTTATATTGTCTAATTTATATGCTTCAGCTGGAAGATGGGAAGATGTAAGATCAGTGAGGGATCTAATGTTGAGAAAGGCTGTCAAAAAGGAGCCTGGAAGAAGTTGGGTTGAGCTTGATCACATACTCCATACTTTCCATGCAAGTGACCGTTCCCATCCAAGACGAGAAGAGGTTTTTGCAAAGGTGAAGGAATTGTCAATCGAGTTTAAACATGCTGGCTATGTTCCTGATTTGAGTTGTGTCTTGCATGATGTGGATGAGGAGCAAAAGGAAAAGATACTTCTAGGCCATAGTGAAAAGCTGGCTTTGGCTTTTGGCCTAATCTGTTCTTCTGATGGTTTGCCAATCCGTGTCATAAAAAACCTCCGTATTTGTGTTGACTGCCATAATTTTGCTAAATTTATCTCTAAGATATACAAAAGAGAAGTGTCTTTAAGGGATAAAAATCGGTTTCATCAAATTGTTGGAGGAAGATGTTCATGTAAAGATTATTGGTGAGAATATTCTTGACATAATGTAATGATCAGCATCTTTTAGTGAATGAGACAAAATGTCCGTTTGTCTTTTGCTCAGGACCAGGTAACAATGTTGGAGAGATGGGGATGAATGACAATTTCCCTTCAAAAAGTGGAGAAAAGGAAATGAAGATTGATGTACATAAAAATATGGAATGAGCAAGATAACAATCTTATGTTTTAGTGGGACTAAACTCTGTTATAATGAGCATCAAAGTGGATCGTGTCTGCAGCTCTTCGGCAAGGAAGTTCTGCTGATGTCTTGATTACCTGGAAGGTATAAGCATTCATTAAGGATGATTTCCTCTTTGGTTTTTCTTAATTTTCTCAAGATATTCTTCAAATGATTTCTGCATTAGAAGATCTATTTATCTGAAGGGAGAAGCAAGTCAATCAGGATACTCCTTTCCTGCTGGAAGAGATTTCATGACAATCATGATGATTAGTTATGAAGAAAGTTTTACAGAAGCTCTCACCACGCGGCTTATGGTTCTGATGTAACACCAACTGCCTTGGCTTCCCTGGTAAAGCTTTAGGCTGTGATTTTAATTACTGCAAAAATTTGGTTGAAATGGGTAGCCAATGAAACAATGAAGAAAAACCAATTACCCTTGTCATTGCATTTACCAAGGTCTGGGGAGCTGCAGGCGCTTGAAAATTTGCTCCTGCTAATAAAACGGTAGAATGAAATTTGAATTAAGTCTGGATTAGTACCTTCAGTACACTATCATCTGTTTGTTATACGGAATTGTTCATATTTGTAGCTCACTAGAACTATGGTTGGTTCAATATGTTTTATTAAATTTTTACTAATGAGAATTTATCAAATAGAAACTAATGAACCAACAAGTGGTTTTTTTAGTAGTGTATAAGTTGGGTTGTGGATGAGCGAAGGTAATTTTCATCTATATTGAAGTATTGAATTGGTTTGTATGCCGAATAGGAGATGAGCTATCAACCTAAAGTATAAGAGGTATTACAATCACATGTATAGCTTGTTACAACCTTACTATAAGACCTTTACAACCTACGATACACAATTTGAAATAAAAAGGATCATCTATGTTTATTACAAGATTATCTAGAAATTTTCCCAAGTTGTTGCAGCTATTAATCTAACAGAATGTTTGATCTTTTAACAAGAGATGTAAAAGTTTGGCCACTAGGATTTCATGGCCGGATATTCTTCAGGGCTTTGTGGCTTGACAAAGGTAGCGTCTGGTAGCCCGTTGAGAACATCATCTTGGTTCACTGGACTGTTCATGGAATCCCACGCGTGCCATGGGAGAGCCACGGAAAGTTCATGGAACTGGAACGTCTGAGTAGAAAAGGGAGGGTTTTTAAGCAGCGGGTTGACCACATTGCTCCGAACTCACCTCTCAAAGTACAGTGACGGTGGAAGAGTTAATTCAGCTACGGTGAATTCTTCCAAACATAAAGTTTTCCTGAATGTATGATATTTAATGGATCATATTAAATTTTACATGTTTTTAGAGAAAAAATAGCTCACAACTCACCAATAAAATTAATTTATACATATATTAAATTTTACTCGATACAAATTCAATGCATAATTAAATTAAGCCTCGGCTATTGACCCTCAGACCGACTCATTTTCTTTGAAAGGACAGTCAAGCAACATTCTGCTGTACAACAAACGACAAATATATCTGAAAGAAAATGAGAAGATGTCTTCTTCTATTTGGCAATTCTTCTATACAGTTGTAGAGGCTATGGTGTCTAAAGCAATAAAAATTCTGATTGGCGATAGAGGAATCAACATCCCGCGGTAAAGCATTAAAAGCCAGATGACACTTGTTTTTTTAGCTTTAAATTATTAAAAGGGCAATAAAACATATAAGATTATATCAAAACTACTAATTTTTTTAATTTTTTATGATATTATTTGTAAAAGAAAATATATATAATATTATTTAATATATTTATATTCTTAGTTTAAATAAATAATATATATAATTTAATTTATATATTCTCACTGACTCAAATTATTTTTTTATAAATAAGATATTTTTTATAATTAAAATAAGATATATATTTATTTTGATACTTACTAATTAAAAATTGTAAATAATTAAATTATAAAATCTTGAGTTATTCATATATTTAAAATAAGAAAATAAGACTAATATAGATATAAAATTTAAAATTTATACCATTAGAAGAAAAATATTGAAAGCAAAAGAATGAGGTTAATATGGGTATAAATTTTAAAATTTCTTCCTATAATTACAATGAGAAAATAAATTTTTCTGAATATTTTATTATCTAATCAAAATTATTGTTTATAATTGATTATTTAAAATAATAATACTAATAATAAATTATTTAATTTAAATCATTAATCACAGTTTTTAATCTCTACACCAAAGAGTCAACAATAATTCGGTATGCTTTTGGCACTTTTCTTTTCGTCTTTTTTTTTTTTTTTGGTGGAATTTGGCCGGGCTTCAGTATTGGCTGCCATGGTTCCTTATTTGCTTGTTTCTATGTATTAACCCTTCTCTTGTCGTTTGGATTGGATTGTTATTCATGAAATCCAAAATAATATAATCATTACATGACATAAAAAAGCAATTTAATTATGGTAACTTAAAGAAAAAATTGCTTATAGTCCTACAACTCTAGAGAGATTTTAAGTTCTTCTTTTTTTTAATATTGAACCCTCTATATCATATTATATTGAAAATAAAACCCGAAAAGTATGCGTTTGTAAGGGAACAAATTAGTGAAAAAAAGGCATTGAACTAGACTGCCACATGCATCACTTAAAAGCTTGAACTTTCTGTATCACTGGTAAATAATTGAATTGAGCGCACCCAAGCAATACAACCGTTTTCCAGCTTTGATTACTTGAATTCTGGAGGACCACTTGCCAAATACCTTTTAGATTCAGTTGAAGAAGAAAGCAAGTGGCCAGGGGACTAACTTTTCAGTATATGAAAAACATAATAACAAAATTATACTGGTTATTTCCCAAAACTGCATAGCATGAATGCAAGCGCATTGTTATTGGCCAATTCCGGTTCCTAAGCACTCCTTTTTAGTTTGTCTCTGGTGATGATTTCTGATACTGTGTATAGAGCTTTCCTAACTTCGATTGAAGATGCACAGATCCCATTAAACGAGTTGGTCGCTGCAACCCTCAAAGGGTTGCACCTAGTTAGAGGTACTAAAATACTTCTTTCAATCGGACTCTTCCAAGGATGCTAGGGAGATCACCTCTTGCCTGTGGAACCACTTGAGACATTTTTAGATGGACTTAACTTTGACATAGAAAAGGTAAGAAAATCAGAATTACGAAGAACCTTTATGGTCGTAGGTTTCTTCGCCAAATATAACTGATCATATATTATTTTTATTTGCCCTTGAGACAGGCTTGCTTTCACTGTATTTTAGTGAGAACTTAGGAGAAAGAAGGAAAGGAATACATTCCAGAATTCAAGAATCAAGAATACTCATAACAGCATTATATAACATCAGATGAATCGTCAGACTAATTTATACCATGTTTATACACATTTAGTGCTTCTGGCAATCAACGGTTTTCCCAATGCTGGAGGAGTCACATTCTGATCTGACTACTGTGCTGTTCAAATTGCGTTAAATGGAAATACATCTAGAAATTTTATAGGTCAATTCTTCCATCATATATATGAAATGTCACTCGTTCATATGGAAGATTCAATGTAGGAGATATGCAAGAGTACGTAGTTCACGATTGATTTGGCAGCTCAAGGTTGATGGCCCTTGACAAGCCCCACAAAAGATGATTTAGACTAGCTAATTAAAATAAGGATCCCTTTAAAACCACGACATTTTGATGTTCTCTAGGCTAAACTTCGAGTATTCCAGTATTTTATAAACATTACAATTTACAAAAAGGAGGACGACTCTAAATCATCCAACGTATGAATATCCTTGCTCTTTCCTGGCTTAAGCTGCCTTAAGCATCAGTTCTATTTGCCTTTGATACCGATTTTTAGCCTATCTAATGTGCACAACCATTGAAGTCTAGCTACATTCGTTTCTCCTTTTTGCACACTACGCACAAATGATTATCCACTCTCGCCCTAAAACATTATTCCCCCCCTCCCCCCCTTCAAAGCCCAGACTTTATTACAAGACAATCCTCTATACAGTTTGGAGAAAAGAATTCAGTCAAAAGGCATCCACACTTTCCCATTTTTTCAACAACTTTGCCATAAGGGCATCGACAAACTACAATAATTTGTTTGGTCTATAATGAAAGCAAACGAATACAGTTTTAATATAATGAACGCACCAAGACTTCTGTACAATCATGTCTCATGGATGGATATAAATGCATTATTAGAAATCACTCTGTTGATCTAAAATTATTAAATGAGTTGAACTTATGCAGCTTAATTAATGTCATCATTCAAATTCTACCTATAACAAATGATAAGTTCAACTTCAAGATCAAAACTTTGATGATTAAAAAAATGGGATATAGCCGAGGGTTCCAGATGCACCAAAATCAAGCAAATCTGGGCATCCTACGATCCGGCAAATGGATCTGAAAAGGATTAAGAAATTTATCGTTAGAGGCCTCAAGAATGAAAATCCCACCTCCCTGCTGAGACCTTCGCTTGAAATCTTTGTTACGTAAATCATTGGAAAAAAAGAATAGAATGTGCGAAAATCAAACCTATGCATAGAGCAAACCAAACCAATTCGTCAAACAGTTGGTCGGCGATTCGCATTCGATTCAATCTCCGAAGGCAAACTTGGATAAAAGCGCACTGACTTAGAGCGCTTCCTCCATAGGTACCTCCGATTACAATAATTAAGGCTATAAAAATGCAGAAAATGAAGAACAGGAAGAATATTATGATGGATGCTCAGTGAATACGAACCAAAATCAGAGCTATCATCTTCCAGAATAATCGACAAGAAAATCCTGAAATCAATGGATTTCCTCTGTTTTTCTCTTCATCGCATCAACTTTGGATCTGAAAACAAGAGATTGATTTAACGAATCGGCGGCTAAAAAGAACTAAGAACCCTAAGATTTTGCGTACTACTTACAAGAGCCGATTGCATCTGGCTGCAAGAATGCGTTCTTTATATGTGCTGCCTTCGTCCCAATTAGGCCCAATACCCTAATTTGTTTCCAAAAATCTGACAAGAAAATGGGTTTCCAAAAAAAAAATAGAGGTTTGCTACGGTATCAAGGGGATTTCAAATTTAGAGTAACATGGTATAATACAAGTAATTGGATGAGATTATTAAGAATTTTGGTAATTTCATTCAATGGCATAAAATACACCACATTACCCCGAATTTGAAAATTCCGAAATACCATAAAATTTTCCATAATAATAATAAGGAGAATTCTACCTTATCCTATAGATTTGGAATTTAGGTGGCGTTTGGTTTATAAGATCTTACATTCCCAGAAAAGTATATATTTTCAGGAATGTGATTCCTAAAAATTTAATTAATGGGAATGTAATATTCCTATATTTGGTACATTATAAATTTTTTTAGGAATATTTTAATATCATATTCTCATTACATGGTACTCACCTCCCCTCATAAGAATATTGTGGGGGAATGTTGGATTAGAAAGAATCCTGATAATGTAACATTCCCAAGCATTTTTTTTCAAACTTTAAACCAAACATGGGAATATAATATTCCCTTAAAACTTTTTCGAAAATGTTAAAAATATTCCACGAACCAAACATCACCTTATGAAAATATGATAAAATTCAAGTTATTATATAAGTTGACCCATTCAATGATTTCACTCTAAAGATATAGATGGGCCGAGCCGAGCCATTTAAGTCAAATTATATAAAATTCAAGGCCCGAACTTGATCTAGCCTATTTATATTTTTAAAAAATTAGTCCAATTCGGCATGAATTTTTAAATGAAAAGTCTGAAAGTCTGACCTAAAAGTTCAAAAAAATATTTTTTTTTTCAATAAAAATAATTTTTTTAAAATAAAAAGTATATATCTAAAGAGATAATATGATACTTAAATATATAAAATATTTAGTTATGTTAAATTAATATTTTTTATATTAAAAATAATTAGATATAACTATATTTTTTAATATATAATTATATTATTAAAAATAAATTATTATAATTGAGTTAGGCCCATCGAATTTTTTTATCTTAACTCAATTATTAATTAGGTCATAAAAAAAAGTTCCATCAGGCCTATCGAGCAACAAAAAAGTTCAAATACTATATTTTTTCAAGCCGAACTCATTGGACCAATCGACCATACACATTTACTTCACTCATCTAATAACTTGTAATTTAAATAATGAATACAAATTAAAAGAAGGATAGGGGAGACCAACTCAAAAGTATAATTGTAAAATAAATATGTATAATTCATTCATAAATTAATCCATGTGAATTGATCATAAATAAATCGAATCAAATTTGGTTCATGAAAATTACGGATTATTTGAACAGAAGTTTAAAACTTAACACTAGTCAGTTATAAACTAGTGAATTGAGTTCGAAGACTTTTTTAAAAAAAATAATTATAAATTTAAAAAATTATATTTTTAATCCATATCAACAAATCAAGAGTAAAGAAACTATAATGAAAAGTTGTTAACTTTAAAATTATTAATTTAAAAATAAAATTATTAATATAGGAATAATTTATTTAGGTTGAATTAATTTAAAAGATAAAAAATTGAGTTTGAAAGTAAGTATTAGATTGATTAGATGAAAATTTGTATAATGTTTTAATTTAGTTTAAAAGCAAAAATATATAAAAAAAAGGAAAAATACAAGCTCTTCCGTAAAATGTCCAATTCAACTTACATAAATTACGAGCCCAAATAATCATTTTAGATCAACATTTAAACGAATTCAGTTTTTATTAATCTTAATTCTTTTTTTCTTATTTTTTGTGGACTCACAAATCTGAATCCATCTCAATAAATTTGCTTAAAAGTGAAGCTCTTATATTTTAAATCCATTTTTAAATAGAATAAAAATTTACATTTACTTGTGAATTATATTAGAATTTCTCTAGGTACACTTGCGTGTGTCCAAATTAAATATCAAATAACTATTAGATAATATAATTAAAGTAAATTACACTTCTTTTTGCTAGAAAAAATTAAATTACATTTTATTCACATATTATTTTGCCTGATTTCATTTAAACTATTATGTTTTTAAGTGTTAAATTTTTCTCACATGTATTTTTTATTGTTAATATTTATTTTTATTTTTTCATCTAATTTTTAGCAAAATAATCATGCACAAAGCATATGATCTCATTGATCTTCAATTCCTTAATAAATTAAACCTAATTTTGAACTCAACTTTAAAATAATTTACACGCAAATCATGAGTAATTATTTCTGAAATTGCTTTAATAAATCTCTAATGAAAATTAGAGATTTTTCAAATAAATTGTTGTTGAAAATAACTTTTAAACTAAGTTTAATTTTTGTAAATTTGGAGCCAATAGAGATCATGCAATTACATGTGTGATTGTTGTTAAAATTTGAACAAAAATGGTTTATGTAAGTAAAATATTAACAATAGGACAGATGGATGAATTTCAACCTCATGAATTAAATAAAATTATACATAAATTAAGTGTAATTTATCCTTATCATTGAAAGCATTTTATATTGTTCATGGAAGTGTGTATATATATATTGTTCATGGAAGTGTGAGAAAATCAATTTTTTTAAGGATAATAATAGGAAATAGTTTTTTCATATAAATCAATATATGAATGCTGCATCGTGTATTATTACAATTGAAATAAAAATCATAAATTTAATGAGCATAATTAGGAGTGCTTAATGGGTCAAAAGCTTATGAGGCAAGCAGACTGATTCATGAATTTTTTATATATTGGACCCCAAAAATTAAACCCATTAAAAAAAGGACCTAAGTGGATTGATTCACATAGATTATGAATTAAAGTGGGATAGTTTGCAAGCACTAATCTTTTTTCGCATTTTTTATACTTAATAATTTAAATGATATTTATATTCAAAAAGAAATATTTAAAAAGAAATTAATTTTTAATTATACTTATATTATAATTTAACATAAAATACAATTTAATTATCAACAAATTAAATGTAAATACTGAAAATAATTAAATATAATAAAAATGAATAATACAATTTATAAATATAAACATATAATAAAGAATAAAAAATAAAATATAAAAAAAAAGCTCACGAACCGAACCGACTAAATGGACCTAAACAGATCTCAGTTTGATCCGTCAATTAAGTACTTCTATGCACATTTATTCTTGATAATGTTGGTCACATTTCAACTTCTATATTACCTAGTAAAGTCATCTTTAAAGGATATGTGTGTGTGTGTAAAGGAAAAATCTTAAGTAAGTTTATCAATGCACTTTTCATAGTGATCTTATATGGATAAAGAGTTAAAGATGGCTTCCAAATTTAAATTTGTGAGCAAATATTTTTTTTATTTTGGAATTTAAAATTTTAAAAAGACATAATTGTTTATAATAATCATCCAGTGAGAAGTCACTCTTAAAAATATGTAACTATTTACAATATATATATAATGAGAAGTTATATTTATTTAACAATTATAAATAAAATTTTCTACTAAATTATTTTCACTATTTCAAATTAAAGAATTTTAAGTTTTGTTTTATCTTGGAGCATAAAAAAAATATTAAAAAAGTATAGTATATATCTCAAAATTATTTCCTTCTTAATTCATCTCTTGTTATTATTTTCTTGTGACTCCATGTTTGCCCATATATTTTTTTAACAGTTAAAGGACTTTTATACTTCAATATGTAGTGACAAGGCCATCTTTAATAAAGGTGAAACCATCCAAGGGATTGTATTGCAGGGTCATGAACTTGTGCTTTATGATGATTATTCCATACGAGTCTTTGAAGTTTTGAGAATTACAAGGAGTGATATTAAATTTGTAATGCAGGAAATTCTTAAACGATTATCGGTGTGCTTAATTAGAAGAAAGGCTTACGAATCATGAGGCATCAAAGAAGGCTTTAAAACATACTTGAACATGGTTTTTTCTTTGCAAAATTCTTGTTGAATATTTAAGTGCGCATTTCATTATTTTTTTAAGTTTTAATATATATATAATTTATATTTATATTATTGTAATTTTATATTTATGTAATTTATATTTTTTATATATATATATTTATATAGTTTAATATATATAATAAGAATTGATTCTAATGTTTCAATGTATTACTTTCTATCTAATTTGATGATATAAAATAAAAAAATAGTTTTTCATTAAGTATAAAATATATTATATGAATATTTATGAAATCATAGTTGATCACTATTTGAAAAATAACTAATTAGATATGATGGAATTATATTGATATGAATTGTTATTTTCATAAATAGAAAGAAAACATGTAGTTAGAAATATATGTATTATTAAATTTTTACATTTTGAAGAGTTATATTAAATAAAAGAATATATTAATTCATATCAAAACCAAAAATTCTATACATGCCAGAATTAGGATTTAAAATTGAATTCTAAATCTTTTACATCCATTAAATTAAAATTTACAAATTTATCCCACCACCTATATTTAATGACAATCATTGATTTACATTTGGAATCTAAAAGCAAATATTATTTTCAATATGTATAGCATTGTTGTATTGGTTGGCATCCAAAAGGCATACTAGTTTATATCTAAGAGATATAATAATTAATGTATAAGAGATATAATTGTTTATGATTCATACTTAATAGACATGATGTTTCAAAACTAAGTGACATGGTAGTTCATGTTTAATAAACATGATTATTCATGATGGTGTATAAAAGATACAATGGTCTATAGTTAAAGGTGGTTTTTGTCACAATGGTCTATAATCAAAGATACAATAATTATTATTTGTTTAAATGACATAATGATTCATGCAAAAAAGATGCCATGGTTTATATATAAGAGTCATAATGGTTAATGTACAAGAGACATGATAGTTCATGGTTAGAAATATGATGCTTCATGCGTAAGAGACATAAATGTTCAAGTTTTATAAGCATAATGATTTATCTGCAAGAAACATAATAGTTCACATTTGAAAAACACATTGTGAACATAGTGATTCAGGACTCCAGTTAATTTTTAAATCTAGTAGACATGTTGCATCATCATATTACTTTGATATATTGTGCTTGATTAATAAAAAAGATGTACAAACATAATATGTTTCATATAAGTATATTGAGATATTAAGGAATGAGACATGAAATTTTTTATTTTTGTAATAAAGTCACATGGTTGAACATGTGAATAATATTTATCCTATGTATAAATTAGTATTATGAAATTAATTATATTTATATGTGAAGCATATTGCATATTTATTATCAAGACAATTTTGTTTTATATGAATAATGTTAATAGACATCTTAAATCATAAGTAAGGTAAATATTATCTCGGATACAAGTATAAAGGCATGGTAGGGGTTATCCATATATTCATCTCATTGTTTGATAAATTATTCAAATTTAGAAATTAAGCAGGTCAATGATGAAAAGCAAGTTTGTTAAAAAATTTCTCATGTTTGTCTTTTAACTAATAAAGAGATAAGAATCCCCTTTATAATTGTTTTACATAATTTCTCATTGATCAAAGGTTTAAATTGATCAAATTGATAATAATGATGATTGTATATATACTCTTTATGAGTTATATAATTGTTATTATATGTAAATTTCAAAAGAAACAAAAGTTTTTCAAATATTGATAATTAAAGAAATCCTATAAGTATCTAAAATATTTAGAAACTTAGGATTATTCAATATTACATAATAGAAACATAAATGCTAGTTGTATAATTAACTAATGATAATGACATTTAGATGCAATGTTATCCATGATAAAGGAACTAATTTAAAAGCTTTTAATAGATGCGTGAAATTCATTTCTTGGTAAAAATTGAGTTTCAAAAACATAAGGAGCTTACTCTTTTTTGTGAAAGTTAAGTTTGAAAACTTATAGATTATAGTCAAAAAGAAAAGTGGGACGCCATAATATAAAGAGTTATGGCCATAACCAAGCTTAGCTATGTCTTTGGACTATGATTGAGAAAAGTCTAGACATATTCATTTGTCAATAATCATAAATCACAAGGCTATCAATGTAAACTTGATGGATCCATATTATTTTGATAGTGGTAATGAATCATAAGACTATTTAAAGAGTTCATGATAAAAAACTTTTGTTTTCAAAATACATTTGAAATCTTAAATTTTAGATATCAATAATAGGAACCTAACTTTGAATTAGTAACATCTAATTAACATCTAATTACAAAGTTCAGTAAATAATAACAAGTTATTAATATATGTTTGTTAGCACTAGATAGTTCATTCCTCATATTTGAAACTAATGTTGACCATTATGTATAAATAGTTTAAATTTTGGACTCTTAATTTATTCGTTAATCAAATGTCCAAAGCAATTAGAATATAAATAAAACTACACATTTATAAATATAGAAGTGATTTTAATTCAACAAGAGAATTAAAGTTCTTCTGATAAATGTTTATAAAGAATAGGATAAACATATGGTTATAATAGTGCTAAACTAATTAAAGGTCTCTAACTGAAATTAAACTTGGTGCTATATGTGTTATACCTTCAATTTTAATAATATGAGTTGAGATTTAATTTACGAATACCATTTACTTTGTTAGAATTGTAAGGTATATATGTTAATTAAACGTTTAAATCGAGAGATATATTTTTGTATGCATGGGTTCAATTGTGAACACCATCAACTTTGTTAGAATTCTAAAGTATATACACTAATTGAAAGTTCAAATTGAGAGATAATTTTTTTTATGCATAATACTTGTTTGTATGAAAAGTTAAGTATAAATATTAACATTCCAAACTAGTGGGGGGTTGTTAGTATTTTATGAATGTTAATAACTTTTCAAGTCCTACATTGCCTAAAAAAGCCAAATTTAAAAAGTATATATATGAAAATTCTAAGTGAGTTTATTGATAAAATTTCCATAATAATCTTCTCTCTCTCTCTCTCTCTCTCTCTCTATATATATATATATATATATAAAGCCAGAAATGGCTTTTGAATTTAAATTAGTGAGCAAATGATTCCTTTTTATTATAGAATTTAAAATTTTGAAAGGATATAATTATTTATAATAGTAATTTAGTGGAAAGCTACCATAAAAAGACATGACTATTTATAATAGATATTTAGCAAGAAGTCATATTTATTCAACAATTACAAATAGGACTTTTTTACTAAACTATTTTTATTGCTTTAAATTAGATAGTTTTAAATTTTGTTATAACCTAAAGGCATAAAACATTTCATGAAGATGTAATATGCGCTTCAAATGTGTTTCCTTTCTTGTCATTGCCATTTCAAATATATTTTCTAACATTTAGAATTTTAGATGTCTAACTATTCGTGTTAAAAGAGTGTAAAAGAGTAAGGTCCATTTGTTTATGGCTTTTAAAAATAACTTTTATCTTTTCAAACTAAAATTTCTTGTTTGATAATAAGTATTTAAAAATCATGATTCTAAACATATAATTTAAAAACAAAAAATAAAAAAATTTAAATATCATATTAACTTATTGTTATGGTAATTTTATAATCAAATAATTTTTTTATTTGCTCTACTGATCATGCTCTATTTTTCATTTTTTTGAATAAAATATAATTTTTAAAAATTAAAAAGCATAATTTTTTAAAAATTATATTTAAAATATAAAAACAAAGACATATCTAAACATATTTATAATCGTTTAAGTTGATTAGACATGTGAAATGGGTTTATCGATTTAGCCTGCAAAGGTTGGTTCACATCAGCTTGGACTTAACATGGGATAAAAATAAGGAGTTCACCTTGCCCCATAGAAGGGTTGGATAAGCTATGGCAGGTAACTTCCATTAGAAATAATATCACTTATTTTGTAAAATGTAATGAATTAATTAGTTTTTTAATATTTTTAATAAATTAGTCAAATAAAGTTAAAAATTTTATATTAGGTTATTAAACAATAAATTAAATTGATTAAAAAATCTCTTAAAAGATTAAAAAATAATTTAAAAAAGTAGCATATTAGCTTGAAGCGGGCCCGTAACGGCATAGGCATGGCTTTATGGATCCAGGCTCCCGTGGAATAATTTTTTTTTAAACCCATGTTAAAAACGAGGATAAAAATAAAAGCTCATCCTAACTCATGTCCACAGGTAGCTCAAAATTTTCGTGGGTTTTGCGTCTATTTTATATGTCTAAAGTTGATTTAGTTAACAAGGTATTATGTTATTAATCATTTACACTAATAATTTTTTAAAATTATTTTATTTAAGTGATATTCAATATTTTTTTAAAATTTTATATCTTTTACTATATTTGAAATTTGATTCCTAATTGTTATATGTATATTTAATAGTTTAATCACTCTTAGTTGTATATATCTATTTAATAGTTTAATTATTCTTATGATTATCCAAAAAATAATAATATTATTTTCTCTTTTTTTATTTTAATTTTCTTACTTATATACTATTACTGAAAACACAGAACCTCACTTTTCCTAACCCTATGTTAGATGATGTGCTAACCCTATATCAAAATTGGACCTGGATTAAATATATTTGCATTTACAGTATGGATTGAATGATTCATAAAGACACTACAAATTTTCACAAAGAGTTTAAATGATATGTTATAGAATAATTACCTTAATTTTTATAAAAAGATAACGTTAAAGTATATTGTTCTCTTCTCTCATTTTCTTAAATTATATGATGTAAAACGTTTTGTTTAAATTTTTATACCTTACTTTTTGGTGCAATCAGTTAAACTCAATTTCATTAAGCAAAATTAAAGAAAAACGATACTTATTTATTCCAAAAAATTCAGGTGACATTAAATAATTCCAAAGAAAATAACTCAAGTAGGGAATTTAAAAAGATAAGAGAATTTAAACAGAGAAATGTAACTTTAAAAAATTAAAATAAAAAATTGAAAAATAGAAAGAGAAATAAAGCGGAGGGTGACTTGTGCTTTAACAATGGTTGATGCCTACTACTACTAATAATAATAATCTTCTTTAATTTTAAAATGGTTGAATTTTTCTTCAACTTTGAAAATATGAAAATAACCCTATTAAATTATGCAAAATTTAAAATTAACAATCATTGTTAATTTATTATTTTACTAATTTACATGATTCTTTATGAATTTATTAAATTAGAATCAATGTTAGTTTATTTTATTGTTTTTAAAATGATCTTTATGAAAATTTAACTCAATATCTAGAGTTTCAATTATACACTTTAAAATAATTGCGAAATTATATGTATAAAATGATTAATAAAATAGTATATTATAATATTATATTTTTGTTTTAAAGATTGTAATTTGATAAAATGGTTAATGAAGATAGTGATTAGTGTTAATTTCAAATTTTGTATAATTTAAGAGTGTTTTTCAAATTTTTTAAATAGAAGAAAATTAGGAAAAAAGCATTTTATATTTTTCCAAAATAATTAACAAATCAATTAATCTGTAATTCCCTGTTTTGTTATTGTAAATAATTAATTAATAATTTTCTTTTTCTTCTCTTTTATGCAATATACCTTCACTGTAACGTACTACTGATAACGTGGCTTCCTTCGTCAATATGCTTAATGCACAAAGAAGAAGAAATAATTGGAACAACGAAGATAGCGGAAAATTTTCACATTGCCATAAGAAGCTGTCCCTGCAATTTCAGATCTACCAAATTCCACTCCCACTTTCACAGAGATTCACTCTTCCCACAAAAATTTCGAATCCAAAACCTTCAGATAATTTCATCTTCTTCGTACGCAGTTTCTCAAAAGTCATCGTTGTTCATCATACAAATTTTTTGAGCTCACGAGCTGCACGAAGATTTATATATTGGTTTGGAGTTTGAATTTTTGTGGAGTTTGAATCATGTGGGGCTCCCTTGCGAATTTGAAGGAGAATTTGAACAAGATCGCTCTCGATGTTCATGAAGCTGACGGCGACGGTGATGATGATGAGCTTGATATGTTTGGCGGGATTAACAGACATGATTCCGATGTGTCTCATCGAACGAATTCTTATGGTTCCGTGCATCTCAATTCAAATGGGATCGACACTTCCTATATTTCTGAGGTGCTACACTGCCACTGATAAATGCTGTTGCACTGTATTTTTTTCTGTGTTGGGTTAATTGGCAGTTTTACAGGTGGTTATGTAATGTTTATGGATTTTGGATCTCTTGTATGCTTGTGCATTTTAAATTGGACATGTATAGCAAAGTTTATAGAACCTTCAATTTTTAGTCTGTTTGTTCTTTTGGTTTGTACATTGAAGTGAAGCACTAGCTAACTTCATTTTTGCGTTATTGCTTGGGATGTATTTGCATGTGAATCACTTCTGCAAGTTTAACATCTTATCATGATATGGTGATTTATTTCTTCTTTAGCTTTTTTTTTTTTCCCCTCTTTTAAATACTGATATACTTCTTTTTAGTTTTGCATATTCTCCCTTATTTTGTCCACCACAAGTATTGTCATCCCCAGGGAAAGTCAGCTATTGCAGTCTCTCACTCTCTCATATCTAGACTTATTTTGTTTTCACAAACTTTTGTCCTCTTGCTTCCATTTTCACTATAATAATGGGAGTAGCATTCAAAATACATAATCCTTGCAACTATAAAGCTGGCCGCTCTATGGTACATTTGGCTCTTGATTGATCTTATTTATAGAAGATTAAAGAGAAGAGAAAAAAAAGACTTCTGTATTCTTCCAGCAACCTGCCTTTCTTCCCCCAAATAGATTGGCTCATGCTTGTACCATCGACCTAATATATAGAAACAGAAGCCTTATCACCTAATGTGTATTTTAGTATGGATTATTCAATGGTTGTGCCCTTCCTCCCCACTTTCCATCTTCCATTAAATGTTGTGGGCTGGTTAAATAAGGTGTCATTCTAAATTTTCTGGTAGTTTTTCATAGATAGAACAAAACAAAGCAGAAATCAAGAGACTTCGAGCATCTGAAGCAGAAATTAAGGCATTATCAGTGAATTATGCAGCTTTATTAAAAGAAAAAGAGGTATGCTATTACTTTTAAACAGTACAATATTAGTAGTAGTTATAGATTACTGTTCTTTTGTTTGTTGTCTCAGATTGTTTGGGATAAAACTGCATGGCAGCCTTAACCGATCAATCGATACATGAACTTGTCTCTTTTGCATTCCTAATGATCATTACCCCATTTAGATTCATGCATTTGTCACTTCCCTGAAGAAATGTTTCTGTCTATGTAGCTTTTGCCTTTTGAAATCCTTATGGACCTCATATTGACTCTGCTCAGAAACGCATTGAGCTAACCATCATTTCAAATTCATAGGATCACATTGTAAGGTTGAATAAAGAAAACAGCTCATTAAAACAAAATTTGGAAGCTACAAATTTGAGTGTTGCTGAAGGTTATGGATCATCCAAAAATGGGATTAACATAGCCAAGGTAGTCTTTCATTCTGATTCCAACTTTATTGTGGAGAAATTATTTTATTTTCTGGAACTTTTGTACCTGTTCTGTAAGTCCTTAATTGTATTTGTTATATGCTAGTTGATGTTGGAAGATACATAGTTCCCAGTTGACTGCCTTTGAATAATTATCTAGGGAAGCCCTCATCATTCTTCCAGGCAACAGCATAAGTTCACAAAACAATCAAAGAGCCATTATGCTGGAAACCAGATAAACAATGGTATTGATCCAAAAGATGCAATGAACAATGGAGTCACGCTTAATTTGGAATCTGATGCCACTCTAAGTAAGATGGATTCTGAGCATTCAAATTTGCAGGGAAAGGACAAGGTAATAGTGCCCTTGCTTTCTGTTTAATTTTAAGTATTGCACCTACTAAGGAAGATTGGCTATGAGGTGAATTTAATTTAATATCCTCCTACCATGGTATTAACAAAACAATTTATTGTCCTACAACTGTACTCTTTTCTATTTGTTTGCTTTTGAATAAAACTAGCTTTTAGTTCTGCTTTTCTTTTTCTTAGGGATCCAAATCCCATTTTTGCTTATCATTTTTATTGAGGTTTCTTAATATTCTTTATTTTTAGTGGTGATTGAACTTGATAAAAGATATATGAATGCATTCTAGGATCTTGCAGATTTGGTGGAGGGAAAAAGGAGCTCTGCAGCAGCAGAACAACATACTGCTGAGATAAAACAGTTGAAGATGAAACTGGAGCAAGAATATGAAAACTTGACAAACATTCAGCAGCAATTCCAAGGTCTTTATTCTACATATAGAATATCTAGGTACTTTTGCAGGTATGTTGAGAAATTACCTGATAACAATTTTTTACTTCAATGTCAGAGGAACAGAAATTGAAAAAGTATTTACAAGAGGACCTCAAATCATTAAAGATGGAAAGAGACAAAGTGAGTCTATATAACCATAAAATATATATTCATTAACTAATTACTGAAGGAGTTGAAGTATCTAACCTATTCTAATATTGCTGGAAGTCATCAAAGGAGATGAGCAAAATGCGCAATGAATTGAATGAGAAAGCATTGGAAATAGAACGTATGCAGATAGAGTTAAATAAACAGAACAATGAAGAAGCAATGAATGCCATGGATAGCTTGAAAAGACTAATCAAAACACTAGAGAAGAAAAACACTGCTCTTAAGGTTGGTGAAGTTATGTATTTCTTTATTTCAATGTATTGAGTTCTTTGTCTTTATATATTCTTTTATAATAAGATCATTGTAAAGTAAACCATTCTCACATTTAATTACTTTAAAGGGTACATTGGTGTGCTCTAGAGTGCACTTTGAAACTCTATAGTATTCGCTTTGTCATTAGATGGAGAAGAATGAACTTGAGGCTGCCCTAGAAAAAAGCAAGAAGTCTTCCACCGGTAACATGTCACCTGATGCTTCCAAGATTCAGAATGAGGATTCAGGAAATGTTAACGAGGTGAGCCAAAACTTCTTCACATTTTTATACCTAACAGGATGTGCTTTAAGACTTAAATTGATGATGAGTGTCTTCTCTCTTTTGGGATGCAGATGCTGGATCTGTCCTTAAGTTTCCCAGGAAAGGAAGAATTGGAACAAACCTTACAAAACCTAAGTAAAGATTTGAAGGAATCACAACATGCAAAGGACAAAGCACTACAACAACTGACCCGTCTTAAGCAGCATTTGTTGGAGAAGGTATAATCCTTTATTCTCTTTTATTGACCGAGAATGAAACTAAAAAGCCAATGACCCATTTAGCTTTGCTTTTCCATTTATGTATATGTGATAAGTTATGTTTTCCATCATGTTTCACTTCATTGATCTATAAAGTTTTATATTTTATTCTTCTTTTTTATTTGCTTTCTTATGAAGAATTAATTTGATTGAGCATGAAATTCAAAAGACAATGTCCTGTTGTCTTTTCTCTTTCTATTTTTGTGTATATAAATGTTAGAAAGTAATATTTAGTAATTGGGTCATAGTATAGGCTTATGTTATGTTATGGGTTGAAGCCTTGTATTTCCTGGTAGCTCTATATAGTTAGAGCAATAGGCTTATGTCTTAGTATGTACCAATATGTTCTCTAGTTTCTCTCTACTTCTTCCCCTTCTAAACCCTAACCATGTTTCTCAATATAGTTTCAGAACAGTATCATCTACCTTAAAGCCTATGGGTTATTATTCTCAACAATCTCAGAGATGCTAAATCACCGATATAAAATTTAGGATTAGTTTTGTTTTGATTTGTTAATTAGTTGATTTTTTCAAAAAAAAAAAAAAAAGAAGAATAGTTGAGTAAGACTATTTATTTTTTTCAATATTGTTGGTGATTAAGTTTTTTTTTTTTTTGGGGGGGGGGGAGGGAAAAATTATGGCTTGCTTGACTAGATTTTGTCCTTGTTGAGGCTGAAGTAGTAGTTACCAGCATTGGAGTTGGGGTCTTCATGGGAAAAGGTTGTTGCCGATAATTTGAAGAATTTTTTGAACACTGTTATGCTTTCAGTCTAGTCCGTGGTTGCTGCTTGGGGTGATCCAGACAGCACTGGTGGTTTCTGGCTCACCAGTGGTGGAGGCTAGCAGTGGTTTTGGCCAAAGGCCCGGCAAACTGTTACCAGGGGAAGGCCAGCAAAGCAATCTCTGAGGCTGCAATTCTGTTGGTGTGTTTATCTTGCGGATAAAGCTGTGATTATGCATATTATGGCTGTGGGGTCTGCAACTTCAGTTGATTTGATTTCATGTGGTGTTAATATGGGTAACTGTGGCTTGGTTGTGTAGTTTTGCTCTAGACAATACTGGTTCTGTCATTTTGTTGGCTGATGTTTTGGGTGAAATTCTGTTTATTGCTATTTTGACTTGCAAGGCAATGCATTTTGATGTTAAATGTTTGGCTGCAATAAGCACAAATTGGAAGCAACATGGCTTGTGGTAGTGTTGGTGGTTCTGGTGTAATTCCAAGCATAGGTGTTGGTGGTTTTGAAGACCAAATAAGAGAAGTCAAGGGAGCAGCTCAGGGAAAGCTAGCAAAAGACTTCGGGAAGCCATGTCATTTGTGCAACTAGAAGATCAAGGGAGCAAGTAGGAGTAGTTTGATTAAAGCTTCTAGGAGTTCTGTCTGCTGAGGTTTTGGCACTGTTTCTATGGTTTGTGATGTTTGCATTTAGGGGGAGTTTTTCACCATTTGTTGCTTGTTGCAAGCTTTTTATGGGGTTTGAAGTTCATCAAGTTTTCTTTATATTTATGTTTATTTGCATTTTATTTTTGAGGGTGCAAATTTATGTAAAGCTTCAATTTGAGGGAGAGTGTTAGTTAGTTTTATTTAGTAATTGGGTCATGGGAGAGCAATAGGGTTATGTCTTGGTATGTACCCAACTGTTATTATTGGAATACAATATCAGTATTCTCTAGTTTCTCTCTACTTCTTCCCCTTCTATATCTTAACCATGTTTCTCAACAATAAGTTAGATATATTCCATCGGTTTTTTTAAAGTTCCCCAGTCTCTAGCCCTGTTCATGGACTTAAAGACCGCTGATCATGTGCAACTTACAAATTGCATTCATTTCTGTGACAATGAAGTCAAAATCTTGTTAATCTACACTTGTACATTTGCATTTTCAGCGTGTGTGTGTGTGTGTATTATCTCAATTATCACTATGAAGAATATTTTTAGTGATCTCATTTATGACTAAATATAAAGCATGTAAAGGGAGCAAGATTAGTAGGGGTCAACTTGGAATAGTGGACAGTGGTTTCTTGATGGACCTATGGCATGATGTAAATATGGCTTAGCATTAGTTTCCGGATAAATGGGACATAAATGATCTATTAATCAGTTGTGTGTTGCAAAATAGAAGTAAATTTTATAACAGCATAACCAATTGGTTTCAACTTTCAACAAACCCTTTTCAATTACCTTTGGTTGTTTTGTTTAATAGTATGTGCTATAGTCATAATTTAGTTCCTTCTTCCACAGTTCTATTGCATTCATTGACCAACTTTTTTTCTGGGTAATTTTGTGCTTGACCTCTAAATTTGCATTTTCTAGTTTGCAATTAACGCTAGTGGGCATCTGGCATTAATGAATTAGAATTGCATAAAACCCCAAGGCGATTTAGTGTATCAATCTTTCTGCAGAAAAAACTGAGATGGTTCTCTTTCTACTTTCTTTTTGTCTAGGAATCAGAAGAATCAGAAAAAATGGATGAGGACAGAAAGGTCATTGAAGAGTTACGTGAAAGCAATAATCATCTGAGAGCTCAGGTATCGCATTTTGAGAGATCTTTGAAACAGGCAATTGCATGTCAGGAGGAAATGAAGATGACAAACAACGATGAAATTCTCAGATCTAGGGAAATCATTGATGACCTGAACAAGAAGCTTGAAAATTGCATGAGCACTATAGATGCTAAGAACATTGAACTTTTAAATCTACAGACTGCACTTGGTCAGTATTACGCTGAAATTGAAGCCAAGGTATATAATAATAATAATTGTTTCTTTGTGTTGTTACTCATGTTAACACGGAGTTGGCTTGTTGTTTCCTTCTGCTCGTTCAAAATGTTTTTGCAAGTCTGTCTGATTCTCTGTATTAAAGGGATTAGTCTTACACCTGCTAAATGTTCATTGCTTAGGAACATTTGGAGGGAGAGTTGGCCCGGGCAAGAGAACAATCAGCAAGGCTTTCTCAACTGTTAAAAGTATGACCTTCAATTGTTTCTAAATATAATTTACAGAAAACTCATACAACAACAACAACAAAGCCTTATCCCATTGCAGAAAACTCCATACTGTATATAAAATTGTCTAGTGAACAGCATTGTATCCTTTTCCTTTATGCTAATTGTAAGGTCAAGAATATGATGATCTCGGTTGACCACAGCTTCTGGTCTATATTCTTTTAACCAGGCTTTGTTGAAATATTTGGCAAAGGAGGGCATTTGAGCATAAATCACCTCCTTCCCTCCTAGACTACTAATCACAGTTATGCAGAAAATTAATTCAGAATAAATTGTACTGTAGATGTACAACTTTGTCTTTGAGGACTATAGATATAATATACACTAGAGGATTGGTGTCACAACCTTACAACAACGACCCAACAACCTAGCATTATCCATGGGATGTGATCGATTACATGAAATAAACGACATCATTGTGCTTGCTAAAAAATTGGTGTGATAACCTTAATTTTGATAATTTTCCAGGAAGAGTCCAGTGATCTGGTAAAGAAGGGGAAACTAAATTTGTTTATAGCTTAATTTCTCCATGTATGACCTGCACCATGTTTATATCAGCCGACATAATACTCATCCAGATAGGAAACTATCTTTGAGGTATTTGTCATCTCACAGTTACTGCCAATTATCATTTTGTAGGTGAAATTCCTCGTCATTGCACCAGGTCAACATCTTGTACCTTTTTTTGGGAAATATTGGTAGACAAGTGATGTAAACAAGGTTGTTGTTTTTTAGATGATAAAGAGGCCCTGGGTTGTGGAAAAACCAATCCAGTAGCATGGACTGTACTCTTGATGCAAAGAGCTAAATGTCATGTAAAATCAGTGTCATTTTCTTTGGGTCTTTTTGTTTCACTAATGGATATAGATTTCTCATAAATCTAATTTGGGAAAGTGCAGGATTTTCTCTACATGAATTATAGTAGTTATATTGAACCCTTTTCCTCTTACCCAGAAATTTCCCTAGAGTCTATTAATCTATTATTTTGTGTCTATCAAGGAAGAATCGATAACATTTTGTAATTTCAATTTATTAACAAATAGATTAAATGGCTATCTCTTTCCAGGATGCAGATCACAGAGCACATATGTCAAGGAGTGAAAGAGATGAAATTTTAGCTAAGCTTTTACAATCTGAGAAGGTTCAATCAGAATGGAGACGCAGAGTAACTAAACTAGAGGAAGAAAATGCCAAATTGAGGCTAGCTCTTGAGCAGAGTATGACACAGCTCAATAGAATGTCAGTAGATTCTGATTTTCTTGTTGACAGGTAACTCTGTTATGCATTTGAAGTATGTTCTTGTATTATCAGCTTGGCCATGTGTTTTAGGTTCTTCCTGTATTTTTAGTAGCTTGGATAAAACAAATATTTATTACTGGCTGGAAAAACTATCTTGAGACTTATTTATCTTTAATTTCTAATAAATTGCATCAGATCTGAACCTGGGTCTGGGTGGAATTTAGATTTGGGTGTCTTCTTTGCCATTGTGAGAGTATATTCTTATATTACTGTGAATATGTATTGTTGGCAGGCGCATTGTGATTAAATTACTTGTAACTTATTTCCAGCGGAACCACAGCAAAGAGGTACAGAACTGTAATAATTGTGTTGTTTTGGCTGCAACATTAGAATTGATACATCTTTCCCTTTATCATGCACATAATAATTGTAGCTTTTTCTTTGGAGGGTGGGAACAGGATAGGTTTTAAAAAAATAGTTATTGTGTTAAGAAATACTAAAGGGAAGGTGTAAATATATATATATATATATATATTCTCCTGCCTGAATCTATTTCCTTTAGGGTACCAAGTTGTTACGGTTTCTCTACATGCTGATGCTAGCGTAGTTACATTGTCTGGTTTGTGTTTGTAACTAGATCTAAATCTAGGATGTTTGTGATAACTATGGACAGGTTTTGGATCTAATGGTTCGTATGCTAGGATTCTCTGATGAGGACAAGCAAAGGATTGGTGGTGCTCAGCAAGGTGCAGGCAAAGGTGTTGTTCGTGGAGTTCTTGGTTTGCCAGGTCGCCTTGTTGGAGGTATTTTGGGAGGAAGTTCAACCGAAGCTGCAAATGCGGGATCCAACAACCAGGTGATTCCTTCTCAGCCAGTATAGTTTCTTCCCATTTGTGGTTGTTTCTGTCTAGCTTAACTGCGCAAGTTTGTTGGATTTAACCATTGGTTTCCTATTACCATCATCGTATCTTTCATGTTTATTCCATCAACTTAAGATTACTTCATTGCTTGACTTATAAGCTATCAAAAGCTGAAGATACAACACTGGGGTACTGGACCTTTTCGATTTTTCTGATATTGTTTTTATATACGTTGAATTGAAATTTATGTTCTTTCTCCTTCCTGCAGTCATTTGCAGATCTATGGGTTGATTTTCTTCTCAAGGAAACAGAAGAAAGAGAAAAGAGAGAAGCAGCAGGAAGTACGGTCCATTCTGCAGAGGAATCACATGGTAGAACTCCAAATACTGTTTCTGCCATTCCACCACCTTCAAATCAGATGTTTAGCCCCAAGCCAGCACCAGCTACTTCAAGAAATTCATCAGCTGGGCAGAATTTCATGCCCCTCTCGCACACTTTTTTTCATCGTTCTGACAATTTTGATTCTGAATTCTCCACGGTACCTCTTACATCATCAGACAGCAAACCTACTTCGGAAACGCTTCCAAGAAATTGAATGTTACATGTTAACTGAAGGTATATATTATTCTTTGTTTGGTTTTAGGCCATGCGATCTTGTTCAATTGATTCTTTCACATTCAAAGTGATATCTTATTGTTCGAGTAAATGGAGGGAAAAGTGGTCTTTTGTTGGCCTCATAATCTCTCGTGTATTTCAGCGTATAGTAGAATTTTGGAGCATTTACCTGATTTATGTAAGTTTTGCACAGGTATCATATATAAATGATACGATGTCCAATTCTGAAGCATATTTAAATTTTAGTCCCAGTACCACCAAATAAGCGTAAATAAGAGAAATTCTAACGTTTTGCTGTTTATACAGGTGAAAAAATATTGCATATTATCCTCTTTAACTTTGTGATAATTGCATTTAACACATATAAAATTGTGCAATTATCCAAAAGTCTTTTTATAAGTGATAAATGACGTTCACACACAGGCCTTTTTTCTTCCCCACAGCTCTCAAATAAATTTTAAGTGTCATATTAAATTAACATGAACATAAAAATACAAAAGTTGTATCATGTACTTTTATACTCATATTGGGCAAATTATTCATGCCTAAATGATCAAAATATTTACAAATGAAAAAATTAAAAAAAAAACATATAAGTTAGATCGCTTTTAAATTTGATCCACAAGACCTAAATCTGCCCTCTCATGTTGCTTACATATGTTGGATGCACATTTATGGATATTAAATATAGGGGATTGGATAAACTATTCTATTCATGTCAAAATAATTAAAATGTTTGCAAATGAAAAAAAAATAGAAAAAATAGCTTACAAGTTGGATTGCTTTTAAATTTGAGCCATAAGACTTAAATTTGTCCTTTCAAATATCTTATAAATAATGGATGCACGTTTACAAATATTAAATATAGGAGATTGTCTATGATGCATCATTTTTAAACTAGTCTAGATTTATACCATCTAAACTACAAATGACATGTGATTTTAAAAACTATTTAAAAAATGATTATTACAAAATTTTTTGATGTAATAAATTTAAACGTTGCTTTGCTGATTTAAATTTACCCCCCCCCCCCCGGTTTGCACCACAATTTATGAAATGTTAAGTATTAAAGTTGAAGGATGTAATTTATACTTTTTTTTCCCTTATGATAACAATCTTTTTTTTCCTACAAATAGGATAACCAACACATTATCATTTTATAAGTGTAGACTACAATATATCACTTTAACATGTATTGCTATTTTAAAATTATTAAACTTCATTTAATTTATATAATATTACGCAAAACAATGGATTTAGTGGTACACTTCTTCACACTTTGTAACGTCCGGAACAAAACCTGTCACTCTCTTTTCCCCTGGGTTCGACAGCGTGGAAAGTGGAGACGTTGATGAAATCTGGAGGATCTCTCAGCATACAACCACAACTTTCTGTCTGCGCGGAGAGATCAAAAGGCGATAGGACTGAGCGGCCATTGCCATCACAAATGAACAAAGTAGCGATCAATGCTGGGTTTCAGTGAGGTTACCTTCAGGGTAAGTACACTCTAAACTGCAAAATCCGTCGGAGACTTTGTTCCGGTACAGCCACCAACATGAACCCACCTTCACGCTCAGATCCACACTTGCAAAGCGCATTCCTAAGCTCTTGGCATATCTGAGCTTGGCTATAACTAGCAGGGTTCCAGATCTTTTTTTGATCAAACAGAAATTGCTCTGCGTGTGCCGCAGCGGCGGAAGGAACCATAATGGTTCGATTAACCATGCTGCTTATTTCTACTGGGCCCAGCTGAGAGATAGCCAGTGCGTATGGTTCCGGCACCTTGAAGGGCAATGGAACCTTCGGCTTATAGCGGAAACGATGCATGGTATCTCTGATCCAGGCGTTGGCAGCACGAAGCTTCAGATATGTCATAACGCAAATGCCTGCAGTTAGCTCGCAAGCACATTCGCCGGAGAAATTTCTCCGACGAAGTTGGGCTAAAATGGTGAAAAGAGAGCAATAGGCGGCGGGAATGATACTGACAAAAGTGAAATTTGGGCGGTCATTGGCCCAGAATACGCCATACCCTCCCTTTTCAGAACGTGTACCAGCTCATCATATTCCTTGGTGTCGGCAGGATTGCTTGAAGCAATCTCTTAGAACGTCGCTGTGTGTGTTACAGCGCTTGGGTTTCGAGTGTAGATGATTTCAGGTGATCACTTCAAATCTTTAAGTTTCTTCAGTGCTGCTTGCAGGTGTGGTTGAAGACTATATGTACTCGCAGAGTTCTTATGCTTTAATTAGTGTTGTTCCAAATTCCAATGGTTGTAAAAGGGTAGGGGGGGGGGGGGTGAAAAGAAAAATGCAAATTCCCCACCAATTATGGGTGGTTGAAATTTACCCCCACAAACTATCAAAATAGATAAATTACCTCTTCAAATAATATGAAACTTGAATTTTATTTCCACTATTTAAATATTAATAGCAAATGTTAGTCATATGCAATGCATATGATTTTTTTTTTTACACATCTATTTCTTCCTGGCTTAATGAACTTAGGAAGATGCATTTTTCATGTAAGAAAAAAAAATATTTTTTATGTAAGTAAATGAATTTTCCATGTCAACTCTATGAAAATCCTTTCCTAGTTGAAAGACCACTGAAATTGTTGAAATTGGAAACCTTAACCACACACACATCCTATTACCCTGCATAAATTGCAATTTTCTTCTTTTTCATCATAGTGTTGTGAGCATTTGTGGATTTAATAGGTTCTTCAACTTGGTCAAGTAGGAGGTAAAAAGTTCTTCATTACTGTGATTGCAGACTTCAGGCATCGATTTGAACATCAATGACAAAAGCCAACTTTGGAAGGTACTTTTATAGTTATCTAAGGTGGAAGGAACTGGCAGCTTGTGATTTCTTTATATGTGCAAATAACTACAATAATGTAAATGAGGAATCTATTATTGATAGATTGCTAGAAAGTCTAAAGATGTTGAGGCATGCTAACTATCGAACTAATGTAGAGAGGCAAAGCATGTGTAAAATGATGGTGGCCTCATGATTAATTTGTGTGCTAATGATGTTTTGTTTTTTATTATTATTATTATAATGGATGAGAGGTAAGTGTTTGTTTTGAGACAAAGAGTCTCTGATGTGTTTTGTTTCTTTATTTTGTAATAAGAGTAAAGGATTAATCATGTAATGAAAGTGGGATTAAAAGTAGTTTATAGGGTCAGCTAAGTATGAATTTAAAAGAATGTAGTCAACTGTAACTTGAAATTGATGATGAATGAAAATGTAATGATTTTGGGTAAAAGTTAATTGTGTTGATTTCTCTGTTAGTGTAATATAGAATTTCTTTGTTAGTATTGTGATGATATAGAATTTGAAGCCAAGAAAAATCCTCATGTTAAATGTTGTGGAAATATAAAAATATGGGTATTGTTTTCTTTTGTTAACCAATGGAGTACGAATTTCATTTTAAGCTTGCATTCTTTACTATTCATGTAGTCATTCCAAATGAAAAGCATTGTTTTAATGCTATCAAAATTTTAAAATCACATCATTATAAAAGTATAGTATCCAATGGAAGGCATTGTTCGTTTTAGTAGCAAATGGATTAAAAAAGAATAGTATTCCAAAGCAATCCTTTTAGTAGAAAATAAAATTCCAAAGCACAAAGTTGGTGTAAGATAGTGTAAACTGCATAAGAAGAACTTGTTTATTGCATAAAAAGCATACAAATGAAACTAAAAAAGATATTGGAAAAAATAGGTTAGAATAAAACATTTAAATTACATTATAGCTTGATGTAAGATAGTGTATATTGTATAAAGTGCATACAAAAAGTTAATCCTTTAAAGATAGCATACTCCATCACAACTAGCCTAATCATTAAATCCATTACAATAAACAAAAGGAATCTAATTTCCTTAATGTGTCATTGCAACAAAAGCAAATGTAAATAATAGTATCATGTGAATATGTTATACGACTGGCCCATTGCTAGTAGATGCAATCCTTTTCCTTAGCTTTTTTTTAACCTCGCCATTTGCACTGGGTTCACATCATGTGCATTGCTTTCCACAAGTTAGGCTCCACTTGCATTTAATGGAGTAACTTCTATAGTCCCTTGGGAGCCTTGATTTCCTTCTATGTATCAAGTACATGTGAACTAATATGTTAGGTGGTGGATATTAAATACATTAAAAAATGAAAATGATATAGAAATTACAACTTGCACATTTGCATCTTCTCCAACAGATACATTTGGCCTTTGTTTTTTCCCCTTGTTCCTACCTATTTTTAACCTACAATTTTGTGGGTTTTTGCAAGTTCTAGAGTTGTGCCCATATCGACCACAATTTAAGTAGCTCATTTTTGTTCCTCTTTTGGAGATTTTATCTAGGTGGTTTCACTCCCTTTCTTTCCTAATTCTCTTTATCTTTAGCCTTCAAATTAATTTTTTAATTATTAAAGGTTGAATTTCAAACATGTCTATAATTTGGCCACATCTCTTTTCCTGGCATTGAGTGAATCTAAAACTCATAACATTTTAGAAATGTTTCTTTAAAGAAAATTGCATCCACATAAGCATCTAGTCTACCTTTATCTTTATAAATAGTAGATATAGCATGTCCATAAGGAATTCTAGTAAACTGCCATTTCACACATATGTAAGTTCTTTGGTTCAAGTTAACCACATTTTGGCTATCATCACAAATCCTAACCTTAAAGGTTTTATTACCTCCAAACTCTATGAGATAGTTTCTTATATCAAGCTTGCTAACCTCTAACTTCTTTATAATCCTAGGATATATGGTCATTGAGTAAGTTATCATTTCCTTCCTCTTTATATACATCCTTCTCATAAGTTGTCTCTAATCATCTCTAACATGGTTATAATTAGCTTGTCCCTACTTTCTTTGATGTATGCATTAAATGTCTCTGATAGGTTGTTAAGAAGCATATTATATTTCATATTTAGGTTATGAGCATGCCTATACCAAAGTTTAGGGTCAAGCTTTGCAAGAAAATTGTGACCTTATCTAAAATTGCATTTATTTTTTCCTATGTAGTACTTGTGTTTAGCTTTTTTGTAGGCTCTAGCTACATTCCATATTAAATCCTTAAAAGTCTTCCCAGTATGACCATTTTTCTTGAAGTTCCCATACAAATGCCTCACATATAACCTATGGTCTACATTAGGAATAAACTCTTTGAAAATTGCCCTTAGTCCCTATAACAGAATTGTATAGTTAGTGAATGATGTGAAATAATAGAATATGCAACAAATATAATACTTAGTTAAGATAATACCTTTTATTGATTTGACATAAGAATCCATCCCATTTCTACCACAATCCTAATATCTTCTTGCAACAAATTCAAAAACCATTCGTAAGTATCTTTGTTTTCAATCTCCATAATAGCAACAACTATTAGAAACATGTTCTCATTTCCATCCTTCCCCATTGCACATAGCATCTAACCTTTAAATCTTCTTTTCAAATGGCACCTATCTACACTAATCACTTTCCTACATCTAGATGAGAAGCCTCTTTTACATGCATATAAATACATATAAAATCTTTGGAAAACTCCTTCTTTCACGTCAATCTTAACTATTGTTCCCATATTACTCTCTCTAATGGCAGACCTATATCTACACAACTTTGAATATTATTTTTTCTTATTCCTATAAATTATCTTTGTAGTTATCCTTTTAGCCTTATAAGCTTTGTCAAAAGAGATTTTAAATCCATATTCTCTAAAAAAAATACATTTTTTAGAGCACTTGATTCCTGCAATAGGCTATTCTTAAAATTTTGAATGTATTTTTTAGCTAGTCACTTTGCAGTCACCTTGGAATACTTCTTATAATGGTCACATTCATGTTTATTATAGAATTGCTTAATTTAGAAATAATCATCATCTTGATTCCATGTAGCATGGATCTTTCAACCACATTTTTTTTACAAACTATAATGATTCTAGCACTTTCATTGTGGCATGTTAATGTCATACCCATGTTAATTATCCATAAATATAAGGTTTCTCTGAAGGTTTATGCTAAATTAAACCTTATTCAAACCTTTAACTTCAAATCTTCACGTAGATTATTTTTTTTTATTAAATTTAACATATCGCCTTTTCTTTTTCATTTAATATCTTCACTATTTGATTCACTTCCACTACTAATACTGCTAAGATCATCACTATCTGTATACTCAAATTCAAAACCTTCATCTTAATTACTTTTAGGTTGCCCTTTATATAGAATAGTTTGTTGTATAGGTTTTGTATTAGAGTTATAAAGTCATTCATTCACATTCCTTGCTAAATTAGGATCCTCAGCACCATAAAAAAAATCCTTACCTTCCTCATTTAAGCTACTCTTTAAATTTGATAAATCATTATTATAAGAGTCATTAGAATTTGCCTCCATAGAACAATTAGGGTTGTTAATATCACTATTAACCCTTATTGATTCTTGAAAAGCCCTTACTTATTTTGTGATAGATTTATCAAATGGTGGATTTGGATTAGGATGGGTATACCTTTTTTCTATCCTTGCTTATGTTTTGTTTCAAAAGATTCAATCTGTACTTGGTCTTCAGGCCTTATCAAAAGTAATTCTGTCTAATCATTTATGAGAAAGTCTTGATCAAGCCCATGCTTTAAATATACTTTTAACACCACGTGTCTCTCCCTTAACATTTTTTGCCCAATCTCTATCAAATTACCATTACTACTTATCTTACCTAAAGCTTTATCCATTTCTTCCCCACCAAGCCTATACCAAAATGAAATAACATTTTGGTACTTAAAATGTTCCACTTCACTAACAACTTTAATGTATGACATTGTATCAATGTTAATATTATTCCATTTCACCACTTTACCACCCTTATACAACTTTTTTGGTTCATTTGTCAATACACCACCATGATGTATTTCAACATCAATGAAATAGAACATTGTAATGAATATATGAAATAAAAATTAATGCTTGTAAAGTGAAAGTATATAATCATGCTAAAATGAAAATTTTTCTTGTTTACCTTTTCTCAACCTTAGGTAAGTTCATTACCAATCAGAATACAATATACTACAATGGAGATGAGATTAATAAGTTAAGATAATACAATATCCGTTCTTACTCTCCTCACGGGACTTGTCACCTAAAAGAATAAAGATGACCATTCAACTTAATTATCTCATTTTATTAGTATACATTAGGTCTATTGTTGTTTCAAATAGGATCTAGATTGTTGTGGAATCTATCAAATCTTTATGACCTAGGGAAGAAAAAAGTTTAAAGGCCTCTATGCTTTCTTATATTACTCTGTTGTAGATTTCTAGAAAAGTTGTTGCTATTCTAAAATTATTAGTTGGTTTTAACATAATTGCTACAATGTCAACAAGGTTTGATTTTTTCTATTTGCTCAAGACTATGAACTTTAAACTTCCTTTTCTAAAATTACTCCAATATAAAAACATGGACCATTACTTTGTCAACTAAGGTGAGGTAACAAAGCTATTGTGAGAATATCATTTTTTTCTATGAAAACTTATTAAAATTGATTCCTTAAGGATCAAATCTAATAATAAAATCTAACTAAAGGTTACAACAAAATAGATGTATACCATTACTTTGTCATTGTCTTTTATTAAAATTGATTCCTTAAAGATCAAATCTAATAATAAAATCTAACTAAAGGTTATAACAAAGTAGATGTATACCATTACTTTGTCATTGTTTTTTAATCATAATTGAATTGTCATTACATTCCTCACATCTTGTTTATACTATTTGTGTCCATTGATGCTCTACTTCTTACTAAATTGAAATCATAATTAATCAAAGCAATACTAAATTATTTCATTATAATAAAGAAACATTACATAATTATTTGATTCCAACTACAAAATGCACATGAATTCAACAAGGGAATTTTTTTTATACCTAAACTCATTTAGGAAATGGTTGAAGTTTCCCTATCATTATCTAGCAAAATCTTTTTCTTTTCCTTTGGAAGAAATGGAAGCCCTAGCAACAATGAAATCTTTGAAATAGCTTGTGGGTTTTTCTTAATTTTTGTTATTGTTTTCTTAGATTTTAAAAGCATTAAAAAAGATTAAAATTAGCAGAAACAATTTTCCAAATATTAATGAAAAAATATATTTAAAAAAGGAGAATCACATTAAATAAGGGGAACCTAACATGGAATATTTGGGTAAGTGTCACACTGACATGGAATTAACTACTAATAGAAATACATATGCGAAAAAATAATATATATGTGTGTGCGCGTGCGCGCACGTATTGCAAATGAGTAATATTTGTCGTTAATATTTGGATGGTAGAGATAAAATTTAAGTTTCATATTGTTTGAGGGGGCAATTTACTTGTTTCAATAATTCATTGAGATAAAATTGAACCATCCCATAGTTGGGGAAAAATTTACATTTCTCAAAAGAAAAAAGTTGAATAATCAACTTTTCACAATTTCCAATGTTTGGAAGGTTTAAAATATGATTTTTTTAATCAAATTTCCAATGTTCTTGGTTTATTAGTTGAGAAAAAGCATATATAATATAATTGAAATATTTAAGAATAACTGTCAAGGGAATAATTTTTTTACTTGTAGATAAGGGGTATTTTTTGTTGTGAAAATTTTCTATATATGAAATTAAATATGATTTTTAATGAATATGGGTTACACAAAATTGATAATAAATTTTTTGAAAATAAGAATATATATTATATTGAAATGTAATTTTTAATGAAGATGGTTTGTTCAAAATTAATAATAAACTTTTCAGTGTTAATCGAGAACAAAGGACTCGTCGTTCTTCTTCTTGTTCTCATCCCAAAGTTAAAATGGTCAATTGCAACTTTTTTTATTTCCCAAAAAGTCTAGTTTTTAATAGATGTCCAACATCCTTTTATTTATTTATTCAACGAAAACCGAAGTATGGATATATGTTATAATTTAAATATTTAAGAATTATTTACATTGTAAAATTTTTTAATTTTATTATTATTTATATTTTGATAAGTAAGATATTTTAATTTAATATTATAATTAAATAAATATTAAATTTAAAAAATAATTTTCTAATTTTTAAAATATAAAAATAATAATAATACTAAAATTCTTACAATACTATAATAATGAAATTAGAAATACTTCCACCTACGTCAGATAGCCATCTGAAACTCCGGACCCACCAGCTGGAAAACTCACTTGATCTCCTTGGGAAACCATCACTCCTCTCTTCATGGGGTGGGGAGGTAAAAAAACTAAGGCAATAAATTCCATTAAATCCTGCTTACTGGCTTATTTGCCACATGTTATTTTGTTTTTTGGATTTATTGGAAATTGTCAACAAAAAGGAGCTTGATGCGGTTTAAATTATAATTTCTAATATTACAATTTAGTCCTATATTTTTTCAATTTTACATTTTTGTAAGTTATTTATTTATTTATTTATTTATTTATTTTTACAATGGTTGCCAGGTGACTCCGTTAAGGGAAAATTTCATTCAAGCGTATTACTATATGTAGTTTTGGCTTCAATTAAATATAATTTTTACCAAATAATTATATATAATATTTAAATAATTTCTTATGCAATTATATACCTTTTATTATATATAATTAAATAATTTTATATTAATATATAATAATTATATGTTAAAGTTAATTGTACATTTTAAAAAATTAATGAAAATAGTATGAATGTCAAATTAATTCAATTCATATAATTTAATGTATGAACTATTTTTATTTTTCGCTAAATACGTTATCAAGTCATATATATATCAAACTAATGTTAATTTGGTGTAAAATTATATTAATCACCCCCATGTGTTGCTTCATCGAAGAAGCAACTTAAGTAGTAATATAAAATTAATTTACACTCATAATAAGTTAAAATTAAATTTATAGCATAATAATAATTATAAATTGGCCATTTATAATATTATAATATAATATAAAATTTAAATTTTACTAGTTTATTTCTCTTTAAATAATATAATATTAGAACTCTTCAACACTCTCCTTGTTTTTTTTATCAAACTCCGTTAAAATGTTAAGCGCACGGTCATTTATTGCTTTGGGCTTTTTGTGTAAATGATATCACAAGTAGCAAATAAGAAAAGAACGTGGCTCCCCGTCTGGGCGAAGTTGCAAGTGAAGGTGGCAGAGCAATTGTAGGTGGCAATGCTCGTTGATGCAATTTCATGACCTTGTTTTACTTATGTAAGTGTAATTTTTTTTTCCTTCTAGCAAGATATCCTCTTATTCAATCGATAAGAGATTAATCTCTCAAAATATTATCAAATATTAAAAACATTATCAAGTAAATGAATTTTCTCCCTCCGACCAGTAAGAAATTAATCTCCCAGAATATTATCAAATATTAAAAACAGAGGCTCCTCTTAAACGAGTTTTTCCTATGCATGTGTAATTGACACAAAACTATGGTTTCAATCTGACGTTGGTAAGCAGCTTTGTCGACCAATGAAATCTTCGTTTTTCCTGCGGCTTTTGTTCCGTTGTCCACACTCCCTGTCCTGTATGAGAAGTCCGAGGACAAGATAGACCCATCTATTGCGAGTAGTTGTATCCTTAGAAGTTAATTTTAGTAACTGTTATTGTTTGGGTTGGTTTTAGAGGGATATGTCACTTGAGATCTTAGCCATAAACTGTTGATTCTGATTAAGTTTTTATGCTTATGATTTTCGTTGGCTTTTTACATGTTAAGATTCAGCAAATGAAAGTAGAAACATATTATGTTATATTGTTTGTTGGATTTTAATTGTGAGCATGAACTACTTTGCCTCAATTATTGTTCCTATATTTTGAGTTACCTTTGTCATCCTCACCCAGCATGTAACATGACAATCGAGGTAGCTTAAATTTCCACAATCACTTAGCCTCATCATCAAGTATCCGAAAAAGATTTTACTGGTATATTTTTTGTTAAAACTTATTTTTAAATAAATTTTATAATTTCTCTATTAAATATTATACCCTCACTATAGAAATATAAATTTTTTTAAATTATTTTACTACAACTTTAAATAATAAAATTAATTCTATTTATTTTATCAAAAAATATTTTTTATAAAAAAATTTATTGAAAACTTTTAGTTGAAATAGGGCCGTGTCTAGACATTTTGAGGCATTAGAAAAAATTATTAAAGAGGTCTAATATAATATAAATTATCAAATTCTCATATTATTTCTCTAACTTTTTGAACTACAAAATCACTTATCAAAATTTTATAATTAAGTAATTCTAACACTTCACTCTCAATAAATAATATGGTTAATCTATTTAATTTATTTTATAACATAGTTTATTTCAGATAGAATTTAAGCAATTTTAATTTTGGAAAAAATTTTTTTAACAATAGCAACCGTTTTAGGTATTGTCAATAATATTTTATAAGTAATGCATACATTTGAAAATGAATCTAATCTTTTAATATAATTTAATACTTCTATTGGATTAATTTCTTCTATTAACACTTCTTTCAATACCTTCAATTATAAAAATAAATCAAGACCATTAATATCAGAATGTTTATTAAAACTTAAAAATTTTCAAGATTAATACAATATTTTTGCAATTGATCCTCATCCAAAGTTTTAAATTTTTACGGTTCAAATAAAAACTAAAGATAATTTCATATTCTAAAAATTGTTTGAATTAAATCTCAATAAAAAAATAGATTTATCTAATATGTATAGAAAATATTCAATATGAAAAGAATCTTTAGCTGAATGTGTGATCTCATTATTAAAATTTTTATCAAAATCTCATTTTCTATGAATTATACACTTTTCATGAAATTTGGACTCTATGTCCATTTGGTAATATTCATTAGTAAAAGTTATCAAGAGCACCATGATGAAATTGAATTAACTTTTTAACTTTTTTTTTTTAATTTTTCAAAACTAGATTCATACTTTCTATTTGACATCTTTTATTGTTACAAAGTATAAAAATAAAATAAAATAACAACAACAATAAAAATATAAATAAAATAAATGTGCAAAATAGATAGAAAAAAAATGATGAAATGATAGAACTTGAAAACTTAAAAATAAAGAGAATTACATGTCATATTATCTATTACAATAATTTGATATCAATTCACTTTAAAAAAGTATGAAGATAAGAGTGAAAAGAGAGAACAAAATATGAGTTAAGAAAATAAAAAAAAATGTTAAAAATTTGTGGTATATATATTTAAAAAATAACTATTATAAATTATAATATTAAAAATTATTAATTGGTAATAATGTACAAATACAATATTATCGTTAGATTACTAACATATAATTCCTTAATAATACATTCAAATCTGTAACTAATTGGAAAATAATCCTAACGAGAGTAATTACTATTGGATTACTAACATATAATTAATTTTTTTAAATTTATCAGTGATTTATTTTCTATAGTCATATAAAAAAAACTGCAATAATTGGGGAATAATTATTCCTTAATAACACATTTAAATGTACAACTAATTAAAAAATAATCTCAAAAAGAGTAATTACTGTTGTATTACAACATGTAACTAATTTTTTATAGTCATAAGTCATTTATTTTGCATAATTATACAAAAAATATGCAACTTATTGGGGAATAAAATGATAATTATTCCCTAATTAGTTGCAAATTATATAATCAATTGTAATAATTATACAAATAATCCCAAAGAGAATAATTATCGTCAGATTTGAAGTTCAATTAATTAACCAATGACTATACAAAATTAAAAAAAATTATAAGTAGAGCTTTAAAAAAATTGGGGCATAAGACAAGTGCCTTAGTTGCTTACCCAAAAACATGGCCCTCGGTTGAAATGATATATGATATTGTTAAAAAATATTACCTGCACAAAACTTTATGTGTATATATAGTGATTTAACTATTTTTACTATAAGAAAATTAATGGTAGCAAAAAAAATCCGTTTTAAAATATTACTTTTTTTAGTTCTTTTTATCTATTGCATTTTGAAAAAAAAAATTATTCCTATTTATTTATCATTTTAAAATTTTATCTGTCTTGTTTTGAAAAAACAAGATAAGTGTATATATAGTGATTTAACTATTTTTACTATAAAAAAATTAATGGTAAAAAAAAATATATGTCTTAAAATATTACTTTTTTTAGTTCTTTTTATCTATTGTATTTTGAAAAAAAAAATTACTTCTATTTATCTATCATTTTAAAATTTTATCTATCTTGTTTTGAAAAAAATTTTACTCATTTATCTATCGCTATGATATTTTAATAAAATATTAGATTTTTTTAATTCCATCATTCTTTTTTATGAATAAATACTTCGTTATTTCATATTTTCAACTCACTTGTATTCATTTTATTATATTTTCTCATTATTTTCAATCGTCTTGAATTTTATGTATAAATGATAATTTTAAAAAATTTACTAAAAATAAATTTAAAAAAAATCACTTTTCTAATATATGTAAAATCAATTGACTTCCACAAATAAATAGAAATGGAAGAAATAAAAAAAATTTTGCCTAACTCCCCATTAATAAATAAAACACTTTATGACAACAAATAGGATTTGAAGCATACAAGATTTATATTTTTTTTATTTTTTAATTAAAAAAGCTAAAAAAATGTAACTAAAATGTTTCAAATTTTATGAATTTCACAACTTTCACAATTTAAGCCTTTAAAAACTAGGCAAGAGGCATAAATCCATCAACATTTGCGTCACTTCTGGTTGCATATCGAGCCGCGAAAACCCAGTTGAATATAACAAATTTGCACTTTTACCAAAATTCTCATTTGGATAGTTTCATTCTTACATCACCCCTGCATAATTCCGGAATACCCCCTTTTTTTTTTAAATCACACGCCGAGTGCAGTAATCCCAAGAAAAGGGATATTCCGGTTATAAGCTTTGAAAGGAGCAGGATAAAATTTAATATATCGTAAGGCATTTTGATTAAAAAAAAAACATAAACCCGGAAATTTAAAAGTAAACCGGAGTTTGTTTACATTTTTAAAAAATAATTTTTTATTTTCTATTTTTACAAATAGAAATTTTTATTTGACAAATTATTTTCAAATTTTATTTTTAGAAAATGTAATTTTAAATGTTAAATAAAAAAGGAAAAATAAAAATAAATTTTTTATATTTCCTTAACTTGTTCTTTTATTCTAAATACCAATTTTATAATTAAATAAAATATATTTTTATGTACTTATTCAAACCTAATTTATTCTTCATTTTTTTAAATTCAAAAATAATTTATGAAAATAAAAAACAAATTTTGAAAATAATTTTAAAAAAATAAAAATATATCCACAATCACAAGTCGAGTGGAACGTTCTGTACCGGACGAGGATGACAAATGTAACCCGAGATACAGGAACAAACATAGAGGCAAAGCAGTTCATGCTCACAATTAAAAACCGAGAATCAACAAACGTTGATTGTTTATTATTTTTAAAAAAATAAATTTCTATTTTTTATTTTGAGAAACAGAAATTTCTATATGACAAATTATTTTTAAAAATTATAAATCTAAATGTATAATTTAAAAACAAAAAAATTGATACAACTTTTAAATTCTTTTAACCTGTGCTTGACACCAATTTTACAATTAAATGAAATATTTTATTATTTACTCCTCTAAACAATCTATATTCTTTATTCTTTATTATTTTTCTTAAATTCAAAAATAATTTTTGAAAAAATAATAAAAATATATTTAAACAGACCCATATATTTTTCTGCTTTCATTAATGTAATTGCTGAATCAAGTCTTAACATGTAAAAAACCAGCAAAATCATAGGCATAAAAGCTTAATCAGAACCAACAGCTTAAGGTTAAGCTACCAGGTGACATACCCCTCCAAAACCAACCCAAACACTAACAGTTATTCAAATTAAATTCTGAGGGTGCAATCACTTGCAATAAAAACACACTAAGCTAGCTTCTTGCCTTTCAATGCACCCGTTGGGATCTTACTCAAGACCTTGGCATCAAACACAGCATAATGCTTTTTAATCTCAATGGATGCCTTCTCAGCAAATGGGTCTATCTTGTCCTCATACTTCTCATACAGGACAGGAACTGTGTGCAATAAAACAAAAGCTGCAAGAAAATTGAAATTTTCATTCGTCAACAAAACTACTTACCAATGTCAAACTGAAACCTTAGTTGTGTGTCAATTACGCTTACATATGTAGAACAAGGTCAAGAAATTGCACCAATTTCCAACAGTTGACAGAACCCACAAGCCAGCAATAACCTACATCAAAGTACAGACTGCTCAAGAGAATGATCACAAAATTGAAGAAGTAAAAGTCTTTGTGAAAGATAAACATTACAAGCTAAAGATTCGGCACTTCAAGATAGGCAATCAGTAAATTCTTCAGAAAGTAGAACTAATAAGGAATTACTATAAGCAGAAGTTCTTCACACATATTCATTATGCTTGGTTATGATATAAACATTTTTCCCGGAATAGTTAATGACAAATTTCATACCATGAGGAACTTCTTCAAATCTCTACCAGAAGAAATATTTCGCAAAACTGCAAGCCCCCGGTTGATCTCAATTCTTAGAGCAGATGCAATTTGCAGGAATGGTTCCTCTGGAAGATGAACTTCTGGGATCCGAGGCGGAGCTCTACAGCACGGATCGCATGCCAAATAAAAAAATTAGAGTATAAAACTACCTGAGATATATAGCTAATTCTTCATTCACTAGATTATTAAGTTCACAACGCTTACTTGTGGATAAAGGTATGAGCATTGGACCATAAGAACAGAACTGCCAGCAACAGTATTAAGACATGGCAGACAAGAGTAAGAAGGTGGTACTCAAGCAATTCAAAAAAGACCCAGATAGCAGTGGCTCCGCCAAGCACACTAGCAGATATCTTCTTATTCCTCCACAGGAACACATCGGCAGCTGGGATAGTGACAATCAAGAGGTATGAGCTAAGAGTCTTGATACCATGAAAAAGAAAGAATTTTTTTGAAACGGCACAGCAAATCAAATATTGTCCATCCAGATCAAAGATTCATCTTCAGAACAGGAAGAATACAATTCTCTACAAAAATTCATGAAATGAAATATTCCAAATCATAAACTTAAATCAAGTCACAGTTCAACTCCCCATTGAATTGTTATATCACATTTGTCTTAAAACTGAACTAATCAATAAATCAAAACCATTCAAGCCCTTAGAACAGTAAACTACAGATCTCACTCATCTGATCCAAAACTTAAAAGAAAACAACGGACAAAGAGAAAGAAAGTTCCATACGCTTTCCACCGCCAAGAACAGAATGAACCGGCTTTTCCCGTCCGAAAAGTCGGTATATCTTGGCCTTAACCGAAGAATTAACCGTTTTTTCAGAATCGGAATCGGAAGAAGAGGACGACGAATCATGACCATGGAGCTTCTCAGTCAACTTCTCCAAAACCGATTCGCCGCCGCCGCTGAGCGTACTCTCCGCTTCCTCCGCCATTGTCCTCGGGCGACCCGAAACTTGAGATCCGAATAGCCTAACTTGAAATTCGGGTTGCGGAAACGCTCAAAGCAGAGGAGAAATGAACGTGCGTTACAGGGTTTTCGGTGGAAAATTCAGTGTGATGTATATAGTGTTGCGACTAACTAGACGGAATCCTAACCTGAGCGTCAGAAAAATTTTGAATCGCAGTGACGCCGTTTATTTCGTGATATGTTCGAGGTTTGCGCCGTTATGGTAAGCGCCATAACGGCGCTTGCTTACCATAACGGCGCTTACATAACTTTTGGCTTGCGCTTAGCGTGAGCGAGACAGAGAATGCTTTCGAAAAGCAGTGACCGACGGGCAAAAGTGAAAGGACACGTGGTGTATAACTAGTGGTAGATGATGTGCCCGTGCTTTCCGAAGTAAGGTGGATTTATTGGAAAATTCTTTAAGAAGTCAAAAACTGTCACTTATTTGAAGATTTTATCTTCTTTTATATTTTAAATTTAATTTCAAAATCTTGTATTTTTTAGTTTTATACTAATTAAAAATTAAATAAAAATTTATGATAAAACAAAATTAATAAAAAATTCATAAAAACATAAGAAATTTATTCATTTAGACTATTAAATATAATAAATAATTATAATTTATAAATAATTTAAAATTTTAAAATATTTTGAAATAATTTCATATAATATATATCGTTTGTGTCAAAATTCCTAAATCTATACATTACAGTGGGTTAGTATGTTTGTTGATTTTAAAATTTAAAAAAAAAATAAATGAGGGAAATGTTTGAATAGATTTTATTTTTTAAACTTTTTTATTTTCAAAAATAATTTCAAATAAATAGATTTAAATAATAATATTTCTATTACTAAGATTTTGTTACTATTATTACGTGACATTTTGTTTTTAGTGAATAATTATTATGTGATTTTATTTTAACTCAAGGTTCATTACCTGTTACATAGTTTAAACTATAATTTTTAAAATCGGACCGATCATTGAACTAGAGAAGTCAGTGGTTCACTGGTTCACTAATTGAATTGGTTTTGAATTAAAAATATAAATTATATATATTATATATAATTTACTTTAATATTACAAATATTTATAATAATAAATTATGCTAAAGTTAACAAAAATATAATATTAGTTAATGATATAAACACATAAGTAATAAAATATAATAGATATACCAATATGATAAAAATATTTTTATAAAAAATATAAATTCAATTGATATGAAATCGTAATAGTATTATATTTAAATTATTATAAAGTTATAATTTTTTTATTTTTTACAAAAATATATAAAATTTATGAAAAATCGATTCATTAATGGATTCTAACTGATTTTAGTTAGTTCACACCAATTTTAACCGGTTCATATCGGTTCATATCAATTCATGTGTATTTTCGATCCAACAGGGGTAATCGGATTAACTCACCAATCGATTCATCAATTCATCAATCAGATTGGCCGGTCCAGTCTAATTTAAAAAACTATGGTTTAAATATTTTACTTATAAAAATCTCACTTAATTGTAGAATGTGTAAATAATATTTCTCAAAAGAAAGTCTCTCAATGATCCTTATCATGCTCATCAATAATTTTAGAAGTCTTCAACTGTATATTTAAATTCCTTCCAAACACAACATAAAGTATATTTGAAAATTTTTAAGAAATTTTTATGTATTTTCTATTCTCTCATTGATGGCTAAACTAATAATTATTTCATTTTCAGATTAAGAAATCTAAATGATAACCAAAGGTTTGTACTTAAGTTTTCACGAGAAAACATGCGACCTACGGCTGCTGTTCCCCCCTCCTTTTTAATTTTTTATCTTTAATTTCTGTTAAGCATTTTTTTGTAATATTTTATATAAAATATATAATTTTTAATATGATATAAGTTATATGAAATATAATTGTTTGTATAAAATTTATAATTTTTTATAAAATTTCATAATTTTATTTATAAATCTTATAATATGAAATAGTAATATTAAAATATGAAATTTTGGAAAGTTGTTACAAGATATTATAAAAAAACTATAAAATTCATACAAAATATTATAAAATTTATAAATAAATTATATAAAATTTATACTTATCATATCAGTATCCCCAAATTCGAAAGAACATCGAAGAAGTCCCTTTTTTATTATCATATTCTTAAGTTTTAGTGCCGAAATTAACCCAATTATGTTTTAAACCTACTCCTTTGAGCCCGGTATTTGATATGTAATTTCTTCTATCTGCTGTAGATAGGATTCATGTTTAAAAATAATAATAATAATAATTAGGAGTGCAAGTAAGTTAGATAGCTTATTAGGAACTTATGATCTAACCTACTTAAGGCATAGGATAAATAAACTAGATTTTAAATAAATATGTAAGTCAAGTTTAGGTTAATATATTAGCTTATTTAAATAAATAGATCAGGTTTAGAATAAATAGATTATACTTTTTTCTTTAAATTTGATCTGTAGATCTATCATATCAAATCGATCTATTTAATTATAAATATACTTATAAATAATATAATATAATATATTATATATACAAATAATATAAATATTTTAATACACATATATATGTATATAACTTTAATTAGACTGTTGGATAATTTTAAATTTTGAAAAAATTTTAATTTATTGACAAATTTAAAAATCTATTTATACAAAAAGGTTTCTAAATAAGCTAACAGACTTAATCAAATTTTTTTAACAAGTCAAGCTAAGCCTAAATTTCGGCTTTATACAAGTTAACATGTTAAACTCAAACTAATATTTTAGAAAGTAGGCTTAATATATTTAGGATAAAATTCAGCTTGATTCAATCTATTTATACCTCTAATAATAATAAATAGATGAGGGTGATAATTCTGGGCCTCAAATAACAGTTCTAATATGTAATTGGTGTCCGACCCATAGAATTAGAAGAAAATATCTTTCCCATAAAAAAAAAGGGGGATAGCTATAGAGTATTAATCTTTGTGTGGACACCAAACCAAACACATTTTGGGCTTTCCCCTTCCTTTAAGCCCATTGCTTGATATGTCCATTTTTTCCGCCGATAATGGAGAATAGCTACGGGGTATTAATGAGGCTTTATTTCTCAACATCAGTCGGCTCGTACAAAATATATTTTAAAAATAAATATAATATTATAATTTTTTATGAGAAATTATGAGAATGAATTGAAATTTTAAGTTTCTTAACAAGGATTGTAATATTACATTTTGACATATAAATTATATTTTACACTTTAAATTTTTCAACCAAAAACTAAATCTGCCTCTAAGTTTGCTAGTGTTTACTGATGAAATAAGAAATTTTAGTTTTAGTAATGAATTTGTACACAAAGATTTAAAATTTTATTTGATGGTATAATAAAAAATTTTAAAAATTAGCCATGGATTCCATCACTAATTGGAATGCACTATTTCATTAAAATATATTAGCGGTGGACTAATCTATCATTAATTCTGTTACTAAACTAAATCTTATATTAAACTTTGATGCCAACCTCCGATTTCTTCATTTTCCCTTTCTTCCTCTTCTTCTCTCCTCCCCATTGCTACTGCATTTCTGCCAGGCGCCAGCTTCTTCAATGTTGTCCTTGTCATCCAACGCTGTCATTCACTTAGCCATCAACTGGTCTCTCAGCGAGTTTTTATCAATTTATTCTGTTTTAGTGTTTTTCCATTTCATCCTAATTTTTGGATTTGAATTTTTTGATTTATTATATATCCTACTTATTTTGAGTTTAATTTATATAATTTAGGATTTAGTGATATTGCTTTTTATTGATTTATATGGTTTTTAGCTTAATTTATTGATTTCTAAACATCCTTAATTTTCATGTTGTAATTGAATATTGTGTTCTTTTTGAAAAATCTTTGAAAAATTATATTTAGAATTTCTTTAGTTTCTAAAAGATGAATATTATCAAATATTTATTTTAAAATTTTTCAAATTTTAAAATGAGTATTCAATCATTAAAAATATACTTAAAAGTAATAAATTAATTTTATTTAAAACACCAATCTCTCTCCTCTTTATCATGAAGCTCTGTGATTGGTAGTATAAATTGATAATGATAATTCAAGATACAATTATTTATAAGTTGAACTTTTAACTTGGTTACTGTGAACCCTACAGTTACAATATAGAATAATTGCATTTTCCTTTTAAGTTTTGTATTTGTGATAGGTCTTATTGTTAAATAAATGACTTCATTAAGTTATAAACTTAAATAATGTTATTCTTAATAATTCAAATAATCCCAAATGTCATAAAGTTACAACGTTAGGTATGTTGTACTAATATTGTGATACGATTTTGTATTAGAATTATATATTATTTAATATTATGATAATTAACTATGTACAATTAATTCAAAATTAATTTTAGTATTAGTTTTCATGTAAGTTAGTATTTATTAAGTTAAGAAATTAAATTTAGTTGTAAGTTAACTTAGCATTTGTCAAGTTCAAAAATTAAATTAACTTTTAATTAAAGTTTCATTTGTTTTGTCAAAAAAGTATTTTTTATAAGAAAATATCATTTGTGTGTGTGTGTGTGTGTCTCTCTCTCTCTCTCTCTATTTAATATTAAGCAAATAAAATATTTTTTCTCATATTAATACTTTATAACTATATTTTATAAAAAAATATTTTCTAGTGAAACAAATGGAATTTTAAGGTAAAAAATGAATTTACTTCTTAGTTAACTTAGTATTTGCTAGGTTAAGTAAGAAAATTGAATTAATTTTTAATTAAGTTAGAAAATGAAAATTAGTTTCAATTTTGGTATTAGTGTTAGGTTTTAATTAAATTAGTATTTGATAAATTAAGAAATTGAATTAGTTTTTATTTAAGATAGAAAATTGAATTTAATTCTTAGTTAACTAAGTATTTGTTAAGTTAGGAAAATTAAAATTAGCTTTTAATTAAGTTAGAAAATAAAAATTAGTTTTTAGTTAGGGTATAAAATTAAAATTAGTTTTAGTTTTAGTTTTCATTTTAGTATTAGTGTTAGATTTTAGTTAACTTAGTATTTGTTAAGTTAGGAAATTGAATCAATTTTTAATTAAGTTAGAAAATTGAATTTACCTTTTAGTTAAGTCAATATTTGTCAAGTAAAGAAATTGAATTAATTTTTAGTTAAATTAGGAAAATGAATTAATTTTTAGTTAAGTTAAACAATTGAGTTTACTTTTTAATTAACTAAGTACTAGTTAAGTTAAGAAGTTGAATTAGTTTTTAGTTAAGTTAAAAAGTTAAATTTATTTCTTAGTTAACATAATATTTGTTAAGTTAAGAATTAATTAAGTTAGAAAATGAATATTAGTTTCAATTTTAGTACTAGTGTTAGGCTTTTGTTAACTTAATATTTGGTAAATTAGGAAATTGAATTAGTTTTAAGTCAAGTCAAGAAATTAAATTTAAATTTTAGTTAAGTTAGGAAAATAGTAGTTTTTATGACTATAACTTAATTTGTATCATAATAACTAATTGTTTCATTTATCAAATGCTGCAAGATATTATATTATCATCACATGGAGGTTGATTCACTTTTACCAACAATGGTAGTTGTAGGCTCAAAGATTGCGATATCGACTTAGAGGCTTTATCATCTTTAGCCACTTTGACCACCACCCTATTGACACCGACAAGCCACAATATTAGCAATACCAATTAGTTAATAAATACCATTATTGTTACTTAAGTAGAAGTCCTAAGCTTCTTAGCTTATTCTTAAAGGTCATTCCAAACTTGCTTCTTAGAATTTCACCTAGTAAATTACCCTAAGCTAAGACACTTATTCAAGATGCCTACTAGCACATCTTTGGGGTACAAACCTAACTAATGGCAAGATTCGAGTGCATCTAGAAAGTGACTCATAAATATTAGTTAATATTCAATTATTTGTTTATATTAATTTGTATTATTTAACATTTACTATTATATTTTATTATTGGTTAATTATTATGCCTACCCATGGTCCTATTGGGGACATAACAAAAGTGATGTAGATTTACTTCATAGAGCTAGGCTTCACTTATACTAGTGCCTTCTAAAAGCACAAACACATCTAGTTTATGGATTAATATGTAAATTTAAGGTTTAGTATCATTATATATTTGTATTTATATTTTAATTTGACAATTTACACCTATTTGACTTCAATTACTTAATGTTTGTAAATCACATACAAGTGGCAACCTAAGGCCACTTGTATAATAGATAAGAACTTTGTCCATAAGTCACAACCAATTACAAAGGCAAGAAAGGGTCTGCCAAAAATGCTCAAATATATGCTTAAGAACATTTTTTAAAGCCTTAAAAGGAAGTGGACTGGTGATATTGACTTATAGAGAAATAGGCGGAAGATGTTAATTTTTAGAAAAAATAAAAGGTCAACAAAATAAAATAAGGCATTTACTACTGGAAAGAACCTACACACTAATGATTTTATCTCCAAATCTGAGTATAAAAGGAAGATAATGAGTTTTAATTTTAGTTTAAAGTTAGTTTTAACATTATTTTATTAATTATGTAACTTAATTTTATGTCTATACATAAATCTTCATATGGCTAGCCTAGGTTGAATGCCTACTAATTCAAAAGTACTCTTATGCACTTACATTCATCTCACTTCAAAAGGCATATAAGAGTTTATAAGTGAGAAAGTAAAAGACATGGGTAAGATTTAATTGATGTTTTTTATATGCATTACATTATATATTTTTATCTATCAAAAGTGTTTAATCTTCAAAGTTAATTTTGTAGGGCCAACACTCTAAATATTAAAAATGTAATCTTCTCAAGCATTAGCTGAAGGTGGTGATGGTAACTTTACATAGATTAACGAAACCTTGCTATGGATAGAGGTAACAGGTGGCTAGAACAAAAAAGGTCACACTTATGGCATGGGATTGGAAGTGTGCAAAGTTGTTGGAGCATCATCTGTTATAGCTAGTTTATCTTCATAACCTAAGCTACAAGAATTGCAAAGTATTATCGATTAGTAGCATGCAAAACTTGAGGCAACATAAGAAATGATAACAGCTTAGAGTATCAACTTACTTCTTAACAATTAATGATTGAGTAGCATAAATGTAATATTAAAGCATTGTTCAAAAGGCTGGAGTTGGCCATCACTACTCTACGATAGCATGCATTACCAGCTAGCTAGAAAGGCTAGTGCTATAAAGACAACTAGTAAGATATGATTTATATATATATTAATTTTATTGATTTCACTTTTTTTACATCATATAAATAAAATATTCAAATTCAAATTTATTTTATATAATTCAATTTGAATATTTGATTATTAATAAGGTTTAAGCTTTATGAATTTTTATTATTGTAGAGTGTTTGCTATTTTGCTTGCTACATAAATAAACAATTTATTAACCAATATATCTTGTATTAGTGATGAAGTTTTTAAATATGACACCATTAATTTTGCAAGAATTACCTAGTTTGACGACAAAATTACTTATGAAAAATTCCATCATTAATACTTAGTTTAGCAACAAAAATATCCATTGCTAAGGTTCAATTTAACAATAAAAATTTTATTAATAAATATAAATTTAGTAATGAACCAAGGCATCATTAATTCTGTCTATTGTTTATTTCATTCATCGTTGAATCATAAACTTAGTGATAAGAGTAGTGACGAAGAACATAAATTCATTGCTAATTAAATTTTTGATACATTATTTACTTACACTTTTTTACCCATCACTAATTCCATCACTATTTTTTTAATGACAAAATGTTGCTTAATAATAGTGGATTTTTTCATTGCTAAAAAATGTATTTTTAGTGATCCACTTAACTTATAAAAGTATGTTTTTGTAACATAAGAGAATAAATATTAATCTTACAACAATTACAATCATCTAATATAATTTTAATATTATTTTATAATATTAAAATTATACTTCATTTCAATATAATAAAATTTTTAAATTAAATATTTTTTGAATAAGAGTGATATAGCTATATATAACATAAAATATAAATATACAATATATATTATTTATAAAAAAATAAATGAAATTAAATTTAAAAAATAGAAAATAATATGCTCTATATATAATAAGAGTTATCTTTATAATAAGAAATAAGTTCGCATTAATGGTGAAAGAGTGTTGGTTAACTTTAAAGTCATATGTTTGAGACTTGTGAAATGCCACTTTATATTTTTATTATAGTGCATCAATAATGGTGTATAGTTAATTTGCCCAAACTAAGTTACACTAGTTTGGTGGGTTTATTGAATTAAACAGTGGACCAACAGTTCTAAATGATTCAATTGATTGTTTAAGTCTCTAATAACACCTAAATTGAATAAGGGCCCGATTTCAAATTGGACTAGTTGAATTAATGTCATGACCCATTCTTAAGGTATATGACTAATGTAAGAAGTTGTTATTTGTAACTACCTATTAGCCTTACCTTATGTCATCTATTCCTATGGTTTTTATACATCCAAGCATTACTAAACCAACTATCCCATGTCTTACCTTAACATTAAAGCTTACAAGCGGATCTACTTTCAATTGATCAAGCAACAAGAAGAGATCCCTAAAGAAAAGAAAAATAGAAACAAATAAAGAGAGTAAGTTTTGAAGGAAACCTAATGAATAAACAAGTCTATAAGAAAATTATGAAATACACAATTATACTGAGAAACAAGAAATTTCAATTAAGTTCTTAAAAGGAATCCTTAAGTGTTCTTTTACAAAAAATAACTTTACACTCATACCTTTGCTTCGGGTCAGGAAAAGTTTTAAGAAATGAACCTAACTTATCAAGGTAAGTTAAAGGCAAGTACAATGTTAATGTCACAATCCGAACCCAATAGTGATCAGTGTGGATCCCTTACTCGGTTTCCACCAGCCTTAATATTATTTACCATAATTTTACTCAACAAAAATCTTCTTATTTCTATATAACTCAAATGCATTTCAAGTTCTTATGAGAAAACAGACAAAGTTTCCTTTATTTTTAGACAATTTTTGAGGGCCACGTGCTTTAAATCACAAAACTTATATTCTTTTTAGATATGACTGCATTATTAACATATAGAATATTGCACTACTTTAATATGCATATGCAGATGAATTATTCAACATATCAATTGTTGAATCAATCTAATCTCTATATATATACCTCAATCCTATTCCAACTGTCAAAATCCTTCAACCAGACTATCTTTGATTCTCCATGAATGCAGCAAAGCTCAAATATTCTAATCTTAACCTGAAAATATGAAAATAGAATAGGATGAATTATGAGAACTCAGTGAGCATATATCTATCCCTTTTAAATCTAAATTCAATTATATTAAATGGTTATATGCTGATTAGATATCTAATTACAGAAGTAATTGCAATCCGAACTCATTAAGTTCTTGAGATATATAGGATCAAGCCTCGAGTCGAGTATTCATTTACACATAACTTTGCCTTCATATTCTATATTACAGATTATAATAATCTTAATTATTCACTGATACATAATATCATCATTATACCACATACACCCATTTTGGGTTATTATCATATTCATAAATAACTAGTGAATCTTAATCTCATCCAATCATCACATCATATCAATTTGAGATATTCAGTCACAATCAAATTTCCATGTCACATGACAAATATGTATCAATCATAATGATAACACATGCATCCACCTTTTGACTCTCAAGTCAACTTTATACCTTATACAAGCTATCCATCTTTATTCCTCCCAAGTCTACCTTATACCTTCTATAAGCTATTGCTGAGAATTTCTCATCTAGCTTTCATATTGTCGCCCCCATCGCATTTCTTAGTTCAAATATCATTCATGGTATATTTTACATCGTAATATGCACAATATAGCTCAGCTCTATAAATCATAAATTCAATACAGTCTCAATATAATTCAGCTATTCATCATATTAGGGCACACAAGACACATAGTACAACATATATATAGCAACACCATGCCTTTTTACATGGCCACAATATTCATTTACATTTTCAATGTAAGTCAAACCATACTTTTCAACATATTAGTAACAACATAAGTTCAATCACATTACAATTATCATTTCCCCTCACATTTTAATCATGATTAATTGACAATAAGTAGTATTCATCACTATGCCTCACAAGGAAAATAACATTCTCTCAAACCAGTAATCACTAACTCATCACAAGCATTATTTTCTAAATTCTCTCATATATAACCACATGATTGATTTATAGTACATATTATGATTCACAACTACATTATTGAAGTTTCGTAAATGAATAGATACATGATCTACATCACTTATAGAAGGATTTTGATTTATAGCACTTAAACACTTTAATATTGAAACATTAAGTTAGATTGGGATATATATACTCACTTAATGATGTTTAATTACTTTTTAACATTTCAGGACATCTATGATTATTTTCATTCCTTTCCTTTTTTTTTTTTATCATTTATAATGATAGACTATAAACGTAAGAACATTACTTATCTTATCTCTAAATATTCTAATTCAAAGTTTAAATCATAACATAATAAATTATTCTAGGTCATCAACTTCTTATATTTCTCCAATATTAATTTTAAAATTAAATTTTATTTTTACATAATAATTTGTTTGGAATCAAATTTATATATATAAAATATTAAAATACAAGGCTCTTAATCAAACTTTATTTATATTGCTCTACCATCTTGTAATATTACTCTCTTATATTTTCAAAGAAATTATCATAAATAAATTACAAATTTTTCATAAAGGAGGGATTTTTGAATCAAGTGCAAAATGACCAAAATATTAAAGCTTCATAGTCTAAGAAGACCTAAATTATATCATATTATAAAACTAAACACTTGGTTCTAAATAATCTACACACCATTTCAAAGAAATCAAATAAGACAATTTAAGCATTTGCTTGGAGCACTAAAACATTTAATTTTTAAGATACTGATTTACTCTAATGACACTAGTATATCATTCTAGAACATATATTTCTTATCTTATCAATTTTATATCATGTAAAAGATTATGATGATAAAATAGGATTCTTTCTTTTTAAATCCAACATAAGATAACTGAATTATTAGAACTTTATACTAATAAAATATTCTATTCACATTATTTTACAAAATTATACATTTGGTTATAATATTCTTATTTATAATTTAATAAGTCACTTAATTACAATTTTCACATCTAGCTCCAAACCATTTTTATTGCATTAGTACTATTTGTATACTAACAGCACGAACTGTATCACCTTACTATATATATATACATATCATATAAGTTTCATATCTTACAGTATCTCAATACCAATTTAGTCACAATATGAGGTAATCAATTTATCATCTCAGTCATCTTCATTCACAATACCATAACTTTGATTATATTCATATATAGATACCAGAACACCCAATTATCAAGCGGTAGTCCCATACTTCTCATGTGTGGTCACAAGCCAAGTACAATCACAATCACACTCTCAGTCAAAGTATACATCCATCATGATCTAGCAATAACCCATACGATGCCCTTCATCACATCCTTTTCAAAAAGTCAATCAATAGTAATTAACAAGAAATAAATGATACTTTGGAAGCACCATTATACACCATAATCTTCATCATAATGGGAAGTAACCAGATCACAAGTATTTCATACTCATCCATATTGAGGTATATATTTACACACATTTAATTTCTTAGTTTTACAATATATTATCCTAGTAAATAAAACAAATAGAGCATAGGGAGATTGAGTAAAAAGGTTCCTAAGATAGATATACACTTACCTAGGAGTGTCCATTTACTCCAAGAATCCCCAAGTATTCCACTTTCATCTCTTTTCTCTTTTTTTCCTACTTTAAAATTCACAAGGATAGTTTATAACATTAATATTACTCATTTCGTGATTATTCTATTATATAAGTATCATATAAATATCATAAACTACTTATCTTTGATGTTTAGAGATCAAACACCCTATGTTGAACCCTTATGAATCATGAAAACACAAAACACGATGGGTATGGTTAGCTATAGGGTCACCATAGTTGTAACCTTTGAATAATATCTTATAGATGTTCAAAATTTATGAATAGATTACTTGTTAAACTCATTTCATGCAAAATTTTAATTAGCTTTCCATAGACTACTCATTCACCTAAATCAGTTAAAATTTGAAGAGGTTACGCCTTTTAAAAAATAGATATGAAAAGTTCACTTTTTGAAATTCTAAGTTCCTTATCTCTATCTACTATTTTGATGATATCTTAAAATATATATAAGATTTTAACTTGAAATAAATTTCATTTGAAAGTAGACTCAGTTATCTTTAAAACGATTAGTGGTTTGTTTAAAACAGATATAAGATAAAGTAGTTATACACTTTCAAATTTGGCATAAAATTCTACAGTCAATGAATCGATGAATGCACCCAGTTTCGCCTTTGAACTCTCATAATTAATTGGTGAATCAATTTATCAACCCTTGAATTTGATTAGTTACTCGATTTTAAAACCCAGCTTTGCCTAGAGCTGTTAAAATAGATTAGGTTTAATGAGTTAGTCTGAAATTGATATAATTTTATCTAACCTGGGACTGAAATTGATACAGAAAACGATAACAATGGTCTGACTTGATAAGAAATTGAGACTGATTAACTCGACTTGATAAAAGATTAGGACTAGTAAATGTTAATTCATGAAATTATTAAGTTAACCCGTTAACCTAATAACAGTAGTAAGTAATAAATAATTAATTTATTATTATATATTTAATTTTTATATAAATATTAAAATAATAATTTTGATATATTAAGACTATACTTTAATATATATAATATTAAAATTATATATATAAGTAATATTAAATAATTTTTAATATTAAAATTAATAAATTTATATATATAATATTATAAATATATATTATATAAGTTTATCAAAATAAATAATTATATTCAAAATTTGAATTAGTACTTTAATATTAAAATTTTAAATTATTTAAAATTTTAAATAAATAATTTTTATATTAATTTTAAATATATTATATACATACATATAATATAATATATTATTATTTATTTTTTATTATTATTTAAAAATTATTATAATTAATTTTATTAATATATTATTTATAAAATTATATATTTATATATTTGATAATATATAAATTATTAAATATATTTATTTTTATATAGATACTTTAGAGTTGATCAATATATATTTAATGATATATATTTATTTTATTAATTAATAATTATAATTTAATATATATAATATTGAAATTATTTATAATATTTATAAGAAATATTAAATAATTTTTAATATTAAAATAAATAAATTTATATATCTAATATTATCAATATATATTATATAAGTTTATCAAAATAAATAATTATATTAAATTTGAATGATTACTTTAATAATAAAATTTTAAATTATTTAAAAAATTTAAATAAATGATTTTAATATTAATTTTAAATATATTATATACATATATATAATATAATACGTTATTATTTATTTTTTATTATTCTACTATAAATTATTATAATTATTTTTATTAATATATTATTTATAAAATTATTAATTTATATATATTTGATAATATAAAATTCTTAAATATATTTATTTTTATATATAATACTTTGGACTTGATCAGTATATATTTATTTTATTAAATAAAATAAATATATAATATTAATAATATATAAATATGTAATATAAAATAGTATATGTATTAAATAAAATAAATATATAATATAAAATTCTTGATCAATATAAAATTTAAATTATTTTATTAAATATATATATTATTGAATGCAAATTCACATATTTACTAGATTTTAATAATATATATTTATTTTATTAAATATATATTTAATAACATATATTTACTTTTATATATAATATATATGCTCACTAATATATATAATAAAATTTTAAGTGATAATAGTAAAATATAATTATATTTAATAAATAGTAACAATAGATTTTAATTAATTACTAATGTAAAAATAATAATAAATAAATAACTAATATAATAATAAAAAATATAACGAATTATAAAAATTCACCTGATAAATATTAACCTGAGACTGGAATTGGAACTGAGACTAGGACTGATACTAGTACTATAACAATCCGATCTAAACCTGACTTAATGAAAAAGTAACCCAACCTGAGACTGACCTAACGTACAGTTTTTATTTGTTGGATTAGTCTGGTAAGGTTGGGTTAGCCCATTTTGACAAGTTTAATTTTGCCTTTGGATTCTTAGAATCAATTGGTGAATCAATTCACATAAGAAAAACTTAGTTTTCTGTAAAAATTTTACTGTACAACTGATCCAAAACACCTCATAAACATATATAATACACATCAAACCCAAGTATAATCATCAAATCACTTATCAAACATCTTATATCACCTCTTTCTATCATTTATTACTTCCATAACATTAAAATAAACTAGAATCAAGTAAAATCATAAACTAACCCACATTTCATCTATATCCTTATATAACTTCAAAATCTATAGAGTTAGCTAGATTATCTACTCACCTTCTATGGAAAAGGATGTTAGAATATTAGTTTGATGATCTTTCAACCCTAATCATATTAAAATTCATGATTTCTAAAGTTAGGGCTTAGAATATCCAACAAAATCAAATAAATCTTAAACCTTTCATCTGCTAAGAAGAAATAAGAAGGATTCTTTATGAAAATAATGTTGTTACCTTAATTAAATAAAGAAATTAAGAAGATTTGAAGCCTCCCTTGCTTAATTGATGAAGTAATGGGAGAATTATGTGGAAAGAGTTAAGATGGGTTGAGAAATAGAGAAAAAATGAGAGAGGATTAAGGTTTAGGGTTGAAATATAAGTTAGAGCTCCAAGGACATTTTTAGAAAGTTGTTCCTAAACCTCTTCCATACTCATACACTTACTCACATCGGTACATAACTTTGTACTTTATAATTGCAATAAATTTTTCCCATCAAAATTTCACCCAAATCATATTTCCACGTTCTTACTTTTATTAATTCTATTTTATTTTATATTTCACACATAAAATCCTTAATCCACCCACATTTACTAGTTGCTTTAGCTATTTTTTCTCATAAAATAATTTCTAGTTTATTAATAGTTAAAGAGGGTATAACATTTAAGTTCCAAACATAATCACATTATGTATTTCCACACTTAATGATCAAAAGGGAAGAATAATCCTTTAATCTAATATTAGCCAAAGGAAACCATAATACATATTTATAAATCTAAGAATAAATAAGAAAAACATGTAAATTTCCCTGTACCTATCGATTATCGTTATCTTTTCATAAATCTAACTTTATTTCTCAAGGGTATGCTTTATCCTGTCACAAACAAGGCACATGGATCTAATACATTAAGATACAACATATATGTATTCACCTCTATTATCTTCAATCTCACAATCTGACATTTGATTTCATTAGCAATATATGCTTCACTAGCACTATTATTTTATTTCTATAATGCAAATGTTTACATATGGGCAATAACACAAATAACAAATGATAATGATATCAATTGAACATAATAAACCAATCTTAATAATTATCCTAATTTTATGGTATAACATCTCATTCAAATTGACATCATACATGTATATTTACATATTTACATGGGTAAGTAAAAATCATAAAATATGACTTTCCTAAGTTATATAGATCTATAGTTATTAAACTTGTTTTATTACCTATATTCTTGGAAAGTACAATGCTTGATTACTTACTCAAACCACATTTTATTATTCATATTTAAGTTTACCAAAATTTTCAACATGACAACATCCCAATTTGGAACTTTTGACATCAGCAATCCAATAATAGAGAATTCATACATTAGATACATAATTATATAAGTAATTTATTATCATAATATCATAAAATTATATAAAACATGTAAAATTATGGAAAAATAGGGCAATAGTTAATTATATAATTAATTATGAAGGTTCGAAGGTGAAATTTAGTTTTGTAGTTCATTATAAACATTCAAAAAGGAACTTTAGAGGTCATAATAGAGTATATAGTCAACTATAAGTTTCTAGAAAGCAAATCTTCTAGTTATAGTCAACTGTAGGCCATCTGAGAGTAACTCTTAGGGTTATAATTGACTATAAGCTCATCTCTGCAATCTATATTTTTATTATTCATTCAATCCTTTAACATCAATTTATCAACTTATATAATCTTAAACCCAAAAAACACATGACCATAACTATACATACTAATATTCAAGTTAAACTTGGTAAAAATAAAAAGTTACACCTAAGCAATTACACCAATTATAATCAAAGTCAACATTACATAAAAACCTAGCTTCACATACTCAAATTCAATCAAAATTTTAACTAGTTCAAGTAATTTGCTCACTCACCTAGGTATGAAGAAGATAAAAGATGGTTGGAATATCAATTAGTTTGCCCTAAACATTTCAAATTCAATAATTAAAGTCATGTGCCTTATATCCCTAATCTCCTCATTCAAACTAAAAAATTGAAAGAACAACTCTTCAATAGCTTCCATTCAAGAGAATTTACCTTAGTTTATGAGCAATGTTAATAATTGATGAAGATAAATGACTTAATTTGTTGAATTTTGTAAGATGAGGATAGAGTTGGAACAAAAGAGAAGTTGATAGTTGGGAAAAATTATGGGTGAAAAGTTAAAGGCTATTAGGTTTTAATTGAGTTTTTAAGGGTTAATTGAGGAATAAACCAAATATTGAAGGGTAAAATCAAAGAAAGTCTCTCAAATCTCTTTTATACGCACTTACTCAATTTTAACTATAGTATAACTTTTAAATATTTTATTGCTTCATTTTCTCACTATTTTACCTTTGGTATATCATAAAATTCATATTATTCCTTATGAAACTTCCAACTTGAATCATTCATAATACTCAAATAATTATTTTTGTGCGTAAAAATTTTTAATTATTTTTTAATTTCTTAAGGAATATGTTAGTTGTTCCTTCTTTTCAAAAGAATCTGGAGTGAATTCTTAAGGAATTGGTTACCTTAATAACTCAATAGAGCAATTTTGGCAAGAACATAAATAATGGGCGCGAGTATCCATGTATGGACCACTTTCATTATCTTACCATTGGACCACTCCACCATCATTAACTTATGACGTATTTAATCAACAACCCAAGCATAAAATGAGCATTTTGCTGTAACTTCCCTCGATATTATCATAGAATTTATGTTCTACTCACAGTATAAATCTGAAATTCATCTGCAAAACTACTAATCTCAAGTCTATCTTATAGATATTTATGAATATATAAGATCTTCCTTAACTAAAGAAACTATTTCATTTTCCTATCCTTAATTAAATATAGTTAATACTTTGAAGATACCCGCTAAAAGATAATCCATATTTTTATGCTTCATTTACACTCTAAATTCTAATTATATCACTTTCATATAAATTTAATGATACATTAAGTTAACTAAATTTTACTGCATGCTATATAACAGTAAATTAATTTTTAAATTAGTTGTATAATGATACATAACTATATCAATAATATATCAATGTATTAGTAATGTTTCATAACCTAACCCTAAAATAAATTACATTTCACTTTGATCCCACATTTTAAAGAGCATGCACAATGGATTTAAATCATCTCCAATTCTTTTTGTTAATTTCTTGTCAATTTTAGAAAAATAAAAAGATAAATTTTATTTTAAGATTTACCTTATTAAGACCCATAATTTTAAATATAAAAAATTTTATATCTATCTTTCAAATTCATACAATACCCATGTCCAATTTAAATATAAGTTTGACCTTTTTACTTGACACATACTTGACTTCGATCACTATAAAAGAGTGGTGGTTATTTATTTATTTATTTTGCTATTGTATTACATGATTTGAATAATACATAATTTAAATTATATAGATATTATTTAAGAGTGGAAATAAATCAATTCATTCATATTATTAAAGGCTAACCTTAACTTATTTTTTTAATTAAATAAGTTAGGCATAAGCCAATTTTCAACCTATTTAAGTTTAAGTTTAGTTTGTTAACCTATTAAATTTATTTATTTAATTAATATGCCATCTAGTCTTAAATTGAATGACATAACTGCATTGTTATTATCACACTTTTATCATCGTAATTTTTTCAATTCAGTTATCAATTTTTTCAAATTTTTAGACCCTGTGAGTGTGGTGAATTTAAATTATTATATTATTTATATTTTAAATAAATATAATTACAATTTGTTATATTGATATTATTAAGAATTTTAAGTACTTAAATTAAAGACAAAATTTGGCTTGATGCATCATTTGTTATAAATTTATTAATTTTTATTGTTAAAAAGCCAGTTAATGACTTATTATACTTCGATTTATAACTTCATCAATACTTTATTTTGGATTCAATTATTTGGCTTGTACAGGTCGTTAGGCTTTGTATATTTTATAAATAAATCAAAATATCTTAAAATTTTGACTTATAAACAAATAATAAGTTAGATTTAGAAAAAAATTTAAAACAAACCTAACTTATTTATGTTAATGCCTAACTTAATCTAATTTATTTTTACCCTTAATTTTATTTAATTGATAATAAAATTTAACTCAAATTATATTATATAATTATGAAAAATGTGAAAAGTGTTGTAGATAAGTAAAGTCCAACAAACTATTTCCGGCCTTTATATTCTTTATTGCTTGCCCTCGTCTGTAAGGATCGCAGGTCGTAATTTGTATTTGTGTATACAATTTTATTATATTAAAAGTTAATAACAAGTCGATTAAACTCAATTTTAACTCAAGTTAAATGATAATTGTGTCGAGTTAGATCAAATTAACTCATATATTAATAATATTAAGACAAATCAATCCATTTAATTCATATAATAAATTTAAGTAACAGATTTTATTTTATAAATTATTTTTATCAAATATAATTATTTGTTATTTTCCCATTAACAATATTTTTAATCATTAAATAAATACCTTAAAAAGTTTTTATTATCATTTTATCATAATTCAAATTTTATTTTTTATTATATTTGAGCATTTATAATTTAATTATTAATTATTTTTCAAATAATATTTTTAAAATTTTAATATAAATCATTAAATTAATTGATATGTTAACTTATTTAATTTTATATCAATCATAATCCAATTCATTTATTATTCTTATTAAATGTGTTAATCTATTCATAATTGGAACTATTATAAAATATTTTGTATTCGTATAAGATTATTGTATTATATAAAAAATTATCACCCCTATTCATTTATACCTTTTCATATACTCTCACAATATAAATTGAGTTAAATTGATTCATAATTATGAGTTAATGCAAATTAAGTTAAACCATTTTTCCATAACTCAAACCTACATATGTATTCTCGGGCAAAAAAAAAATGTGTTTAGAAGTACAGCACTTAATTTGAGAATATGCAAAAGCACGGTCAAAGAACCCAACGAGTGGGTCCAAAAGCATGTAAAGAATGCGGTGAATGTGACACAGGCTTCAGATTCCGAAACTGCGACACCACCTCAAAAAATTATTAAATTAAAATTATTTTATTATATATTATATAGATTAAAAATTAAATAATTTGATATAATATTTTCAATTATATCACTTTAAATTTTAGAATTCTAACTCCTTGTTTTGACATAGTAAAAAAAATAAAATATTATTTTATTTCTCAATATTTTTTTTAAATGATGTTTGACTTTAAGTAAAAAGAAATTTTATTTTATTTATATTTATATTATAAAAGATATCAAATTTAATCGAAATTTTACTAAAATTTAATTTATTTGAGCTAAAATATACATGATAAAAAAATTTACTCTCTTTCTAATATTTAATTTGCAATAATACCATCAAAATTTACATTTCAATTCAATTTCATTCATTTTTAATATATTTCAAATAATTTTTTAAAAAATTATTTGAAATATATTAAAAATGAATGAAATTGAATTGAAATGTAAATAATTTTTTAAAAAATTAAATTAAAATTATTATTTTTGATATAATTTTTAATGATTAAATTTATTAATAAATAAATTAAAATTATTTCTATCAAAATGTAATGAAATCAATTTTAAAAAGTCTTAATATCAAATAAAGCCTAAAGGTAACATAACAAGCAAAAAAAAATGTAGAGCTGTGTCTGATTATATTTTTTTAAAATTTTATTATAAAAAGTTATTTTCAGACTCAGAAAAAAAAGAGTAAAAAAATTTGCTGAAATAAATAAGATTTTTATTTAGTTCCAAAATTATTGTTGAAGAACACAAAAATAAATTAAGAAATTATTTAGAAATTATTTTTATTTTACTCCTTTTAAATTACATATTGAAAATAATAATTTTTAAAAATATATAACAAAAATAATTATCAAGCAAAAGTTTTCATTTTTAACAATATAAAATTCAAGAATTATTTTAAAAATAGTAAGCAAATACACCAAAAAAATTCTTGGGCACCGCCAGGTGTACGAGAATATCTCTGACGTTAAACCAATGTGATCATCAGAAACTTTGTTGGTCAAATTACTGCTGACTTCAGCAGGTAACCTGCAACTTCAACTAAATACGAGTCGAGAGGGCAAGTGCACAGGAGATGTCAAATTATATAACCCACACGATGGAATACAATTGCACTTTAACTGATACAGACCTAGACGGGTCAAGTTATTTATAAGTCTTTTGAGATTAAATTATAGAAAATTTGATTCATATTCAATTTTAAATGGGTTGAACTCGATTAATAAATTATCAAAGATTGAACTTTATATTATTCAATTTAAATTATTTATAAATTTAAATAAGTTTAATAATTAAAAATATTTTTATTTTTATATTATATATAAATAATATAATATATAAAAAATTAATCATACTAATAATTGGTGAGGTTATATGAAGAAATAAGATATTTTGATTGAAATAATTAACCTTTTAGTATATCTCTTTACTGAATATAATTATTAGTGTTATATATTGATTATTTTGATATTTTTAAAAGATTTAATAGTCATAAAAATTTATACTAATAAATAAAATCAAATAAAAAATGTGTTGCATGATTTATTTATGAAAAGTAAAAGTTTACATGCTCAAATTCTAGTGAAATAATAAACTATTTGAGTAAAACTGTATAAACATGAATTGAAATCCAAATACTTCAAGTCTAATTAGAAATCGATGCTTAGTATCGTATTATTTGAATAAGTTCATATAAACTCCTTCATGCTTGTTTTCAAGTTAGACACAAACTTGAATTCAAATTATTCAAGTTTAATGGTAGTTGACCTAAGGTAAACTCATTTATTCTTAGTAAGTTCAAGTTTGAGTATATAGATATTAAACTCAATTGTTTCATTCGTACCCCTGTTACCAGGGAACATTTCTATTGAAATTTAAATATTATTTCTCTATTAGTATAAATCAAACTATCTGAGTAAAATTGTATAAACATGAATTGAAATCCAAATACTTCAAGTTTAATTAGAAATTAATGCTTAGTATTGTATTACTTGAATAAGCTCATATAAACTCATTCATGCTTGTTTTCAAGTTGGACACAAACTTAAATTCAAATTATTCAAATTTAATGATAGTTGACCTAAGTTCAAACTCATTTATTTTTAGTAAGTTCAAATTTAAGTATATAGATATTAAACTCAATTGTTTCATTCTTATCCTATTTCATTTGTACCCCTATTACCAGGAAACATTTCTATTGAAATTTAAATATCATTTCTCTATTAGTATAAATCGAATGTCTAAACATTATGATGAAATGGATGTTAAAATTAAAAAGTGCATTTTTTTTACTTGACTCCGATAATAGATAATAACATTCAAAATCTCAGAATTATTATAAGTCGTAATGCCTCCGTTCCTTATTATCTATCATAATTAATTAATTTTATAAATATTAAAAAAATAATTTAATTTATTTATTATTAGTAAACTATCCAAAATTATCTTTTAATTTCTTATTATACACAAAATTTAAAATAATTAAAAATAAAAAGATCATTATAATGGAATAAATATATTAAGACATTTCAAAAAAGAAAATAAAATATTTATTAAAAAATATAAAATTAAAAAAATATTTAATGTTTGATAGAAATATTAAAATGACAAATAATAAGATTTTTTTAAATATAATAAATAAGAAAAAATAAAAGGAAAAATATTAACAACAACTTATAGGATCATGCAAAAGCATTATTTACTAATCCTTAACTAATTAAATTAATCAAATTTAATGTTTTATTTCTATTTTTATAATATAATAAATGATAATACAATTAATATTAAAATCACATTTAATGTTAAATCTTTATTTTAAAATTCTTTTCTTTCTTTATTATCAATTATAGTCCATTGATTTCATAAATATTAAAATAATTATTTAATTTATTTATTTCTAATACCTTATTATTAGATATATAAAATAGGTTAAACCCCATGAATAATACAAGTAGTTTGGGGTTATATGGCATGACGAACTCTTTAGTTAAAATTCATATTTTTTGCAAACTTATGTTAGTAAGCTTGCATAAGTCCAAGTTTGCCTGGTCTTATCCACAAGCTTAACTTTCTTTTTAAAAACTTTTTTTTTTTTATAATCTTTCAAGCATGTGAAGGGTTTTTTTAATACAACCTAATTCCTAATCCAACATTTAATGATTTAATATAATTTTTTAAATTTCACTTAACTAAATCATTACAAAAAATAAAAAATTTAATTTTCTAATTATACTTTAAAAAATAATTTTTTTAATTTAATCCAACTCAATATTTTTTAAAGTATCTTCTTCTATATTTAGAATTCAATTTTTAATTTTTTTACATGCATTTAATTATGGGCTATTCCCAAACTCAACCAATTTTTTTCATATTTTTTTGGGCTTGCGCAAGTAAACCCGCCTGGATTCAAGTCCATGTGAGCTTAGCTCGTCCCACCCTATTTACTTTATTTTATACCTCTAAATATTATGTATAAAGTCTAAGATAATTAGAGGTAAAGAAAAAATTATAATTAAATAAATATGTTAAAATATTTTAATAAGGATAATGAAATATTTAATATTTAATTGAAATTCAAAGTAAAAAAATTTCTTCCAATAACATAAAAAATGGAGGAAGTAATATATTATTATTAAAATAGTATTTCTTATTTATTATATTATTAAAAAATTAAAGCTAATTAGTTGAAATTAATAATTAATGCTTATTCAACAATTGACTTGTTCAACTGCGAACCACATTCCATCGCAGGCATAACAGCGAAACCAATGGAAAATTAAACTCCATAAACACCATTATGCAGGGAATAAGCATTACTTTAGCACATCCAACAAAAGAATTTACAATAAAATATTTTGTCAAAACATTCATTTAGTCAATAACTCAAGCACTTTACACTGAAAAACAATTCAATTACTTGAATTTTCAGTGATGTTAAAAAGAGAAGCAAATTACATCAAAATCTCTTTGATTTTGCATTTACCTTTAATCCAACAAAATCATAATGAACTCAATTAACCAACTTTCTAAAAATGTGAAAAAAAAGGCTCAGAATCTCCGGTCAAGTAATGCAAAACCTCAGTTTAGAAAGAAAATTCCCACCAAGGGAAAATCACCTCCTCCGATCTGCCGCATACTGCGCAAGCGGCACCACCTCCTGAAGCGGCGTCGACTGAGGCGTCGGCATGGGCGAGTTCCGGCAAACCGGGCAAGACCCGTTAAGCTTCAGCCACGAATCGAGGCAACAGAGATGGAAGTAATGGTGACACTCGGGCATCATCCTCAGCATCTCCGACTCCCTGTACTCACACAAACAGATCGAGCAAGTTGTATTGTTGCCGGCGCCACCGCCGCCGCCTATAGAATCCTTACTGAACTGAAACCTCGGGTACGAGTTGATCACGTTGTCGTCAAGACCGACAGCAACATTTTCGTCGTCACGCAGGTTGTCTTCGTCGTCTTCCGCCACAAATATCACCCGCGGAAGAACGATTCCGTCCGGGGTGGGATTACTCGGATTCGGGTTTGTAGCCCGGACGCCGCGCCGGCGAGATGCGCGGCAGCAGAGGTAGGAGGAGAGGATGAGGGCAGAGAGGAGGACAAGGAAGCCGAGGGCGATGACGATGGAGTAGCCAAGGCCGAGATTGGAGAGGTAGTTGGTAGAGGTGGTGGGGGTGGCGGCAGCGGAGGATGAAGACATGGGAAGGAGGTGGAGGAGTAAAAAGAGGGAGAAAAATGGTAAATCTCCATTTGTGAGAGTGGGAATTAGGGGATTTCGGATGGTTTTGAGGGGCAACGGGGAAGGGTGGGTGGGAATTCCAGCTGCTGCATTTAATACTGTGCTTTCAGATTCTCAAAGAGCATTAAATTGAGCGATCGTTTTGCTTTCAACACTCCACTTGAGTTTGAAGTTAAAAGCTGAAATGGTTGGTATTCCCCTCGCCATTTTGCTATGGGATCTCTAGTATTGGGCAATTTTATTGGATTATCAATTAATATGAGATCAAGTTAGGTTGAATTCAATGTGAGGTTAAACTTAATATCTTGTTTAAGGGATGTCAAATTCCTTATCACTCAAACCAACAACAACAACAGTTGTTTACACTAAACAATTATTTAATTTGTATAATAAGTAATTTTTTGTGAAAAATTAAACTTTTAGTAGGTAATTTTTTATATAAATTTCTTTAAAAGTACTTAAAGTTATTTAATTAGCATTGAGAAAGTGACATTTCTTAATAACTAACTTTCTATATTTTATTTAATTTAACTTTGAGCTTCTTAAAAAATATTAATAAAATAATTATTATATTCTTAATATTATTTAAATATAAATTAATAAATTTTAGTTATTATTAATTAAATTTATGACCATAATTTTATCTTTCTATCTAAAAATAATTTAGGAAATATAATTTATTTAGAGAGAAAGTAGGTAAGCAACTTATCATACTTTAAAAGAAGTAGAATTTATTAAAAAATTCTATTTCTCCCAATTTATTAAATAGTAACCAATCAAATAACTCATTTTTTTATTTTTCAAAAAATAATACTTTTTATATTATTTTGCAAACTAAATGAACTCTAAAATTATTTGAGTGAAGCAAATAAGAATCAAATTAAGGTGATAATAAAAAAATTTCTTTTAATTTTTTTTTATTTAACTTTCAAGGAATTCTTACATTTGACATATAGTGAGAAATATTTGTATATTTAATCACATTTTTAATTTTACGTAATAAAAAGAAGATAATTATTAGTTTTTTATTTAAATATTAATTATTAGATAAAATATACTCATATTTCTTAAAATTTAATCTAATTATAATCATATTCTTATGATTTTTAGAAATATTCACTCATGTTACATATTTTTTAAAAGCAGATGAGGCAAGTACATATTTAAAATAAAAGAAAATGGATGTAAGTATATGTAAAATGAAAATTAGTATATATTTTTAAAAATAAAAAAATATAAATATGATTATACTATACATCAAAGAAAGTGGATGTAATTCAACCATATTAATTCTATGTAATCCATGAAAACTGCAACTGCCTATTCATATTGAGTATGAGTAGGAGTAAAATATACATTATAATTAACATAATTGATGTAAATGGTTATGGAATGAGCTTGAAAATATAGATAAAAAAACTAAATATTAATTTTTTTGAAATAATTAAAAATAATATTTTATTTTATTTTTAAATAATTTTTTTAAAAATGGTTAACTTTAAGGTAAAAAGATTTCATTTCATTTATTATTCTTATTTTAATTATATTTGTATTATTATAAAATTCATCAAATTTAACAATGATTTCATAAATATTAATTTTATTTGACTGAAAGCATATGCTAATAAAATATTTATTCTTTTTTAATATTATATTGACAATCATATCTTCAAAAAATTTTAATTAAATTTTATATATATTTTAATATATTTCAAATAAAATAATTAATTCATAAATGAATTAACATAATTATTTTTAACAAAATTTTCAAATAATAAAATTTATTTATAAATAAATTAAAATTAAATGAAACCAATTCTAAACAAATTAAATCTCAAACGAACCCTAAGTATTATCGTAGGAGAAGTGTTTTTTTAAAGATTTTGAATATGATTTTGAGAGAGATATAAATAAAATAACAATGGAAAGATTTAGAATCCCATGATTAAGTATGATTTTGAGAGAGATATAAATAAAATAATAATAGAAAGATTTAGAATCCCATGATTAAGCTAAGTTGGACGAATAACATATGGAATTGCAAAGAATTTATCTGGCTTGAGTTGTTTCATTTTGGATTAGATTAGATAATTAGATAATGGTGATGGTGGGCTTTAAGGCTGCTTTGCAAGTAGGACAGGGAAGTGCGACGAGGAAAGTGTTTGGGCAAGAGTGGCAAGAGCTCCAAATGGAAAGGGATGTGTTTATAGGCGTGGGATGATGGTGTGGGGCTGAAAGCAACGTCGCACAAACCGTCAACACGCGAAGCCAATTGCAATCGGTGAGAATCCAAAAGGGATTCTCAAGGGGTTAAGTACGCAATCTACCAAATTCATTCCCTCTTGTTAGCCTATGCGGGGGAATGCACTCACATCGCCTTGATTTAATTTGATTACACTTGTATTTTTTATTTTAAAAATATATGTTCATTTCTTTAATTAAATAGGATTATAGGAGAGATAAGTATACAGGAAATGTTACTATATATGAAAAAGACATTAATGCTATTTCTAATAATGAAAGAGATATAAATATTATTATATAATTTTATTTATTTTATCAAAAAATATTTTTTATGGAACAATATTATTTACATATATATTGATAAAGAAGTGATGTATTATTTTTGTTGATAGTTAAAAAAAAAGATAGAAGTATAGTAATAGGGGAATATCAAATTTTCTTTTAAAATATAGTAAGTTACTTTTCTTAAATTTTTCACATTTAATATTTAATGAATAAAATACTTTCTTTTATTTTAATATTTTATAATTATATTTTATAGAAAATATTTTACATAGAAACAAATAAAGCTTAAATTAAAAAAAAAGAGCGCCACTTGCCCATTTATTTATAGGTGCACTATAAGAATCAAATTAACAATATTTTAGAAATAAACTTGGTTAAGAAGAAAATAATTATACAAGAACACTATGAAATTTGTAATATTAGCAACTAGCCTTGTAATTCCATGATAATGAATTTGCATGACAGATGGCATAGTATTAGTATTAGAATTGACAGCTTATTTGCATGGTCGGTTATATCCTTAATTGATTCATTGCTTTATAACATTAATGCTTTGTTTTGCTAGGAGTGAAAGTGAGAGGGGACGAAAATAGAGAGGATAGAAGTGAAGGGGGTGTAAATTCATTTAAATTATTTGTACTGGGCGAAAATGGGAGGGAATAGAAATAAGAATAAAATTAATTTTTATTATTTTATATTTGATGATATTAATTAGTAATTAATTTTTTATCATAATTTATTTTTATTTTGATATTAAATAAAAATAAATTTTTTAATATAAAAAATTTAATCAAAATACATAATTATAAAAAATTATTAATTTTTTTAATCTTATTAATTTGATTGCATGATTAATTAAAAAATAATTTGATTTATTATTTTTTAAATAAGGCATTTATTTGTAAAGTAAAAATTTTTTTATTAAATTTTAATTTAGGAATTTTTTAATATAAAAATTTAATCAAAATACATAGTTATAAAAAAATTATTAATTTTTCTAATATTGTTAATTTGATGGTTTGATTAATTAAAAAATAATTTAATTTATTATTTTTTAAATAAGGCATTTATCTGTAAAGTAAAAAAAAATTATTAAATTTTAATTTAGGAATTTGATTGATTCAGAATAATTAGGTTGGTTATTTTTAATTAAGGAATAAAAAAAATTAAAATAATTTTGAAAAAAAAAAGGCAAGAAACTGCCTCCAGCAGGCGCAAGGTTTGCTCTGGCAGTTTCGTGCCCAACAAGCGCAAGGTTTGCACCTCCAAGCCCCCCAGGATGGAGGGGTAAAATTGCATGTGGAGCCCAGCGCAAATTTACTGTGCCAGTTCCACCCCTTCCACAAAAGGACAACAGAGCCAAACGAGTGTAAATGCGTTCCACCCGCGCCTCCCACCCCCCGTTCCAAACAGAGGCTAAACCATTAGGTATTTACATGGTTGATTATATTCCAATACGTTGGATGGATTGAATGATTTGAAATCTTTAGGTTTTCAGGTAATTAACCGATGGGATTTGGCTCCTTTTGAGTTGAACAATATATGTCAGTAAGTAATATAGATCATCAAAATTTTTAACGAGAATAATTAGAAGTTTAAAATTTGATAAATAATAAATAATTGAAAATATAATTTTTAAATTTATAATTTTATACGCTATTCATTTTACTATTATAATATTTGTGATAATTTACTTTGTCCTGATTAGAAATCATATCCTTAAATTATGACAGATTGTATCCACCTATGACGCATGAGGTTAAATCATTGGCTATCAGAATAATTGTTATCATACATTCGTATTCTCGTAAGATTAAATGGCCCGACTATAAGCAGTGATTTTAGAAGCGGATTGTTCAACAGAAGTATAATGACAAATATAACTTTTTAGGCAATAAGAAAATTTTAAATCATTTAATTAATCATTAATTATTAAAATAATTTTTTTTCACAAATTATAAGAAGTTACATACTACATACTTTATCAATAAGAAGAATTTTTTAATTCTTTATAAATAAAAATATATAACTATTTTTACCTAATTTAATTAATAACCACTTTAAATTTTTATTTATAAAAATATAATAAATATAATCCATCAATTATAAATATTAATATAATTATTAATTATATAATATATATAATTATTTTATTATTTATATTATAAATAGAATGAATATTATATAAAATTATACAAAATAAATATTAAATATTATATCATAAATATAATTATAATAGAAATCTAATTCTAAATAGAATTATATTTATATACATATATTATATTATATTATTCATTATATTATATTTATTATCTTTATGAATAATTATTTTATTATTCAATTAAAAAATTATGTATTTCTATAATTTTGATAAAATTAAATAATTGTTGCATTAATTATTTAGCTAATATTTTTATTCAATTAAATTACTTTCTAATTTAATTATATTAAGGTAGTTTATGATATACATACATAACCTCTTAATTCTTTTATAAACATACATTAAATATTTTCAGTAATAGTAGAAGTAATAATTCACTCAACACATATGCAGAGTTTTGGGTTCAAAACCTTGAACACAATGGAGAGTAGAGTCATTGCACTACTAATGTTACACCTCTTACAATATTAGGAGTTATTTAATTTCCTTTATTAATAAACATTTGTGGTTATGTTTAGGATAAGAAAATATTTTAGGAAAATAAAGTTTTATGATATAAATAAAGAGAGCAGGATTCATTAAAAATTTATGTAAATTTTGATTTGAGTATATATAAATAGAGGAGATTTAAAAATAATTTATCTATTTTAGCCTTAGAAAAGTTAAAATTATCAAAATGCCTTTTTTATAATAAAATCGCCTACCTACCTTTCTTCTTTATTTTCCTAATAACACCAACTAACCTCATTTCCCAATTTTCTTCCTCAAAATTCTCCATTCTAAGAAACTTTAAGAAGGCGCCATCTTTTTCTCTTCAACCAAGGTAACTTAACTACTTGCTAGCTCATAGCTTTTGATTAAAATCTTCTAAAATTTTGTTTATACAAGGAAATTATTGACTTCAAGGTAAGTCCTCTTTGAATTTGTGTTTTTTAGGATAATTAACTTTTATTCTAACCTTTCTCCGATCTCCTCTATAAATTCTAAGTAGATAATTTACTTAAATTTCATTATTTTACAAGATCTTAGAAGTTTTTAAGCTTCAAGCTTTATTTTGTTGAATTTTGATAATTATATATTTCTTAAATGTATGATGGAATGTGTTATAGATGTTTGTGGCTCAAAAATGGATTTAGATGTTTAGTATGTGATGAATTTTAGCTTAGAAGATGAGTTTATGGATTAAAGGGTGAAATATGACCATACATATTGTGTTTTCACAAAAAAATTACAAATTTAGGCATAATATTTGAGTATATAAGCAAGTATAGCTCCAAAGTTACTCTTTAGATGTCCATACTTAAGTAAATACTCGAGTATCCACAAAATTAGAGCCTTTGGATGGTTATAAGCAAGTATATACTTAAGTATAATGTTTAAAGTTATATTAGGATGCTTGTAAATGAGTAAATACTTGAGTATGAATGCATAATTGCTTTTGTACCTCCATATTTGAGTACATACTCAAGCATGACCCTTTTGTACCCAATTTATAGTTATTTTATGACAATTTAAGGTAGCATATACTTATATAGCTTCTTTGTTTAAATGTTGAACTTGTGAACATTATTGCTTATGAATATGATGATGAATTCCCAAGAGGAATGTGTTTATGATTAAATTGCATTATGAATGAAAATATGAAAATAGATGATTGATAAAAATGAGAATTGAATTAGTACCAAATATGAGAAACTAATTATAATGGGATAAAGTGGGATAATTGGGGGAGGCAAGCATGAATTTGTGAAAGGATAAGGATAATTAGTAGGTACAAAAAGATTTATATACTTTTTATCTTTCTCAATTTAATTATTGTCATTAATATTATTAGTTATGTGAATATTTTGAGGTTAAAGAATGATATGGTTAGAAAAGATATTATGCAATACTCACACCAAAGTGTTGGTATAAATTTGCCTATTAAGTAAATTGTGTACTTAGTATTTACTAAGTTATAGGCTCATATTTTTAAAATATTTTTTTTCCAGATATTACAGTAAAAGCTCCTCTTTCCCTACTTATGACTTAAGAATGAAAGTCTCTGTGCTATCTTGTTTAGAAGAATGAAAGTCTCTGTGCTATCTTGTTTAGAGTAATTATGATCATTAAGTAGCTTGTATATAGAAATATTTTAAGCTTTATAGGTAGTGATAAACATGAAGTAGTGTGAATATTTGAATATGGATAATATGTTAATGTTTATAAAAAATTATTTGTATTTTTAGCAATTATGTTGTTATGTCAATTTTCTAATAATAGATTAAACTGATGGAAATTGAGAAACGGTTCCATGCTGATCATAACTTATGTGGATTGTGATAACTACAGTGCCAATAGACACTTTAAATGTTTGTTGTTATAAAATTGAGTTTATATATATAAAAAAAAACTTTGCTCCTCAATCCCTTTAGAGGTTACAAGAATAACATTTTTTTATAATAGGTGGTGTTTTAATAAAGTAATGATTATTAATTATTATAAAAATAAATCAAAGAATAATAAAAATAAATATTTTTTATGTATTATAATATTCTTCCTTTAATTTTTTAAAGCATACATATTAAGTGAATTCTAATTTTAATAAGGATTTAAATTTAATTTATTATTAGTAATGATTATTAAGGAGTATTTTAATAACTGGTATAATAATTGGTATTTTAATAAAGTAATGATTGTTAATTGTTATAAACATAAATCAAAGAATAATGAAAATAAATATTTTTTATGTATTATAATACTCTTCCTTTAATTTTTTAAAGCATGTATATTAATTGAATTCTAATTTTAATTAGGATTTAAATTTGATTCACTATTAGTATACACTATTATCCACTCCTATATTACTATGATATTACAAAATTGATAAAACTTTTTTTTTATAAAAAAATATAATTATATTTTTGATATATTATTTTCATGTTTACTGATAGTATAAAATGTTTTACATTGATAATGTATTAAAATTAAACTTAATTAATCAATACTATATGTAAAAGTTTCTATCTTTTCTATATACATGTCACTTTTCTATCAAATTTTTTCTCTTTTTCTTTTCCCCCATCTTCCTTTTCTCTTCTATTTATTCATTTATTATTTTTTACCTTTTTATATCTATAATCTCTTATCTAGACTTTCTTCTCTCACTCTTATGTTACTTTTTTTTTTGAAATTTGGACCCTAACCAATATCATATTTGTTTGTCCTTCTTCTTCTCAACTTATGTCCTCTTTATTGCCTACATCTCCTTTTTTGGTCTTTTCTTTTTATTTATCCTAAGTTTTTCCTCACTTTTATTTGTCACTTTTCTCTTTCTCATTTTTAACATTAGATAACATTGCACCAAAGTCTTTTGTTGGCTATGGCCCCATTTGGCCAGCAGCGGTTTCATCAGCGTTTAGCTGATTTGACCGGAAAATGGCTGTTTGACTCGCGTCAAACAGCCATTTTAAAATGCTACGAAAGCCAGCGTTTTCAGTCAAACAGCTGTTTGACTAAAAACGCTGGTTTGCCAAATGGGGCCTATTACTTCTATTAGAACTCCACCATTTGCTATTTTTTACTAAATTATACCTGAACCTTTTTTCTTTTCCTTTTAGCACCATATCATATTTTATGCCTAGCATTACCATCATCATCCCTCTTTGTTCCACTCAATTTCTATCGTGTTGACATATCATTGATTGATTTACAGGTTTTATGAAAAAAAGAAGTTTATGCCATATAATTAATTGATTCTAATTTTGCTTTTGACAAGAAATAAAAAAGATTCTACTTAATTTTTCACAATGTTAAATTTCTCTTACCCAAAATTCAATTAAGTATTTTTTTTAACATTAGATTTTTGTAATTAATTTTTCTATGAGTAATTTGTATGATTATAAATTTCAAATTTTATCTCCAAGCATTGTATATTTGAATAGGATTTTGTTTATATTCTCTAGGATCAATTTTTTTTATATGTAAAGATTATGGGCATTGTCATATTTTAGCAATTATATAATTTTCTATTTTATAGTGCACATTTAATACTTATTTCTTTTTTATTCTATATCTTTCAAATAAGTTTAAGAAATAAAATAATTTTTCTTAATACTTAATGTGGCTAGATTCTATACTCTGATGCCATATTGCCTAATTTTTGGGATGTACTTAATTAAATTTTATAACTTAGCATTCTTGTCTATAAATATATCTGTTTGATAGTATTAAAAATTAAGAGAGAGATTGTGAATTTACTAGTGAGATCTCATATCGAAGAAAGTGTAATCTCTTTAAAATTTTATTTATTTTATAATTTATGGTATGATTTCTCATTTTTATTTTAGTTATCTTAAATTTTTATATAATTCTTTTTGTATGAATTTTTAAGTTTTGATTATAGGCATAAATGGAAAATCATGTTTAAAGTTGAATATAATAAAATGCTATGAAAAATAGTGCATGTAATTTAATTCAATTACATTGATGAACTTTTTTACCAAAAATAATTATAACACAAATTTAAAGTAAAAGGTTTACCAAAAAAATTGAAAATTTTATAGCAGGTTTTTGGTAAAAATTTTATGTATGATTTTGTAGTAAATTATAAAAATTCTACTGATTAGTATTTCTAATTTTTCATTTTTAATTTTACATTATTTATATATTATTAATCATTTAATGAAGTTAATTATGATATTTTTTATTGAGAGAATAGTTACATATCATTACATATCTCTAACAAATTTTTAGCATTTAATTGAAGTGTCTTTTCAACGAAGACCATTAACACATTATATTAAATATCCTTCAATTTCTTAACTTTTTTTCACGTATTTCTCATTTTTATTCATAATTATTGATGGTCATCAATTTCATATATACTTATAATTCTATATAAATGGTAACCACTAATATAATTATTGTTACATATTAATTTTTCAATTGTAATTATGGTTAGTATCATACTGGTTTAGACCAATTTTTAGTATTTTGATAACTATTAATTAACGCACTAAATTAGATATTTAAATTTTTACATATCTTTATCATATATTCCTCAATTTTAATTATAATTATTGTTAGTTATTAATTTTATAATTATAATTATTACTAATATTTTACAATTTTTTACCTATTTACATGTTGATCGACATATAGTATAAGAAGTTTCTTATTGATTTTTTTAGTTTATTGTTTATAGTACTTAACAATTTAATGGAATTGACTATGATATCCTCTATTAGGAAATTATTTATTATACATTCAATAATTGAAATTGTCTAAGATTAGCTTTTAGCTTTTTTTTCAAATATCTTTCTATTAACTAACACATTAAATTAGATACTCTCAATTTTTTACTCCCTCCATTTTTTATTATCTATTACACTTTAATTTATGAAAATTTCAAAACTACCTTTTAATTTAAAAATTAAATTTACTCCATTTTTATTTCTCTTTTTACTTGAAAATTGTGATTAGACTTAAATGCATACATAAGTTTCTCTCCGTCTTACATTTTGTACACAAATTTCAATATAATTAAAAATGGAGAGAAAAATATGAAATAAATTTATTAAAATATTTCAAGATGAAAGTATAGAATAATGAAACAATTATTAATAAAAAAGAGAGTAAGATTAGATAAAATATATTTAATGTTTCATTGAATTTCTAAATCTATTGATAAAAGTGGACAAAAAATTTAAGAAAAATGTAACAAATAATAAGGGATAGAAGGAATAATTTTTTTAACACATTTTCCTATTTCAATATAAATATTGTTGACATTGAGTCGATAAATACTTAAAATTATGAACTAATATTGACAATTAATGTATGTATTATTTGACATTAATTTTTATAAATATAATTATTACTAGTCATTAATATTATTCAATTTATCACTTATTTTAATATTGATCGAAATAATTAGGATGTTTTAATATTTGTTATTTTTTAACTTTTATTTTCAGTATTTAATGATTTAATGGAGTTAACAATGATATCTGAGATTGCTTATTATAGTTACATATCATAAATATTTAAAACTAATTTTTAGTATTTTTTTATGTGTGATGATTATGATGTAATTATTAGTTACTAATTAATAATAATACAATTAATATTAAAGTCACATTTAATACTGTATTTTTACCTTAGAATCACATTTAATATTACAATTAATATTTTTCATTAATTATAATCAGTCAAAATCATTTCAATCAATCAATAAATTGACTTGATTAATTAGTTGAAACTAACTCAACAGGTTAAAAAGTAATCAAAATCCAATTCACTATGCACTATCATAGTGAAATGGGTTTTTGAATGCAAACTCTGCCACAGCACCCGGTGATTGGTGCTAAATTTGATATTGATGGTTGCCTAACATACACAACTAGCCTAAGAAGTGACATTTTCTAATCCAGAATCAATGAAACAACTAGCCTCACGGTGCGAAACTAACACATTCACTTCCTTCTATTTGTTGCTGACCGGAGCTTTGATGAGTTTGGGCATCTGTTGGTTCAGCTTAAAATAATTATTATTTCTGCTCTCAATTTAACTTTAGGATCATGTTTGTAAGTAGAAAACATATGAATATGTCCGTTTGTTTATTATTTTTAAAAATAATTTTTATTTTTATATTTTTAAAAACAAAAGCTTTTATTTGACAAATAATTTTTATAATCTTTTTTTAAGTTATAATTTTAAATATGTAACTTAAAAATAAAAAATAGAAATAATTTTTAGATATTTTCTTAATTTATTCTTTTGTTCGTGATGTTAATTCTACAATCAAATAAAGTATTTTTTAGTTACTCCTCTGAACACTATTTATTATTTTTTTTAATTTAAAATAATTTTTTGAAAATAAAAAAAAATTTAAAATAATTTTTGATAATATTTTTTGAAAATAAAAAGAAAATATAAATAAATATTATTTGCAAAAAAGTATATTTGATTCTCTAACTTTTATTGAAGTTTAAATCATATCTTCCAAGTTTTATTTAAAATAAATTTATCTCCTAATTTTTTCAAAAAAGTGCAATATGTTGGATAATACCGTTAATTTTTTTAATGGAGTCATTATATGACATTTAACTTAACATCCTATGTGACATATATAAATTATATTTTAATATTCTTAGAACAAAAGTCCACTTTTGGTTTCCTAACTTTCACTAAAGTTTCAAATTTGTCCTCTAAGTTTTATCTAAACTAAATTTATCCTTTAATTTTTTAAAAACATGATCACTTTCATATGAGGACAAAATATGATTCTAATATGATGACTTTAATTATAATTAATCAATTCAAATATTAAATAAATCTAAATAATGATTTGAAAAACTCTAAAGAAAAATATCTTTTCAATTTACAAATTGTTATGCTTATCAAAATCATTAATAAGGATTTAAAACAAGTGTGTGATATTGTAAAAATGCATTTTCAAATTTTATAGTTGTATTTTTAGAATTCATAAGGCATATTACATGTTAACTTTTAATATATAGTTTGGTATTAAACCTTAATGTGTTATGGTTCATTTTCATGAAATGTACCTTGTTCCCTACTTCAAATATATTGAATTATATCCATAGTTAGATTTATTTATTATTTGAATTGATTAATCACAAATGGAAGTCAAAACATTATTATGGCATTTTAGCTAATTAAAATTGAAGCCATCACATCACAATAACATTTTTAGATTTATTTTCTAACAAAAGTATATTTTTGCTATTTCCTTTATAACTTAAACCTCTTCATATTATAATTTGGGAGAAGGATTTATTGATTTATAACTTTTTTCAACGTCTAAAATTATATGAAGCCAATCCTTTCAACTCAAGGCTAGTAACATATTATTTTTAAAATTGAAACATAAGAAGAAATTATATAATAAATCTATTAGCAACAACAAATATGAATAAATACAACTCTAAAATTTGAATTTTTTTTAACAAAATCACACACTTGTTCTGAATCCTTAGCAATTATTTTGATAAGCATGATAATTTGTAAATATTAAAGTAATTTATCTTTATAGTAATTCAAATAATCATTTGAATTTGTTAAATATTTGAATTGGTTAATTACAATATAAGTCATCACATTACAGTCACATTTCTTCCTGACATAGAAGTGATTACATTTTTAAAAAGTTAAAGGATAAATTAGGATTAAATAAAACTCAAGGGACATAATTGAAATTTTAATAAAAGTTAGAGGATAAAAAGTGATTTTTTATTATATATACACACACACACGCGCGCCACATAGGATACCATGTAAGCATCTCAATTAAAAACCTAACAATGTTAGCTAATTGGATAATATTGCATACTTTTGAAAAGTTAGAGGATAAATTTACTTCAAATAAAATTTAAAGAACAAGATCCAAACTTCAATGAAAGTTAAGAAATCAAATATTCTTTTTTACTAATCCTATTTTTCTAAAAAAATTATATTTCTAATTTTTTTAATTGAAAGCAATAAGAAAGTTGGTTAATGGAAAATAAATTCTTATTAATAGAAAATACAAATGCATTAGAGAAAAAGTGATTTCCCTTTTAAATTAGAGGAAAACGCTTTTCTAAATTGCCTTATTTTACATATATCTCACTCTATTTGTCTATGTTTTTTTTTTCAATTTTCTCTTTAACTTTTCTATCTTTATGTTTCTCTCCATTCCTCTTTCTTTTATTTTTATTCTATTGTTCTTTCAATCTCTTCCTTTTCCTTTCCATCTCTTTCCCCTTTTTCTTTCTCTCTTTTATCTCTCTATTTGCTATCTCCTTATTCATCCCTTTGTCTATCACTCCTTTGCACGCTCTCTCATTTCACTTTTTTCATTTTTATTATGAATGTATTAAAAATTATGTTGAGAAACTATTTAAGCAATTAAGAGGGTTAACAAATGTGATTATTAATTTTAAACAAAAATAGATGAATATGAATTAATTTTATGAAAAAATGATGAACATGAAAAAAAGGATGTGGATATTTTTCTTTAAATGTTATTTTCAATATAGAATACACTTAATTTTTTATTTTTACTATTAATGATTAATTGACTTATATCTTGGTAACTTTTAAGGGTCCATTTAGTTAGGGGAAAAATAAATTTTAAGAATTCATTTTCCAACTTTCTTTTATTTGAATATTTAAAAATTTTGCTCAATAGAAAAATAAATTCTAGTAAACTAAAAAGTTGTATTATTTTTTGAAAAAATAATTTCTCATTTTGAAAAATGAAATTAATTTTTCTTATTATTCAATATATTCATGCCCAAACTCAAGCTTTTTACTTTTTCACTTTATTACCCAATTGCAATCACGAGCATAATTTATTTTTATTTATTAAATATTTTTATAATAGATATTTTATTTCTATTTTTATAAAATTTATTTTAATTTATTAAAGTCTAGTGCATATTTTGATGTAATATTCACTAAAATATTCTCCCTTTCTTCCTCATGATGGATGCTCTATTATATAATATTTTACAACAATTAATTAAACTAATTATATGAATCTATATATAAGATTTTGTAATACTTTTAATATATATTTTATCATTGGGGACTAGTCATCATTGGACTACTGGACACTAAAAATGATAAAAATTTTATTAAAAAGTTCCTTTTTTTAAAAAGTACATAAAATTAGAATAATTTTGATTTACTTTAAATGAAATTAATTTTTTTTATGCATCAAATACTAAAAAATATTTTTTCTTTACATACCAAATAATAGAAAATCAATTCATTTTTTGGAAATATATTTTTTTAGGAAAGTATTTTCTAAAAATTTTATTTTCTCCTAAACCAAACAAACCCTAAGTAATAAAATGATTATTGACTTAACCTTAAAAATAAAATTTGTATATATAATAATATTTTTTTAAAAAAAGTTTTTTTAGTGCATCAAACAAAAGAAAGTATATTCTTTTATGTTGCCTAAACAATAGAAAACCAATTCTTTTTCTAAGAATAAAGTTTCTTAGGAAAGTAAATTCCATAAAATTTCATTTTTTCTTAAAATAAATGGACTTGTAGTTAAAAATATAATTATCTTTTTTTAACAAGTGAGAAAGTTGGAACTCAAAACTTTTAATATACTATACAAGCCATTCACCCACGACTCCAAAAATGCAATTTGATGTTACTTAATATACATTGATTAAAAAGAACACTAATTTGTATATTGAAGTGGTGATATTTTTAAAAATATGAAGAAATTTTAGATGTAAAATTCTTAAAAATAATAGATGTGTTTTCTTTCCACAAGAATTTCAACATTAGTTCAAAAAATAATTGACATCCAAAGTTTTCATAGGAATGGTAACATTTTTTAAAATGTAAAAAAAATTCATTTTTTTCTACAAAACTTTAGATGCCGATTCTAAAAATAATTAACATTTAAAGTCATAGAAACAGTGCATTTTTAAAAAATACAAAGAAATTTTAGATGTCATTTATAAAAAATAGCTAACATCTAGATTGTCATGGAAGTAATGACATGTTTAAACATATGAGAAAACTTTGGATATTAATTCTTTAAAAAATAATTGGATTTTCTTCTCGTGAGACTTTACATATCGGTTTGTAAAATAATAAACATCTAAAGTGATGAGAATGGTGATACTTTTGAAAATATAGGAAAACTTTGGACATTGCATTTAAAAAAAATTGTTGTATTTTCTTCCCATGAGACTTTGGATATGAGTTTCTAAAATAACTAGCGTCTAGAATTTTAAGAGATGTGATATTTTTACATTATAAATAAAGTAAAATTTATTATTTTCTTTATTATCATTCTCATTCTGTCTTTTAATTATTTCCAAGCTTAATATTTGTCTCCATTCAACTTTTTTTGCAAAATCGTAGATCTCACTTCATTTTTTAGGACACATTAATGAGCTGTTGATGCCCCTTCAACTAATATCAAGCATAAAGCAAATATTAAAAATTTTTAATATGTTCATGTTTTCCCATATCATTATCATGTGTTATAACAGAATTTATTAAGTAATGTCAAGTGAAATTAACAAACAAATGTTGATGAGAAGAATTAATTATAATGCCTTTTACTAGAATCACATATTAAATCCTTGACTTCCTTACAAAATTGATAGCATCTACACCTTTAGAAATTGATCAACCTTTCTATAATTCATAATTAACTAGCACCTACAATTGTTCCTTGAAAACAAACATAGATAAAAAAAGGTGAAAAAGGAACTCTTTCTATAAAACCATTATTCACGAATTCTTTGGAAAGAAAGAGAATTTTTCTATTTATATTTTGATGGGATGAATTTAGACAATGCTAAATTCGAAGGTAAGGACTTTTCAATAACAATTAACTAAGTTGGTCATAGATTTTATCCATTTATCTAATATTGAGCCTAAATACTACATTATGACCATAACCTTAATAGTAACATAATTTGGGTCTTAAATAAGATTGATATTAATAATTGAATTTATAAATTAATGTGAGGTCTAAATAAAAAATTTCAACAATCTCTCAATTGGACTCACATAATTTATAAATATTAACCACTTTAAATTAATGTCAATATTAATTAATACTATTACACTTACAAGTCTAAATTGAGATCGTAAGCATCCAATGATACTAAATACTATATTCAAAAGGGATATTAATATCAAGCATATCGTATTCTTACATCTCATCAACGAAAATAATATTCTATAGGGATACTAACATAAAAATGTGCATAATAATATTTACATAACATTAATTGATTATAAATAGATCTCTATACAATGGTCTTAGTATCCAGCCAAAATGCTTAATAAAAATCAACATTCTTGACAAAGTAATAAGATAGGATCTAAATATATCTAATAACATGCCATAACTCAAAATGTGTATAAAATGTATGGTAATACCGTAATTTAATTTGCTAGATTTGTGAATCTGTGTGGTGCTTGGTTTAACATACTTATTTGGTTTATCCATAGAAGGATCTATGTGGATCCAATTTAAATGAATTAGACCTGAGCTACATCATTTATTATGTATTATCTAACGATAGTGACCCATAGAGGAAGGTTTTTTTATTATTATTTCCCTCTCGTCGACCACTTTAAGCCTAAGAACTCTTGGATAATTCTTGATCAATGGGATAAATAGCTCAATGACTACTATATTTTGCTATGTTTTTAATTTAAAGAAATTCATAATGTTTAGTCTAACATATATCACTAATAGTTACACTATAAAGAAGATCTACAATTACTCCTTTAAATAGTTTAAGGTTAGTTAAAATGGTATTGATGATATATGATCCTGAGCGCATGCAGATCACTGATACAATTTCAATTAACACCTAATTAGGTAACCATAATTACATTTTGATTATTCTTTCTTGGGGCTTTCTCTTCCTACTAAAATTCTAGATCATGATAGTATGTTAAATTTTGTGTTATACAATTATTTAATAAATTTAAATTCTTTATATGTTAAAAGTAAAAATTAATAATGTTAACCTATATATATAATACATATGTACACAACAATTTTTCTAACTCATCATTCAATCCAATTTTTAAAATATTACTTAAATAAAAATAGATTATTTAAGATATAAAATATTATAAAGAAAAAATTATTTTTTATCACATCACATTTTTCTCAAAAAATATATTGATGAAGAAGATATATATATTTAAAAAAATATTAAAAATTATTATATCATATATAAATAGTATGATTTGTGGCATAAGTGATAACAAATTTTATTATAAAAATATGTAATAACAAGTTTTACATTCATCACTGTAATATTAAGAAAATTTTTATTAAAAAATTAAAACTAATAATTATGTAAAAGTATATATAATTTAATAATAATTAAATCATTATATTAAAAATTTTAAGTAAATTATATTTAAGGAAGTGATATATATAAAATAGTTTAAAAATTTTATTTTCATCATTTATTAATTTTAGTTATATTAATTTTATTTCTCATAAATATTTTATACTAATTTTATTCCTCCTAAATAATAATTTAATTAATTTGATCTATTCATTATGTTAATAGTTTAATAACTTAATAAATGGAAGAATTGAAATTAGATACAAATAGTATACCGAGGGATGAAATTAATACTAAACATTTGTAAAGAGTCCAATGATTTAATTTATATTTGTGAATGATAAAAATAAATATTATAAATAAAAAATTAAAAATAAATAATTTATAATAATTTAAATTTTAATATATAATTAAAGTTTAAATATGCATGATAGTTCAAAGTTATAATTTATATAGATATTCATTTCATATAATTCAATTTTTGGTAAAAAATTTTAGAAAATAATAAAAATTACTTGAAAGATATAAAAATTTTACTTATCTCTTATTATAGCTTAATTAATTAAAATTAATCAAATAATAAAATTAGTGAATTAATTATTTTTAAAAAATAAAATTAATATAAGATATTTGTAAAGGAATAAATTTAATACAAGTGAAATTAATAATATAACAAATGGAGTTTTAGTCTATACAAAATGTTTTTTAAAATAAAATTATAAATTTTTTAGCGTTAGTATATTTTTATTATATATATATTTATATAATATTTTATTATATAATTAGTGTACATAAATACAATTTTATTTTTAAAGTTAATCAATCAATTAAATTTTATATAAAATATATTATATTATAATACTAAAAAAGCAAACTAACATAATGGTAAAATTTTACATTCCTTAACTTAGAGATTCAAGTTTAATTTCCCATTAATGTAATTTGCAGTTTCCAATTAATAGAATTTCAACGATTTAAATTAACTTGATATAGGTTAAAAGTATTGATAGATTTAGCAAATATGCAAATAAAATGATAAAATAACACTTGATGAATTGATTAGATAAGTAATTTAATTTGAATATATAAAATTGATTTAATTAACTATATTAATTTTTATAATTATTTTATTTTATTTTTTGTTGTAGCTCTATTCATGGCAGTATGAATTATTAGTCATAAATATACCTTTCTTATCACATTTGTACTCATAGTTAGAATAATTTATTAGTCATGGCTGAACTTACGAAAAAAAAATCATTTATATGACAGGATCTTTTTTTTCTATGACAATTTTTTTACTACAATTACTTCTGCTATGGATCCATCTAATAAGTAATCTTGTAGTTAAGTAATACAACCATAGAAATTTTAATCTTGTGTTACAATTTAAATTATGGTACAAGTATTAATTTGTTATAGTGTAAATTGTTAGAAGTATGAATTAAAAATTTTAAAATATATAATTGATCATAACAAAATTATAGCGTATCTAAAACCTAATTTGATGAGATCATGATTAATCTGAATGATAATGATAAGTAGAATTATAACCTACTTCGCCCTTTAAGTTATTCAGACAGAGAGAGAAAGGGAGAGAAAATTTTTGAAGTAGGAATCCTTATTTTTTCAGTTATCAAAATAATAACCCTGATCTCTTTATTTAAGGTTAGACTTATAATAAAAAACTACTAACCACTAAAGGGCTGTAAGTTGGGACTTCTACCCATATGAGCTTATGCATGATCCAACCTATCATGGATCATACACATTAAATCAGGGTCTAATCTATTCTATGTTTAATGTTAAAATATAAAACTAATTACTTAAATAAATATTTCAATAATTAATTAATATTAATCCATATAATATTTCTAACAAAATTAATTATTTTATTTTTAAATACAACAATCTCCCACTTGGATAGCATTAATTAGTTATATGGAATAATTGAAACATTAATAATTAAACAATTAACTATACATTAAGTTATAAATTTAATTTAGAAAATGAGAGTACACAGAATCACTGAATTCGATAGGAGACAAGTGATATAATGTCTCATAATTTGAAAAGAACAGAATAAAGTTTAGTCTTTCGACTACAGTTCAGGAGAGAAACAACTCAAAATCATTGAATCCGATAGGGAAACAAATGATTTATATATGCATAAAACATATTACCAATATTTCAATATCCAAACTAAGCAATGATTATATAAGTGGAATGAAACCATACAGAATTACTGAATCTGATAGGGAGACAAGTGATGTAAAATTAATATCTCATAATCCTAAAGGAACTAGATATATATAAGGTTATTCTTTTGATCACAACTCATAAAAGAAATAACTTAAAATTATTGAATCCATTAGGGAAGCAAATGATTATATATGTATAAAACATATTACTAATTTTTTAATCTAAGCAATTTCTCGTTACAGACATCAACAAAATAAAACAAGTATATCTCAGGCTCCCACTAAACTAAGGCTTCATCAAAAGATTTAACAAGACCCATATGAGTTACTTGATTTTAAATACTCCTATAGGTAAGCCTTAAGTTAATGGATCCTTAGCATGTTTTCACTAAGGCTATGTTTAATGCGAGTCGAAGATTCAACAATCTTCTCTCTCTAACGAACAGAAGTTTAACATAAAAAAATGTTCAATATGACTAGAATTCCTGTTGTTTTAAGAGAAGCACATAGCAAAAAAATTATTGTAATGAAAATAGGTAGAGATCATGATATAGAATTAACTAATTACGTGTCAGATATTAACTTCCTCAACCATATAGCCTGACAAGTAGCCTCATAATATATGATAAACTCTGCTTTCATTGTTGAGGTAGCTGTGAGTGTCTATTTAACACTTTTCTATAAAATAACTCCTCCAAACATCATAAAGATATATCCAGATGTTGACTTACAATCATATTTATATAAGGCATAATTAGAATCAAAATGACCAACACCCTCAAGTAATATTAGATCGTCTACAAGTCAACATATGATTCTTGGTATCTTAAAGATACCTCATTACTTTCTTGATCACTTTTCAATGATCCATCCTAGGGTTACTTAAGTATTTTCCAAGCACACTAATAGTAAAGGCTATATCTAAACGAATGCAGACCCGTGCATTCATAAGATTACCAAATAGCAGAAGCGTAAAGAATTTTATCCATTTCAGCCCTTTCAATATTAGCTTGAGGGTAATATGATTAAGACAACGTATTGTCTTTCTAAGTAAACGTTGAACTAGATGCACAAGTATTCATTTTAAATCTTTCAAGCATCCGTTCAATCAAATTGGCTTGGTACAAACCCAAAATACTATGAGTTTTGTTATGATGGATCTAAATTCCAAAATAAAATATGTTTTTCTAAAGATCAAAATGACATGATGATAACATGCGTTTTAACTCATCTAGAAAAAGATCGAGTTACTAGCTAGTAAAATGTCATCAATATAAAGTACTAAAATCACAAAATTACTTTATTAAATTTATTAAAATTCCTGCACGTATATAATATAGTCATTTAGTATTGCAAGTCTCTAAACCCTTTGAGTTTGTTTAAACTCAATGGCTAGCTAATCAGATTCTTCAATATAAGGATCTTTATTTATTTGTATTGAACTATTAACATTATCTCCTCTAGTGGCGAGGGAATCAAAATAGGTACAAGCAGAATGGTGGCCTTGTCATGTAAATTGATAGCCCTAAGCATCAAACTCTAACTATCCAAGTCATCCTCAAAATAAAATATCCGATCAAACTTGATTATCTTGGTACTATAAGTGGGATAATAAAATCTATAACCTCTTGATCCAATTCAATACTTAATGAAGAACCCACTAATTATTTTAGAGTCTAATTTCTTTAACTAAGGATTGTATGGTCTTATCTCTTTTTTACAATCCCACATTTAAAAGTTTTTTAAAATATGAGAAATTTAGGTTTAATAACATACCTTTATTTTACTAATCTTTCTAATATCTCTTTAGAAAAATGGCCTAAATGTCAATCCCACAAATGGAAGAATTCTTACTCATTCTAGGACATTTATGCCTAATCACAACATTGATGGGTACATTAGAAGACTCAATAGGACAATCTTTCAAATTCAAGCAATATGGACCATTTTGTAAAGTGGCAATACCAACAATAGTAGAACCATATCTTTTTATTTCCTTGCCAAAAGGAATAACCACAATTGTCCAAAACAGAAACAGAAATCAAATTCCTTCTGGTAGAAGGCATATAAATAACGTTATTTAGATTTAAAAAAATGTGTCCAGAAGATAAATTTGAAGAAACTGATATTATACATTTAACTTTTATCCCTACTCCCTATTATTAATAAGATGATCTTCTCACTTAAGATCCATCAGTTCTTGAGCCCCTTTAAAGAATTTGCAACATAAATAGTTACATTAGAATCCAACCACCAAAATTCAAATTTTTTTTCAAGATTATTGGACTCAAAACATACTAAAGCTAGATGGGTAGAATTGAATTTTTCTTCAATAACTTTCAAGTATTCCACAGAGTGTCCTTATCTAGGACAATCTCTTTGATTCCTTTTTCAATAGTGAACTTAATCATTGCCAAACAGATTCGGTTTAACTCATACCATTGTTTGTAATAGGTCTTACCTGCAACACTAGACTCAGGATATAGATTAGCCGACTTCGATTCTCTAAGAGTCAAATCCTTCTTAGAGATTATCAGGTACATATTCAAAGACTCTCTCCATTCATCATAGTTTATTCCATTAAGAGTCCTTACCACAGATAGTTATTGAAAGGGCGAAATCGATATAATAGGATTGGAAAATTATTAATTATGCGTGCACAACATAATTATAATACAAGGTTCTCAATTAAACAAATTAGTCAAATAACTATATAATAAAATGGTATCAAAATTACATGTACCATATGATTTGGCTTGTACGAGAGCCTACATAAGAATGTAATCAATATAACCATACCGATAGGGTATAAGAAATATTGAAAATATTATAAATGCTGCATGCCTATTCTAAGGAATCTAAATTCTAAAATTACATTAATAATGTCACATCAATAGGGTGTATCCATCATTAATGCAATGTACTTCTAAATATCTTAGAAGAACAGTATTTTATGAAAAATAGTCTTTTAATATCCCTACTCTATCATTGGTATGAATTATATGGCTTTAGGTATTCACATATGTATAAAATTACATAATTAAGGATTCAAAATTATCTAATATAATTATGCTCACAATTAGAAAGAATGACAACTCACCAAGTCAAAGAAAAATGTAAAGAATGTTTATGAATTTTTTCAAGACAAAATTCCATAAATGAAATGTATTTTTATATAATATAATTTTTTTAAAATTACAAATAAATATAAAATTGAATTTTATATAAGTGAGCCAAAAAACTCAAGCCCACAAGCCCAGCCGCACACTCCTGCAGTGTGCAACCCGCGTGTGTGGGCCTTGCCTAAGAAGAAGAAAGAAAAAAAAAAACAAATCCTGTCTTTTCCCCCACACGCTCAGCATTCCTTGATTTTGTCTTTTCCTCATTTTTACGTTTAAGCCCTGACGCATCTCATTAATTGTGTCAAATTTCATCAATTCTGATGCATACTATTTATATATATATATATATATATATATCATAATTGTTATATATATATATATAATAAATATATATAATACTCATATAAAATGCCGCAACACTTGTATATGAAACACCAAAACCACGAAAGTGAACGTCAGATTGAAGAGTGCAAAGAAAAGTCAGATTGGATAATTGTGAACCACGATATATATGAATATATATATATATATAACCGCGACCCAAAACCAGATTGAAGAGCCAAATTTTTCCTTTTTTTTTTCGTATAAAGTGAATGTCAGATCATTCATGTATAAAATGCCAAATTTCAAAGCCAGGAAACTCTTCCTTACACACACACACATATATATATATATATATATATATATATATATATATATATATATATATATAAGTTAAAACACAACTTTCGTTTCTATAAACTACATGAGCAGAAAATCATAAGTTAACAAAAAAGAAAATCGAAACTAGTAAACATTAAAATCCTTTACATAAATTCCAAACAGAATGTTAGAAGTATGTGCATATATATAGAATGATAAATAAGTAACAGTATGATGTTCTAAATATTCATACAAATGGAATTCATAATTTAGTTAAAAAGAAAAATTGATTCAAATTGTCTTGAAATCAAAATTCCCAATTTCAAGGGTTTAATGTATCAGAATTTTTTTTTATGGGTTTTGCCAAGATAGTTAAAAATTGTTCATAATTAAATAATTCATACTATCAACATTGTTCTGATACTAATTGTTAGAAGTATGAATTAAAAATTTTAAAATATATAATTGATCATAATAAAATTATGAGCGTACCTAAAACCTAATTTGATAAGGTCATGATTGATCTGAATGATGATGATGAGTAGAATTACAACCTACTTCGCCCTTTAGGTTATCAAGATAGAGAGAGAGAAAGCGAGAGAAAATTTTTGAAATAAGAATCCTTATTTTTTTAGTTATCAAAATAATAACCCTGATCTTTCTATTTAAGGTTAGACTTGTGATAGGAAATTACTGACCATTAAAGAGCTGTAAGTTGGGGCCTCTACCCATATGAGTTTATGCATGATCCAACCTATCATGGATCATACACATTAAATTAGGGTCCAATCTATTCTATGCTTAATGTTAAAATATAAAACTAATTACTTAAATAAATATTTCAATAATTAATTAATGCTAATCCATATAATATTTCTAATAAAATTAATTATTTTATTTTTAAATACAACATAAATAAATTAATTTGTACGTATTAACTAGTTAGCTTATAACTTATTAACTAAATAATAAGTTATAAGTTAATTTTTAGAGGTATTTTGTACACTTGCTTATTAAGAAAAAGTTTTATTTTGATAAGTTACTTCAAGTAATTTATAACTTACTAACTACTAACTCTTCAATTTTTTTTAAATTTATCTTTATTCTTTTTATTAATTTTGCATTCAAATCCTTCATGACAAAAATCTAAATATTATTTTTGTAAAATATAATTAATTTAATTTTGACAAAATTATATTGTAATTTTAAACTATAAATATGTAAAAATATGTATGTAAATAAATATGTAATGACATAAAATATAATTAAGCAATTATAATTCTATTATAAATTAAGTAATTATAATTTTAATTAATTATAATTTTTTATAAATAATAAAATAAAAATTATGTAAGCAAATAAATATATAAATTTATAAAATATAATTAATTTAATATTAAATATTATATTTTTATTTTTGAACTATATTAATTATGTTAATATAATTTGATATTTAGATAAATATAAATTATTTTAATTATATATCTATTTTTATTAATATATATTTTTAATCATTTTATAATTTAAATTAGTTTAATAATTAATTTTTTAAAATATTTTCTATACAATTAATTAACTTATTAATTATTAGCTACTTACATGAAATAGAATCTTATATTAACATGTGTTTTTATGTTATTTTATATTTTTTTAATTAATTTAATAACTAATTTTATTAAATATATATGATATAATTAAATAATTTATTAACTATCAATTAAATTATTAATTATAGGCTAATTTATCAAATATTAATTAATTTATTAACTAGTATTTAATATAAACAAAGTATCGAACAATAGTTGTATCACATGAATGGAAAGACTGTTTTATTTGCACGGTACATAATTAACAAATTGATTTATCTAAATAATACGATTATTAACATATTATTAATGACATTTCAATAAAATCCAAACGGAAGATTGCGAGTTCTGTATTCCATTCTCATAAAACTTCCTGGAATATTTTCTCTTCTTGCTGGTAGAGAAACTCCAATTTCCCTTTCCCCTCCGTATTAATATCCCCTGTGAATGATGTCGTTGTACTGCTAAAATATTGACAACACAATTAATAAGGTGTTAATTTCGATAGAAAGCATTTTAACTTCAAACAACTATTTTTTAAATCATTGATAGGGATTCAAAATTTAGAAAGAATTTTTGTTGAAAGCAAAGAAGTTTTATTAATATTTTAATTTTTAAAATGATTATCTCATTTAATCATTATTGTGAAAAAAAAAATATATTGATAACACTATTTTTTTTTTGTTAAAATGGGAAACGCGATACTATATAATATGTGACATACGCGAACGATCCACATCTACATTTTAATAAAAAAATTAGGGAGATAAAATGAATGAACATTGATGGTTTCTGATCCTAGTGGAGCAGAAAAAAACAAAGTTTCATATCAGTCTATCAAGCTAAGCCTTGAAAATGCATTTTAATAATAAAATTCAATGTCCAACATTTACATCACATGGGCTGTGGCTGCGCCTGCCAGAGGATTTTGCTAATCTTCTAGAAGATCAAATAATTAAAGTTTAATTATCAGATCCATCTATTAACTAAATTGTGAAACCGAGTGAAAATAATTTATTTTTTAAAAGTAATTAAGAATGACTAAATCATTAGAATGGCCCATATTAAAAATTAGAATTGAACTCATGATGGAAAAATTTTAAAAATATTAAATATTACTTAAGTCAAATGTTAGAATGTAATTTAATTTTCCTAAATTTTAATATGATTTTTAAAAAATCCCACGCCAAAATTTTCAAATGCAAAATTAAGCTCTGAGATGAGGCACAAGGCCTACCCTTGACCGTTGTTTGAGATACTGTATAGAATGTATAGAAGCCAATAGTTTGAGGTCATGAATAATATAATATATGATAAGATGCGTATTAAATTATATAATAATAGATAATGTTTGATGCTAGGGTAATAATTTCTAACACAGTATGATAACCCGATACAAATACAACATATTTATTTGAATTTGAGTTGGTACACTGACCTGTTTAAGAATTTATATTAAATTTTTAAAAATTTTATTTAAAAATAATTAATAATTTAATTATAAATAGATATATATATATAATAAAAATATAAAATTTTTAGTTTAATAAAATAATAATAAAAATTTAAAATAGTATTTTATTAATAACTAAAAATATTTTTATGAAAATAGTAAGTAATTAAATTTAATAAATAATTTTATTATATAAATTTTATTAATTAAAATTATTAAATAAGTTAAATAGGTGATCCATGGATGATCCGTTTTGACACATTTAATAAATAGATTGATCCAAATGACATAAATTAACATCTCTATTTGACACATTGTTATATAATTTATATATAATATGTAATTTTAAGCTATATATATATATATATATATATATATTTCTTATTTCATGATAAAAACATTATATATATTATCAAATTTTAGTTTATAAAAATTATTTTTATATACCTATAATAATAACGATTGTGGAAAAAAATAGTGATGTGATAGATAATTATGACAGAGAAGATATATTGATAGTTTATGATAATAATAGTATAAAAAGATTATAATATATCATTGATGTAGTGGTATATTGATACATTATCAAATCTTATTGCATATTGACTTACTTTTTGTTTTAGATTTAAACTTAATACATTATATAATAAATTAACAATCAAATTCGATGATATTTCTATGCACCACAGCCATTTCCTAATAGTAGTGATACTTGACGCTAGTAGAAGAGTTAGTCATGTAATGACAACAGTATTAACAATCCTAGTAGTGAAAGTTGAAAGTAGTTATTTATGCAAATTGTAAGAGTTCACATAACAATATTAGTTACCACAAGATAGATGTATTAAAATGGATTTGGATGTACAAGAGTATTTATGAGTATGTAAAAAATTATGAATTAGAACCTTTAAAAATAAAACTATTTAAATATAGATTTAAAATGATTTGGATTCTTAAGTTTGTGATTGTTGTACATTGAATAGTATTTCAAAAGATTAAGTCTCATATTGAGCAAGTTAGACCTTAAGAAAAGGTTTATATATGAGAATTTTCTTTTATGTAAAGTGATAAGAAAAAAAGTGGTAGACTTGCATGCATGAGGTGGGCCAAAGTTTGTGTAAATTAGTGGATTTGCCCCCCATGCACATGTAAATAACATGTAAGAATTGAAATAGAAATACTAAAAGTATTTATTTGAATATTTAATTATTAATGACTATTTAAGCATTTATTACTGATGGTTATTTTAACATTTATTTTATAATGATTATATTTTCAATGGCTATTTTTTAATAATTAGATTTCAGAGCCTATAAAAAGCATATTATTTCTCTCATTTTTCATAACACTCATCTACAATTACTTATCTATAAACACTTTTCTTCTACTTGTTAGGTTTCATTTTCCTATTGTTTGCTTCCTATTCTGGTCGTACAAATTCACAATAAAAAAGTCTATTAAATATTTAAAGGAATTACCAGTTCTAGCTTCACTTGAGAGGCTCAAAAAATTCCTTGAGGACAATAATTTATATCACGCCTCAAACTATATATCCATATTTTTCTAACAATTTCAAGAAATTAGTTCTCAAGTATAATCTTAAAGATAATGTCTCATAGATAAGTTTTCAAAAATAATTTCTAAATGAGACACATAAATAAAGAGAATGGTCATATAAATGAGATCATATAAATAAACTGAAAGCTTATGACTTAGATAAGTAGATACTTTGCTCAATTTTTACACTAACATTAAGATTTTTATTGCCATTGCTAGTTCGTGTATTGTTTTTATACTTATGCTATGCTATTAAACCTTGAATCACAATTTAAATGAAATAGTAATCTAATTATTCATTTATTTATATTCTAATTTATCTTTTAGGACTTACATTGTCTAATAGTTTGTTCTCATTAGGAAATATTTTTACTATATATGTGGATATCACTATTTGGTAATCTGCTTCATAACTTCTTGCGTGACTTAGCATATTTGATTTTTATTAATAATACAATATACAAGGGTGGAAAAAAAATGAAAGTAGCATTTTAGTAGTTCTTAATTTTAAGTTTAACTTAAATCCTTTACGACAATTTGTATTAATCCTTTATGAGAGTTTATATTATACTTTTGAAGTTTGAAATAAATTTAAATTTCTTTATTGAATATTTGTGGATTGCTTGAGAAGTTTTTATTAAGTTCTTAAACAAAATATTTGTGGGGTCATAACCATTAACTAATTAGGGTTTTTAGATTTATGAACCTTATTTTTCTAATTTTGAAGGTGAAGATATTTATGCATAACAAACAAGCTTATGTAAGCCCATGTAAACATATTTACTTATTATTTTATTCACTTAATGTGTTTGAATGAGCTTTATCTCAATTTGATGTGTATTGTCAATAAATATATTAACTAATATTATTAGTATTTATAAATTCATTCTACATGTCACTTACAAATAAAATACCCTATAAGAAAATAGGGAAAATACCTTATGAAATATGGAAAGGTTATGCACCTAAATGTAGAAGTGTCTAGCTAAAGTTTTATAGCTTGAACCCAAGAAAAGAAAAATAAGATTAAAAAAAAAACTTTAATTATATGTTTATGGGATATGCAAATAATAGTTCTACATATAGAAGTGATATGCTTAACTATAATACATTAATAGAGATAAAGAATGCTAAGTTCTTTGAACACATTTATCCACTGCACGATAAAATTTCTCATATAACAAAGACTTTAAATGCACCTCTAACAAATTCAGGATTGACTGATGGAGTTTTAAGAAAAAGTAAAAGACTAAGGAAAAAAACCTCTTTTGAAAATGATCTTTTACGTTTATTATTGATAATGATCCTTAAACATATTTTGAAGCAAAGCTTTAAGGAAGCAATCAAAATAGAACTTGAATCAATTTTTTAAAATTAAACTTAGGAATTAGTGAACTTGCCTCCCGAAGTAAAGCTAATGGGTTATAAATAGATTTAAAAAAATATTTTCTTGGTGATTCAATTGAAAAATATAAAATTTGATTGGTTGCAAAAGATTTTACACTAAAATAAAATATTAATTACTTCAATACTTTTACATAATAACAAGGATTTCTTCAATTCATATTTTATTTGTTTTAGCTTTTATTTTTAAATTAGTTGTACATCAAATGGATATGAAAACTATTTTTTAATGAAAATTTAGAGGAAGAAATTTATATAGTACAATCTGGGAGCTGTGAAGTTCCAAGATAGGAATAAAAAAGTTTACAAATTAAGAAAGTCTTTGTCTAATCTAAAACAGGCTCCTTAAATAGTAGTATAAGAAATTTGATCAAATCTGAATAAATAATGATTTTTCATTTGTTGAAGTGGATAAATGTGTATATACAAATGTGAAAATAATAAATGAGTGATCATTAACTTATATGTAGATAATATTTTTATTTTTGGCATTAATTTTAATGTAGTGTGTGAGACTAATACTCAACTAAAAAAATTTAAGAAATTTTTATGTTTGTAATAAGTCAAAACACCATGCACCCTAATGTGGGAAAAGAGTGAGAAATGACAATCTTCTAAAACCTAAAGCAAAATTGGTTGGAAATGATAAAAATAACATAATTGTGGTAGTCATTTCTTAAGCAAATATTATGGCCAATGTGAATGATTAGGTTGTAGACTAAGGTGCTACAAGGAACATCTATACTAATAGAGAAGCCTTCACCTCTTACTTACCACCAGTAGGAGATGGAGAAGATCTAGTTTACCTTGGAGATTTAATAGCTACAAAGGTTCTTAAAAAAGATAAAATATTTCTGAAACTCACATTTGACAAAACCCTGGCTTTAGGTGATGTTCTACATATGCCTAATATTAAAAAAAATTTAATCTATACATCTTTATTAAAAAAATAAGGATTGAAATGTCTTTTGAATATAACTAAAATAATGAAATACCTAATAAATTATGATATTTTATATAAATGGATTTCCCACTATATCAAAAGGATATAATGATACTAATTGGATCTTTAATTTAAATGAGATAAAATCTACTAATGATTATATATTCACCTTTGGTAATGGTATGGTGGCTTGGAAATCTTCCAAGCAAATAATAATAGCTAGATCCACCATGGATTTAATGTTTATAGCTCTTGAGATGGCTGGAAGTGAAGCTAACTGGATAAGAAATTTCTTATCTAATATACCATTTTAGGTATGAAACCAAATTTTTTAGTATTTATACATTGTGATTGCCAATCGGCAATAGCAATTGCAATGAATAGTACTTTCAATGGCAAAATCCAATATATTAAATTAAGACACAATATTACAAAGTAATTGCTTATAGATGGAATGATTTCTATAGATTATGTAAAGTTAAAAAGGAATTTAGCTGATCTTTTAATGAAACCCTTAGGTTAAAAATAAATAATTAAAATATCGAGGGGAATGGGACTAATGCCATTTAAAAAATTAACATTAATGGTAATTTAACCTATGTGATTAACAATCCTATGAAGTAGGTTCATATGGGTAATAATAAGTTAATGTTAGTTTTGAAAGCACTAAAATTAATTTTATATGTCTCTCATATGGTATTTGTGAATAGTACTTTAAAACTACAAATTATATGTAAGGATGAACTTGACTTTTAATGAATTTCATAACCCTTATGAGTGGTGTATTTAATTGTAGTGTACATTTAACAGATTCACTTATATGAGTGTGGAGTGGGATTGCTCTTATGAGATACTAGCAAAATCTCTAAAGCATTCATGAACTATAAGGCATATCATGGCCTATTAGCGCAAAATCGCATTACACAAGAAAATGATTTATAAATGTGAATTGATTGGTGAGACCTCTATTTTACAACAAGAGATTATTAGTTCATAAAAACTAAATATTTCATTAATAACTTTGTAAATTAAGTTTCTTTCTCTCTCTAGATTTGGTTCATAGTTTATAAAGACACCAAATTGATGATTTATGTTTATTTGAGAACCCAATAAAGATTCTTTACCTATTTCTTTATTTTTTTTATAAGTCTTTTGAAATATATATAGAATTGTTGTATATTGAATAGTATTTCAAAAGATCAAGTTCTACATTGGTCAGGTTAGATTTCAAGAGAAGGTTTAGATACGAGACTTCTCTTTTATGTAAGGTGGGCCAAAGTTAGTGTAAATCGGAAGATTTGCCCTTCTTGCATGCGAATAACATGTGAGGCTAGATTCAAGCTTGTTTTTATAAAATTAAAATTAAAATTAAAATAACTTTTATCTTTATAAAATCTTGTACTTATTTGAGAAATTAGATTTTAACTCTAGTAAGAATTGAAATACTAAAAGTATTTATTTGAACATTTAATTTTCAATAACTATTTCTCAATGGCTATTTAAACATTTATTACTAACAATTATTTTAACATTTATTTTACAACAGTTATATTTCCAATGGTCATATTTCAATGACTATATTTCCAACGGTTAGATTTTAGAGCCTATAAAAAGTATATTATTTCTCTTATTTTTCACAATACACTCATTTACAATTACTTCTTTTACAAACACTCTTCTCCTACTTGTTGGATTTCATTTTCCTGCTGCCTACTTCCTATTTTAGTCATGCAAATTTAGGACAAAAAAGTCTATTGAATCCTTGAGGAATTACTAGTTCAAGCTCCACAAGAAAGGTTTAGAAAATTTCTTGAGAACAGTAATTTATATCACGCCTTAGATTACACATCCATATTTTTCTAATAGTGATTAGTGTGGATTGGCCTAAACAATCCGTGATAGTTTTTTTTCTCATACTTACTCAATGAACTAACCTAGCTAGCCATAAAAAAAAACCAATATTTTGAAACTAAAATCCTACCCAATTACCTAAATAACAAATGGAGAAAATTACAAAAACAAAACAACTCCCCAAAATCAACTAAAACATTTTACAGACTTGCTCATTTTGTCATATGAAATTTGGAATCACATCGCCACACTACTCACTCTCAGCAAAAGATTGAAGAAGCTACCCAGCACAACAACCCTTTAGTGTTTTTGACATTTCAAATGCCGACCATCATTTTTGGTGACACCACACGGGTTTACAAGTCCTAGGATGGAGATTATTGCCTTCTGAACTAACTAACCTTTCTGCCTAATAAGTAATAAAGCATGTGAACATATTTATCTTTAGATCTCGTAGGATGGCAAAATTATAGGAAAATTACTTATTTTGTGGATTTTACCTTGACAGGGTGTGGATATGATAAAAAAATTTGAATTGTGAGATAAATTTTTAATCAGAAGCAAATTTGGGATATGGAATAGGATTAATTGAATTTGTCCTACAAAGTTTTGTATGTTTAATATTATAATTTTATTCATATAAATGATACATATATATTATATAGGCTTTTTAATAATTTAACTTTTTAAAATACTCTTTTTATATTTTAATTTTTAATTTTTAATTTTTAAATTTGATTATTACATGAAAATTGAGAAAAAATTAACAAAGAAAATAAAAGGGTTATTGTTACCCTTATTATTGCAATTTATTGATTAAATTATATATATTTTTAAACTTATATGGTGAGACTATATTAAATATTATGTATTGCTTATGTTTAAATTTTAAATATATAGAATTTAAAATTTTTATTAGATTTTTTTTTTAATTTTGCAAATTTCTTCCCATAAAACACACAAGGATGGTGCTTCAATTTGCCCCATCCGACCAAACATGGCGGATTCAAAATAGACGGAAAGATAGTAGAGGATGAAGCAATTCAAGATAGAATTATCTTTATCCCATCATATTGTCATCTTTAATCTAATGTGCATAAGTGTTTCTTTATGCTAATTTATGGTATGCTATGTTTTATGACCATTTTTTACAAGACACAACAAAATTTGATCATCTTCAATCAATTGTAATGCCATAACTTTTATATCATTCATTATTGCTTATGGTAACATCTTATTGCTTGCCATGTGTACCGCATGTATGATCCACAGATACTTTCCTATATTTAAACTAATATCCAAAATCTAGCTTGTTTTGTGGAATAAAGTTTAAACCATGTCTTATGCTAAATTTTAAAATAGAAGTATGCTAAGTCACTTGTTGGATTCATAGACGGGACATTTTAAGACCAGTACGTTCAAATTGAAAATTGTTACACTCGATAAAAAATTAAAAAATATTTTATTTCTTTATTTAATATGTACATGTGTGTGATAATTAATTAATTAATTAATTATTATTGATGTGTTCAGGATAAGGACTTATTTGAGGAAAATAGAATTTTTTGATGAAAATAAGAAAAATAAAATTAATTAAAGAATAGTATGAAATTAAAATTGAATAAAGGATCTACGGAAAGAATTTAAGAATTTGTTTTCTTATTTTGCTGTTTTAAAACCTTTAAAATAACTAAACTACCATTAATTAATACTTTAAAAACCCTATAACCTATCATCTTTCCTTATTTCTCCACTGATTTCCATTAACTCCCTCTTCTTCTTCTCCTTTCAATTTCTTTCAACTAATTGCCATAAGAATTTGGCTACCTTCTTCAAGAGAAAATCAACAATTCTTCAAACAAGGTAATTCATTTTAAGACCAAGCTTTTGGATATTAGTTTCTTGAAATCTATTTTTAGAAAAAGAAAATGGAGAATTCAACCTAAGTTTCTTTAATTTTTATGATAATAAGGATAAATTAGTTGTTAATCCTAACTCTCTCCATCTCCTCTATACCTCAAGTAAATAGATAATTTGCTAATGACATTAGGATTTTCTTATTTTATAATTGATGAGGAAGAGGATGAAATTGTTATTTTGATGAATATTAATGACTCAAAGTTAGATTATTGTTTCAAGCTGAATCTAATGTATGTGGTGCTTAGATTATGGGTGTAGATATTGATAAAATGTTGTAATATGGATTTAGCTTGATGAACGTTGATTAATGGATGAAAATTGATGATTTTCATAGTAAATTTCATTGCAGAGCTAGAAAACCTAGCTTATATTCAAATATAATAATCAAATATGATTTTGGAAATTATTTCCAGTAAGCCATATTTGACTATTATAGTTAAATACTTTAAGAAGAACTTGACTTTGGAAGCCAATGTTTGACTATAATATTCGATTATAGTTTTAAGAGTTATTTCCTAAGGATCCATAATCGACTAGCATAGTCAAATTTCACCAAAATTATCTTCTCTGGATGGAAATATTTGAGTATTATAGTTGAATATGGGCTTTAGGACTTGTATTTAGAGTCTTGTATTCAACTATTATAGTTGATTATCTCTACTTAGCACTCTATTTTATATTTGTAATCATGCTTTATGTTAGTAATAAGTTGTGTAGTTATATAATAATACAATTAACTTGTGATATGGACTTATTTTATGAGTGATATGTTGAAATCCTAGATAAAGATGTGATATTGTATGAAAATGTGATTAGAGGAGATGATATGATGATAATATGAAATATTATTAGATTTAAGAAAATATTTATGAAAGAATAAGGTGCTTTGAAGAACAAGGAAGAGTTTATGAAATGATAAGGATAATAGGAATCATAAAGTGGTTTAATTGCTTTTTTATTTGTTTATTTTTTATATTCAATATCATCATTTGTTATTATTGTGAATGTGATTATTAGATAGAATATGAAAAAACATGGTTAAAAGTGAACATTATATTATCCTTTGTGAAAATATATGTATGATTCATGCTTAATAACTAGATTACTTACTTATTGAATCATTGACTCATTATTTAGTTGTTTCTTTCTTTACAAATACATTAGTAGAAGCTCCCTTTCTTCTACCAACTCAGCAATGCACAATTATTTTCATAACCATAGTTATCATAGCTTGTAAATAAAGTTTTAGGCCTTGTAAATAGTTATCAAATTGTGATAACATGAAGATTAATTATAAATACTTTTAATGATATTTATAAAATATATGTTTGTTAGAAGTTGCCAAAGCTAGGGTTAAAATAGGTTGATAGAGATTGGAAAGCGAGTTTTAAGCCAATGATAACTTGAGTAGGTTGTGATAAAGTTAATATCAAACAATATTTATTTTATTGATGTATATTAATTTTCTTATGTAAATTTAATTAATGAAAATTAAATGATTATTTATTATTTATAAAGAATTTTTACATTTTAATAGATATTAAATTTAGTAATTAAGTAAACAAAAAATGTTTAGGAACTTAGAGGTTGAACTCTTTCTTATACATCTTAAAGCTTATGATTCAACTCCTTTTTCTATTATTTTAAGAAAAATAATAAATATAAATAAGTATAATTTATAGGTAATTTTGTCTTTTCACATTCATTTTATGAATCAGTTGATTAATAATGTTACGTTTTACAGTTTTTTTGTTCATTAGGGTTTAATACTTCATTAAATAAGTTGGTTACCAAATTCTTAAAATAAATATTTGATGTGGTTAATAAGTTAAAAACCTCTAACTTAAGTGATAAATTAACTATTTTTCAAACACTCATAATATATAGATATTTGTATTTTTTTTAACCTCTACCATATTGTAACATGTTGTGCTAATTATAGATAACCTTTTTTATATGTATAGTTACTATAGAAATGGTATATTTGATTATGATCTTAATTATAGAATTGATTTGTGGCATGAGTAAAACTTCACTATAGATAAAGTTTTTCAACTTATATAATAGAAATAGTGATGCTTCGTCACAAGAAATGTGTTTTTGTAACTTAATTTATGGTATAAGTAATACTTTATTAAAAAAATGTATTTCCATTGCTTAGATCATGGTACAAGTGATATTTTTCTATGGATAAAGTTTTTCTGAAGTGCAAGTAATACTTTGTCATAGAGAATATATTTTTATAACTTCATTTGTGGTATAAATAATATTTTGCCATGGGTAAAGTTTTTTCATAGTATAAATGATACTTTATCATGAAAAATATGTTTTCATAATTTAGGGTTTAAGGTTTAAGGTTTAAGGTTTAAGATTTGTGGCACAAATAATATTTTGCAATGGATAAAGTTTCCCCTTAAAATAATTTTTTTTAATTTTTTGTACATTTATTTAAATTTTTTTGTTTCGGTGGCAAGAGATAAAATTTTCATGAATTTTCAATTCTTGTGGCATAATTCTTGATATAAGTATTAATTTGTTGTAGTACTATTATGTAAAATGGAACCTAAATAGATATACGAACCAAATTAATTCATATTTATTTAATTTGACACTAAATTATATTGATGCAATAAAGATATTTAAAATATAAATATAATTAGCTAAAATTTAATTATATTTATGATTTGTCATTTAATTAAAAGAAGAAGAAAAAGTTTAGGAAAAAATTGATAAACTATATGCTACCTTATGAAGCTTATTAAATTAAAACCTTTTTTCAATAAGTTAATTAGTATACTAAATGCTTTTAAAAATTAATTTTTAATTTATTAATAATGTTAATAAATTATAAAATTTAGGTTAAACATAGCCCAACTATAAGACATTCATATAATATGTTGAGTGTCCCGTTAACTTATTAAATTATAGACTATAAGAGGATGATATCATTCCTTAATTTTTCCAAAAGAATAGTGGTTTCAAAGTTAGAGATTTAACGTGTTATTTCATCAAAATAAAAGTTAGAGAACAATATCAGTTTTCTTTCTCGATTGTTGCCGGTGCTTTAATTGGTGATTTAAACAGGTTAACCAGTTAGGCATTTCATGTACTATGTAAGAATTATAGTAAAATCAGGGAATGGAAGAATTATTTTATCTTAATGATGCAAAAAATGAAAATAATATTACCTCTGTAAAATTTGGAATGAAATTTCAAGTGATGAACAAGTTGAAGAATTAAATTATTGATTTTGCCTAACTATGTACCTTGACGAGGTAGTTAGACTTTATGAAGCATTGGACCTTTCAGCCAAAATTTCCTCCCTACGCATGGGACTGCTGCTGGTTTTTGCTTTCTTTTTCCCCTTGATAGGAACAAGTCTTACTAATCTAATTCCTTGGACCAATAATAGCAGAGATATTATTATAGAATTGTGATATAATATTGGTTGTTTAATAAATTAGATATTTGTTATGAACTAATGTATATACGAATAATGTTATGTGTTTAAAGATTTGATGTTGATTCTCAAACTAACGTAAAAAATAATGATAACATTAGTTTAATTATAAAAAAATAATGTGTTAAATACTTGAAAAATGTAAAGCATTGATATAAATGTTAATTGTTAATTTAACAACTGTTGTTATTATTTATTTAAAACATCAGTTAATTAATTGTCACTGAAAATCTAGATCCTTTTCTATACAACAAATGATATAGCACATCGATTTGATTTAATTAACTAACATCTAATGTTCAATTTAATTTTCATACTCCATTAATCCTAAAGCAGTATTTACATGAACCTAATTATAGATAGCATTCAACCATCTTATTATATACTCAAAATAGTATTCAAGCTTTATTTTAATGTCTATATAATAAAAAAATAATATCTTAATATAAAAAATTTCAACATCAACAATTGAATACATTTAATTAGGTTCAAAAAATTAATAACTTTAAAATGTTGAATAATATGTAAATGTTGTAAAAATTGATAGTAATACCTCTAAAAATAAAAGAAAAAAAAAGAAATTATATTATCTTTTTATGATATAGCCTTTGAGAGAACCTTTTATAAAACCTACTGTAACAAAAGAAGGGTATAAGCAAGTCATAATTGATGTTATAATTGCAACAATAATACTATGTTCTTCTTTTAAAAAAAATTATTATTTGGCTTATTAGAATATCAGAACATAAAATGTAATTTGCAACAATAATACTATATGATTATATTGAAAAGAAACTTATTATCTGGCTTATTGGAAGTCTAAGAATATAAAATGTAATATTTATATGTTATTAGAAGATAAAAAATTATAAACAAGTATTAGCAAGTAATAATTAAAAAATGCTTTAAATACATAGAATATGAATATAAGAAACATGACCCAATTATCTTTAATTTTTTCTAATATCGTTAAAAGAATCTTCAATCCATATCCTTTCAACATGATGTATGGCATGTAAAAGTTTGTTATTTTTCGAATTGTCATTTTCAATAAATAAGTTGCATGTTGAAAACAAAGCACATAACTTGCAAAGGATGTACAATATATTTATTCCATATGGAATATATCAACACTTGCACTATCCAAAACTCTGAAAACATAAAATTAGAAATACAAAATCTAAACAAATTTATATAATCACAACAATTAGACATTCTTCATTAGGTTTAAAGGAAAAATAAGACATTTGAACACACTTTAACGTTAAGAAGAAGACATCAACGAGATGAGTCGAATTATTGGTTGAATTTGAGCTTTAGTGATATTTAGTGTGTATTTCTCTATAGGGCACTTCTAATTTCACAAGAATAATGCTCTTACCCTATAGTATGCACTTTGGCACTAAGATAAACTTGCCTTCCATTTTAATTCCCACCTTTATTTTCATATGTTTTGAGAATAAATTGTGTCATTTAAATTTTTCATGTTAGTTATATACTAAAATCGATATTTAATATTATTTTTAAAATGTCTAATGGTTGAATATAATATGTCAATTTATTAACAAGTAATACCTACATTTGAATTTTTCACATCGATTAAATCTAAAAAATTACATGAGGCATTCCTTAGTGGGTTAAGCTAATACATCATTTTGTCCTTTGAATAAAACATAATAGGCATCTAGTAATGCCTACAATATTTCTAATATTAAAGTAAGGCAATTGATGAGAAAATATAATTAAAGATGAAATTATCATCTTTGTACCGATATATCTTTTATGGTATAGTGCCATGTGACATTCTTGTTTCTTATCCATTAATATGATTCATTTATGTACTCATAACATTCCTTAAGTGTATTCCTTACATACTAAGTGAAGTATGGATCTATGAAATCAAAGAACCTAATTATATATTTTTAACAACATAGTACAAGTATCTATCATTTTCAAAATTCATGAGCTTAACTTCATAATGTCTAGTATGTACATAAAAATTAGGAAGACTTGAAGGGTAAAGATGAATACACTTGATCTAAATCCTTTTGATACTAACGTTTAGCTTCTTCATGTTCAAAAGCTGCAAGATGAAGTCTTTGGATAAACTAATATCATATTTGTGTGCCAAAATTTCATATCTTATATGCAGTTGCATGATGTTTATTTTGTGCATTCCATCTACAATGGGTTAGAGCTTTTATCAAGTTTTAGCCTTTTTAAGGGGTTACTAAGGATAACTTGCCAAATTCTTTAATTCTTTCAACTTACCATTATTATTCCTGTTTATCTCTAACGGCCTTTTACCAATTTTTCTTAGTTGAGATACCTAAAATGAATTATGAAAATGTATGAGAAGTAGACAACATAGGCAATATATATTTAATCATAAACAAAGAACTTCAATCGATAAAAAATCTCATCTCTGTGTACAATGTAATTGAGGTCTTAGGCCAAACTAGGTAGGTATTAATTACTTGGGCTATCATAGTCACCTCATCAATCAATAATGACATTTTAGTTGTACTTCCCTTGACAATGTTTATCATAAACTTACATTAGTCTTTTAGTGGTGTAAGGATGTGAAGCATATGGTTTGGGAAAGTCATTTCCATTGCCACTTGCTTAATAAGGGGTCCTATAATCATAAGTAGACATATATATCCATATTATAAGGATAAATAAACTAGTTGATTGGTAAATGTAAAATTATAACAAAATTGAAAGTACTTAGCAATAAGTAGTTGGGTGATAGACATTTACATGTAGTAGTTAGGTGAAGTGGTTAAGGTTAGCAGGGTAGCAACTACCCTACTATGTTATAGGAATTTACATTTGTACCTTATCCTTTTCCTGCGAAGTAGCAACTGGTTTTACACCTTCCTACCTAAACTTAGCCCTTATCTCTTCCATGACTTTTATGGTCACTTTCTTTACCATCTCCGTGGTGATTTATGCTTTTAGTTCCTTAATATCTTTATCATATTGTGTTTCAGTGCAAGGGCATTTTGAAGCTCCCTTGAAGGGCTTTAAGGTTTATTGATTTTTTAATGCTCTTAACACATTTAAAATGCTCTTGAATTCCTATAGCAACAATCAGTATATCCATCCTCCTTTCTGGTCGAAACTCTCCTAAATAGGCTTGATGCGTAAGCTCATCCTAGTACAATGTAATCAAATATGATTAGTAATATGTTGATAATAGAAAAATGCACTTCTTATTTGACAAATAAAATAATTATTCACTCAGTAATCTACTAATTCTCTTTAGTCATGTATTTACCTTAATAGCTAACTCTAACTTTCACTTATAACTCATTTTATGGTATAAGGTCAACAAAGATAGAAGTTTGATTAGGCTAATCAAGAACCCCACTAGTAACTTAAGTCCTTTCCTTAATGAGATCATTCTCAAGCTTTTTGTATCTATCCCAAGACAACATATGATTGTAGATTTTTTTTAGCTTGATTTACCTTATTCTTTGTACTTTAGGCTTGCTGCTAAAAAAAAAACAAGTTATGAGAATATGGGCTTACTGTCAATAGTGGAATAAAGATAATAATGAGATGATCATATTTACTTGAAGCCTTTTTCCTTCGTATATCATTATAAAGTCCACCTATGTCTTGGCATCGATCTTGTAATATTTTTTAAAAGGACTTTTACCCTTTTTCCTTTTGTTCTTGCTATAGTCCTTGGCCAAATTATACTTAAAAGTCCTTCTACCTCTTGTCCCCTTAACTACAGAATATGTTCTTTATGTTTTTCAAGCATATTGAAGGTAGCTTACATGGTAATGCATACATGAATGACATTTATACATATGTAATCTAGAAAGATTTTTATGCACATGTAAAATATGAAATATAAATGAGTATTAAGGTTCCTTACAAATATATCCTGCTAAATAGCCTTCTCGATATTTTTTAGCACTTGATGCCATTTCTTAATGATGATGAGCAACTTAGTGCTTATCAACATCCCGATCTAGCTACTAAAATTATTGCACTAGGCTCACATATTTAGCCATTGTTATTGAAATTTACTCTTAATCTCTTTTTTTTAGCATACTTAAGGATCGTATCTTTTATAATTGTAGGACCTTTAGTTTCTTTTCTTTTCTTACCACCTCTATTGGAATTAGAATTCATATCACTTTTGTTTAAATAATTATAACGAAAGCAACACAAATATTTAACTTATGTGCTAAGCATATAAATGTGATAACTTAAATAAAAAAGAATAATTGAAAATTATTTTATTACATTTGGTTTGATCCTAAAACAAAATTTCACCTATAATAAATTGAAATTAGTTCTCAATAGAGTCACATTAACATAAACAATTACTCTAAAAAATATAACATCCAAGTAAAAATGTAGAAGCAAAAATTATATTTTCAAAAATAAATGTATAAAACAGGATATGTATCTGGGTTCATAACTCTTTATGTTAAATAATGAGCCTAAACCTTGTTCATAATCATTAAAAAGTAATTTTAAAGTAAACAAAATATGACAATGCTATTAATTATCTAATCCCAAAGATCATAACTTAAACATAAAATGTTTCCAAAGCATAAGAGAACTAAGGAAAATACTTTAGATAATGTAGAGTGATTGCTTAAAGATGGTAAAATGCTGACACTACACAATTCAAATAGAGGTTAGAAAAAATGGAATGGAGAGCAACCACAAATGAAATACAAATCATTGTATGAATAAAGTTTGTCTATGATTCTAAAAAATAGATATGAGGATATGCACATGGTAGCACTTTCAATGTCAATTATTAATAAATAGATGACATCTAAATATTTCCACATCTATTATCATTAAAATCGATGTTTAATATCCTACACATAAATACAAAAATGCTACTCATTGCAAACTTTTAACACTGGTTGTCTGTAGGAGTTGATGTCTAATGTTGAGCCCTATCTTCAAATTTAATGATTCAACTTTACTTTTGACGTCGAGTTTCTAATAACTAATATGATAAGTCATAATTTCTAACTAAGTCGATTTTTTGTAGGCAACAAACATGCAAAACTATAATTTTCTTTTTTGAAAAAATAATGTTCTTAAGTGTCATCATAATTAACAATTTCCATTTTATACATTGAATAATAAAATAATATCATATATCATAATAAAATATTATATTACAAATATACAATTTAAAATATATCAAAGATTGAATCAATATATTACATTATAATAAAATTATATTTTTCTTAAAAAAAAAAGAACACCCTACCCAAGTATCAATAGTTATCATTTTACATGTTGGATAATAAAACATGATCATATATTATAATAAAATGTTATACCATAAATTTATAATTTAAAATACAATAAAAATTAAATAAACGTATTATATTGCAATAAAACAATATGCCATCACTTTAAACATCTATTATGTAAAGAAATTGGCGTGGTAAATGTATCTCCACTTTTGTGTGGTAAATGTATCTTCACTTTCTAAACCAACTCTCTAACTCCCAAGGATGGCAAAAACAAAAAAGGAACTATGAATTTTGCCTTACAGCATGTGAATTTAGTATCAATTTTTGCTCCGCGGGCCAAAGCAGGAGGCAAATTTTTGCTTTAAAGTAATTATGTGGGATAAGACAATATTATTTGGCCTTGTCTCGTAGTGCTCCTAAATAATAAATTAATTTTTATTTTTTATATTATACTAAAATATATGTTATTATAAACACATTGTAGTAATTTTATAATTAAAGAAATACTTATCTTAATTATTTTCTTCTAATTAATTTTTATCATAATTATTTTCTCTTAAATTTAAAATTAATTGAATAGATTATGTGTGATTTTAGATCAATATTATTATATTATATTAAATATTAATTATATGTACATTTAAAATTTATAAATTTTTATCTTTTTAACTTTTTTTAAATTTTCTAATGGATCGCTAGTGCTTTGTGGATTATGGGGATAAGATACCAACTTGCCTTATAATCGAGGACAAGGCTGAACTTCGTAACTATAGAAAAAAGCAATATACTACTAATTTGTTATTATCTCACTTTATTGCCATCTCTACTAACTCCCATTATACGTTAATATTAGTTCACTAATAATCGATGTAAAAAAATATTATTATTTTATAATGTTAGTTTTTAATTTGAATTAATACAATAACTTACTCGTATTTTTAAAAATGCTATTACATTATTATATGCATTGATTTTTATTTAACTCACGTCAATGTAATTTTTTAATGTAACGGCATTATATCTATAGCAGAGAAAATCAAATATGAATAATTAATTTTTTTAAGCATTAAAAATGATAATTCATTTAATCTTCATATATAAAATCTTATATTTGAATCTAAATATGACTGAAGTAAAATCCTTACCATAACCTTAGTACTATTGCACTACTAAAATAATAGCCCAAAGCGTTATTTATTTTAATCAGCTATACTAATACTGTAAATAAAACCAAAAATATATATAAATTTTACATATCAAAGCATCCCAACTCTCTCCCTCAGAATAAACGTAGGAAAAATAATCTCTCACCCAAAAAAATGAGGAAAGAATACAGAAGATTTCAACTCTGAGCACAACAATATATATGTATTAAAGTTTAATCTTACGCTCGCAATCCAGATCCCCAACTGCCATGCTTTTAATATTGACTGTCATACTGCAATTCATATTAATTCCAACATGTTTTTTCACAAACAAAATCTTCACTTTTCCTGAGATTATCGTAGAAGTGCTCATAGGAATCTGTCCTCCCATCAAATCCGTCAGCAAACTCGTTGCGCTAGACGAGAGTTGGTCCGCCATGACATCCGCCGTCACATTCATCCTCAAAGTCCGCCGCGCCTTGGCAGTCCCCGCCGGGTTCCGCGCCTCCGCCGCCTCCACGCCGTGGTAATAGATTATTGTGGTGGCGTTGTTGAACTTAAACGACACGGCGTTAGGGTTCTTGATGGACACATCGGCAACTAAGGTCATGTTGAGCCTTGGTTGTTGTGGGAAGGCGTTGATGGAATAGTCGAGATTTGTGATTGTGATCCCATTCATCCTAATTGTGGGATCTTTTTCCTTAAAAACAGTGAATATCAAAATAACTATTACTATAACTAAAATTAGTAATAAGGCTGTTACGCACCCACAGCATTTGATACATCTTCTATGGCGGGTTTTCTTGATTCGGAAGGCGGCGTCGGTATCCTCGGCGTCGGTATTAGGACTAGGGCGGTCGGCGGCGGAGGCTAGAGGTCTGACCTGGCTCTCCGCCATGGCAACGAGAGGCAAGAACTTAGGATAGAATTAGTGGAAAATCGTGGCTGCGGATAGCTCTACTTTGATGGTAGAATGGGAAAGGTGAGGTTGCGTGTTGCTCTGCTTTGATTTATATAAATAAATAAATAAATAAATAAATAAATAAATAATGTAACCATTGAAGACTTGAAAGTAAAAAGGATGCGACGCATTTGGTTTAGTTTAGTTTGTTGACATTTATGGCACACGTTTTTGAACATCTGATGTTTAAAATGTTATTACGCTGACCGGAGTTGAAGTTGTTCAATGTTGACATCCACCTGGTTAGTCCGGGCTGAAAGTTTGAACGCAACAAAAGGGGAATGTCTTGCAAGGGAATCCCCCTGAATTATTATAAAAATTAAGGTGCTGATTGAGATATTTGTCGTAGAAAAATTTTATTTTATTTTTAAATAAAAAATATTAGTATATATTTTTATAATTTATGATTAAAAATATAATATTTAGAGATAATTTTTTGAAAAAGGAAAAATTATTTTTATTAAATTTTTATATTTAATATTAAATATTTAAGAAAATTTTTATTATTTAGATATTTTATAATTATATTCTTGTAAGATTTTTCCACCAAATCATACGGATTTGAAAGTTAAAAAAAAATTTCATCAACATTTATAGAATAAATTACGCTAATCATTCATAAAATTTAATATCATTACATTCACACTTTTTTAACATTTCCTTTTATATATACTCAACTTCTCCTTGTTTGTAAACATACACTTATTTGTTGTACTTAAAAAAAAATAAAGGAGGTAAATGTATATTTTTGAAAAATTAAAAAAGTATAAATATGATTAAATCAAAATTCACTAGTGTAATTTACTCATATTGTAATCATAAGACATGTAATTGCTAAAAAAAAAGGATTTGACAGATTCAAAATAAATGATTGCATGCTATCAAAAAAATAGTAACTAATAATTTTTAGCGAGAGAATTTTAATAATTTTTAAAACACATACAATGTATAAATAAATGATAATATAAAATTAATAATGAATAAGTTAAAATTCTAAAGATATAACTTTTGATAGGTAGTTAAATTTTGTAGTTTACTTTTGATTAATAGAAGCATAATTTTTTTATAATTATTACACTCAAAATTTATATACTTTTTCAATTTTTTTTAAAAGAAAGTCACAAAGCTTATAATTGTTACAACTTTTTTTATAAAATTTGCAATATCTCCCTTCCCATATATGCGGATTCAATACCCTAACTAATAGAGTATCGTTAAACTTGGGACACGTCAAAATAAGAAAGTACAACTTTTATTTCCCTCGACCGCTTCAAGCATCTAGAAAAAGAATACCGTGGTTAATTACTTGAAGTCGACCCATGCGCTGGGCAAACTTCTTTATCTTCTAGATTTTTCAATTTTCAATTTTGTCCGACGTGTAGAAAGCGTAAACAATTTAACAATCCCTTCATTTTATGATTGGCTTAATTACGCAATTGGGGCTTCTGGCTCGCTCCTTGTGTACTTGTAAAACGTTTCATATCTTGTTAAGAAATGTAAAATAATTTATCCTTTTAACAAAAAAAAATAAATACACATGCCAATATACATAAAAGATTTTAACAAAATAAAACATTTTTATACTATTACTCATCCATACATTATCATATAAATAAAAAATTATTAAATTTTTTATTGTAGTAAAATTTTTTAATTATTTTTATTTTTTCAATAATATATTTTCTTTTTATTTACTAAAAATGTATAATATTTTATATTATTAATAAATTAAATTTAAATTCTAAATTTTAATGATATTAATATAATTTTAAAAGTAAAATCTAGAAATATGATAGAATGCTTCAATCTAAAATTGAAGCATATCATTAATTTTTTAAATAATAATAATATTTATAAATTATTTAATTTCTTAAGATCGTTAGGAACAGAATTCAAATTTAGATATAAAATATCGATAATTAAAATTGATAAGTTTTATCAGTCGAGCAACCTAAAAAAATTAAATTTTAAAGTATAATAATATAAAATGATTCATATATATGATTGATTTTGTTCAATGACGTAAATCCTGATTATTGTTGCACGCATAATACCGATGTGAATACAGCATGTCCATGACCAATTTCAACAACTGTTGTTCATTTTATTCAATGTCCCCTTGTCTCTTGGGGCGATGGACTTGTTACGTGTACTTTAGGAAGGTAACAGTCTTCTGTTATTTGGAATAACTAGAAATAATATTTTATTTTATTTTAAAATAAATTTATTTTTTACATGGTGTTTGGATTTTATTTTATTTAATATTTTTATTTTAATTATATTTATACTGTTATGAAATTTATTAAATTTAGCATGGATTTTATTAATTAAAATTTATTTCATTTAACCTAAAAGATATATCATATAAAAAATTTACTCCATTTATAATATTATAATTATTATGATATTATTAAAATTTATTTTTTAATTAAATTTGGAGATGACAATTTGATCCATATGTAAGGAATAGCATCAGTTTTTACCCATTTGAGTATAGGTATGAGATCTAAAAAATAAATATAGGTACGGCTAGAAAAAATTTTATAGAAATTTTATTGGGTTCAAGTACAGTACGGGTACATATATTATACTATTTTACCCTCCCTATACCTATATTATATAATAAAAAGAAAAATCAAAGCTATGTATAAAATGTTTTTAGAGATAAAAATTAACAAAAGAATTCACTTTATTCTTTATTGTATTGTATTAGTGTTATTAGAATTTTTAAATAACTATTATTTTATTAAAATATAATAAGATATAGATAATTTTTATTAAGAAATTATAATATATAAAATATAGATAAATATGCATCATTTAAATAAAATCACAAAATAAGAATGAGTACAAGAATTCAAATATTTGATAGAGATGAGAATGGATATTGAAAACACTCTATTAATGTGGATATGAAAAGGGGAAAAGATATAATATTTTAAAATGTGGATGTGTCTTATTCCCCTACTCATATATATTCTCTTCATTGATATTCCTAGTTAAATTGTATGCATCTTTCAATGTATTCCAAATAAACAAATTCTTAAATAAAATGGCAAAATAAGAACAAGTACAAGAATTCAAATATTCAACAAAGATGAGAATAAATATTGAAAACTTTACCTATGTGAGTATGAGAATGGGAAAAGATAAAATATTTTAAAATGTGGACGGGTACTTGTATCTTATTCCCCTATTCATATTCTCCATTGTCATTCTTAATTAAATTGTATGCATTTTTCAATATATTCCAAACAAGTGAATTCATTTATAAATGAATTAAAATCGTTATTTTAAACATAAATTTCAAATAATAGAATTTATTAAGAAATAAAATAAAATCATTTATATTGAAATTAAATGAATCCAAAGGAATTTATTCCAAAGCATAAAATCACACATAATTTGACAACACGCCCTACTGAATAAACAAGGGCTTATTTGGTGGACTGAAGTTAAGTTGTTGTTTAATGGCAAGTGGTAACAGTGGATAGCACAAGGTAAATTATACAATTAAGTCCTACAATATGTTTAGCATATATGTTGTATTGTATAACCCATAATTTTTAATAATAGGTCTGTCATTGAAACAAACATGGCATTAATTTAACTACTAGGTTGAATTAGTTTTAATTTTAAATATTTAAATTATATATATACACGTAATAAAATTCTAATGATACTAATAATATATATATATATATATATATATATATATATATATATATATATATATTAAAAATGATTAAAAAAATATAAATTCAATTGATATGAAGTTATGAATGTATTACACTTTAATTATTGTAAAATTAGAAAAATTAGTTTTTCCCAATAATAAAATTTTGAAAAAAATAATCCAATACACATTAGTTTAGGGTGGTTTGCACTGATTCTAACCATTTTTTATTGGTTTATATGCAATTTTTTTATCCAAAAAACTTTAATCAAATCAATTCATAGATTCACTAGTCCACCACATTTAATCCAATTTACAAAATTGTTATAATCTCATATGATCCCTCTCCCTTATACATAAATTGCCATAAGATGCAATACACTTTTGAAGATGAAAGATAGGAGGTGTCAAAATGGCCTTGAGTCCATGGAATTTTACAAACTTGAATTACTTAAAATTAGGTCCCTTACTTTTATAGACTTATTATTGAAAATTAAATCCCCTCTTTTTCATGGATAATATGGATTGATCTACAAACTCCCAGTTAAAGTGTTAGACTAGTTCAAAAGCTTTTGTAGACTTGAATCTTCTAACATTTTAGACCATTTTTTTCACCAGTCATACAGACTAAGTTCGTATGGATCGAAGTTTGCATGAACCGATCCGCATTTGACTTATTTAACCCATTTAACAGCCTTAGTGAAAGGTAAAATCTAATAAGCATAATTTATATTTAAAAGATTAAAAATAAGAAAATCTTACTCTTTTAATTCCTCCATTTGTCATTACTTTCTATCATCATTACTCCAATCAACCACCAAAGCTATTACAATTACCACTCACTATCTATTGTCACTGTAATGACAAACATCATTGTCATTGCTATTAATGTAGTGGCAACAATTACACTTACCATCTTTTGCTATCACCCCTATAGTTAATAATTACCACTATTAATTGTCACTTATGAAATGGTGACCACAACTATAACTATTATGATGTGATGATGACAAGTGAAAGTGGCTTCCTCTACCATTGACTCAAATTAATGTGGTAAACAATAGTGACAGCCTTTACTAACTCTTGTAAAACTTTTCATTGGTAACTATTCTCACCATTACCGTCACCATTAACCAATATTACTATAACATCATTACCATCCAATCCATTAAATTCCATTATTATTATTATTATTATATACTATCACCATCTCTTCTTCATCATTGTTACCTAATCCAAGGCCACTTCATGCCCATCATTATTACTGCATTATCATATTGACTTAACACCTTTCCTTCAATCATTATCGTTGCTTTATAAGACTAATTTTAGATAAAATAAAACTTAATATTATATATTAAAGAGATGCATAACATATAGTCATATATGTTATATAATGATATATTATAAAAGGTTTCTTTCCAATACATATCCCCCACCATGTTATCCCAAAACCCTTTTATCACTTATCTTATGTGGTCATATCAAACAAGACCAAGGATAACTAAAATTTGAGAACATTTTTTCCCTATTTTATAATATAACTTTCAACTTGCAAGTTATATAATAAAACTTAATATTACATATTATCTTATATTGTAAAATAAGAGATGCATAACATATAGTCATATATGTTATATAATGATATATCATACATAATATAGTATAAAAGTTTTTTTCCAATACACATACCCCACCATGTTATCCCAAAACCCTTTTATCACTTATCTTATGTGGTTATATCAAACAAGACCAAGGATAACTAAAATTTGAGAACATTTTTTCCCTATTTTATAATATAACTTTCAACTGCAAGTTCATCGACATTTCTTTTAAAATTGTATTGTCAATATTTGATAACAAGGGTATAAAGAATATTTATAATAAAAACAAGAGGGGAAAAAAAGACGAAATCTTGACTAGTTGATGTTGCTAAAACAGTGAACCACTAGATGTCTTCTGGATCTTTGGTCTAAGTGGAAAAACGAAGTTGAAATCCTATTGGGCCCGGAGATGGAATGCAGGCCTAGACCTTGTTGAAACCGTCCAATATGATGAAGAAAAATATAACGGATGGTTTGGAGATGCGGGGTATCGATCCCCGTACCTCTCGCATGCTAAGCGAGCGCTCTACCATCTGAGCTACATCCCCGTCTTATCACAAAAAATTATTAATCCATTTTATTGTATGAGAGATTTTGTTTTGTCTTTGAATTTCAAGTTTCTAAATGCAAATTTTCCTTCAAGCTCTTAGTGCATGCTTGCTTCCAATTTCCAGGTTGTGCAATTTGGCTATACAGTCGTACTTTTATTATTTTTTTTTAAGTTCACATATTTTTATACTTGAATAGTGACAGTATTTCATAAAAGTAATTAATAAATTAGTTAATAATTAATAACTTAAAATCGATAGTTAATAAATTAAGTAATTATATAAAAAGTATTACATAAAATTAATTATTGAATTAATTAAAATTATAAAATGATATAAAAGAATATATTGATAGAAATAAATATATAATTAAAATAGTTAATTTTTTTTCTAAAAATTAGATTATTTAGTACAATTAATACAAATAAAAATATAATACTTAATATTAAATTAATTATATTTTAAAATTTTATATATTTATTCATATAATTTTTATTTTATTATTTGTAACAAAACTGTAATTACTTAAATATATTTTATAATATTATATATTTATTTACATATATTTTTATATATCTATAATTTAAAATTTAAAACTAAATTAATTATATTTTATAAAAAATCATATTTAGATTAATGTTATAAAATATATATGTTATAAATTAATAAAAAACTAAAAATAAATTTAAAAAAATTTTAAAAAATAATAACTTATAAGTTATAACTTCTTCAAAGTAACTTCTTAAATTAAAATTTATTTTTCCAATAAACTAATGCATAAAACACTTTTAGAAATTAACTTATAGATTATTAATTAGGTTAATAAGTTATAAGTTAGTTTATTTATTTCACAAAATGAAATTAATATTTGAATTCTTCCTTATAATTTTATATTGGTTTACATTTGATTAACCATCAATATAAAAATTTATATCATCAATAAATAAGGAGTTGACAAATTATTAAAAAATTAATAATTTTCATCAAAAGTAAGAATGTTTTAAAATTTTTATTAATGCAAGAATATATAATCGAGTAATAATAAAAAATTAATTTATATTAATAATGAATTAAATTTAATTTAATTTTATATTTTAAAATAAAATTTTGAACATGTCAACCTTTAAAAATACAGTATTACCTTTGTAAATTAAAAATCGCTAAACTAATAACTTCAATTAAATAATATTTTTTTCCAATCCTGACTTGGAACAAATATGGTAAATTAATAATTCATTAAATTTATATGATAATATACTTTAAAACTATATAGGTTCCATTTATCAAAATTATATATACATAATTCAATTAGGAGTTTTTGTACATGTTTTTCTTGAAATTAATTTCTCCTTGCACTTCACATTTAACTTCTATTAATGTATTAAGAAACTCTTGGGTAGAATTCTCGTATCGTAAGGTAAAATTTTACACCGATGGTATTGTGTATTTTCTTACTATGTAAATACGTGATTTTTTTTACTTAATGTTCATTAATTATATTAATTTAATATATATTAAATGCATAGTTTGTTGGAAAAATGGATGAATCATAATGTCTTTTTAACGAGAATAATTATATTTACGAACTAGTTTTGAATAAATAAATACATAAAATAAGGATAATTTAAATTTCATAATTAACACAAAATTTAATATATTTGTATAATCACAAAGCTTAATACTTTAAAAAATAAAAGATATCTTAATAAATTAATGTTTTATTCATTAATATATAAATTAATAAGTTATTAATTTATAAAAAATGAAAATTTACTCACATGTAATTTTACTAATTTTTATTTAATTCATATGTATTTTCAAGCATTATAATTTTCTTACATGTTCCTTTTAATATTAACATTTTACCCACTTAAATATTTTGTATTCAATTTTTATTGAAATATTTCATAGTCATAATTAGTGAGTGAAGTAAATTTAGAGAAAAAGTAAATTATAATTTTTTTATATTTATATAAATTGATATTCAAAATTCTTAATTACAAATAAAAAATATACTAATTTTATTTTTTAATCTAGATTTATAAACTATATGTTATTGTTATATACTTTATAAAATTATTTGTAATAGAATATTCAAACTTAATTTTCTTTTTTATCTTCAAATGTCGAGAGTTTTTACTTGATTTTTTATTTGTTCCATATAATGTTTTAAATTTTTTTCTTGTTTAAAGTGCGTTATTTAAACAAAGAGCAAGAGCGATATATTTTGGTTTACATTAAGATTTTTTAACACCAATTCATATAAATATCATAAACTAGACTTTATTAATTTCACGTGATTTCACTTAATTCATTTATTATAGAGCTTTTCATTAAAAATTAGATAAGAAAAAATTTAAATGAATAAAGTATTAATAGAAAACATAACTAACCAAATTGTAATATTTAAAAACATAGATGTATGAGTAAAAATCAACAAAACTAAAGATAAATAAAGTGTAATTTTTTTTAAGTAAAATAAATTTTATTTCATTTTATTTATTACTCATATGTTAATTATATGTTTCATTATAAAATCCATCAAAGGATTTTGTGAATTCATTTTATTTGTCCTAAAATACATAATATATAAAGAGGTTATCATCTTTCTAATATTATATTTATGTTAATACCATCAAAATTTATTTTTTTAATAAAATTTTATGCATTTTTAATATATTTTAAATAAAATAATTTACTTATAAATAAATTAAAATTATTATTTTTGATAAAATTTTTAATAATAAAATTTATTTATAAATAAACAAAAATTATTTATATGAAAATAAAATAAAATCAAAAGTAATAGCAAGCGATCCCTAAGATAACACCTCATTTAATTAGCACATTTTTCCAATAAATTAAATTTAATTTATTATCAATATAAAATATTTTACATATCAATAAATAATAAAAAAATGCATCACTAAAAAAGTAAATAATAATTTAAATTTTTTAAAATAAATATTTTTTAATATTTTTATTAATATAATAATACATAATTGAATAATAATATAAAATTAGTTTATGTCGATAATGAATTAAATTCAAATTCTTTTCTTCAATACTAATTTCTCCCTTTAGCGTTCACAATTGATTTTTTTTTTTGGCATAAAAACTCTTACATGTCACCTAATGAAATTTAGGGGTGAAAATTTTAAATTCTCTGCCTTAAATTTGATCTCCTCCGTGCAGAAGCTTAATTTGTCTTTACGTGTGCATACGCATTTCGCGCACGCGTATGCAAACATAATAAATGACAATAAAATTAATATTAAAAAAATAGAAAATAAAAACTAATATTATTTTTATAAATAAATTTTGTTTAATATAATAATATTTTAATTAAAATATAATATTAAATAATATAAATTGATAATTATTATAAACACAGGCAAAACAAATTCGTATGATTGCCTATCCGCAACTCGTTTTTTGATTTTTACTTTCCTACAAAGTAATCTCAATCACAAAAAATACCTGGCAGCAGTTAGAAACCTAGAACCTGTTCGTTTTTTACTTTTAAAAACAATTTTCGGTTTTCTTTTTTTTTTTTTAAAAAGAAGAATTTGTTTAACAACTTATTTTTAAAATCTTTTTTTAAAAATTATTTTTTAAATACGTAATTTAAAAAACGAAAATAAATTTTAATTATTTTTAAATTTATTTTTTATTTTAAATATCAATTTTATAATTAAATAAAATATAAAATATTTTCTTACTTATAAGATTAACTACTCTCTATTTTTTTATTTTCCTTCAATTCAAAAATAATTTTTAAAAACAAAAAAATAATTTAAAAATAATTTCTAAAAATAATTTTTTAAAAACATAAAAATAAACATATCCAAACACATTCTTACTTCTCCCATCCAGATTTAAAGGCTATATTTCTGTTTTTAACGTTGTCCTACACCTTTAATTAATTATTCTTAATATGTTGAAAAACCCATCTAATTATTTCATGCTTGCTTTCTTCTTCCTCCTGTTTTTTCCATTGTGATTATGAAAACGAACAAAAGCAAAAATAATTTTATCTCGATTAATAAAATAATAGGAAAATACAAGAAAATACAACATGCAATATTTCATATAATATTATGATGGCGGAAAGCAAGTTACAACCTTAGTTTGCCCTGTTGATGTAATGTAAGGGGGGAGCCAAGCAATGTACAAGTTATATAGTTCATGATATAACAAAGTACACAAGACAAGGGGACATCAAAGAACTTGCATTAAAAACTATCGAATCTCGATCTTCTTGAAGAAAGGTAAAAAACCAACAAGATAAAATAACACGTTTCTGACTATTTATTCCCCCGCATCTCTTTTTGTGTGTTTATGTGTGAATTAAGCGAACATATCGGAGATAGTGGGGAGCTTGAATTCACCCTTATAAGAGACAGGAATGGTGAAGTTGCCAATAACAGGAAGGTCTATTATCAGACCCAAATCCAACTGATAATCAATGTCCCAATCGGCACCGATGTCTCTTGTCAAGCTCAGCAATATGCTATACGGCACCTTCACTGGCACTTCCAGCACCGTCGTGTCGTTTGCCTTCAACGATCCCGGATCTGGTATGTTTCCTGATGCTATCTCCCTTTGTGTTTACCCACCAAATGCAGAAGAAAAGCAATTATGATCAGATATTTAACAGTTTTAACTAAATTTATTTTACCACCGATTTCATTCAGGAAAAAACAAACACAGCAATAAAATAGAACTTGAGATTGATGACGAGAAATTTATGAGTCGACCCTCTAAATCTGGGAAGAATTCGCTGTATATGGAAATAAAAATTTGAATCATTTCCTTTTTCCTGCTCTCTCTCTCTCTATCATTTAAAAAAAATAAAAACATAGAGTTTGATTGGATACGTTTTTTTTTTTTTATGTTTTTAAAAACAGTTTTCAATTCAAAAGCTGTTTTTTAAAAAATGTTTTTTTATTCTAAAAACTATTTCTAAATAGAAAAAAAATTAAGATTAGAAGGTAATTAATGTTATAAATAAGGAAATATTTATAAAAGTTATTTTTACAAAACTAGAACAAGAAAATAAATTTAAAAAATAACTAAAATTATTTTTATTTTTTATTTTTAAGTTACATATTTAGAAAATAAATTTAAAAAATAACTAAGAGTTATTTTTATTTTTTTCTTTTAAGTTACATATTTAAAAAATAATTTTAAAAATAGATTCTGAAAACAGATTGTCAAGTTCTTCTGTTTTTAAAAATAAATCCAAACATAATTTTTATTTTAAATTTTCTTCTCTTTCTCTTCTTTTTTTTATCATTATAAAAAGGATAAAAACATAATTTTTATTTCAAATTTCCCTTTCCTTCTCTATCTTTTTTTAATCACTTTACAAAAAAATAAATATGTAATTTTTATTTTTATCATTTTTTTAAAAATAAAAACATAATTTTATTATAAATTTCCTTTTCCTTCTCTCCCTTTTTTAATCATTTTATTAAAAAATAAAAATAAAAATTTTATTATGAGACCTCCTTGTCCCCTTTTCTTTTCTTTTTTTAAACATTTTTCGTATCATTTTTCCTAAGGAATATACACACAATTATCAAGAAATTTTCGAATGAAAATTAGTGGAACCACGGGTTCAATTTTCAAGAAAATTTTCGAATAGCAGTATTACTGAATCGACCATTTCAGTTTTCAAGAAATTTTCGAAGAAATAACAATGTAATTGCACATAAATCTGATGGAGAAGGTACGATATACTATAAATGCGCCAATCTTCCCAGAGACTAAGTGGTCAATTTTCAAGAAATTTTTTTATGGAGAAGCTACAATATACTATAAATGCGCCAATCTTCCCTGACTATGGTTCGAGGATTGGCACAAATGAAAATGCAGCCACACCAACCAAATTAAAAAAACTATAAATGCGGAAAATGAATATATCATTATTTATTGTACACTAATTTTTTATTTTTTAAAAATTAAATTTCATACATTATATAATAATAAATTAATTATCAAATCAAATTTTATTTGACAATTAATAATTATAACACTTTAGTGATTTAATTAGTGGTTAGTTGATAACTGATTGTATTAATTAATTTGATTAATTAATTATATTAATTACTTGATAAATCAGTTGATCATAATTAATTCTTTAAATATAAAAATATTTTATAAAATATTTGAGTATTTTTTATTTTAATATTTTAAATTTTATATATATATTAAATTTTTTTATAAATAATATATTATTATAATTTATTATATATTAGATATTTTTTAAAATTAAATCAATATAATTCTTATAATTATTAAATATATCAAGAATTTTTTAAAAAGAATAAAATAAAAAATATAAAAATTTATTAAAAATAATTTGATCAGCTAACTTAAAATGCGAATCCCCTCAATGTTTTGAATTTAGATTGATTTGGAATTTAATTGATTTGGAGGCATTCAACGTTTTGAATTTAGGGTTAATCATAATATATTTATTTATGAATTTTAAATTATATAATTAATAAAAATTAAATTAAACATATAGAGTTTTAATTAAATACTTAAAAATAAATTATGAAATTATATATCAAAAATAGATAAACAAATCAATATATTATAATATTATGATTGTAATGTAACAAAATGTTTAAATTAAGAATGAATGTTAATTTTAAATTGTGTAATTTAAGAAGGTGCCCAGAAGATTTCTAAAATAGAACTAAAATCGAACGAATGGGTATTTGACATTTCTTCTTATGCTGGCAACATGAAACAACTGCCCAACCTATACTCGCTCCATATTCTAGATCTGATCAACTACTCATCTCAATAGTCTTCAAGTAACGTGTTTCTGTCCCCATTCTTCTTACTTAGAAGAAGTTAGAAAAAGTTAACAACCGAATTTATAACACAAAAATGTTAAGTTGTCTTATAAAAATAGTAAACTTTAAAAAAAAAAATTAGGAGATTAATATGATCATCAAATCATTGCTTACTTCAAAATTCATCAAAATCTATGATTATAAATTGATGTCTATAATTTTTCATTTTTTATCCACAATTTTGCTAATGACAACAGAATCACAGTCACAGTTTAAATCGAACCAGTAAACATGATTAATTTCACGAAATCAAAGATCAAAGCATTCTGCGAACAGTCCGATTAATATAAAACGCACTAATCTCTCAATACTAAAAGCAGATATCTAACAATCAAGCATTAATTGGATCGAAGAAGACGAAGGCCAAATTGGATCGAAGATGACAAAAGGCAATGCATATTTACCTGTTTGCACTTTTGAGAGAGTAAGAGATTTCACAGATCGGAATCGGAGCTCCATACGGATTACTGACAGAAACTTTGGCCAAATACTCAACGCATTCCTTACTCACCCGCTTGAAATCGACGTCGTTCACGGTGGCTTCCGGCTTCTTCACATTCGCGATCTTCTCTGCCACAAAGTCCTTCGTCTTATCCAACAATTGCGACATCTTCGATCCAATTCCTACTGCAGACTGATCAGCCACTTCCATCCGGTGGTGCCCTTTTAATAGCAAGATTCCGGAAATCGCGTTTAGAAGGTTGAGCCACGTATACGTCGTCGTCGAACACGGTCTCGACACGTGATGGGTACGTGTCGCACGTGACGTCCCGTTCCTGTAGATCATGGTCCATGGATTGAGGATAACGGGACTTATATTTGATTTTTTTTGTTTTTTTGTCGGTCGCCGGTCGGTCACTCTTTTTTGGTCTGGAAGATTATGTTATCGTGCATGTAAGTGTACTGCTTGTGAAGCAGGCCGGCCTTTATGTTGGCGACCGAATTGGACCAGATTCAATGATTCATCCCTTCCATAGAGAAGGTTTATTATTATTATTTTTTTGAAAAACAATTAATTTGGTGATTGGGGAGAGATTTTGTACCAAATCGACCATGTTGTTCTCTCGATTCTCAAATTACTTTAAAAAATGAATGTTAAAAGTTAATTATAATTATCTCAAAATTAAAATAAATATCGTAAAAATTAATTATTATGAGCATTATATATAATTATTCAAAATTAAAGAGAATATTTTTTTCTTTTTTAAAAAATAATTATTCATTTTTGTTTCAAACATTATTCATCATCATCCACATTCTTCGCATTTCCACACTATCTTGGCGTGGTTGATTCATGCCTAATATGTTTCCTTTTTTTTGTCTTTTTATGATTCATTTACTTTTGGCTTTAGTTAAATTTTCATCCTTAATTTGGAGTAATTTATGGTCATATAAAAATTTTAATTTGATATTTTTTATATATTTATTTATTCAAATAATTATGTGATGTTAAGTTTTGAATTAGCATGATTTTGGTTAATTTATCTATTTATACGGATTCCAAAATAATTTTTTATTATTGAAAATTTTTAATTTAAGTGACATGTGATATTTTTTAAAAGTTTTATGCCTTACCTTATATCTAAAGTTTGATGTCCAATGCTTACATGTATATGTTTTTGTAGTTCATCACTTTTATTATTATAAAAAATAAAAAAACAAATTTAAGAATTAAATCTACAGCCTATATTTGAAACCAAAGCTAACACTTGAACTATAAGATCATACTACAAACCGAACCTAAAATCTGTCAACATAATCCCCATGGGTGCTACTTGAATAGTATGCTGGTTGTTTGTAAGTACGAGACTATAAGTCCTCCAGAGTACCAAGATTCAAACCGGAAACAGAGTGTGGTTCAGCAGAAGATTGGACATGAAAAACACTAAACCTAGAAGTTAGAACTAGGAGTTATGATTGGTTGCAGGAAACATGAGAAGCAAGGTGGTTTGCTAATCTCTTTTTGGAAGCACAGACTTCCTGAAATATTTTTCATGCACTAATATTTGGGGTTGAATTGCCTTAAAAAATAAGGCCTTGTGCCATGGGATGGCACGTTTGTATTGAATTTGTATATAATAACCCATGGAAACTAATTAATAATATATTGAATCTATATATTTGAATGGAAATGAAGAGTTTGATTATTTCTTTTTCAATCAACAATAACTATGGAATTAATATTATTTAAAAAATATTTGCTGGTAAAAATGTTGATAATCAAGAGACTTAGAATCATTATTTTATGTTTTAGAAAAATGAAATGTTGTTAATAATTACAAGGTTATATTTTAGAAAAATTATACATTGGAACTTTCCAGATTTTTGTGTTAGAATAATTTAGAATAATTTTGTATAGAAGGTAAATTGTTAGTAATTGATTGTCATAAAAGTTAAGTTAGAAACTAAAATAAAAATAATAAATTAATAATCAATTATTAATAATTATAATGGAAAGAAGTCAATAATTTTAAGCCAAGTCAATTTATATTTGATTATTGGAATAAATGAATTCATACATTCTTAGTTGAGATTTGAATAGTAATGTTTAAGAATAATATGATAAGCAATATTTATGTAAGTATTTCTTATTGAGAAAAATTAGAATTTTTTATGTAAAATTTTCAGATCATTATTAAGTATAAATAATATAGATCAATAATTTGTCCTTTGTCTGATTCAATAAAATTTATTAATTTGAGTTAGGGGTGAGCATTTACAATCCGACCTGGAACCTAGTCCTAAATAAATAAGATTTTGATTGAAAAATTAAGATCATAAGTCGAATTTAAACAAACTAAAGTTAAGCTTTGTTTCATAAATATTGAACTTGACCTTGAATAATTGAACCGCCCTTATTTTATATTTATATTAAATATTTTATTTGTATATTTTTACATACATTATATGATGCAAATCTTACTTAAAGATTAATTAATATATATACACATATGTAAATATAAATATAGTTTCCATTTTTATTTATTTATTTAATATTTTTATAATAATAAAAATAATTAAATTATTAAAATATGTAGACAAAATTTAAAAAATTAAATTCAGGATGGGAAGAAAGGTAAATTCTCTTCTATTTATTTATTATGAATTTGAGTCCAATGAAAGAGGGTTTATTAAGTATGAAGGAAGGCAAATCTGACTGTTTATTTATTATGAATTTGAATCATGAGGGAAGGGTTACTAATTAATTATGGAAAGGGAGTCTTTTTTTTTTCCTTTTGGGAGGAGGGGGGAGGAAGCGTTATTATTTATGGTGTCATGTGTTGGGCTATGGGAAAATTTTTTCCCGCCCAACACTATAGTTATAATTCATTTTTTTATATTTTTTATTCATATTATTTGCATTTAAATATTATTGAGTATTACAAATTTAATATAATAAATTTTTTAAAATAAAAATATTTTAAATAATTTAAATTTTCTATTTAATAAAATTACTTTATTTTATTATATATTTTATTTTTAACTCAATTATTTTATAGAAATATTATTTCTTTTCTTTTTATTTGTACACTTTTATATTTTCTTATTTTTCATGCTCATATCTATTTATATTATTATAACTAGGTAGTATGTATATAATATTATATATTTATATTTAATTTTTTATAAATATTTAAATATGCATATAAATTATTAATTGAATTAATTAATCATATATTTTATTTTTTTAAAATAATATTTGAAGATTAAAATTAAATTTATTAATTTAAAATTTATCAATATTTCCTTGATATCAAATTTAAGTAATATATATCAAATTAAGTAATATCAATTGAGATTTTGTTAAAATTTTATTCCTCATATACGATTTTATTTTTTTATTTTTTTCTTCTCATTCATATTATTTACAATTCAAATATTATTGAATAATATAAATTTAATATAATAAAAAAATTTAAGCTAAAAATATTTTAAATGACTTAAATTTTTATTTAATCAAATTAACTTACTTCATTATATATTTATTTTTAATTTTGATTATTTTTTAGCTCAAATATTTTTTATTTGTTCGGTTTCATATTTTTATTTTTCATATTTGTTACTTGTAACTGAGATGTTAATATCGGTAAGCAATATATATAACATTATATATTTTATATTTATTTTTTTATAAATATTTTAAATAAATTAAAATATTTGTATAAAATTACTAATTAAATGAATTAACTACATATTCTACTTTTTAAAAACAATACTCAAAAATTAAAATTAAATTTATTTATTTAAATTTTACTAATATTTTCTTAATATCAAGTTTTAAGTAGTATATATCAATTTAAATATATATCAATTGATCTTTTGTTAAAGCGTTGTATCTCATATACTATTTCTCATACTATTTTCTTTTTATAATTATATTATTTACAACTTAAATAATATTGAGTAAAATAAATTTATCATGATATAATTTTTTGAAATATTTAAAATTTAATTTATTTAATTAAATGATTACTTTTTTTACTGTCAACTGCTATATTAGATGCTAATACCATTAAGTAATATATATACATAATAAATTAAAAATTATCTATATTATTAATGAGTACAAAGATATTATATTATCAAAATAAAAATATAATTAAAATTTTTGACAAAACATGAAAACAATTTATGAATTTTCTCACATATATGAGTAAGTGGTGGTATATTTTTAACCTCAATTAATTTTACAATTTTAATAAAGTAATAAAGGTAGATAGTAAAAATTTGAATATGTAGAATGGATTAATAATTAAGACACATTTTAAGCAAAATTCATGAATTATACAATGTATAATTAAAAAAAATGTGCTTGTAACCCTTTTTTTCCAAGGAAAGATAAAAAAGTGATGCAAATTAAATTTTACTATACTAATATTATTCATCAATGCGAAAATAAATAATATTAATAATTTATCATTTATTTCATAATAAGAAATATTAAAATTACATTTAAAGAACTTAGTTGATATTTAATTAAAAAAAGTGGTATTATTTATTAGTTACCAAGATTATATTTTTTTCGTAAGAGTATTATTATCATTAAATACCTATTCTCCATTTCATTCTTACATTATTTTCATATATCAAACTAATTATGGAAAAAATTTTCTATTTTATAATCTTTCTCTTTTTCAATCTTATTCTCATTTCATCATATCAAATACGATATAAATATTCTTTCTTCTATCATTATTTTTTACTATTATATAATTAATTACATAAGTTACATATAATGAAGTCTAAAATATTCAAAAACATAATATATATAAATTGTTTTAAATTTCATTTTCTATAAATTAAATAATATATATATATATATATATATATATAGACACACAGTATTAAATTTTAAGGCTGATGAATGATTGTGAAAGAAATCCCAAATGTAGGAACCGATGTTACCACTTCGCTAAAATAATCATAGGTGGCTAATTAAAGTCATGATTAACGTACATGATATGTGTCAAGGTGTATTAGTTTATTATACATGATCATATGGTACAACGTTCTTGATTCATATACACAAAGTAAGTTTGAAAGAGGTTATAATATATTATTAATATAGTGATATATCGGTATACTATTAAATTTGATTATACATCAGATTTATTTATTTTTATATCAAATCTAATATATCATATAATAATATATTAACGATCAAATTAGGCATTGTATTGATATACTACTATATCAATAGTATACTATAATCAACTTCATTAAGGTTCACTAGTAACTATAAGAGTAGTATACATAGAGATGACAAATAAGAACATAGAAACCCCAAAGCTAATTAATTATATATGTACGCAAGCAAATTATCAAGTCAAGAAGTGAGCCTTGAAAGGAACTGCATTTGCTTGAGAAGAGGGGTTAGGGTTTCCATTAGCTTCTCACAAGGATGGTTGTGGACTCCTTCATAAGTTGTGACCACAATGCTTGTGTCTTTAGATAGCCTTTGCACCTGCTTCTTCACATTGCATGTGTGATGAGTGCACCTGTAGTAGCTTCTTTATGTTCCCCCATTGATTAATTGGTATTGCAAAAGCAAATATACGCATCAGGGATCACATAACAAACAATAAATTCAAGATAATACTAGAATTATGTCTAGGGTTATAGTATTTACGGTATGATTTTAAATTGTGGTTTGAAGTCGGTAAATTGTTTGATTGCAAATAAAATGCAGAAAGATATAGTTATTACCTACTAAAATTGTAATTACAAGATCTAAGATAACAATAATATTGAGATTGCAAACTGTGATCTAAAATCATATATGATATTTATTACTAAATGAATCACAATAATAAAAAATGTGTGTGTGTGTAAAGACTTGCAAAAATGCAATGTGTGTGTAAATGAATAGTAAAGACTTGCAATATAAATAGTAAAATGTAAGCATGGTAGATTAATAGCAAGGAATTTGAGTAGTATGCTCGAAATTTTGGAGTGTGTTTGTTTGTGTAATTAAAGACTTGCAAAAATGTAATGTGTGCGTGCGTGCAAGTGAATAGTAAAGACTTGCAATATAAATAGTAAAATGTAAGCCCGGTGGATTAATAGCAAGGAATTTGAGTAGTATGCTCGAAATTTTGGAGTGTGTTTGTTTGTGTAATTAAAGACTTGCAAAAATGTAATGTGTGTGTGCGTGCAAGTGAATAGTAAAGACTTGCAATATAAATAGTAAAATGTAAGCCCGGTGGATTAATAGCAAGGAATTTGAGTAGTATGCTCGAAATTTTAGATTCCAATATTTCTTACCTTACTGTTTGTTTATTAGAAAAATGTAAATTATCGTATATACATATGATTTAAATAACATTACATATCATATATAAAGGAAAAAAGGTAATATTTCCCTGTTACATGTAATAGAATAATTTGGGAAAGTCTTCGCCTATTTTTATTCCTCTGTTACAGTACTCGAGTTTAATTTACTAAATTGAGTTATCTGCATCTATACATGACATAATATATATTAATACTTATAAAAATATCATATTGCATAATAATGTTTCTATGACATCTAATTAATTATATGGTTCAAAATTGTTATTAATTTATTATACAGAAATACAAATGACGTATTTTGCAGAAATTTTCCTCAAATACTTAATTCATTAGCTTATAAATTTGAAAGTTACGTAATAAATTAAAGTATACTTACCTTTCGAACTATTTTTCCATATATTCACCATAGTTGAACCTAATACCTGCACTATACTACCAGACCGCTAGATCATACCCGGTGGTTTCACCTTTCAAATTATTGTTTCAAAAAATTATAGTAGCAGACAGCAATAATAATATTTTTATAAAATATAATTATAAAATATTAAGATAAAAATATTTTATTTATTTATTATAAATATAAAGAGTTTATAAAAAAATTAGATTTCTCTATTGAAAAAAAATATTTTTTACCATGATTCTTAAATATTATTCTTTTTAATCATAAATATAAATAATATATCACACTTTTAATAATAATAATATATAAAAATAATATTTGTCTACTTAAATATATCTGAAGAATTTTAAGAGCCATAAACCATAGCAATGTACATAAATAAAATCGAATTTCCAATCGGACATACCTGGGATATATGCTATTCTTCACAGCTTTCTGCCCATATTTCCTTCCAGCGGTAACCATCATCAAGAATATCATCAGCACACTTCTCGTCTGGAATGCAAACCTAGGTCTGGTGTTCTTCTTCAACCTACCAACTTTCCTTTTCTCTTATTACCCTGTTCATCATCAGCTCCGTTGTTTTCTGCCATCAAGAAGAAGAAGATGATGAAGCGCATTCTGTTATCGGCAGCAGGCTGTTTTTGGCCGGAGAAAGGTTGGCCCAGTCAATGTCAGGCAGGCCCTGAGGGTCCAACGGAGTTTGCACCATGGTTGGCGGCAGTGGCGGTTGCAGTGGCGTGAAGAGGTAGGGAGGGTTTTCAGGTGGCAGCGCTAACGGTGGCGGCGGGGGGTTTGGTGGGTATTGATCGGCTTCCATGTTTGGTTCTTGATTTGGCAAGATTTGCCCGTGTGAATGAAAACGGAGTCGAGAGAAAATGAGAATGTCTTCTAGGGTTGACATTTATAAGGGGAAAGTGCGAGTAGAAAGGTGAGGTGGTTGGGCAGACACACATGCAAGCATGACAACATTGATTTAAATTGAGATTATACTCGCTCCGGAGATACGGTTGAATATAAAACAAAGAAAAATATAAATAAGTCCTCTAAATTATGATGTAGTATCATATATTTTCTTAAAATATTAAAATTTATAAATAATTGTACTGAAATTTTTAAAAATTTAAAAATATTAATAATTTAGTTTAAAAAAAAGTCATGTCGGTCATTTATAATTATTTTTAACATAGATTAACCTATTTTAAATAATTTTTTAAAATAAATTGCTAATAATAGAATTAATTTTGTAGTGGTTTATGATATAATTGAAAATAAATATTTTGAATAAATTATTACTGAAATTTAAGTAAATAGCATTTAGGGAAGTTAGATTCTTTTATTTATTATTACTTCTTTGATTATACTAAACTAAAAATAATTAAAAGAATTCATAAGTTAACTCATTCCTATTTTTTATTTTTTAATTGAAATTTTAAGATTTTTAGTTTTTGAAAACTTTAAACGATTTATTTGTAAGTTTTGAAGTTTTAGAAAGGTTATATGATACCAAGTCATATTTTAGTGGGTTTATTGGTATTTTTCTTATAAAATATGATGAATAAATAAAAAATATTAATTGCGGCCTAAATTGTAGTAAAATGTGATAACTATAATATTGCAAAATAACATTATAAGACGCAATTTTCATACAAATACTTGTTTGAAGTTCATTCTCGATATATACCCCTCATTTATCAAATTTTAGTTCACTTGCCTTAATGGCTGCGTGCTTATCTCATGCTAAAGGAATAATAATAAAATGTTAATTAAATTAAAATAAATACGGGAGTGGTTTGATTTGCATATAGTCGTTTCTACATAAAGTTAATTTTTCTAAAATGTAAATTCTTCTTTTATAAGATTTTTAAGAAGTATTCAAAAAGTTTTTAATTGATAATGAAAATTAAAAGCTCCTTCACGTAGTCCTTCTTGCTTAAGGCTGAACAATTTGTGGAAACTGGAACTCTTAGGTACTTTTATTCTACTATTTTGCTAATTAATAACCAATGAAAGAACGATTTTATTTTTTACTTTTTGAAAAATTGTACATATACATTTTTTATATAACTTTTGCTAACTAAATGATTTCATATTAAATATATCACATAAAATTATTGATGTTAATCTAATTTATATTTGGGTCTACAATTCTCTCTATTTTTTTTGTCAATTCTCTTCTAGTTAAAAGAGATAGAGACCACAACCCCTAAATTCGGGATCAAGACTTTTTTTTAAAACTGGAACTCACTAATTTAATAATAATTTTTTTTGTATATAATTCTCTTGAACTTACACCTTCAAAATTTCAAAACAAAAGAGTAGATCCAACCTGGATTTTGTACGTATGTAAAAGATATATTAAAGAAAGAAAGCATGAAGAGGAAGATATATAGTTACATTGGTGGTAACGAGAGGGCTAGACACAATATTAATGAGAATGTTTCCTTGTATGATAATTCATATAACTCAAGGGCAGTTGAACAGAAGTAGTTGAGATATAGTTGGGTTTACCATTGGGTGCAAGATAGGGATTAGGGAACTCAGTATTAGGGAGATGACTAGTATGTTCCATAAATTCTCCTACTGATATCCAAATTTTCTCACTGTTTCGAACTTACCAGAACAAACATATATAATCTCCATTTCACACACAACATCCCCTATTTTTATTTAGGAATTGTTTATTTCATGATAATGATAATAGGTGGAAGTTTCATTAAGCTCATATTATTAATAGAAGTAAATCTTATACCTATCTTATCTATACTAATAATTTTGATTTGATGTTATTTTTTAGTGTGATGAATCCACCATTAATAGATTTGAGAGATGAGAATTTACTTTCATATCCAATCATGTGCCTTGAATATTCATTATCTAAAAACTAATCATCTTTCTTAATTATAGATTTAAGACACATCTAAATAAAAGATAAATTTTTTTTATGCATCAAAATCTTTTAGGTTCTTGGGAGTTAGTTGATGCTTTCTTTTTATCATTTTATTCTTTAGGCACTCAATCTTAATTTTTTTTTTGAAATAACACAAAGAGGCAATATATCCTTTATCTTTACAATAATTACAAGAGTAGAAGAACTTGATGGATAAGAAGTTTTTACAAAAAAGTTTTTGTAATATTTGTTATAGTGTGAATGAGGATATCTCAAACCTTTTTTTAAAGAGTATTTTTTAATATCTAAAAGAATATCCAAATTACTCCTTCCTTTGACAATCATTGTAAGATTATTGGTTAGAATATTCACTTTTCTTTTTAAAGAAAGGTTTTTCCTTTTTAAGACTAGGAGACTAATTCTCAAACTTGGATCTTATTTTATGATTTTTTATTTTCAAAATTTTAATATTATTTGTCGAAACTTTGTTTTCTATTTTTAAGGACTCATATTCTTTTAGCAAAGTTTATTTTTCTTTTTCTGTTGTTCCAACTAATTTTGTCATGAAATTGAAGTTATTTTCTAAAAATTTGATTTTTTTTCTTTCAAAGTTTTAAGTACTTTATTTTTATTTTTCAAAATTCCTAAGTCTTTTATTAAGACTTGATTTTTGTTTTCAAAAGAGTTTGAAACTTGCTTTTTGTTTTTAAGAGAATCTAATTCTTTTGTCAAAGTTTTATTTTATTTTTCTAAAGAAAAATACTTGGTTAAAATTTTATAGAATTTTTCCATCAATTTACTATAAGATATAAGAGATTCAAGTTCATCATTTGTTACCTTATCATATTTCTAGCTTTTGGCCATGAAATAGTAGTTGGGAATGCTATCTACTAGTTCTTTTTCTTTTTTAAGATCTTTTTCAGATGATACATTTGTATCATCCTAAGTTGACATCATAATTTTTTTCTTAATTGATTTCTTTAAAGGCTTCCTTTTTAACAAGGGACAATCACTTTATATCTTGGCTTTTTACACTCAAAACAAACTAAGGGTTGGTTGCTCATTTCTCCTTTATTTTGCTCTCTTCTTTGAAGTGGTCTTAATTTAAAACCATATTTTATTTTGTTCATTTTAAAAAATATCTTTACTATTAAAGCTAACTCATCTTATTTTGGTACTTGATCAAAATTATCATCTTTTTCATTATCATTTTATGTGGATATTTTAAAAGCTATTTTTTCTTTTTCTTTTTCTTATTATCTTGTATGTATATTTTTTATATGCTAATAATTTTGCTTTTAGCTCATCATACATAAATGTAGAGAAATTATTTCCTTTTTGTATAACATCTATTTTAGATTGCCATATTTTTAAGAGAAATCTCGAAATTTTCATAATTAATTCTTCATTGAAAATGATTTTTCTTAATACACGAAGATCATTAATAATAACTGAAAGCTTTTCTTAGCTTTTTTTTTTTTATTTTCTTCCATCTTGAATATTTCATATTTACAAGCACATTTATCCTAATTTCTTTTTACTTGATTAGTGTTTTAATAGGTTACTTCAAGCTTATTGCATATGGCTTTTGTAAAATACATTTGAAAATCTTTTTAAATTCACTAAGAGTTATAACACATATAATGACATTCATAACTTTGGCATGGGTTACTTCTTTTTTGCGATCATCATTTGTCCACTCCTTTTCAAGCTTGAACACTTTAATTTTTCCTTCAAATTTTGTAGGTACTTTATAGGTTTCTTCAATAACTTTCTATACTTCAAAATCTTAACTATTGAATAGTCATAGTTTTCACCATTGAATAATAGAGGTCATAAAATATTCCTCCAGTCCATGATTTTAGCCAAAAAGCTTTATTACCTATAAAATCTTAAGTCACAAAATTGTTAAACTTTGCAAATGTGAAAAAAAGTTGAAATACCAATTGATAAAACTTATACACTAAGAAGGGTGAATTCACTTTAACAAAATTTAACAAATTAAATTTGTGATAAAAACTTTCTATCAAAATCATGAAGTGCAAAGGGGAAATTCTTTGAATGTTAATGAATATGCTATTTCAAAAATATGAAATATCTTAATAAGATTTAAAAAATAACTTCAACATATTTCTTTTAAATTATAAGAATTGCTTTAAGAAAAATAAATATGAAAATTGTGTGATTTCTTTTCTTGAATAAATGAAACAATAAAATATAAAAATAAATAAATAGAGAAGAAGAAACACTAAGAATTTTTATAGAGGTTTGATGGTCCAAAAAAATTTTTTTTTGGCCTACTCCTCTTTTCTCAACCTACTAAGTATCATTTAAGCTATCTACTAACTTTTTATTAAGTTACAATATCTAACTTTACAAAATTTACTTAATCTTTACTAGGATTTCTACCTTCACCTAACTTCACAATTTTCATCCAATCTTTACTAGATTTACAATTTTCATTCAATCTTCACTAGAATTTTAATCATTACCAAACTTTACAAAATTATCCTAATCTTTACTAGGGTTTCAATCACCACTTAACTTTATAAGACCTCACCAATCTATACTAGGATTTTTAACAATATTCAAGAAGGATTTTTCTCACAATCTCACAAAGAGATTTTATAATTTTTTTTACTCAATAATACTTAAAGAGTGGATATGTAAGTTTTAGATTTAGAGTGAGAAGAAGAGAAAAAGCTTTAATTTTTCAAATATAAGAGTAAAAGAGAATTTACAAGTTGTATTGTAGTTACTTGGTGTATTGTATTTGAAGGAATATATCCTGTTTATAGAGAAATTTTGATAAAGATAACTTTAGCTTTAAGTCACATTTTCTTTAGTTTTAAGTTTGAAATTTGAAATTATGGCTCAAAAAATACTTTTGGTTTCAAGCTTGAAATTTGAATTTGGGTTCCATATAAATTTTGACATGCTCAAGAAGACTTTAATTTTTAACTCATGTGTTAAAAATGACTTGTATATATCATAAGAAATAAGACAAAAACACTTTCCACCTAATCTCATATTTTTGTCTAAGATCGCAACATAGTTGCTATTTCATTGTAAATTAAGTTTGGCCATGAAATTCAATTCAACTATTCAATCTTGTATGTGTACTATTTCTCATTTCAACTTCATATTTTAATTTATTTTAATTTTAGCACATGTAACATTAATTTAAATTTGAAATGTTCTTTTCCTTTTAAATTTTTTACTTTTTGAAGATTAAAGGCTTAAAATAATTTTTTAATATTAACAATTAAATTGTGTCACCTAACCTTTGAAACATATAATTTAAAATTGTAACTAATAAGATATATTATTGAGAAGAAAGTTTAGTATTTTCAAAATAAAACAAATGAAAAAAAATTCAATAGTATTTTGTTACATAGGGAAATACGCATTTATAAAACCAATTGGGCTTTGTAATTTGGAAGAGTGATAGCCCAAATTCCATTTAAAATACTTAATGGGCTTATCTTTAACAATCCAATAAATTCATGTTTGAATAAATTAGTTTTAGATGAAAACAATTGAGTAGAATTTTGCAACTTAATAAAGCATTAACCCAAAGTATAAATCAATCCAATTTTGAAATTTCATTTAGTTCCTTATAGAGAAGAGATATTTTTTGCAACATTATTAAAATGAATATTATAAATATTATTATGAACAATTATAGACTAAAAATCTATTTTGGTCTTTATAAAATTAAATTTTTATTAATTTCATCGTTGATTGAAAGTTTGTATAAATTTGATCTTTATAAAATCAAAAATTCTGAAATTTTAGTCCCTCGTACAATAATTTAGGAATTCCATTTCATCCATTGAGTAATTAAAATGGAAAAATTTTCAATCTTATAAAGATTAAATTAATACCAACTTTTAATCAAGAATGAAATTGATAAAAGTTTAATCTTATAAGAATTAAAGTAAGATTTTAGTCATAATTATAAGTTACAATTAAATCAATAAAATAAATTACAAAATTTGTTATAATTATTAAAATTGACAAAAGCAAATTGTGCCTATTAATGTGAATAAATGTTCTAATAAAATAATTATCATTAAAATTGGCAAATTTAATAAAATATGTCATATTTATTAAATAATAATAATAATAATAATAATAATAATAATAATAATAATTGTTCCTTTAGTTTATTAACTTTTTAATATCCATAAAGTGTGCTCGTGAACACTTTCTTTATAAAATAGAAAATGATGATTTTGTATGCATGTTGAGAGTAGAATTGGAAAAATGTTTTCTTAAGGTATTGGATTCCCATTTCTGTCCTGTCTACTTCTCCATATTCTCCCGTTAACCAAATGGGACAATATTAAAATTTCTTTTCCATTTTCTCATGTATAATTTCTTTCTTCCCTCATCACTTCGCAACCAAAGAATAGGTAAAAGTTTTTAATCCTTCATTTTGTGACTAATGAATGTTGTGAACGGTTAAAAAAAATTGGAATAATTAATAAATATAGTATTGCTAATTTTAATCCTAATCTTTTTGTAAATCTATATATATATATTTCATATTGGAAAATTTTGCCCTATTAAATGTTGGCATTCATCTATTGAATTCAAAGCAGTTGCCAAAAATCTATCTCATTTAACTCCATTTACGTGCTTTCGCATCTGCATTTGCTTCTAATTAAATAATGGGAGGAATTTGTTAACGCTGATGTAAATTTAAATAAGTGATGCAATATTTAAATTATTAATTTCATTAAATTTTAAAGGTTGAAATTAATTCATTTTATATAATTTTTACACTGTTTGTAACATACACTCTCTCTTAATTAATGTACTAAATAAAGATTTATAAATCATTAACATGTTTTAGGTTTATTTTAGTTTTAAAAACATATTAAATTAAAATTAAAATATTTTTTTATGAATTTAAATTTGATGCATTATTAATATAAATGTTTTATACTATTGGTGAAAATGAAAATGACATGATATTAAGAAAGTACTAGTAATTAAGAATTTTTATTGCTAATAATAGAATTATAATAATTTTTAATGACATGATAACACATGGATGATTGTAAAAGATTGATTTACACCGATAGTGAATCAAATTTAAATCCTTCTTCCATTTAAATTTGACATTTTGTTGGTATGGAACATTTTACACTATTTGTAAAAATGAAAATAATATATCGTTAAAAAAATAGTAATTAAGCATTTTTACCAACAATAAAAAAATTATAACCAGTTTTTAATAACATAGCAATACAGGAAAGCATATTAATGTAAAATTGATTTATATTATTAGTAAATCAAATTTAAGTCCTTCTTTTATTGTTACTGTTATGGTTTATTTTTTTGGGTAATATATAATTCTTTTACGATTATTATATATAAAATAATATTGTGTTGCAAACAAAATATTTTAAAAATGTATCTATAATATATTATTATTTTAATTTAATACCTGTATCGAAGATTTTAACTATTAGTATTTACACTAAGTATGTAAATCAGAATAATTTTCGTCCACTAGTGCTAATTAAATATTTATTATTCCTATCTTTTTTTTATGATTATTATGTAAGTTATCTTTTCCGCTAATAACTAGTTTCTTTTTGGAACATATATATAGACTAAACCACTCATTATAAAAATGTTTTGCAAGAATCACATTAAAATTATAACAAAATTTTTAGTTTTAGTTGAGGTGACAGTTTCAATCTATATGTTTTTTAAATGGTTTATTAAAGTCAAAACAAATTGCTAAATATTTCAAATGTTAAAATGTGCATTATAAATATTATAGTACTTTTGAAGGAAAATCATTAAAATAATCATAAAACAATTTATTTTAATAGAGAACTATACCTATTTATTGTAAAAATATATTCTATTATAATTTATTTGTTTTTATTATAATAGACTTGAATATATTAATGATTTCAAATTTTTTATTGATACATTAATTGAAATAAAAAATAGGTTACATGCATAGTAAAAATCGTCTAAAATAAATTGATTTTAGCATTTAAAATTTTATAAAATTAATAATTTAGATTTTATATAAGTTATTTAAACTTTATTGGTGTCAACGGATCTCTTTCCTTAAATAATTAGTGAAAAGCTCGCATTTTATTTTTGGGGATTATTAACCATATGTGAAAGTTGATAACTTTCACCTTTTCATTTAGATAAAAAAGTCATGGCACTAATTTAATAATGATAAAACAATAAAGAACATTTAAATAATTTAAATGGAGTAATAATTTAAAATATTTAAATTAACTCCACTCTTTTTTTTTCATCTCCATAATAAATATATTTATCAACTAAAGTTATTGGTGGTGGTGTGTAATACATAAACTAATATTTAATTTTCTTCTAATTGTATTCTTTTATTTTTAAGTTTTATGGTGTTTATTTTAATTAAATGTATTATATTAAAATTTTTATTTAAATTTCAAATAAATAAATTAACTATTTATCTATTTATTGTTTAAACATTATTTATTTTATTTTATAATAAATTTAGGAATTTAATATTTTTCTATAATATTTTAATTATATTTATTTGATTAAAGTAATGTTTTAGAATTAATTCCAAGGATTTCTATGATGATTTTCTTACAAATTTAAGAATTTTTGGCAATTGTGAGTGTGATGAGTTATGAAAATATATTCATGTGTGTAAGTAACTAGTTTTCGCAAAATTTATAGAATTCCAAAATGCTTACTTTTGAACTCCTAAATCTATTAGACTATTAAGGAAATTATTGGAGAAATAGAAGTAACGGAAAGGTTAGAATGGGTTTTAACTTGAATGAATGAGTAAGCAAAAAGAGTGGCTAGGATTAAATGAAGGAAAGATTGGTAATGAGATAAAGAGTTGTGATTTGTTTGGGATGGGACTTAAGTTACTTGAGAAGTATGGAATCATTCCCCCTAGCTCTTTATTTGATTTTTCTAATAGCTTCTCTTTTTATTTTTCGAGTTTCATTTCTCTGTCTACCTTTCCCTCTCTCTTAGCTATCTTTCCCTTTTTTGTTATCACTATTATTTCTTCATCTTTAGACCACTTTGTGCCATTGTTTGACCTCTCTTTTGTATGCTTACCTCTAGCCAATGGCTATTCACTATTACAAAGGAGAGTTGTAACTTGCAGTTGTTAATGGTAATGCAAGAAGCTTTTTTCCCTTACGTTTTTTGGTGTTTGCTACAAGGTAAACCATTCTAAACCAAAACATCTTAATATTTAGGCCTATACTAGCTTGATTCAAGATTCCTAAATTTTAACATAAATATGATTTTCTTATTCTAGCTTTAACAAATATAAGAAATTTATGTTTTTGATAGTTAGAGTAGCTTGATTAGAAGTCAAAATAGGAATCATTTATAAGAAAATAATTGATGATAATATGCTTAAGGTATATCATATAAACTGATTAATAGTAAAAAGGAAGATGAATGTAGATGCTCTATAAGTTCTTAACAGAAAGTAAACTCCTTTTAAGGTGAGTGTATATCTTACCTTAACTATTATTTTATTTAATTTTATATTTTATACTTTCCTTTATTAAATATGCTAATCTTATATATACCATTATATATACCATTTCATAACATAATTATAAAATTCTAGGATGCTTGTGTATAAAAATTATAATTTTAATTATCTATTATTATTAGATCTATGGTGATGCTAGAAATTGTAATTAGTATGTTAATTTATATATTGCTTCTTGTAGATTATTATTCATATATTTTTGTAGTTATGCAAAGGCATAATATTATTGACGCTTGGAAGAATAGATGATCTATGATCATGAATAGGAAGTGTGGAAATATTGATTGATTCTATTGTTAGATTTATATTACGATTGTGTTAATAAGATAATTTGTAAATTGTATTATGATAAAGAAATGCTATTGGGCATGTTTGATATGATGAGATAGGGATAGATATGATTTGCAATTAGTATTGGATTTGAAAAAATATTTATGAAGGAATAAGGTTAGCCTTGGAGAAGTAAGGATAAATTTGCAAAGAAATAAGATTAACAGGTGTCACAAGAGATAAGATTAATAGGGGTTACAAGGAGATTTAAATTATTTTTTTATTTATTTGCCTATCATCTTTGTTGATATGTATAATAATGGAAATATGCATGTGTTACTAATTAGGAAATATAGATCGAACTATAAATTTGATTACTTCTTGAATGATGCATCACTAGTGTCATTTAATTATGTTTGTGGAATTTCTGAGCTACCAGATCATGGCAGCCCTTTTTTGGTGCCATTATCTTTTGAATTTTTGATAGATTAGATGAGAAAATACGTAAGAGACTATGTATAATTAAATTATTTGATGAACATGAGCTCAGCTATAAAGCTTATTATTATTATTATTGTTATTACTTTTTTTTACAAAATATTTTATTTTCTTATAGTATAATTAACATGTTGAAATATTGATATTAGGTAGATATATACTCACTAAGTTTATAAAACTCATTCTTTTATTTTATTTATAACACTTTTAGGTTTAACTTAAATTTTCAAGTTAAGCTTATTTCAAGGAGCCCTAAGGCATTTTGGTCCAGGAATTTGATAGTTAGGGAATGTGCCAAATATAATTACGTCTAGTAGGCAATGTGTAAAGAGTTTTATTCAATTTCTTGTTTAGTTCATAGTATAAGTTTTTAAATCACAAGTTTGTGTTTTAGGAAAAATTTCCCTTTCAAGTGTTTATAAATAATGGAAACTTTATTCATTCTCTTTTCTTTGCATCACATGTTAGTTCTTATAAGAATAAAGGTATTCATAATGATTTTTTGTTTGTTACACTCTAAATATTGTAGGATTTTTATTTTATTTTATTTTATTATTTACTCAATAATTATGTATATGTATTAGTAGTTAGAAAATGTTATGAATGAGCTCAAGATAGGCATTTCTTGATAAAAATAGAATTTAATCATAAAAATAAGTATAATTAAATGAAATATAAGATTGTGTGAAATTGGGTTTGAATTAGGATATATTGAGGAGATATAAGAAAAGCTTTTCCCAAATTGCCTTTAAGTAAGAAATTAGATGATAAAGATGCCCTTCTTTAATTAAAAGTATAAACTAATATTCCTTTAACCATTCCTTTCAACAACCATTAAATTCCTCTCTTTCTACACTAATTCCTACAAATGGTGAAGATTAGCTCTAATTATCATCAAGTTCTTCTCAAATCCTAGTGAGTAAGGTAAATTCCAGCTAGATTCTAGCCTTGGGTTAAGTTTTTCTTTAAATATTGATGGTGAATATGGGGAATTGGTATTCCATGAAACCTAACCTAATTTTTAACTTAAATTCATGTTGATTAGGGTATTTAAGCTCATTTCAATATTCACCCCTTCTTTCAAACTTGAGGTAAGTAGATAATTTACTTATTTGATATTTGAGTAAGATGATGTGATTTAGTTCATTTGTGAATTAATTTATTATGAAATTCAATGTTTAGATATAGTATGTGATTTTAAGCTATGAATGTGCTATTTGAGCTAAAATGATGATAAAAGGTGCAAAAAGATGCAAGATAGTAAGTATTTGGTATTACATGTTGATTTAGTATGTGAGTTGAGGGAAATTTTTCATTTTTGAATAAACTTTTTAGAATTTTCAGAATGGTACTCAAATATAGCATTCGACTACTACTTTTAGTATAAAGCTTAGAAAGCAGTACTTAAGTACCTTATTCGAGTACTAAAAGGTCCTAAAATTTCTAATTGCAAATATCTGAGTATGATACTTAAATGTTAGCCTTGTTATTTCAAGGTTTTATATTTGATTACCATACTTAAATACTAACATTCCTTGGTTCCTTTGCCTTTGAATACTTTAATTTGGGTAACCATACTTAAGTCTCATACTTAAGTACCTTGTAAATCCACTTACAAAATTTGAATGAGGAATCAAATGCTATATTGATTCTTACTTATTAACTTTATGTGATTTATGAACTTGTGTGATTATTGCTACTTCTTGATTATTTTACTAAAATTAATGAAGAACAAATTGGTGCAATGTAAATGATGAAATGATAGGAATAAGAAAATATGAATTATGATGATGATAAAGTGAAGAAATATGAAATTGCAAACATGTGATGAAACGATGAATTGCAATAATATGAAATATGTGATATTGATATATAGAGATTGAAATATTCACATTAGATTCACGATTAATTGTTTATGAACTAGTAAATATCTGAAAAGATAAACTTGGGTTTATGAACAGATAAAGGTGACCAAGAGGTAAGGTAAGCTATTTTATTATCTAATTATTATATATTTAGAATTAAGTTTATTAATAATTATTTGATCATAGTATAAGCATTGCATTGTTGTTATGTAGTATAAGATGAATACTTGAATTGATAATTTGTAAATGTTTTAGCTAAGTAAATTAGTTACTTATTAGGACTTAAGTCTTCTTATTTTCTTTAAAATAACTTTACAGATGTCCAAGTAAAAGTTTCACAGTCATCATCAACTATTTAAGAGTAAAGTATTCCAGGTAATGTTTTAAGCTAACCATAATTTTAAATAGAAAGCTAGATTAGAAAGAAACATGGACTCTGTAGATATTTTCTAATTAGTTTGAATAGCTAATGATATAACTCTTATGTTAGTATTTCTTTGTTTATGAAATGAAGTATTTGCATTAAACTAGAATTAGCTTATTAATTATAATATGATGATACCACATTAGGATTAAACAAGCTTATGGAAACTAGTAATAGGGTCTACGTTAATTATAGCTAGGCGGGTTATGACATTCTTAGTCTGTATAAGCTATTATTCAAGTTAGGTGAATCGAATAATAGGTTTCATATCGATCATAATCAAAGGTGGGTCATCATATGGTGGCAACTTAATTTTAATATCTTTTATTATTTTATTATCTTTAAATTTATGATATGGTTATTTCATCTAAATGAAAAAGTGAAAGTTGTTAATATTTATATATGAATATGAAGTTAACCATCTTTATATATTATTTTTTACTTTTCCACTTATTTCCCTAGTTAAGTCTTTAAATTTCTCATAAATTATTCAAAGATAGGCTTCCCCAATCGGTTTAAACTATGGATCCATATGGATTAAGTACTATGTTCTTGATGAAGATGTAAATGTTTTGATTTCAATCATTAATGATGATCTAGGGCATGTGATGGTTGAGTATAACCACTTGTATTATATTTCTGTTAAGCTTATTAGAATAATGTTAGTTCTCTCCTTTAAATTCTTTAGTTCTGGTTAGCTTTACAATGAATGAAATAAAATTTGAGCATGGTTGATTAAATTAAAAGATATATAGTGGTTTTTGCAGTAAAATTGCTTGATTTTATTGTCACTCCCTTTAATAGTTCTAAGCTTTATTAGCGGGATTCAATACTTTTATCTCATAAAAAATAATACCATACTAGCTTATGCTCCAAAAGTTGATAAACTTAAATTTGTCAATTAGTTCTAACTAATCTTATTATGTAATATCATTTATAAAAGGATGATGCAAATCATTATTAATAGATTAAAGCCCATGCTTTAAAAATTGATACCCCTCTTTTCAACTTATTTTTGTTCCTAGTAGATGAATTCAAGATAATATTGTTATATATCGAGAAATAATACATTCTATGAGAAGAATATGAAGTAGAAGGGGTTTTTTTATAATAAAGGTAAATCTTAAAAAAGCCTATGATTGTCTGAATTAGGAGTTTTTAAGAGAAGTATTGTAAAAGATTAATTTAAATATTTCTCTTCTAGAGTTGATTATAAAATGTATCATGTCATTATTTCTTAATGTTCACTAGAATGATAGTAAAACTGATGAATTTAAACCTTTTTATGGTGTAAGGTAAGGGGATTCCCTTTCTCCTTATATATTTACTTTTTGTATGGATAAATTATCCCATATAATTTGTTATATTGTTAAGAATGATGAAAGGTTTCCTATGATAGTTAGGTTCTCATCTTATCTTTGCTAATGATTTATTTTTATTTGGGGAAGCAACATAACATCAAATTCATTATTTACATAATTTTTATTAGATTTTAGGGTATAAATGTTGCAAAGACTAATATTTTTCTCAAAAAATGTAAAAGGAAACATCAAGAAGAAGATTATAACTAAAAGTGGTTCTACTCATTCTATTGACTTGGAGATGTACCTTGGAGTTCCTTTTATCCATAGAAGGGTTATAATGGCTACTTATGGTCACTTGACAAAAAAAATTCAAAATAGATTAATAGGTTAGAAAACATTGTACCTTTTTATGGCAAAGAGGTCAATGTTAGCCAAATCTATTATACAAGCATTCCCAATTTGTACTATCTAAGTAGTGCTTGTTCCAATTTTTATTCCTTCATTGATTGAGAAATATGAAGTAGCATTTTATTACATCTTTTAAAAAATTAAAGTAAATAAGACATTTTATTTAGGAAATAATTAATTAATTTTAATGGTAAAAAAATTTAATATGGAATGGATAAAGTCTGATAAAGAAAATGTGGATGAGATATTGAAAAAAAAAGAATTAAGTAATTAAATAAGCATTGAATAAATTTTTTAGGTAAATAAATGTAAATTGTTTAGGTAGGTTTGAAATGAGAAATTTGAAAGATTTAGTTAAAAAAAGTGTATTAAATAAAAGAATTAAAAGTTCTAAATGATTAAGAGTGATTATATGAGTATCGAAGAGATTTAAAATAAATTCTAAAAATGCTCTTGCTTTTTTATAAGCTCAACTTCAATCCCCAATTTGTCATTTCTTCTTATCTCTCAAACCCTAACCCTTCTCTTAACTTTTCTTCCTCTCTTTCTTTTTTAATTAATTTAGAAGGAAGTTAATCTTCATCAAATCTTTCATTGGAACAAGGTAAGATATCTAAGATAACTAGATTCTCTAATATTTTCTTTAAATTTAAATAGTTTTAAGTATTTGAATAAAAAAAGGAGAATAAATCCTCATGTGAAACTTTTTTGTAATTTTTTTAGGGCCAAAAGATAATAAATTCAACCTTTTAAATTCTCTTCTTTATTAGGTAAATGAATATTCTAACCCTAGTTAAAGGTTTTAAATAGTTTTGTTTAGTTATACATGAGCTTTAGGGTTTTATGATTTATGTGTTGAATTGTAAAGTTTAAATTAAGTTTAATGTTAAAAATAGCATAATTGAAATGTTATGCTAGTGTATTGATGAGTGAATGATGATTTGTTATGTAATAAAGGAGTTAGAATGATGATTTGTTATGTAATAAAGGAGTTAGGATGGCATTTATGGCATGAGAACAATGTTCTTGAGTTGAAATCTACAAAAAAAATCAAGTAGTAATTGATTATATAATTAACTATCAGTTGAAAGTTACTTTTAGGATAACCACAGGTAACTCTTAATAACAAATTCATCCTCTAGAAGACTATAATCCACTATATAGTTGGCTATAGTTAAAGAGCTTGCTCTTTGGATGGTTGTAATCGAGTATATAGTTAACTACTTAAATTAGACCTTGTTGCTAAAAGTTCATAGTTGACTGTAACTTATTTCTTGCAAGCCCATAATTAATTTTGATTGGTTTCCTAGTAACCAATAATCACACATATAATTAACTATACCCTAAGAAGATGTTCTCAAGTCTAATTCAACTATACCTTAAGAAATAAGTGATTTTAATGAGAAAGATTATGTTGAATTAAAAGAAATGTGATAAGAGTAATGTGATATATGAAAGTCGGATCTAATAAACATTTATGAAAGAATAAGGTAGACTCGGAGGCATAAGGATAAACTTATAAGGTATAAAGTTAATCAAAAGTTATAAAGAAATTTACTTACATTCATTATTGTAATGTTATATATATGGTATAATGATGTAATTATGACATATGTGAGGTACAACTAAGTTATGGTATTATACATTATGAGATATGATTATGATACAAATGAATGTATATGTTTAAGTGATAACATTAATGAATACGAATGATTATAATGAATATGTTGATACAAATGGAAATTATATTATAAGTGTGGCTTAAATGTGTAAGTTTACAAAGGGTTTAATTTAGTCGATAAGTTTATAATTGTTATTTATATTTGTTAGTGCTAAGGTATTTACTTATTAAGCCCCAAACTTACCTATTTATATATTTTCTTTTATATATTTCAAATATGATTCTTCTTCGCCACCATCTCAAGGTTGAACTTGTTAACCCCAAGGTTATACATGATTAGTTTTGATAATGATAAATTGATATTATAATACCATTGTATATCTTATGCTAAAGTGATATATATTGCACAAGCTTTAATAGACATACTATATTATAATTAATACATATAACATGATATAATGATTATGCATGTTCTTGTACTAATTTGTTATATATTTTTTATATAAATCATGTATATCAATATCTTGATATATTAGATTGGACTAATTATATAATTTTACAAAGCTTATGAACATTTATATAGGAAAGTCCAATAAGTAAAATAAAAGTTAGTATTGAAGTAAAGAAATAGAAGATCATATTATGTTCAACTCAAGAGCAAGGAAGAAAGGCAAGAAAGAATATATGATCCAAGTATTAAAGAATGACAAGACTCTTTTGAAAGCTTAAAAGCATTAGTATAATTTTTCATTTTAAGCTTAGATTTTCTTGTAAAATAGAGTTTTTTTAATAATATAGAGCTTAAACATTTTTTTTAAAATCTTAGCTTCATCAAAATATTTTAAAAAAATAGCCCACAATCATATTTTTACAAGATAGCCTATGACATAATTTTAAAAAAACAAATAAGATATCAATTTTTTGTATTTTCAATTTTGACCTTTAACTACTTTTTTTTATTATATCTTATAAAATATTGTAATTTGATTATTAAACTTTTTTCAAATAAAAAAAGACTAAAAAAATGGTCATTTGTTTAAAATGATCAACATATAAAAAACTTATGAAACTTTCAAATTGAATCTAAAATAAACTTAAAGATCTTTCCATAGACAGGTGATTTGCCTTAAAATGATCAAGATATGAAAAAGGTTATGAAATTTACAAGTTGTGTTTCATAATTAGATTTTTTACAATTCACTTTTTCTAATCTTTACTTATTATTTTAATCATATCTCAAAATATTATATAAGAAATGAGCATGAAACTAGTTCCATTTAAAGATAGGCTTTAAATAACTTTCAAACAATATGTTATTTGCTCAAAATGAACTTAAAATGAAAAAAGTTATGACTTTTTTAAAATTGAGTCCATAATTTTATTTTTGATAATCAATTGCACAATCGATTTTGGTCAAACGGAAACTAAAAATTTCATTAAAATTAATTTGATTGTTCTGGTGTACATATAATAACTATAAATAGCTAGTTTATATTTCTAGATGTTCCAAATGGCTATAATACTACATAAGCTTTTTATATAAGTTAAGAAACATCAAATATAACACATAAAAGCCTAAACTTTATTTTTTAACATCATTTTATCTTTCTTTTAACAAAAGCATGATTTGAGCTTTCCTTTGTGAAATTCTTCAATTTCTAGAAGTTTCATTATTTCATTCACTCTATGAAAAGGTTATATCAGTTATTCTTCATTTTAAATTAATTTCTAATTATAAAGAGAGAGGTTTTCCTTAAAAAATCTTAAAAAGGGTAAGATACCCTTTGTAAAAAGAAAATTTGCTCATGGAAGAGTAAGAGTGTTTTAAGGTTTCTTCCAGTGTCAGTTGAAACTTGAAGGGACAATAGATTAAAACACAAGCTTGGAAAGCTTGGACAGTGGATGCATACCTTAGAGAGGATATTCAAAAGGGAACTATTATAAATTCTTATATTTAATCTCTCTATCTCTATCTTTTAATTTTTTTCACACTATACTTTATTTTCTTGCTAAAATTACATAGTCTATTGTTATTTATTTATTAAATATATTATGTTTCAATGCTTATATTGATGCTTGGATTAAAAGGGGTGTATAATCTATGTATGTGCTTCTTAATGATTTATTTGTGCATAGTCAATAAAATTATTGAATATCTCGTGCTTTAATGTTAATCTTGATGCTTGGATGATTAAATAACTAAAAAGAAATCTATCTATGCATATGCTTCTTAATTCCTTATCAATGTGTAGTTTAATGAGTTACTTTGCACATAAGTATATTGAATTATTATATGTTATGTGCAAACCTCTTTATTAAATAATCTTAAATTTATTTCTTGATAATTTGTTTATGCATAGTTAAATAAGTTAATTTGTACTTAAATAAGTTAATTTGCACTAATTCTTTAAATTATCATATCTTGAGCACAAATATCTTTATAAAGCTATTTTGAAATTTTTGAATTAAAATTATTTTCACGGCTTCCCAAAATGAAAAGCTTTTTAAAGAGGATTTCAAAATAGTGAAAGTTTTAAAAATACCTAATTCATCCTTTTTTTAGGTGTGAGTTGCCAAAGCTTATAGAACTTATAAAAAGCACTCTTATATAGTTTGGGCAGTATTAGATATTTTGTTATAAATATTTAGCCTTATTCTATATAGAGTACAAAAAAGGTAAAAAGATAGTGTTAAGCTTCCTTTTGAGACTAGTTAGACTAGTTTATTTTCAACTTAAACAAAGTATAAGTAAGCCTAATTTCATTTTGAAATTTAATTATATTTGTTCACTAAAAATTCCATTTTTTCCTTTAATGTATAAAAGCTAGTCATTAATCATCATATATACTTTAATGTAATAATGTTAAATGTGGGATAAATGATGGAAATCGAGTAGCAGGTTCCGTACCAATCATAACAAGGATGGATTGTGACTCTTCTATATGGGTTTATGATTTCAATAAGTGGAAACTTCATATAGTTTCTTGGTAAAAAATCTACCAAGGAGAAATTCAGGTAGGCTTAGTTTTAGAAGATTAAAAGAAATGAACAAAGCTTGTTTATTAAAATTAGCATGGTAAGGTTTATTCTAGTTATTATGATATATGGGATAAAGTTTTGAGATCTAAATATGTTAAAAAATCATCAAAGTCCAAAGGTAATTAAACTTAAAAATAGGGATTCTTTATTGTGGTAAAGTTCCTACACGTTGTGGAAACATTATAAGGCTAGAACAACATAAAACATTAAGAATGGTAACTTAATAAGTTTTAAGGATGATGTGTGGCTTGAAAGCATAAAACTAATAGATTTAGTGAACAACGTTATTCCTCTAAATTTGGGGAATAAATTTATTACAAGTGTTAGGAATTAAAATGAAGGATAATAGATGAATATGATAAAAAATTTACTTCTAATGAATGTGGTGTTAGGAATTCATACTATTTTTTCCTTTTAATAATAATATAAAGCTTGATATAATGATTTAAAGAGGAAGTAAGGATGGTTCTTTCTCAGTAAAAAGTGCTTGTAAGTTACTAATTAAAGATATGGAGATAATATAGATAAAATCTTGGAATGTATTTACAAAAGGTCCAATTTCTAAAAAAATAAAAAAAAAATTGGAAGATGTGTAGTAATGTCTATCAATAGATAAAAAAAAGGAAGAAAGAACATAGGAAAACTCCTAAAGCCAATAGTGCAAGAGTTTCAATAGTATATGTTTTGTATGCTATTAAGGATTATCTTGCTTCAAGAAAGGTTTGGATGAATTTGGGTTAAGGGTGAATTTTGAGTTTCTTTCTTCACCACTAATTTTTGATAATGGATGCATCTTAATCTTTTTAGTAAAAATAGTGCTATCAAGGATGAAAATTAGTCACTCAAATAGGGTACCATAGTTTGGTACCTTAAGTTTTAGGGAAACAAAATGATTTTCAAATTAGATTTCATTTTTCCAATAAAACCCATTATAATTACTAGCCACCTTTATGAAAAAAGCTAAAAATAAACATGCCTAAATGATGTAAACATAAGCTAAAGGATAAAAGGGTCAAAATATTAATGTTGGTTAGCATTGCCTATCTAATGGTTAGGTAAAAATTAAGAATGATAGGGCTACTAGTGTTCAATTTTCTTTAGTTGGGTGTGTTCGAGTTCTTTATAATTGTAAGCGATCCATAAATTATATGTTTTATAGAAAATATAGGTTATTATGATACTTTGTGGCAAAAATAGAAGGAGTTTTGGATAATCTTTCTCTAGCTTAGAACCTAGGTTATTGGCTGTAGTACTAGAAACATATTATAAAGCTTTAACTGAGGAGTTAAGGAGTAGAAATAAAAGGTAATGTATGGAAATTGAGGTTACTATAACAGTGTCAAAATCTTCTCAATAAGAGCTAGGTTAGGTGGTGAAAACTAAGCATATATATAGAAAAGGAAATAAATGTGCAAAATGGTTGGCAACTTGTAGTATCACAAATGAGCTAGGATTGGTGATTTTGAATAGGCCTCCTACAAAGCTTCAAATTTTTTTTTTAGCTAATGTTATTGAGGTTCTAATCCGTAGAGTTATTTTTTTTATAGTTTGTTTTTTTTCTTAAGCATTTAACCTTTTTTATTCACAAAAATATCAATATCATACTAACATGTGATTCATTTATTCATATGAACATATACTATTTTTTTGTTACTAATATAGAAATAATGTATATGTAGCAAAAATATTATAAAAAGGTTAAATCCTTGTCATTTTTCATTATCCTTAGCTATAAGGCTAACATATTTATTTGATCGACTTTCCAGATTAGAGAAGTACATTAATATAGAAAAAATTAAAGCTCGACTGAAGAAAAATTAAATGACGCTACAATGATCCCTAAACTTAAGAGTGCAAGCTTAAAAAATAATGTGTCCTGAAAGGAAGACATGGAAATTTTAAACACTAAATGTATTTCTCAACACCATTATTTATGATATCTGAGCAGCAAAAACTAATGAAGTGTCTAACCCTTAACCTAAAAGATTTCCTTCATCCAATTAGACAAAATTTTATAAGTTCTACCTTGACTATAACCATAAAACTGATTGACTGTTGTTACTTTAAAAGATAAAATTGAATAGCTTATTCAAAAGGGATACCTCTTGAAGTACAAGAAGTGTACATGGAAAAACATCCATGAAAAATTGAATAAAGGTAGGGAGAAGGATTGTTCCTTAGGAAAACTTGATTAAACTAGAAAGAAGGCGAGCTTAAAATCATTAGGATAATGAAGATAGTAACTGATGGTTTCCTCAAAGGTGATTCATTTAATAACCAGAAGTGATATTTGAGAAAAGTCTAAACAATGTAAGTAAAAAGATAGGATTATAAGCTAATCTGCTTTATTAAAAAGGATTTTGAAGACATGGATAAAAATTATGATGATCCTTTGGTCATTAATGCACTAGCCCATAACTACCTAGTAAAATGAATTTTGATAGATTTGAGGTGCTTCATTGATATACTGTACTTCTCAAATTGTTAATTTTTATAGGCATTTCTAAAAAAGCATTTATAAACCTTACAATGGTTGTTAATTGACTTTGCAAGAAATCAAATGAGGGTGGTAGGAAGTGGAAGAAATTATTACATTAAAAGTAGTGCTCAAACACCAATCTCCATGCCAAAACCATCAATGTTAACTTTATAATAATAACTGCTCACAGCATGACTTATAATGCCATTTTTTACAAACCTTTCTTAATTTAATTAGTTAATATGTTTAACCTTGCACCATTTAATGAAGTTTAATAACTCCAGTTAAATTGAGCAAGTGATAGGTGGACTAATTGGTTACACCTTTTAGAAAAATTAGAATATATTTTATTATCTTTTATTAATTATTTTGAAAATTATGACCCATTATTCAAATTGTTATTGATATGTTTAAGGTGAGATCTAATTGAGGAAGATAGAATTTTATAATGTAAATAGTAAAGATAAAATTAAATATGGGCTAAGGCAAATTTAGATTTAAGTATGTATGTATGGAGGTGATTTAAGAGCTAATTTTTTCTAAAATGCCCCTTAGCTACCCTAAAATTATGAAAAATACCTATCTACATAAAAACTCTCAAGCTATCCTTTTTCCCTTATTTTCTTCAACCATTTAGCTAATTTCCTCTTTCTTATTAACTTTTTTCAATTCTCCACTTCAAATTCATCAAACTCATGCAATATTAAGTTAAGGAATCTCAAGAAAACATCACCTACTCTTCTTCTAGTAAGATAAAACCTCTAGAAACCAAGTTTTTTTTTATTTCAAATTTGTTAAAGTTTGGATTTTAGAAGAGGAAGCTGGAGATTTAAGTTATTCTTTTAATTTTGGTTAATTGTTGTTGAATAGCACAAGTTGAACTTTTCACCCTCTTTTTTTAATCTTTTTTATCAATTTGTAAGTAAATAATCTACTTATGAGTAGTTAAATTTCATAATTTGTATTTGTTGTGATAAAAATGTTATTTGTAGGAATTTTAGGTAAATTAATGTTGAAATCTTA